>CATQJL010000305.1:15105695-15825956 GCA_958299035.1 Cylicocyclus nassatus
AAGCAGTGGTATCAACGCAGAGTACTAGTGGTAGTGGTCGTTGTCGTACTTGTGGTGGACTGGTAAATATTGTAGAGCACATTGTATTCGCCTTCCTTGAATGCCCTAAAATGATAGCGTTTATAGTCATATATGGGTATGGGCCACTAGTCCCGCTTTTCGCACATTTCTCTTTGATTTCTCTAAAAATAGTCGCAAAACTCTAACATTAGCAATTATATGCCAATCAGATCTTGGTCAATAAATGGCCAGTTCACATCCTTTATGTGCGAAGCAAACGGAAATTGTTGTAATGAGAACAGAGATGTCATGAATGTTTGGGTTTGAGGGCAGTGACTCGACAAATCCTCGATCTAAAGTTCTTTCGCTTACCTGAGGTAATTCGACGCTGTTTTCGAAAATACACTTTGGAGAGCGTGAAAATGGCAAAAACCAGCACTTTGCAAAACTCTTATTTTGAATTTGGATGAATGAACACTCCCCGCCATGATCAGAGACGTAGAGTCGCTGGGACCCTCATACTCAAAACATTGCGGCATGCCATCTCTGAGGGTAGAAGACCATATGTCGCCGAAAACGGGAGGGTCTCGCGCGGATACTGCAGCAGACACCCAGCCTGTACATGTACTGAAAGGTGTATTTGTCGCAGATGTTCGGTGTATACGAACTTGGTTCGTACTGTTCTTTGGATCCTGAGGAATGCGCGATGGCAAACTTTGACCAAGGCTCGAACGTTTCACAGATTTATATTCTTTGATTCTTTTATCAATAGATTTCCCATGCTTGCTTTGAGTGTGTTTATGTTTGCCTACATATATAAGTAGCTGACAGAACTTAGTGTACATGTCGTGTATCATCTTGTCTGCTTTTTCTGTTCATTTGCTTTTATGTCAAACTTTGTATCATTCATTATACCCGCTTTTCTCATTTTCTTTACTACCTCACAGAGTTCGCGGACTCGGATCCCTTTCACAGATCCCTCACAGCATCACAGGCTCTTGAATCACTTGTATATAACTTACATACTTGTTTGTTGTTTTCATAGTCGCATTGTAGTATTAGTTGCTTGTAATAATAAAAGTTTAATTACCCAAGTTTGAGGTGCACTCGCTGTGCGTAAGTCCCGCGTGGCAGCATCCATCACAGTTCGCACACACCGCACGCATCTGACTCACCGACCGTACAAGTGGTGCATCGGCCAAACGGAGGTACGATTTATTGCATACGAGTAACGCTTCCGACTAACAATTTGCACGTTACTCACGGCACCTCACAGGGTTTGGCACGGCTGTTGCACAGCGAGTCACAGTCACCTCACAGGTCCCTCACAGTAAGAGTCACAGTTGCCGCACAACGAGTCAGTGTATCTCACAGAACTAACTCAACTAACCATGGCCAGCACAGTAAGATGCCTTAAAGGACTCGTCGCGAAAAGAAATGATGCAGCGATGAATTGGCTGCAGGACTCCACGCAAGCGCTCACGGATATACATGCCAAGGAAAGCGCAAGGAGGATAAAAACCTGTGAAAGGTATATCGAGCTCCTCGAAACGTCATTGACAAAGCTAACTAAGGCTTTTGATGAAGCTCCAGAGACCACAGAAGAGGAGGAGGACCACCTGGACAAGTACATAGAGAAGACCCAGGCAACAATAATGAAGCTACACGAGCACAGGACACGGCTAGAAGAAGCCCAGGAGGATAATATCGGGATTGACACAGACGGCACTATTAGCCTAGCTGCAGTCAATAGACTTCCGATTATCCCTATCCCAACATTCACAGGGAAGAAGTGGGAATGGGATAACTTCTGGGCCATATACAAAGCCAATGTCTACGACCAGAATCTAACACAGCTGCAAAAATTCAATTATTTGCTGGCATCCCTGAGTGGGGAAGCGAAACAATCAATTTCACGGTTTTTCGTCTCAGCAAATAATTACGAGAAGGCCATCCAACACCTTGTCAAGAGGTATGGCAATAAAGATGGCATAGTCTTGGAATTAAATAAAAGCCTACACAACTGCGTAGCAAGGGGACCAACTACGACGGAACAAGGACAGTTGTGGAACAAGCTGTCAACGATTGCAGCACAGTTAGAGGAGCATGAGGAGCAGCTCAACAATCAACTAACAGTACAAATTTTTGTGCAAAAATTCCATGCACGCATAAGAAAAGCTGCCATGGAAAAAAGAATACGACATCAAGAAGAGCACCAGTCCGAGTGGACCTTGAACCAATGGCTTGATGCCGTCGACAACGTCATTTCACAGGAAGAACAGCTGAACCATATGCTCTCAGTCGACGGTCAATTCACAGGTCCTCCGTTGCACAACACAATAAGCACCAAAACACTTCCAGATCTGGAGGAGAACTGGAAGCGCGGAACCCTATGCGAATGCTGTGGAGATATAGGGCACAGATGGACGACCTGCCCGCAAATACCCACAGCAATACAAAAGAGAAGATTTCTGTTAGAAGCCAACAGATGCCTCAACTGTGGGTCGAAAAACCATAGAGTTGTTTCATGCCCTAGCGGCAGTTGCAGAAAGTGCCACAAAAAGCACCACACGGCTATCTGCATGGAGAATACTCCACAAAAATCAGGAAAGTGGATCAAAATTTCACCCGAAAGTCAAAGTTACACAGAAGCAGCGGAAACGCAAAACCAGCCGGTAACGGCAGCAAATATGGTAAAGGACGCAACTGGAGTGATTGGAGAAGAAACTCCTATACTGACATGCGGAGCAACGAAGAGTGCAACCCCGGCAGTTGTACAGCTCAAGAAAAAGGTGCCTACTACCATCGCATCGGTCTTCTCCTCTAAAAACGAAGCTATGAAAGCAGTAAAGGCACAGTCAGCAGCTTTAAGAAAGGAGAAGTTCTCGTTCATCAGTATAGGCCCCGATATGGATACGCACCCATCAGTCAGCCTCACATCCACAGAGGCACCCGTAAAGCCTGCTAATGTACGATCAGAAATGGCTTCTCCCTCTTGTGATACCGAAACGAGCAAAGACACTGGAGGAGGAACGGTCCACAGACTGCAGGAGGACTTTATGGACTTTAAGAAGGAGGTTGAACAGCAGTACCAGGAATTGCGAGAGTGGGTCTACAGTATGTGCCAGCGCTACGATACCGTTTTGACACGAGACAGGAGAAGCGGGAGTGATGCTAGCCGACAAAATTTTCACCAGGAACACAAGAAGGCACAAGAGGAAGTGGCTCGTACAAGACAAACGTCGAAGAAGGAAGAGAAAAAGAGAAAGCGAAACTTCAAGAAGCAAAGTGAACACCTCGGAGGATTCGCAACCGGAATGGAACCTCAAAAGGAAAGCATCAGCTGGAGAAGCATCACATCGACACTTAAAGGAGACAAAACAAAACCAAAACGTCTCAGTCGCAATCTTCTCGGTGAGGTGGGAGTATACGAACTCCATTCGTATCATTCTACACGCAATGCGAAACGAGCAAAGCACAGCAATGTGGGACACAGTAGTTTTGACGGGAAACAGAGCAGCGGACAGAGGCAAATCCAGAAACGACTAATGAATAGCACAGAGGTTCGGAGATTTCATGCAAGAAAAGGAGTAACGCGGACTATCACCACGGACAAAGAACCAAAGGTTTTGTCGAGTGAGCAAATCTCCGGAAACGCCACAGGAAACATGGTACACAGCACACAATTTCAAAGCGAAGTAGCACGGCGAAAAGGATGGTGTTAGACTCCTCTTTGCGCACCGTGGCAGGGTGCGTTTTACGAGAGGATTACTCGCTGCATCAGGAAAACGTTGTACTACGCGCTCGGAGTGCTAGCCATGGCTTTCTACGGAACCAGGATGACGCTCACACAAATGGAAGATGTCGAAACCTTGACGGTGCCCACGAGAGCGGTACCAGTTACGAACGCAGGTAAAAGGAGGACCGCAAAATTCATCAAGATCGACGATCTTCCACGGAAGCCAAGGATATTTGCAGTGGTAACTCCCAATAAACGTGGATTGCGACGACCGTTGAATGGAGTTGAGCCACCTGGAGAGGAACAATGGACAATATCCTACAGTTCAAGAGCCAAATGGCAAAACCACTCGTTGTGACGCCAACCAAGGAAAGAATCAACCAAAAGGAAGCACAGTTACGAGCAGCGACACGGTAGCCAAAGGGCACAATGGCTACCACGACTACTTCGTCATCAACGGTGATGCTCCACTCGTCTCCTGAGGTCGGAGTATACGAATTTGCGTTCGTACCGTTCTTTGGATCCTGAGGAATGCGCGATGGCAAACTTTGACCAAGGCTCGAACGTTTCACAGATTTATATTCTTTGATGCTTTTATCAATAGATTTCCCATGCTTGCTTTGAGTGTGTTTATGTTTGCCTACATATATAAGTAGCTGACAGAACTTAGTGTACATGTCGTGTATCATCTTGTTTGCTTTTTCTGTTCATTTGCTTTTATGTCAAACTTTGTATCATTCATTATACCCGCTTTTCTCATTTTCTTTACTACCTCACAGAGTTCACGGACTCGGATCCCTTTCACAGATCCCTCACAGCATCACAGGCTCTTGAATCACTTGTATATAACTTACATACTTGTTTGTTGTTTTCATAGTCGCATTGTATATTAGTTGCTTGTAATAATAAAAGTTTAATTACCCAAGTTTGAGGTGCACTCGCTGTGCGCAAGTCCCGCGTGGCAGCATCCATCACAGTTCGCACACACCGCACGCATCTGACTCACCGACCGTACACGGTGGGACCTCCCACTTTTGGCGACATATAGTCCCCAACCCCGTCTCTGACGGTGGGAGAAAAACCTCAAGCTCGTCCGAGTGCGTGTAAGAATGGCTTGCGCGCGGGTTTAGGGGCGTTTTCTAGGCAGAGGGCAGCATGTTGTGCACTCGGACTTACTCTATTCTCATATTCAGGAAGTGAGCAACCTTCCATATCAAAATTTAGAGGTGTTCGGTTTTGCCGAGCAACTGTCAAAATCAGTCTTTCAAAACGTCTCGAAAATCACCCGCAGTAATGCAAAGATGAAACATCATTGTTAGTTACGAAATGGCAGTTTTGTTTAATTAAAGCTTGCACTTTCGTCAGAGTTATTTTTGAGCAGAACAGGTCGCTGTTTGGTACAGGAAATTCTTTCAATTATATGAAAAATTCACCAATTCTTCGCGTTATCAGTAAAAAAAGAGTCTTGAATAGGTTATGGTTGAACCTATTACTCTCTTTTTGTTCAATAGCATTTGCACCATACTTATGGCTTCTTTCATGATACGTCAAAATTCAAGCATCAGAAAAAATGTTACGGACTCGACCATTTTTTGAGAATAGCATTCCCAGATGCGTAAAAGAGAACATGAAAAACTCTTTTTTCTTCAAATTGCTCTTTGATCAGAGGCTTATCGAGCATCTTGAAAGTCAGTGTTCACTTCACTTTAGGTGACTTGCTACTCTGTTCCCGCAAATGT
Organism: Cylicocyclus nassatus; assembly: GCA_958299035.1. NCBI lineage: Eukaryota > Metazoa > Nematoda > Chromadorea > Rhabditida > Strongylidae > Cylicocyclus > Cylicocyclus nassatus. The sequence goes on from CATQJL010000305.1 coordinate 15,111,174, forward strand.
ATCGAAAATTTGACCCCTTCATTAGTCACAAAACTGTGTAAATAACCTTTGCTCTTACTTGGTCTTATCTTCAAACTATTGATGTGTATCTAGTTAGCTTCAGGATTGGAGGCTTGCTGAAGTTTTAAGAAGTTTGAGGAACACCTCGCCACGCATACTTATTCGGAAAAAAAATATTTTGCGCCCTCCTTCTTCTCTCCAATAAAGGTGGAAAAAATTCTTCTAAAAAAGAACTTTCGAGCTGGAGGAGTTTGCTTTCATGAAAAAAAAAATTAAAGTGTTAAGCCTGCATACTCTTTGTCAGTGCAGCACACATACACATACAGTTCCGGTCTATCGGCTGCAGATGGGCATTGCTTATGAGAGCAAGCAAGTTTTGTTGCATCCGCTCGCATCAACTAAAATTTCAATTTAGTCAAAAAATGTTAAATTAGGTAGTGCTTACTTCAGCGTACTGCTCCACAGCATTAAATATGTTCGAGTCGTTGGAAGTTACGACCTGTTCATCCACAACGACAAAAGCTTCTGAACCGACACTGTCGATTTGGTCGAGATAAGTTTTCACCAAATTTGTCAACACGGGTGTGTCTCCATAATTTGTACCATCATAATCACCGTGGTATATACTGAATTTTCGCATAACATTTGTGCACTAGTTGTTTCTATTGTTTTATGAACTGAAAAGCTTTTATGTTTTTACCACTATGACTTGAGGAGCAGGTAAGCATTTTTGAAGATCTTCAAAGTCTTCAAAAAACTCTTGGCTGGAAATTTTGAAAAGAACCAGTTTGTTAATGCTCGTCTGGGATACTTACTTATCATATACGTAAAATGTCGTGACTTGTACTGCTGGTATGAAAGTGTTTCCCTTGCAATCGAAAGCGTCGATATCAACTTGTAAATTAGCTTCTAGATCACAGTCCCACTCCTAAAATGCATTAGAGGAAGTGGACTGGCAAAATGGACCCTTCTCGGTTTTGCAGATTTAGGCAGTAGACCCTTTAAGTACACTGTAGCCCAAACCCCAACTCCCAATTCATGCGCTAAGTCCCCAAAGCGCATCAAAACTCCACCACCTTCCGCCCATTTGCATTAAGTGGGCGAGACTGGTGGAGTTTTGAAGCGCATTTTTGGGGACATAGCGCATGATTTGGGAGTTGGGGTTTAGGCTACAGTGTACTTGGGGTCTACTGCCTAAATTCACCAAAATTCGAGAAGGGTCCATTCTGCCGATCTACTGCCTTTAAAATCAAAATTATGGGTAAAAGAGGTTTGGATAGGATGACTTATTTGACACTGATGAGCTTTCCATCCTTGTAAATGAGTCTTGTTAGGGATTTTGAGGAGTGCCTGTCCCAAAAAGTGTGCCAACTGTTTAATTGTTAATAACTCTCTTGCCACAAAATATTTCGAGGAGCTTTAGGTGCTATTTTGTAGAGCTGGCTTCAACTTAGATTTGTCAGTTAGGTGAAGCCAATTTCCGTTCTTCTTTCAGTACCCGTAGGACTACGGTAGAAACTGGAAAAATTTGTGCGCCATTGAGGGCCAAGGCTATTATCCTTAAAGGCAGTGGTCTGGAAAAACCACTGCGAGCTTTCCTCACTTGCATGGCCTTCTGACTGCGCTGAATCTAGTGTTGTGCTTAAAAAAGTTAAAAAGTGCTTTTCCTACTGTGGAGATAGCTGGAAGGGATGGGCGAGGGATTCCCGCCAAGATCGCAATTGGCTGCCTGAGTCAATCAACCAATTACCGCCAAAATGGGTGGAGTTACTCTCCTGCAGTCCTCCAGCTATCTCCAGGATGGTAAAACGACGTAGAAAGCACTTTTTTGACATTTCAAGCACAACACTGATTTCAGCGTATGTAGGTGTGGAAAGCTCACAGTCGCAATTTTCCCGGGCTACTGCCTTCAAAAAGAAAAAATGACGACCTCTACACTAAAACTCGCACTTCATCGTAATGCTTTTCTCATGATTTGAGCCAGATATGCCGTATATGCCGTAACAACCAATTAAATTCGTCAGAAATTCCATTAGGCCATTCAAAAAACTCCGCAAACGAGCGAAAAATTATGTAGTGAAGTCAGCGTGCATAAGAACCCTCAATACAAGTTGCAATATTTTATTGATTTTTTCGAACTGTCTAACCCACAGTGGCGGCATATGCTGCGCGTTCCTATCGTATTCGTACAATAATGAAGACGGATTGATAAATCGCTCCATACAGTAGACTAATTAACAATCAAAAAGTAGGCACATTTGTTGGAGCAACCTGTATAATAGTTTGTTTTGTTCATAAGTTTTTCTGACAAAGTAAAGTGGTAAAATCGGTAAAATTTACCATTCGATGGGTTTGAAAGTGGACTTAAGGATTACCTTACCCTGTTTAAAAGAAATTTGCAGTCAATTCAGCATAGCTTGACCATCTTTCAGTCCAAAATAATTTGCTACCTCCTCCTTACCAGTTTATTGATATCTCCTGCTTTTGGCAGAGGATCTTTATCTTTTCCATTGTTTTGGCTACCTCCAGCCAACTTCTCTCTGGCAGCGTTTACTAGATTGAGTACGGCTGTAGCATTGTCACTTTCCATTGCATTATTCGTACACTGTGTGGCAGCTGAACATCTTAGCCACTATAGAAAGTATCTGTTTAGATCAAACCCACCATTACAAACTGCTGGCAACAGGATAGCTACCTAAAAATTGAGTTTTAGGTATCGGTAGTTCCTCAACTTGAAAGATGAGAAATAAGCATTACCAACAATATAATCGAGCAGCGTTTGGGCATAATTGCGCATACTCTACAGATAACCATCCCTTTTATCAAGGAAGGTCCATCAAACCAGGAGGTGAAATGCCTGCCGCGTATCTGACATTTGTGACAAATTTAACCTTTCATTTAGAAAAAACCATAAAATTTCATTATCCATTAAAACACATAATAAGGTATACATCAGATATAGCGTTAGCCACATTCTCATTCTCACGTGTGGTTTCGAAACTCATTCTAGACGCGGTTGATTTTGTGTCACATCGGAAATTTAATAATAGTACTCTGCGTTGATACCACTGCTTGACACGTATTTGCCATACGTGTTTTCAAAAATATTTCATTTTGTCTCGAGCGCTATCTATTTGGCTTTGAATTTTGACAAGTTGGATAACAGGCGTCAGTCACGCACGCACGAAATTTTTTTATAAGGTTGAAATACATTTTTAAAAAATTAAAATTTTTAAAATTATTTACAAGTATGAACAAATCATTCGCACAATTTTATAACTCATGTAAGCAACATTCAAAAATTCCGCGACCAATTCTCGTGGGGGGGAGGGGCACTCGCTACGCCGCTGCTGTTCGGCAAAAATATTGTTGATTCGCTGACCGCACGGACAGAACATCATTGCGGATTACGGGCCGCAAAGGCTTGCTCCAGTACAAATTCGCCATCGTACAAGTCTGCTCTCGAGGCAATTCAGCCATGCCGCGCAAGATCCGGGGCTTTTGAGCAGTCCATGCGGTCAACATATCGACGATACTTAGGATCTCGCAACCCTCTAGCCCAATCTTCTTCTAGTTGCGGGACCTGAACGAATCATTCGTGGAGAGGTATTCTCAAAAAATCGGGGGTTGAGGTTGTCAGTATCGTTTTTTGTGTGCGTTCATGTGTCTGTTCGTTATAAGATTCGCAGAACATAAAGCGAAATTCATAATCTCGCATAAAGACCATATCTACCATAGCACGAGCACATTTGATACTGAAATACAATAAACGTCAGCTAAACAGCGCCTGGTCAGCCAATCGTATTAGCTTATTAAAGGCAGTGTCCCGGCAGATTCGCGCCATGGGGGATGTTTCTGTAGTGGGGTTCCTGGTCCCGCTGACCTCCAGGCGCAGTCCGGGTGGTTGATGTTCCCCCTAGTCCGAGAAAATAGCCCTTGAATCGGCGCGCGCTCGGACGACTTCTCTTACCGTTCAGCGCGGGACCCCACGACCGCTCCCTCGCATTATGCATGCTGTCCAAACTAAAATTAAAGGCACCACGGCCTTCTTGCCAAGGCTTTCCAACTTTCCGATGAAACTCTCGTTCGAGCTACTTTTTGGAAATGGAGTAAACGTCCCGAAAAAGGTCTTTTCACCCGTTTCAAGGCTCAAATTCCGAGTCTGCGGGTCGAAAAGGCCCAAAACATGCAAAAAGATGGAAATGCAAAATCTGCCGGGACACTGCCTTCAATTGGCAGCCTAACGTTTTGAACTATTCGTCTTTTTCAGAGGCTGAAGTGGTGAAAGGTTTATAATTCGATACCTGCCTAGCCAATAACCTCCTCCATCTCTAGCCAGACTCGATGTTGCCCCAGAATGCTACAAACAAAAAATTAGTTGACGTGGAAGACGAACTATTTTATCCACCGTCGGCGCGCAGATGGTGAAAGCGGTCGCCAATCGATGTCACTGTTACTTTAAGGAATAGTCTTTACCATATTTTAACTAATCGGTGGCATTCTTGAACTCACATTACGTTACGAATGGCAAAAAGTCATTCGTAATTGACATAGGTCCGTAGAGAAACTCAGTCAGCTTGAGTAATCTGAATTAGTGACCCTAAAGATACACGTGTATTTCGTTTGGGACATCTACCTGCTGAGAACTAGGTCAGCTAGCCCCGCCCCAACGAAATACACGTGTATCGATCGAAACGCTGGCATGGCTTCGGCACTCTGGCGGGAGCCTAAGAATACAACGCAACCTGACAGGTGAGCGTCCAATCAGGCGCTGATTTGGTCTCATCTCTCTTCTGTAAGTGCAATGTACATTTTTAGTTGAGTTTACGGAATCAGTAAGCAAAAACGGAGAATCAGACAAAAACCACGCAAGTTATTTGTAATTTGGAGGACATGCAAATTGACGTTATGTCACTGACAAAAAGAGCGACAGCTCAAATTCAGGGCCTAAGGAACGGATAAAAAGGGTAGATGAACAGCTGATGTCAATCGAAATAAGATTAAAGAACGGTCTTGGACCATGGCTACTTTGCTCAAAACGCGGCCCTTTATCCCTTTATCATTTTTTTTTGAGAGAGAGAGCACAGGCTAATCTACAAAGCTTTTTCACCAAAATCGATGGCGTGGTTAATACTGAACTAAGGCGTGATAAGTTTACGCCTGAACATCTAAGTACAAGCTTTACAACGAGCAGTAGAGTCGTTTCAAAAGCCTTTCTGTAATAGCCAAAATTATAGGTCTACCCTAAGAAATGCCGTAAACCACTCGATTGTCAATGGAATGCTGCAAGATCTATTACAGCTATATTTTTACTGGTTTACTATGAGTCACCAAAACGAGCCTCGTTTTCGACTGGTTCCTCTCAGAAAAACCAAGTTTTGCGAAAAGTGGGCTTGAAGGCTGGCTAAAATTATAGTTCACTTGAAATTCATCTCCATAAAAGCACTTTCTATCTTCTGAAATTTTTCAGTTTAGGTACAGTTCAAAAGATGTCACTTCTGGTCAAGCTATTCGTACCTTCAAAAATACCGGCTATTCGCTTTTCTGGCCTGAAGATACTTTCATATGTATTTGCACGTAAAACCTACGTGAATCGACGCTCCTGCAGTTTGTTTTTTGATTTTGGAAGCCACGGGGTTTCAAACCTTCTATTAGGATGTTTGATGCTTTTTTACCGTTTTTACCCTGAATATAGGTATCTGTCGAGAACTGGGGGCTCTCCAGAGGGTGCAGAGGGTACAAATACATGATCGTACTTGTGTATGTACGAGCTGTATGATCACGTACGTGGGAGGCACTCAAGACGTCTAGGGGCGGAGTTTGCCATTCTGCTCCATTCATTTACTCGTTATTTTTGGCCATGAAATGCGGAAAATGTACAACTAAATGTTTGATGCGTCAAATGGGCTAAATGGGAATGTTTAAAGATTTTTTTTGGGGTAGAGATATGATCTGTAACAGCAAAAGGTCATTTTTGACTGCTATATCAGATTTAAGCTCAAAACTTCACGTAGAATGAGATTTAAGCAGACTCTAATAACCAGCCCTGTACAGTGTGCTTTGCACTGTCGAATGACTCGTGTGCGTAGGTATAGCAATATATGTAACGGGGCTATTCATGACACAAATGACCTGCTCGCAGGCTTTTGTCGCTGGCGATAAAAGCAAGCTTCAACTTATTGATAATTTCTGATTATGCTTTGAAACCGCTCGATATTGAAATAGTATCTTTCGGAGCAACGAAGCGCTCAAAGGAACAGCTTCGCATAGGTTTAGTCTTTTGGGCCCTGAAGAAGGCGTGGTAAGCTGTTATCCAAATCTTCAGCCCATGATCAGTGCTTGAATAAATCGTCAAAATTATGAGCGCTTGAGAATCGAATTTGTAAAGCCCAAAGGAGATAAAAACGTGAAAAGATGCGCAAAAACGCGTGTGCAAATTCCTAGAGAGTATTCTTTTTCTTGTGCTTATACTCAGTATATACAGGTCTAATCCGCGCTCAAGGCTCGGTACAGCTGGCTTATAAGCAAGCTGGATATCGTTTTTGGGACAAAAAGGGAAAGAATTTCGTTTCTGTGGACGAAGAGACACATTGCGAAGGTTTTTTTCGTCTACATTTCGTTTTTGAAGATTTTTTAAAGGATTTATGGTCTAGGGTCGAAAGGGACTTCGTAAAATTCGCAAAAATTAAGGAAGACTCCGTTTTTTACGTTTTCAACTAGCCATCTCGTACCGAGCCCTGCTCATGCTGACCATTGATGTAGATTGTTTGAAAAGGCCCCAAGAAGTTTATAGTTTTGAGCATTTATAATTTCTTCAGAAGGGCGTGCAGCCAAAGAAAGACTAGACTTAGGATCAGCAGTCGAAGGCTATAGGTGGCATACATTTTTTCACATTTGGCCATTGCAACTTGGTATACTTTCTTGTTTGGTGCTTACTCGTCATTACAGGGTTGGCCATAATTATAGCGACAATAATTACTGCAGTTAGCGTACTATTCTATCGTGCACATAGCGCGCCAGTTTTATCGATTTTTCAATCGCATCATTTTTTCTAACTCCTGTTAAAATTTGGTTGAATTTGGTCCATTTATAGTGAAATGGTGAAGCCTTCTCCTGATCGTTGCGCTATCCTTCGTCTGCGCAAAGCCGGCCGCCCACCCGCCACGATCGCCTTGTAAGCACCTCGGCATCCACCGCAGCGTCGTGTATCGCACACTCCAACGTTATCGAGACCTTGGTGGACTCCAAGACCGCTGAAGAAGTGGAAGACCTCGTACTGCTCGCACGCCGAAGGTCGTCGAGGGGCCGTCCGAAGGTCGTCCCGGCCGTCATTCGTCGACCCCGGCGTCAAAATCGACAAAGACTACTACCTGAAGACGATTTTGGAAGATGCACTACTCCCGTGGGCGAATTCCCACTTCAACGGCCTCCCGTGGACATCCCAGCAAGATTCGACGCCCGCCCACAAGGCCAAGGTCGTCCAAGCGTAGTGCAAGAGGGAACTCCCCGAATTCATCCCGGCAGAAGAATGGCCGGCATCGTCACCGGATTTGAACCCACTGGACTACAACTTGTGGTCCTACCTTGGAAGCAAGGCCTGCGACACTCCCCACCCCAATTTGGATTCTCGAAGGCAGCGCTCATCCGCGAATGGGACGAAATTGACGAGGCACTCCTGCGTCCGGTCATCGACGCCTTTCCCAAGCGACTTCGCCCTATCGTCCGTGCCAAAGGTGCCCGAATCGAGAAGTAACTTATGATTGTTAATGTACCAGTTGTTACTTAATAAATGTTATGTTCATGACTCGTTTGCACTTTTCCTTTCTGAGATATAAGGTGAAAACTTTGTCGCTATATTTATGGCCAACCCTGTATATTAGGTTGCCCCAAAAGTCTTCTTCGCTTTTCTTTGATCGCTCACCAGAACACATTTAACATTGACAGACGGAAAACTTGAGTAACTTGAAACTTATTAGGTTCAGATTTTTCTCTCACAGATTCTCTCTGATCCATGCAAACTTTGAGATGTTATCGTCACGGCTCTTTGAGCAACCTGATAGGGACCCAAATTTTCCCCGATTCATGAAAATTTTAGTCGCATTGCAGAAGGACGTTGGTAGCTCTTTTGTAGTGTAAACCTATGAATACTTTTACTCATTTTGGTTGCCTAGGTCAAGTATGTAGTAGTCTGTAATAATTGTTTATTTGGTAAAAGTCCCGGCTGTCTGAGCACAAATAACGCACAGGCTTACCGAAAACTCCAAAAAACATTTCAAGCAAATCATTTCTTAATTCGCACAGTTTTGTTTAATAACAAACAAGCTCAACTTCCAAAAAATTTGGAAGCTTTCATGTTCTTGCTACAGTTATGTTTGTTGTAATGTTTTATGACTAATCGCACTAACGCGTAGTTCAAAGCTCTATCTATACTATACCTAGTCTTCTTCTGAGACGATCCTGGATGGAAAAAATCCAAAAAATTGACCATCAGAAGGAGAAGGGAAGGGGTTCCATTGAAAGCATTTTTAAACGCTTCGTAGTCTTTCAAAGTGACAAAAGTTTTGGGATAGCCCAATATGTTGCCCTCTTCAATACAAACAACCTGAAGCTTCCTATCCGACTGACTTCTGCCCATGACGCACGTAAAGCCTTAGGCAAAAGTACAAGCTCGCACTCACACCGTTGCTAATTTCTCAGTGTTGGTATTTAACAAAGTTAAAAGCAAAAAGACATATCTGGACCATTCTCAGTCACACTCGAAAACCCTTTATACGACTAAAATAATACGACATCTGTAGTTTTTATGTGTTCGACTAGACTAGAGTAGAACAAAATTCTCGAATGTATTGCTCAAATATTCATGTTTTGATGGCATTCTTAAATCAGAAATTATTTGCCATTCTCATGTCACATTCAGCTACAAAGACCCATATCCTGCTTGCAGGTCGTTTCAGAAGGACAAGCTGTGCAGGTTTCTCCCGGATCGTAAACGGTTTCGCCAACAACATTACCTCTTAAACAGTATAAATTTGTAACAAATGATACGTGCTACAGACAAACTTACGCCGGAGTATATCGACAAACAGAAGTGAAGAAAGGTGGGCAATGTACAACTGAGCAACCCATTCTTCTTGTCACAGCCCACACCATCTAAACGTAACGTCCGTAATCCTCGTTATTTTTTGATTGTATGCTTACCTGAGTAAATGTTGTAAGAGGAGTTCCCACGTGATTAGCACGATACTTTGCGGGTTTTCCAAGGCCAGGATACACAGTAACAACTGAGTACCACGAACGACTGGACTACAATTGAATACCATCTTATCGTTCCAATTCCAGAAGTGGTACGACCATATGCAAAATGTTGCGAATCCTACCTTATTGACGGCTTTCAAAAAGTCTTCTCCGGTTTCGGTAAGCTGGTAGAAATTCTCTCCCTGTTCACCTCTTGAGCTCGGGTCGGATCCAATCTTAGGGCATTGACCAGCATACTGCAGCGCCGATCGTTCCAGTTTACAATCGTAAACCTAAAAAAATTGCATGCAACCATCATACTTTCTATGTTTATGACTTACCAACTTCAGCATATTTTTAGCGCCTGGCATTTTTGTCTCGTCATTTTTGACTGCTTGTCCCAATGCAAGCAAACTCCTCAACGTATTCAAACACGAATCCTTGATAAAACAGTCATAAGATGTTTTTGGAGTACCTACGATCGTTGTGAAAATCAAGATAAGCCAATCTTAACTCATCGGTCATTCCAATGCTGCCGGGACACAATATGTTAGTTTCTAAACTTTTAGAGAACTTTTGAGATTTTCAACAACTTTGAAACAAATTCAGCGCTTCACCTAGTGTTGTTTCTGGTATCTGGGCATTTGGTGAGAGCGATATACCAATACTTGATGATGTTACTTCTTCTAGAATATCTGTTTCTTTCCGTGCTGTTTTTGGCTGAACGATCTGAACCTGTCACTCCCGGCGTCGTCTGTTCAGCGGTGGTTTCGCCAGTTTCAGCTATCGTTTCTGCTGCCGTCGATTCAGCCGCAGCTGTAGTTTCAGCTAAGGTTTCATCGGCTGAGGCGTCTGCGAAAACGTCTGCTTCTTCTAATACTCCAAAATCTGAATTCGAAAATAGATCATATCTTTTGTAAAGATAGGAGTAATAAAGTTGTTCAGTTTGAAATATGTAAACCACTGTGCATTGATTTTGTTGCCTATGAGTTCTGAAAAACTACTCAAGTGTAGTCATGCTCCTTGAAGAGTGGTAAATTTTACTTTCATATAAAATGTTCGACTTCTGATAATCTGGTCTGCAGAAAATGATTTCAACATAACATTTATTCATGTGGTTCACCGCTATATTTACTTACCTTGGCAATAAACGAGCGTGAGTAGTGTCACCTAAAGCAGTTTTCGTGAAGATATTAGATGCAAATCGAATTAAACCTTACCCCTAGGATTACCAGGTAGAATTTCATGATTATGTATGTGCGTATTACTGGTGTTTGCTGTTTGTTTATGCATGACCGCTTTTATACATAAGATTATACGAACAAAGTAAGAACCTTTATCTGGTAATAATTTACTTTTTTGGATAAACGGTTATGGGAGTTTAGAATCTAATTGGTATCCATAAATTCAGCAAATCTGAAACGCACGTACTCAAATATGATTATGCGTTCAGTAGGCCAAAGAAAATCCTAGATATGATATAACGACGGAAGGAAATGATTTTTTAGGAATAAAACCTTCTCCAACAAAAAATGTGCCCTTTCACTCTGTCAAAGAGCCTATAGAGCAGAGCACTGTATTGTTGTTGAGCGCAATATTACCCCCCACATATCCAAAAAAACTCCAACTTTTGTAGGATTTTGTCGTCACAAGCTGCCGAACTAGTGAATTTTCAAGGAACTGTCAGAAACAGAACTTCTGGTTTAGATTCATTGGAAGTGTGTGTTAGCCATTTGATTATAACTTTATAGGTTTTCGATCATAAAATAAAAAAACTTTATCAATGAATGAATGCAAGTACAAACTGCTAAGTTCATGTTTCGCACTGGCGTGCTTATGCCCTTGGTTCGCATTTTTTTCTCATCAAATTTCTTAATAGAGTTACGATAAGTAGTTCTTGTTACTACTTCACCTATTTTACTAAAGTGACATTATCACTACAAAAACACTCTGCTGTGGGTCATATATTATTATACGGTGCTATGCTAGTTGTGCAACCAAATTTTAGGATCAGCACAAAAATTAGGGAAGCGCTACATCTTATATATAAAGCTGAATGTCTGTTTGTCTGTCTGTCTGCCTGTCTGTATGTGTGTACGTATGTTCCGAATAGAAAATTCCATTTCTGAACCGATCGGGACCAAACTTGGCACACATACACTTCGGGGCAGGGCGGGTGTCACGGGCTACTTTTTGTTATCGATCGATATCGATTTTATCGATTTTTTTTTGAAAAATTGGAGCTACAGGGCTGGGAGTTGGCACAGGGAGGTAATCGAGCATGCTGATTACAAATATATAATTGACAGGCCCGGGCGGAGCGTTTGCCAACTAGTACAGTATATAGTGTTACGTCACATAGTGTTCACATAATGTTTCACCGTTTCAACGATAGGTAGTGCTTCCAAAGATAATGCTTCATTTTCAAACGATAAGTAGTGTAAAGGTAATGTTCCACCATTTCTTCACCATATGTGCAAACACAGTTTCAAAATTTCAACCTTCTTTTCATCACTCACAGTATGTGACAAGGGCGCTCACTAGACTTGCTAGTTTTCCTTATATCGTAGTCGTCCTCTCGTGCGTTGCTGGGCAAGGCTCTTTTACTCAAAAGTAAACCGGTGGTTTTGGTATGAGCAATACATAACAGGAAGTAATTAGCCATAGTTGCGTTTTGTTGTTCTTTTGCGAAGGTACAAATTTCACTGAATCAAGTGTACTTCAAAAAAAAAAACTTTCTCGAGTCCATTCGTAATGATGCTCATTCGGACAAATTGCAATCTTAGCACACATCTGATGTAAGGGCTCACCAACTGCAATGTAGAGTGCACCACATCTCCGCTCCCGCGCGGCCACTTTTCCTAAGCTCTGCTACTCTTTCGCTAACATGCTCTCTGATCAACTCGTTTGTGTTCAATTTTCTTGCAAAAGCCAAAAAATTATCGAGACCACATGTAGAAGATAAAATCTGAGAACTTGAGCACTGTTGAAAAAATGGTCACCGCAAGTAGCGTGCGTATTTGTACCATGTTTGCTTTCGAAAACACATCTAGAGGCGCTAGTCGATTGGTATCAATTGATTAACCTTGAAGGGCAAGAATGCGTCAATCAAGCTTCCACGTCCTTGTGCTGTCCTTTTGGATTCAGTACTTTCGGTAGAGTACAGCTTTGCTTGAATTTCGCTATGTGGTAAGATGTTCGTTGTATTTGTTTAATGCTCACTCTGGTTTGCCATCAATACATACCCAAAGACAGTTGCTTGGATGCTCTCATGCGATTTCACTCGCTATTATGCTTCACACCGTAGTAAGTTTCCTATTTTGTTTCTCAACTGCAAAATTTTCCTCAGTTGTTAACAGTAATATTGTGCTTGTCTGCAGCTTCTTGCTGCATCGATGTTAACACTGAAATTACTTCTGCTTTTCTGCGTTAAACCCGAGATTAACAAACTTCACACAACCATGGCCAGAAACAGGATTTGATTGCTTTGGGCCAGAATGTTTCAAGCTGTTTGCTACTTAAAAATGGGAGCTTCTTCGAATTGTTTCTTTTCAAGTCATTTGTAACTTATATGCGTACTGCACTTCGTGCGCGCTACTTGACGGCCTATAAAATTAAACCTGCTCAGTTTATGTTTTTGCTTTGTTTTCTTGCTGGTTTGATTTGATTGGATACGTAATGGTTGTCAGACCGTCCTACAATTTGTCGCGACGAAGAAGGTTTTACTGTAAAGTTACGAGTAAAGGTTGTTGTTTCCGCGCATAGTGTGCAGGCTCGCAGATTAAGTCGCAACTGACTTGACGATATGTCCCTTACTGTGACGAGCTTGTACACTGACTGAAATAAGATCTACCCGCGAGATCCTTGCAGTTGTAAGCTTCCAGCTTTATGAAAAAACATGTTTTTTCCGCTTCTCATCATTCTGATAACTGTGCGAGTACGATTATTACAAATGGACCTCTTCGAATAAAATTGTAATGAAAGTGCTTATTTCTGCATAAGATGTGACTTGTAACCATAATTGGCAAACGGCCAGAGAGAAGTGCTAAAAATTTTAGAGTAGGATCGATAGCTAGGAATTAAGAGTGCCAGATGTTTATTCCAAAACCTCAGAATATGGTGGCTAGTCCACCAAAGAACCTTTGGTTCAACAGGCTTAGCGGCTAGAAGGCCGCTCGCGCCCTCGACGCAATCTGCGTCTCTTCCACGCGCGTGCTCTCTGATCGCTACCTAGCCTTATTGCTAGTTAGGGCAACCAAGCCTCCCTTCCGGCCACTAAGCCAGTCGAATCAAAGGGTAATTGTTAAAGTGAAACAATGAGGTGGCAGCAAATGTTTGGACATCAGCTGCAAAAAGTTGATGAGCTGGTTTTGCATGACAGAAAGCTTGCTGAACTGGACTGTTCATTTACAACTTGTGGTCAATAAACGCCCAAGCTGTTGATGTAAGCAGCACTTTTGATGGAGTTGTGCTAATATTTCGCTAAAAAGCAATAATAGCCCGTTAGCGATAGCTAGGAAAACTTTTTTGAACCTGTAAAAGCAAATTTGGTGTCAATCCTACTTGCAGTAAGAAATTGTGAATGTGCTAATCCTAAACTTAATTGCTAATCCAGTGCATCCTTTTTCTGACACCCTCTTGGCAAAAGTATCCTAAAAATAGAGCTTGCAACTCAATTGCGTTAACAGCTACGGATCCATATGCAATAACTCAAGAGAACAAAAAGTGCACTTTATTTAGTCTTATTTCACAATTACTTTTTTCTAAATGGCTTTATTTAAGTTTCTTCCTGAAATAAAAATATCAGCTTGTTATCACTAGAATGGTTGCGTAATTTTCCACCAGTAAAAATACAACTCGATTCTATCTTCAGAACAGAAGAGAATTCCCATGGTGAAGGAGAGGCGAGTAGCGAAGGAGTGCTTATTGAACTACCTGCTACCCAAGGTAAAGGAACACTAGCTAGAAATCACGAGGAAAGAATATTCAGAGACAAAAATGATGCTTATTTAAATTGGATAGCCCATAAGCTGAAATAAGAGTGCTGCTCGCTTTGCTAAAAAACCAAAAATGATGCGTGAGAAGTATGAACTGATGCGAGCCTCGATAGCTCGCTTTAGTCCAAATACGGTGTGGAATTGACGGCGAAGTGGTAACCTAGCTCACTTCTTGTGCGTCGCGCTGAAAAGTCAACAGTAAATTACGAAAGCACAGCAGTAACTTCAAGAATTTCATTTGTAGAGAAGCTTTAAAAACAAGATGAATTTTGGAAAAGCCATCATTTACCAACACTATCAAAGAAAATGCGAAGAAAGCAATCAAATGCACCCTGAAGAAAATGACGCCAAATAAATAAGTAGTTCATTGCGCGATTTGCCTCGCTTGATTTGGCTGCGTACATATGAAATTGAGAGTAAATCGGAATTTGCGGGATATAATAAATCTCCCTCCTTATTTTCAATATCGCGATTAACCCGAAAGTTGCGATAAAAGCGGGTATGCAGAGCATACCTTTTGGCGACCTCCCTTTTGTGAGCGGATCTACTGCGCGATCTAGCCACGAATTCTTAGATGCTTAGATGGCCCATTCGTGATGTGCGGGCCCCAGTAGAGAAGTTTCCTGGCCCTTGTCCCTCGCTTCAGACATCCACGATATTCGTGGTTATCGTCGACGGCAGCGTCCACGAGTGCTAGGGGCGGAAGTCGTGTCCAGTCGTGTTCGTAGAACGGACGGATGGATGGATTTTGCGGCTGTCCATCCGCTCCATCACGTCTGCCCTTTTCGGTGGAGGTCTTCTTCGGGGACGTCTCGCTTCACGAGGCATCCACACCGATGTTCAGTGTCCATCTGTCGTCACATTTTTCTCATAATCCGACCGGCCCATCGATGTTTTGCTTTCGCAACGTAATCCGCTGGGTCAGAAGACGGGACATTCTCCTCATATCCGTACTGCGAAGTCCGACAAAATGCTGCTTGTGTCGGCCCATTTTCAGAAGACTGCGCTCAAGTGCTCTGTGGGTGATCCGCAAAGCTTTTGACGTGGCTAGTGTCGGCCCAAGTCTCAGCTGCGTAACAGAACGCGGGAAGAATGCCTGAGTCCAACAAGTGGGCACGAAGCTCCAGGTCCGTCAGTTGGTCGGTGGCTTCCTTCAAAAGCTCAATGGCGGCCTAGGCTGCTCTTCTTCTCCTGTTGAGTCCTCTCCTCGAGTCGTTCTCCATATTCATCAAACGCCCGAGACACATGTAAGAAGACGTCTCCATTATAGGGTTGCCTTCCAATTCCATTTCTGCATCATCGCAAAGGGCGTTCTTCATGAACTGAGTCTTCTTCCGATTTATTCGCAATGATCTTCTTCCCTAATTCGTTTAGTCCCTTCAGCATCGTCTCTGCTTCAGTGTCACTGCTCGAAAAGAGAACGGGTTGTCCTCAAAACAAAGGTTTGATAAGAATTTCCCATCACTCGTATGTCTCTTTCGTCCCAGTTCAGTGATTTCTTCACCCACTGAAAGGCCGCGGTGAACAGCTTCGGCGAAATAGTGTCGCCTTGTAGAACCTCTTTCCCAACTTGGATGGTCAGGGGGCGATGGAATAGCTGTATCGTGTTGTACAATCCTTGTAGCAGTCGGCTAACGTCTTCACGCTTGCTGGGTCCACTCCTTGATCGACTAGCGCAGACAGGATGGCGTTGGTTTCGACGCTGTTAAAGGCTTCTTCGTAGTCGACGAAGGTTAGGACGAGAGGCAGTCGGTACTTCCGGAGACTTCTATGAGCCTCGAAACTTTCTGGAGATGGACCATGCAGCTGAATCTTTTACGAAATCCAGCTTGTTCTTTTGTAGAGCACACTCAGCAGGCATATAGGAACGGTAGTTCCGAAGATCCTCCCGTTCACCTTTCTTGAAAGAGAAGGACGGTTTTTGACGTTCTTCACTGGTCAGGAATCTTCTCCTTTTGAAGGTAAGATGTCAGGTGCGAGGCAAGAATCTCGTGTAGACGTTGTTATCCGGCTCGCAGAGATTTAACGGAAAGATGATCTGATCCTGGAGCGTGGACGCCTTCGTGCTCTGACTCGCCGTGCGCACTTCAGCAGGTAGAACTCGTGGTGGTACTTCTTCAGTGGGAACAACGGGCATCGACACGGGTGTTAATGAGCGGAAGAGGTTGGTGTAAAAGTTCTTCGCGATAGATTCTATCGGGAAGAAGTCGGAGTCCCGTCTTCGTTCAGTAGCGCAGCCAGCTGTACGTGATATTCACAGAGGTCCCTTCGGAACTTCTTGAGATTTCGTCTTCCTCCGGCTGCTTCCAGTATCTTGGCTTGCCTGTACTTTCTGAGATCCTCCTGCAAAGCTGTTCTGCAACTGGCGTTGGTATCAGTCGCTTAAGATGGGTTGCTTTCGGATCCTGTCTTAAAAATCTTCTTCTTTCGAGCAATTCTTTGGTGGTCTTGCGTTCCAACTTCTTCTCGGAAGTCAGGGCGCACTAGAAAGTTTTCTTTTGTAGCTTTCGACTAAATCGTAAGCTTTGCTTGAAGGAGGCGGTCAGTGGAGCCACTGCAGAAGGATGGAACTGCTAAGACATTGAGCAAGCTCCACTTTCGGTTGGTGAGAATGTGGTCGATCTCCCTGTGAGTCGCTCCTTGGACATTCCCACGTCTATCGTCGATGTTCTTTTATAAAGATAGAAATTTCAGTGAAGAGTCCTGTGGCGGAGAGAAGCCCAACGAGACGGTTGCCGTTTACATCCCGGATTCCATATACAGTGACCGCCAAAAAGTTGCGGATAAGTTGCCCTCCATTTTTCAACGTTCATTTTCGGATGGAAAACCAGGATGAAAAAATGGTTGGATTGCTTGAGGTGACAGAACTCTTCAAAAGCTACAACCCAAACATTGCTGTTTCTATAAAACATGTATTCTGAACATTTTAAGAAATTTTTTCTAGAAAAAGTCCAAAAATGGCCGCGTCACAATTTCGAGGACAAAAATTCTTCGAACGCGAAAATTTCCTTTTAGGTCTTTTTTACGGCAAAACAGAAGTTTTCCAAACAGGTAAGCATACTATTAGGTTGAACCGAAAGTTCTTTCCCCCCATTTTCAAAAAATCATAACTTGTTGAATTCTTAACGAATCTGTAAGATCTAAATTTTGTATAAGAGAGAAACTCATACTCTTTGCATCTGTACCTGAATTGTTCGTTTATGTTCACAAATGACAGAGATAGAAACTCAAAACCAAAATCACTCAAAATTTGAATTTTTCGTGTAGGGTCATAAAAAATCGGAAACTTGCAACAAAAATCGGAGCAGACAGTATTGTAGGCTCTTTCACAAGCTCTTTCCAACAGTGCAAAGTTTGCGCCGATTGAGCGTCTCTATAAAAAGTTATTAATTCCCTGAAAAATGCCAAAATAAATCAAATTCGTCCTTTTGTATTGCTTGCTCAAAAATCATAACTTTTCATAGAGACGCTCAATCGACGCAAACTTTGTACTGTTACAAAGAGCTGATAAAAGAACCTACAATATCGACTGCTCCGATTTTTGTTGCAAGTTTCCGATTTTTTATGAACCTATACGAAAAATTCAAATTTTGAGTGATTTTCGTTTTGAGCTTCTATCTCCTTCATTTGTAAACATTAACGAACAGTTCAAGTACAGTTGCAAAGAGCATGAGTTCCTCACTTATACAAAATTTAGATCTTGCAGATTCGTTGAGAATTTAACAAGTTATGAATTTTTGGAAATGGGGGGAAAGAACTTTCGGTTCAACCTAATATATTGTAGAGCTCATCGAGGACAACAATCGGATAGTGGTTACTTCCAAAAAAAACGCAAATACGAATTTTGTTTTGCATTTTCAAAAAAGTAAATTCTATTTTTCACTTTCAAGGCAAATTTCTTCACATGGAAACGTATTCAAGATATTCCAACAAAGCTGTTCGGATAAAGTAGATGCTCTTTACCTGTCTCCATGCATCGGACGTGTGCTGATGAGTTTCTTGGCTGAAAATGACTCTTGACAATGCGTGCACATGACCCTACCTGCGCCTTACCACTGACTTGTACCGTTTTGCAGGCTTGTAGCTCGGCCGGCAGTCAATCTACGAGCCTGCACATAGGCTCATTCGAAAGAGCGTGATTTCCTCGACGCGATGGTATGCAAATAAGTTCCGTTTGAGAGATCCCAGAGGTTTGGCGGACGGGGTGGAAGAAGGCAGCCATAGTGGTGGTTGGAGTGAAGGCTTTTATGAACACAAGAAAAGTCTTAGAGCTTTGAAATGGATCTATTACAAAACAATTGACAGTTTAAACTTCCAGGATGAAAATGGTAGCGAAAGGAGCTCTCTTCAACTTTAGCTGAAAAATGCTTAGCCTGCAACTGAAGCTGCCCTCTTCCACCCCATCCGCCAGATCTCTGGGACCGCTCAAACGGAATTTATTTGCATATAATCGTATCGAGGAAGTCACGCCCTTTCGAACGAGCCTAAGCACAGGCTCGCAGATTGCCTGACGGCCGAGCTACAAGCCTGCAAAACGGTACAAGTCAGTGGTGAGGCGCAGGTACGGTCATGGGCACGCATTGTCAGGAGTGATTTTCACCAAGAAGCTCACCAGCACACATCCGATGCCTGGAGACGGGTAAAGAGCTACTTTATCTACTTTATCCGAACAGCTTTGTTGGAATATCTTGAATAGGTTTCCATGTGAAGAAATTTGCTTTGAAAGAAAAGAACAGAAGTTATTTCTTTGAAAAGACAAAACAAAATTCGAACTTGTGTTTTTTTGGAAGTAACCCCTATCTGATTGTTGTTCTCGATGAGCTCTACAATATAGTATGCTTAACTGTTTGGAAAACTTCTGTTTTGCTCTAAGAAAAGACCTAAAAGAAAATTTTCGTGTTCGAAGAATTTTTGTCCTCGAAATTGTGACGCGGCCATTTTTGGACTTTTTCTAGAAAAAATTTCTTAAAATGTTCAGAATACATGTTTTCTAGAAACAGCAATGTTTGGGTTGTAGCTTTTGAAGAGCTCTATCACCTCATGCATCCAATCATTTTTTCATCCTGGTTTTCCATCCGAAAATGAACGCTGAAAAATGGAGCGCAACTTGTCCGCAACTTTTTGGCGGTCACTGTATAAACTTCCTGATCCTATATTCCTTTTCTAGTGACATCTCGATTTTCGCGCTGAAGTCGCCCACAACACTTATGAACGGACTTCTCCTTGCGGACGACCTGCTCCACGTCAGTAGAAAGCATCTAGTTCTGAGTCGTCAGCTCTGATGTTGGTGAGTAGCAGTTGATGATGCTGATTGGACTTCTGAGGTAGAGGACGTAGTCGTAGGATGCCTAGACGAGGTGATAGGATCTCACGCGAATCAACAAGATGGACGATAGATGGTTGCACGACAAAACCAATGCCTTCAACGTTTCGTGATGAGACCTTCTCACCACGAATGACAAGGGTCCCATCACTTATCTGCGCACGTCCTTCTTCCTGGACTTCATTCCCTGCAGAGCGATGATGTGGTACTTGATGTGCTCTGCAGCATCGAGAAGAGCGTGGAAGTCGGTCTTTGTAGAGATTGTCCTAACGTTGTAGGTGCAGAGCATGAGGCAGTCTCCATGGCGTGTCGTTTTTGTCCAATCCGAAGGGCGCTCTGAGTACCCTGACATCGTTCTTGCTACCACCCGGCATCATAGGCGGGATCCGATGTGCAGGGTTTCTTTCTATTCTTCCAACTGAGGAGTACTAAAATTTTTCTCCTACAAGAGCAGACTTCCATGGGGTAATCGTTGACCCTGGTATCGAGCGGGGAGGACCGCCTAGCTACCGGAAAAAGTCAGACGGTGGGGAATCTGGCCTGACCGACTCCTAGCTAGGCATCCGACCGAAAGTGGAAACGTCGAACTCCTTTACAGCTTGGGAGGCCCTAACAGAGTACACACTGTGTACTCTGTTAGGGCCTCCCACCGCCTGTGCATCGCATTTTGACACCCAGTGTCACCCCCACCCCACGATGAGGCGACCGACCATTGTGGGGGATATACTTACATGTGTATGTATAAATATACACGTTGAAGCGGCCGAGCATTGTAGGGATAACCACGGATGCCCGAGTAAATACCTATGTGTATGAAAGCGGCGGCATACTTTTACTGATTCTTGAAATCTTCTAGCTGGAGCGATCTGAATCTCCCCCCCCCCTTCCCGGGTCTCAATCTTTTGACGTAATTGGGACATCAGGAACCTCGGTGTTAAGAGTTCTCGAAATCAGATCGCGCCGGATCAGTACTCTTGTAACCGTCCTGTGCAGCTTTCCAATTGAAGAGGGATGTCCATAAAATGGGAAGTTTCATAGCATTCGTGCAAAAATGTTTTCGAAAATGTTTAAGTTGGTCAAAAATGATGTCCGTTTTCAAAAGTTTCACTTTGAAAAGTTATAACTTTGTTCAATCCTCACATTTTTGAATATAGCCAAGATCATTGAAAGCAACAAGTTTTGTAACTTAGTGCACACCTGCTCATACTGATAGTGCAAACGAGAAGAAAACATGCGTAAAAAACCGAAAGGTTTTTCTGAGGTCCTCGTTTTTGAAACTTCATGAAGAACAAATAACTGCAAAAAATGTATGAAGGACAAATTTAGTATCAAATAAGATGTTCACGCATAAACCACATTGAATAGCGGAGGTCGCAGATGAAGTAAGACAAAAGAAGAAGTAACCTAAGGAGACTCTCGGTTAAAGGAAAAACATTGAAT
Organism: Cylicocyclus nassatus; assembly: GCA_958299035.1. NCBI lineage: Eukaryota > Metazoa > Nematoda > Chromadorea > Rhabditida > Strongylidae > Cylicocyclus > Cylicocyclus nassatus. The sequence continues at coordinate 15,132,168 of CATQJL010000305.1, forward strand.
GCGCGTGGCTAGGACTTCGTTGCCGAAGGAAGGAATAGAAAATCTAACGGTACCATAGAAAAAGAGCAGTATATAAGGATCGGCAATAAACTCGAGACAAACAGGACAAAAAGTAATTTAATACCATTTATTACTTTCCCTTTTCTCTTTAATGTTTTGATAACTTGTGTCGGTGTTAATTTCCATCCTCGATCCTCTGAGACCGACACAAACAAGGTTCACAACAAAGTGTTGCCTTACCTTACTTATATAAGTTTACAAAGTTTTACAAAGTTGTTTTCTTAGCATATCTTTCTATGCACTTTAGTTGTGACATTTTGCACTCAAGATAAATGATTGTTGAGATTGCTTGGGCAACAGTTTGTGGCACAAACTAAATTTATTGGTATTCCCGTAAAGTTGCTAAGAAACTGGTTCGGTTCCCTTCTCTCAGGACAAACCGTTAAGGTTCGTAGGATAATGACAGAAATTCATAGTGCTGAGCAGAATTTAAGTAATTTATGAGCTACGGTGCCGTTGGAGCCTTACATGGAAACTTTGGATTTCAAGCTCAAACATTTAAGAGTTGCGTAAGGAGTTGATCCGCCATCGTCGAACAAATCACAAGGGGAGCAGGTTTAATCGAAGTGACCTCTTTGGATGGGATGTATACGGTATTGAAAATCATAAAACAAATTCCGAATCTGCCCTGCGGATTTGTGAACGACGAGTTATGAGCGTTTACTGGAGAGCAAAAAATCAAATTTGCATTTACATAAAATGATCTGCCAAAATCTTACTAGCCTTTAAATAAAGCAACTAACTGTAATCTTTTTAACCTTATTTTTTAATTGAAGTGCTTTTGTAATCATCAGTGTTCCGTTGAGAAATAGTTACGGCCAGACTTGTCCTATTCGCACATTTGATTTTTTGCTCCAATAAAAGCTCATAACTTCTCGTCCATTTATGTTCGGCAGATTAGGAATGCAGATACAGAGTCAGCGTTTTATGCCTTATAATATGGTACATCCCAGCTAGAAGGCCACTTTGACTGAACATGATTCCCTTATCAATCATCATCTTCGCCCTTAGTACTCAAAACTAGATTTCAAGCATCCGTTGAGCCATCCGCCACTGGAACTGTTTAAACGGATGCGAGAAACCGTTCCAAATGAGATATAGCACAGGGGGGGGGCGAGTGGCTTTCTGATTACGAATACATTATCATCTTCAATTTTATCGAATATGTCGGTTTTTTGCATAGGTTGGATACGGAGCTGGGACTTGGCACAGGAAGGTAAATGGGCATGCTGATTACGAAAACAAAACGGGGGTAGGGAATAGGCATGTAGAAGCGAGCCCAAGGGTGTTGTACAGGAGTAGGGATGGTGACCTTTAGCTTGGTAATTTGCGACTACGTCAAACTGGGTGTGGGAATTTATCTTCCCAGAGAGGCATGCCGCCATGTAATTAGCAGAGGACATGAGAGGTCATGAACTGTCAGCAACGCTAATTTTCACCCAATCTGCACCGAAGACAAGCAGATTTTGCTCACGATAGATACGACATCATCCTCATCATCCTACAGTGTACGAAACCGGGATTTCATTGAAATTTGGATTCAAAGTTCAGTAGTGAAATTAGTCCAACTAGGGTAAAAAATTGTATTCAGGGGTAATCTGCCATGCTGGTTCTAAATATGATGGTGGTTTTGCGTGAAAACTCAAAAATTTTTCTTTTTGATTCTAATGTTGTATTCAAAATCTGGCAAAAAGCTTAAAATTGTCATTTGAGGGTTTCCCTGATGCTGTTTTCGAATATGCCAATGTTTTCGCTGGAAACTCGAGAACTTTTTCTTTTGAAACTTTGACTTTTTCATAAATTTCACTGCAACTTTGATAAAACTGGGAAACGAATGAAAAAATGCTACTTTCAGAAAGACTAGAAAAAATGATATAAATGCTATGAATGCTTCCAGAACTTGATTTGGAAAAAAGATTTGAGGATTTTGTACTAAACCGTTATCATATTCGTAAAGAGCGCCCTTAGAAGCCCCCAAATCCAAGTTTTTATTCTGATTTGCCAAATAACGCCACTGAACATTGATTTTATTCCCATCGCGAAGCTCAATTTCATTTTCACGCAAAAACACCTTCAATTTGGAACCAGCATGGCAGATTACCCCTAAATACAAATTTTTATCTAATCGGACTAATTTTACTACTGAACTTTGAATCCAAATTTCAATGAAATCCCGGTTTCGTACACTGTAGGATGATGAGGATGATGTCGTATCTATCGTGAGCAAAATCTGCTTGTCTTCGGTGCAAATTGGGTGCAAATTAGCGTTGCTGACAGTTCATGACCTCTCATGTCCCCTGCTAATTACATGGCGGCATACCTCTCTGGGTAGATAAGTTCCGTTCCCCGGTCAAACTTCAGCCGCTTAATGCGCGCAAATTCCAAAAAGACTCAAAATAAACTGAGATTTAGGATTCAAAAGCAAGATTTATTTGGAAAACCTTCATACGAAGTAATCAAGAAAAATACCAGCAATTGGCTAAAGTTGCCATAGTCACCATAGCTCCTATGTAAACTCAACAAGCGTCTCTCAATCAAGCTTGGGTTACTCTAAGCAGGGAATGATCAGAACTTAACACAATCATACCAAACATGCTATAAATCATCGGAATCGTCTTGGAACGCTGATCAAAAATACTTGTTCATCATCTGCTAATCGACTGTCTGGGAAGAGTTATTAACGCGGTTATGCCGTAGTTAAAATATTTTTAGCCACTGCAAATCCGCGCCATTAGGCAGCCTTTCAAGGAGATATATTCGTTGAAGCTCGGAAAACTTCTCATATTTAAACGCTCATTACTCCTTTCAGATAGTTGCTCTGCAGATAGAATATATATTTGAAATCTGCGTTTTAAGACGAGTCCGGTGATATGCAGCTTGTTCAAAATGGCCGGGTTGTGTTCTGACCATTGCCTACTAAACGGGTAATGGTCAGAACTTGACCCAGCCATTCCAAACAAGTTTATATCATCAGACTCCTTTCAGAACGCTGATTTCAAAAATATATTTTTTGTCTTCCATGCGACTATCTGGCAGTTTGAGCGTTCAAATCTGAGAAATTTTCCGAGCTTCAACGAACAAATCTCCTTGAAAGGCAGCCTGATGGCGCGGATTTGCAGTGGGAAGAAACATATTTACCACAAAACTAATTAATTATTTCTTAGGAGTTCTTGATGGAACATGCGCCACAGGACACTTCTTTCAAATATGAGAAATTTTTCGAGTTTTCATGGATATATTTTCTTGAAAGGCAGGTTGAGCGAATTTACAGTGGGAAGAAGCATTTTTACCAAAAACCTAATTAAGTTTTTTAAGGAGATCTTGGTGAAACAAGCGCCATGGAACACTTGACAAATTCAATTCTTAAATGCTCATAATTCCTCCCAGATAGACGCTTGGCAGATAATAAACATATATTTGTGAACTGCGTATCAAGATGAGTCCGACGATATATAGCATGTTTGGTATGGCTGGGTTAGGTTCTGACCATTCCCTGCTTAGCAAAATGGATTACCAACGCTGCTCAACTTTTTTTTTTCATTTCATGGCAAACATTTATCCTTAATTCATGTTTCTAAAAGTTTTTGTGCCATGCTGGTATAGTGCATCCCTATCAATCATGAACATGCTTTATAAGCAGTAGATTTGTGATTATTAGCATTGTTAACCTAATGTCTGGTACAATGTTTGGCTAGCTTACGAGAAAATGGCCAGAACTTAACCCAGTCATTCCAAACAGGTTGTACATCATCGCATACGTCTTAAAACGCCGATTTTAGATATTTGTTTTTTTCAAACCGAGCAACTATAAATATATCTAAAAGGAGTTATGAGCGTTCAAACATGAGAAATTTTTCGAGCTTTTACGAATATATTTTCTTGAAGGGCAGGATGGCACGGATTCACAGTGACTATGGTTATTTTGATTAAGCAGGAAGTGCATTCACCAAAAACCTACTTGAGTGATTTTGAAAGGGAGACGGTCGAAGGGCGCGTATTTATCGGGCGCCAATAACTGACGAAAGCATGCAAAAAGTTCAAATTTGTTTCGTTCCTTCTGAATTTCAGCTACACCATTTTCCGTCAGACTTTCTCATAAATTAACCGAAAATTCAGAGTTTGGAGACAGCGCTTTTGTGGAGTACCATTTCAGTTTGATAATGGCCACTACCGAAACGCGCGCCTTTCGACATACACGCTTTTTGAAACCAATTTCGTGGAACATGCGCCACAGAACACTTGACAAATCGCGCACTTAAACGCTCATAACTCCTCCCAATATAGTCGTTTGACAGATAATAAACATATATTTGTGATCTCAGTTTCAAGAGGAATTCGATTATATTAGGTTGGTCCGAAAGTTCGTTCGCACCGTTTTCAAAAAATCATAACTTCCTTCCCTCACAATGATTTTGCACTATTCAAATTTTATTAGAAAGCGCAAAGCATGTAGTTTCCAAAAGTCCCATGGCGAAATTCCAGCATGTTCAGATTGCAGAGATAAAAATGAAAGAACGGAAACATCCGAAATTCGGAATTTTTGAGAAACAATTCCAAAAATTTAGAAACTGCGCGATAAAATCCAGAAAAGCCATTATTCTAATTTTTCTTATATTTGATTACTAACTGGGTTAAGTTTGTGCTGATCGAGCTCTTTTTTCAAAAGTTATGATTTTTTGAAAAAAATTCTAAAAAATCACTTTCCTAAGAATTCCTAAGAAATTGATTTTTCGGCATTTTTTTTTCAAAAAATCATAACCTCTGAAAAAAGAGCTCGATCAGCACAAACTTAACTCAGTTAGTAATCAAATATAAGAAAAATTAGAATAATGGCTTTTCTGGATTTTATCGCGCAGTTTCTAAATTTTTGGAATTGTTTCTCAAAAATTCCGAATTTCGGATGTTTCCGTTCTTTCATTTTTATCTCTGCAATCTGAACATGCTGGAATTTCGCCATGGGACTTTTGGAAACTACATGCTTTGCGCTTTCTAATAAAATTTGAATTGCGCAAAATCATTGTGAGGGAAGGAGGTTATGGTTTTTTGAAAATGGTGCGAACGAACTTTTGGACCAACCTAATATATAGATTGTTGGGATTGGCTGGGTTAAGTTCTGAGCATTCCCTACTTAGTTGACAAGCAAATTCTGCAAAGGCAACAAGTTTTTTTTAAAAATGACAAAATAGTATTGGTTTTCCATTTGCAAACTACGTAAAATAGAAGTACTAACTACAGGTGAAACACGACTGCATATTGACATTTTGTGAATTTTGTCATAGAGGTTTGCTTTTCTCAAAAAATAGAAGCTAACTTGCGGGACAAGTAAGGAACATATTACTTAGAATTGTATACTGCTAAAAACATGCAATTTCCTTTTGAACCAACCACTTGAGAATCTTTTGGGTGCGTTTTTACCAATCTAGTATTACTTGCTCAGTAAATTGACTTTGCTCTGCTTGTTAGGAAGATTTCCTAACTTAGTTATTAAATAGGTTATGAAATAAGCAAATGATTGAGTTGTCATTCATCACTTTTTTGAATCCTTGATTTTTTGCTTCAATATCAAGCGTGACGTTTGAAGACATTTGTATCTATAGGTCTCTCTGTAGGTAGAGATGTTCTTTGCAGTAGTTCGTGTCTCTTGGTGCTTAATTAACATGACGATACTTTTTGTTCCAAATCGCATTAATAAAAAATTGAAAAGGGGGAAACACATTAAATTTGACAAAATCGGGGTCTTGTTAAAAAGAATTATTTGAATAGCTGGACAATTATATCACGAATCACATCACAGTTTTGCATTAAAATTTTATCCTGCTAAAAAGTATGCACGTATAGGGAGAGGCAAAGATATAGTGCGTTGTCCAAGATAAGATTGTCTTAGGCCCAGCGAGATGAGATTAGGATGACCTACATTCAAACATGATTCCCAGTAACAGTTAGCTGACACGATGTGATTCAGAAAATTTTCATTCACCAAACCGTAGATAAAAGATTTACTGGTTTGTGGAGCTGGCAAAAGACAACTTTACCTGAGGAAGAGAGTTTAGCCTTATCGCAGGCAGTCATCTTTTTCTGACTGCACTCCAGCCGTTGATTGCGACATTGTAGAATCACCAAATCGTCTAAAAAATTAGGTCGCTCCAAAAGGTCTTTATTCAAAGTTCCAGATGCGTACAAGTACAGAAATAATTCTTGGAAAAAGTAAATTAAGGAAAACTGGATGGTTGGCTCCATTTTGAGCAAGGAATTTTTTGGTAAAAAGATGGTGCAGAAAAGTGGGATAGCCACATTCTTCCATAAAGTTTCAAAGTCACGATCCAGAATATGATATTAATATAATACTAAGACTGGGCGTAAAATGCTTGATACCGACAAACAAGATTCTTATATTTCCAACCGCTTGTTTGGCCATGAAATTGTCAAATCGCGATTCAAAATAAGTTAGTCATATAGAATTGCAATTGCTCCTACAAACTTATAGAACATATCAATCAACAAATACAAGGTGTCCGTAAAAAATGTGCCTACTGTTTGATTGTGAATAACTCTCTTCTAACGAAGTCTTTCGAGAAGCTTTAGGCACCATTTTGTAGAGCGAGGTTCAACTTAGATTTGCAGTATAGAGCGAATCAACGAGCTCTTTTTATTACTGTAGGATTACGGTAGGAACTTTCAGCACATGGAACCATCGTGAAATATGCCGCCTGACAAAATTTTTTTCAAAAAATCTGAAAAATCGTGTACTAGGGTTTTCGCGCACGCTGATTCCACTACACAACTTTTTACGGGTGTTTTCCCACATTTCTGAAAAATGCTGGAAATTCAATTATTACGGTTCACCTGGGGTAACTTAGGAAAGAGGCACCACAGTAAAGTGGAAATTTCATATTCGAAAAGAGCGGCTTCCATTACCATAGTGTAAGAATTTCCGGCTTGTTTGGTTATGTTCCGAGGCAGATTATGGCCTCCAAAGACCTAAAATCCTTGTCGAAGTTCCTACCGTAATCCTACAGTAATAAAAAGAGCTCGGTGATTCGCTCTATACTGCAAATCTAAGTTGAACCTCGCTTTACAAAATGGTGCCTAAAGCTTCTCGAAAGACTTCGTTAGAAGAGAGTTATTCACAATCAAACAGTAGGCACATTTTTTACGGACACCCTGTATATGATGATAAAGGTTTATCATTACCTTCTACAAAAAGTCCCAGTTGAACGGCAATTGCTCAAATTTTTGCCTACTACAATGTTACATATAAAAACAAAATTATCTGCTAGCCAGGCTGACATTTTACTACATCGAAAATCATAGGATTTTGCGGTCTGACATTACAATATCTACAGCGCGAGTAAAGACTTGTAACACTTCGACTAAAGTACTCGGATCAAATGTTTGGTTGGAATAAAATTGAGCCTAATTTCAGTAAATTGACACTTGCGTGAGCTTGCTCGCCACGGGGGTTTTTTGCGTGGTGCGCGGGCTCATATGTGTCCCCAATTGAGGCATGAAACTTTATATATAACAGAAAACAGCAATATTACGCGAAACTACTAGTTTCAACTATAGTTACAAAAACGCACGATAAGCCCACATACAGTATACCGTTGATGACATGAAGTTTTGCGATGTAACCGCGATGTTGCGTCAAAAACGCTGCATCTACAAACCTTTTTGGAATCCAATAATTATCAAAAATGTGATATACTCGCAATCAACTCAGTTTCATCCGAAGTTGCATTTAGCTCTCAGATCGTACTTCTCCAATTGACCGAAGTCAGTAAAAGCTCATGGTCTCAAAATTACTGTTCCTCATAGGGCTGCCTTTGATCTTCGCCAGACCGTTAAGAATGCTTCAGTTTGGTACACCTTCATGGCTACCAACACTTATCTACCTTAGTAAAAGGAACTGCTAATTTTGTTTCAATTCTTGTTTCTCCTTCTTACTTAAGCACCTATCTTCTTACACGTGTTATTCTGAATTAATGCGCGTGATTTCTGTCTCATCAGGAGTGACGGGTGCTCGTGCGGCTCAAACCCCGAGACCGCCTTGCTCCGCGCCTTGTTCATGAGCGTGTTTTCTGATCTTTTCCCAGACCTGAGAAAAAGCTTGCGAAAGCAAAGCAGAGCCCAGGCGAGCCGGCCGCGCGTCACTAAAGCCGCACGAGCTTTTGTTTTTGATAATGCAGAGTGATGCGAAAAAATTGTTACATGAATTGTACGGCTCTATCAATTTCTCAAACTTTGTCGTATAGAGATTTCTTTTAGAGAAATTTCGCCGAAAAATTCTATGTGACGAAAGATAAATGAATGATTTCAGTAATTGTAACTGTATTCTTTATTCTACGACCTTGATTCTTCTACTAGGCTGTTGCATAAGTTCTGTCCGATTTGAATTTTTGAGTTTAAAATGTCATAACTTCTTTCAGAGTCAACTTTTTTCCAAGGTCTTAGTTTCTATGTGTTGAGCAGTCCCTTGGCTAAAAAATGCATATTGAGATCTGCGCAAATCTTTGTTAAGGAAGAACCAAGAATGCAAAAACTTCGCAGCGTTTTTCTTCGAATCTGTCTTTTTTGACATGGTAACGCTCCCTTATGAAAATTGATAGGCATCTTTTCTAATAATGGATGGATAGAGAAATTTTCGTAGATTATTATGCAACATAAAAGAGCCCATAGGGTTTGCGCTGCCGGGAGATTTTCTTGACTGAACAAAAAATTAGCCACTTTTTGACCTCGCTTCAGCACATGTGTGCATGCCTATTTATGAACTACGAACGTTTTACAACTGACGTGAGCGCCGAAAAGGAATTGGTGGATGGGCCCTGTTAGCTCTTGCTTTGCCCTAGCACCTCCAACTTTGAGCTTGTCGATTACTTCTATTCGCAGAAAGTTATTGCTTGTAAAACATCTATACCAAAGATTTATGTTCGAGGATAAATTTCACTAGCAAGACGTATTCTTCATGGGACCGAACTTCTGTATACTAGCATTCCATACCCTTATTCCGAAGCCAATGAAAGAAGCTGACTTGAAGGGCGCATTGTGGAGATATCCTCGCAAGGACATATTTCTAGGGATAGAACGTACCTCGGCCACTTAGAGATTTTAGGCCTGTGATCTCCGTACACTAAGAATTTTATTGAATTCTGGTATGCTTTAGAAAGCGCAAGGAAAGCACTTTTCAATGATACCAACCGTATCGAATTAAAGATGAAATTCTCTTAGAACAGCTGCTTCAAACATGAGGCAAAAAAATCGGACAGAACTTATGCAACAGCCTAGTAAAATCTGCCTTTGAATGCTTGAACCAAATCAGAGAAATGAGCAGTTCATTAAAGCATAGAATAACACCAAAAACAATCCTGTTGCCATTCTTCACGGTGCGCAGAGGTATAGTGCGGCGTTACACTTGGTATCAGGTGGGCATGCAGTGCAGAAATCTCCTGGAGCATAAACCGTTTCGCCGACAACATTTCCCCTGAAGAAAAAAAAATTTGATCTTGAACAATAAATAATGGTGTAGTCTACTTAGGAGAGTAACGGCAAACAGTGGTGTAAAAGGGCGAACAATGTACGACTGAGCAGCCCAAGTACTGCGTTGCAGCCCATGCCATCTAAAAAGCGTTTCATTCAAAGATGGATGATTACTTTGAGAGTAGGTCTACCTGTGTGAACGTAATTATTGCAGTTCCAACATGGGTGTCCCGAAATTTAGCGGCTGACCCAAAACTAGGGTAGACTTTGACTACCTTCCACCATTGATTTACAGCCTAAATGTACAATCAAGCCTTATGCCTGATCAAAAAATTTTGTTTTTAACAACCTTGCTTGCTGCCTCTTCAAACGACGTAACTCCTGTCTCTGTCATTTGATAAAAATTTTCACATTGCTCAACTCTAGTATCTTCTGTTGAACCAATCTTAGGACACTGGCTAGCAAATTTGATAGCCGAAAACTCCAGCTCACAGTCATACCTCTACAATTGTACGGAAAGCATAACGGGATTGCATCTCACCAATTTACGCATATTTGCTGCCGCTGGTAAGTACGCACCAGTGTTTTTAGTTACTTTTCCAAGTGCAAGTAAGCTCCTGAAAAGTTTTTCATGATAAAATTGCACTGATATAGGTCTGAAATTTACCTGCGGCTATTGTGCACATCCAGAATTCTCAGTCTCAGTTTATCTGTCATGTAATAGTTCTCGGGGCAGATGGTGTCTTTTGAAAGGATACATGCCATAATTTGACAAAGTTTTTCAAAATTCTCTATTGATATTCCCTTTCTTGTTACACAGGAGGACCAAAGAAATGCCCTGACGATTTGATCTTAATTACTCTTACAACTCATCGTGGCCACTCTCAAAGTACCATTCTGCAGTGCTGGCTTGGACATAGATTCACATTATGAAGCACATCAAAATTCGCTTTGATACTGTAAGACTATGGTAGAAACTTGCGATATGGAAGCCACTGTATTGGCCTTGAGGAGAAATTTCCCAAAAGAATCTGGAATTTTTAACAGAGCTTTCACGCATGCTTATTTTACTTTACGACATTTTACGAGTATTCAAAGCTTTTGAATGGTGTGATCAAATTGTGGGAGAAGATGGAAAAAAGATTAGCAATGTATTTGCATGACTTACAAATGAAGCATTGTGGTGACTGCGAATTTACTGAAATTTGCGATTCGATTAGCAATGCAAGAGTTTTTCGGTTTTTGGTAGGCAAAATATACTCCTTAATGACTCAAAAAACCCTCTTTAAAAATCTTCTCGTAACTCCACAGTAACGATAGGGTAATCCCTTTTATAATTTGTATTTAAGTGATAAGTCTTTAGAATATACCCCAGTAAAGGCAGAAGACGATAAAGCTAGGAAGTTATCAATGATCAAACAGTAGGGTGGTTTTTTTGGGACGTCCTGTAGACGCAGCATATGAAAGAGCTTGTATAAGAAAATCCCGCAAGAGAACCAACGTTAGTGCAAGCTCGCTAGGGCTGCACTCATTGCACCTCACGCTTTCAATTTATAAGGTGAATGAGGTGCGGTCATTCCCTCTCAATTTGAGAAAACTAGGTGACATCTTTATTGATTGATTTTTCGTTAAATTTCTACTATTACTCACAACGCTAACTACCCAAGGTAGTATGAAGTTTTATCGATTGTAGCTGTCAATTATTAATAAAAGATTCAATCGGATTATCATACAATTCTTTCTTTTGCCGCACCTTCTCATTTTTTCATCGTTAGCTTACCTAGAGGACATTAGAGAGCGCTTTTGATGAAAGATTACTCAATCGAAGTAGCCATCAAAAGTGCCTCCAGCATTTACAAAGAGTTGTTTTGGAACAAATAACTCCTTCTTTGTGGAGCTGGAAAGCGGTCTCTTTCACTCTTAGTGTAACGCTTTTGATCCGAAAGGAATTAGAATTGCCGTTAAACAACACAAAACTGCCATTACCATTTGTATTATTTAGCACTAAGTGTCAGTTTCTTACAGATGACCCGAAAAAGCTTGATTTTTTGTAGCCGTCAAAGATTTTGCATTCTTCTCTTAAGAAATTCTCAGATTCTTTTTCGAGGCAAAATGATGCTCATAAACTGAATGTTGATCATTTTTGTGGATTATCGAAATTTTATAGCACCTAATAGCACTTTCAGCCTCATTTCAAAAATAAAAATGAAAGACTCTGTACGATAAAAAAGCAAAATTGTTTTACGGCTTCAAAGGAATCTTCTGTTGCGGAAAACTGTTACATTCCTCACTAGACCACTGTGATATGTACTTCCATGCGTTTTCTAAATATGGCAATTTCCAGCTCCAAAAAATAAGTCATGACTTGTTGTGAACAACGTTACCCAGAGTTGAAGGCACATTCGAGGCCAACCATCCCGCCTCCCGTATATATATCACAGTACAATTTGCCACTTCAACTCTTCCACTTTTTGCAAAATGCCTTAAAAAACAGCAGTTAAGTTTTGCCTCAAACACGATCAATTTATCAAAATAAAGTGTAGCCTTCAGAAACGACAGGTACCGGGACGGATAGATAAAGTATGATCGGCTCCCACATTCGAGTATAGGGGTTGCGGGCTTCTTTAACATGAATAAATTTGCTGAACCTTTGTGCTACAGTGTTGTTTTTCGCATTCTTTCACGTCAGAAACCGTCACGCTTCAAGCGGGTACGTCCCCACTCCTACACGAATCTGGCAGCCGAAAATATTTATATGCTGGTATAGCTTAGTTAGCACAAAAATTTACGTCTTTCAATTTGTTTCTATGGCATTATAGAATACAACATGGACAGTATATCTCTATAATATATTAGACAAATTGGGCTCAAAATGGATCGATTCAAAGCCAAAGTACCTAACTCCTTTTCTACTTCAAATCTTTCATGATTTTTCAAAGGTATTATGCTACTAGGACGGAGGTGATTCTTATTACGGAAGCGATTATGAATAAAGGCCATCTATCTGTCTACTCTTCATTTCTAAGACAAGTCATCTGAACACTTACCGTAAGTGTGGTACTCACCTGTTGTAGAGCTAGGTAACACAGCATTTGGCGAAGGCTGTATAGCCGGGGTTGTAGTAGTGGTTGTAGTAGGTGTTGTGGTTGTTGTGGTTATTGTGGTAGTGGTTTCGCATAACTTAGTATCAGGGTTGCACCAGGAGTCAGTTAAGCAGACACAATCAGCTTCATCTTGTTTTATTTCGTATATGTCATAGTCAGGAGATTCCAGTCTAAAAACATATCGTCAAAGCTCGTCCTGGTCTCTCAATTACTGAGTAAATTACACACGATTTCGTCTACTTTCTTTCACATCAGTAGACCAGAGCCAATTATTTGAATAGGTGGCTAAAGATAGGCTAGATCATGGAGCCTAATGAAAAATGTCAAAGACTATTGCTAGCTTAGTAGAATAGAGAAATTTGCTGATGTGAAGAAGTTACAAGAACTGAGGAGATTCAAGGAATAGGTTCTCGCTCATCCAATAAACAGTGACGAAAAATAAGCACATAAAAGGATATGTATGCAGTGACATTCTTGTATACGTAGCTTGTTTTCTGAACTTACGTATACAAGAAGTTTCTGAAGTATCAAGAAAATATGACTTACCTGTGGTCCGTTAGACATAGCACTGTGGCGTCGTAGTCGTAGAAGGCGGCGTCCTCGCCTTTAACGTCGCACGTTTTGACTGCGCATCCCAATTTCGTAGCTGCCGCTGCTATCAACTTTAATGAAAGTACTTTTACAACATTCATAGTTAAATATCTGTACATATGCGAAGAAAAGCTTTTTTTTTGCTTTGACATGACGTCACTAATTATGGCATCCACCGTTTAAAATCTACTTTGAGATCATTTGCTTTTGATATTACAGCGTCGTTTCCTTATGAATTGAATTCTGATATTCGGAAAAAACAGTGATTTTAAATAATCATTCAATCTCCAATCGTCACTGAAAAGGCAGCCAAGTCTCCTCAAAGCGTTTGCAGCGCAGTACGATGTCTAATGGAAAACAGTGAAGCAGGAGGGAGGCGAGGATTTGGGTAAGAAAAGAGAAAGTAAAAAGGAGAAATAATGTTTGTAGCCATAATGCGAAAATGTAATCCATTTGATATCCTAAATGAAGTGTGTGAATCAGAACAAGTAACTCACTGTCGCTCGAAATTGATCTAAATGTGTCACGAAGCCCGAGTAAAATTAGATAACTGAATTGTTCAGAAGCAAGAGTGTTGAAGAGCTTACGTTGGCGAATGATGGATCATGAAAAGTTGATGGTTCATAAGGTGCACCAGAGAATTTGACCAAAGTTTTGCTGGAGTCGCTGGCAATGTTTTCCTTATACATGAGCATCGTATTAACCATGTTCGTGATTGGTAAAAGACCCTTTTCGCCAATTTCGTGCGTATACCTAGAGTTGAATTTATTATTGTCCTTGCCATCTTTTTTTCTAGTTTGTAATACAGAAATACATTAGCTTGAACTGTCATTCGATACCTTAGTAGAAAGCAGATAATGTTAAGCAATAAAAAACTTACGATAAGTGACTCCAGCCATAGCCGCTAATTGTTTGTTTGATAACTGGTCGCATTTGAGGTGGGCATTCAGCAATCAACTTTGCAGCCTCCGAGTCGAGTTCGCAATCCCAGACCTATCTCAAATGTCAGTTATCTACATTGCAATAGAAAAAAAAAACGCTTGTTTCTGTCACTACTATTCAGGATACTTCAGGATCCGTTTTCTGTCAATATCAAACTTTGCACAGACTCTCAAGTGCTTTTTTGTCAACTGACCAATTTATTCATGTTCTTAGCGGGAGGGAGTGTAGTGCCTTTGTCTTCATCTAACAGCTCTCCCTTTGCCAAAGTTGCACGGACTTCATTAATGCTATCCTCTAAATCTTGAGCTTCTTGAATTGCGCATCACAGATTCCTTCTGGAAGTGATCCATCAGAAGTCACGAGGAAGAAGAGAGAACTTAGAACTAAGCTTCGAAGAGACATACCCACACTGGACGCAGCCAACATCGAAATTATCTGAAGGAAACTTTAATGAGTAGATTTTAAGGATATGCAATTACATGTACCACAATCACCGCCGATCGCGTCATCGTGAATATGATGCTCCTACCAATTACGGCTGCCTTTTATGCGCGCGATGGATTGTCGTATATTCAACGAATATCAGATAAATTGGTATTATCTAAACCAGTTAGAAAGATTGGATTAATCATGAAATTGTTCCCACCGATGCAAGCGAGCAAGTAAATTCTCATCGAAATTTGATCGAGAAAAGGAGGTCAGATTCAACTTTTTTCTCAAACGAAAGTATGACATAAACTCACTCGAAGTGATCCTTGACAGTTTGATTTTGCAATTCTATTCGAACTCTGTTTCAGTACAATACTTTAAGGTCTACTGCTTAGGCATGCTCTTGATAATGGGATGTTTTAGAAGTTTTATCATTTTTGTACCTCTTTTTACACTGCTAATTTTAGAGAATTTAAGTGTTTAATGTTAGTGTTTAATCTAAGTGTACAATGACTACATGTCCAAAAGTCCTGTTTCTCCAGTTTTTCAAGCATACTATCGTTTTCACAGGGCTTTGTTTCTGTGGTTTCGAAAGGACGGCAAGTCAAATGTGTAAACATTCGTTTTTGCTCTAATGCCTAACCTATAACCAAAAATTTTTTTCTAGACTGCATGCAATGTTTGCTGAGCTCTTGTGCTAGAAAACGTCCTGTTTTGAAGGTACAATCTTTTTTTAGCACTAACATGGCCTGTCGCTGTGGTCCTTTTAAGTCACCTAAAGTTGCAAGAAGAACACAGCAGTTGCGATCCGCTGCTGCTATGCACTAATTTCAGACAATCGCTCCTAATCTCTGGGAATTCAAAATTGTTGAGGTTTCGCGGGAAACTGTAAACCACTGGAAAGGCGGGGGTGTGGCGGTCCTGAGGTGAAGTCACAATAGTTGAGGCTGTAGTTTTGCCGAGTTGAAAAAAAAAGTGTTCAGAGGAGCTTCCGGAAAACTGCTGAACTTTGGAAAATGTAAGTGCAACCTCTGGAAAAATACACAAGTGAAAGGCTCAGGAATTCTTAGTGAAAAAACACTTTTTGCGATGTACCTCTGTTTTACAGAAAATTTTTACTCTTTTGGCAAAAAATCCATCTTTGGGAGCATTGCTTTGACTTTTGCCCCTAATAAAGAGCACTGAGCGAATCTGGCCCTCTCAGGAGAAAAACCTGGCGGGCTTTCATCAAAGAGACATTCCTAGAAACATTTGTCGCACTAAAACTTACAATTAATCTGTCAAATCCACTGTTGGGAGTCTCACCAAAATGCCTGTGCTTTGGGGGAAATACTGCACATCGGTAAAATTCCATTTTGTAACAGTAAACTAACCTTACTTTTGCGCCTAGAAAGTAAAGCAATGAACGGGTGGACTCGCTGCTAATTCAAATATACGTAGTGAAGGCCTTGAGATTTTCCACATATGTGTGCTGCTATGAAAAAAAGCAATGTGCAAACCATGATCTCACTATTTCGTGGCAGAGGGCCTATCCCTGGGGACCGGTATGGTCGCCCAATTTGATTCCGCTACATCAAAGATAATATCTTGTTGATCTCTGGTGGAGGAAACAACAGTGCCTTGGGAGTGTTCATTTCGGGTATAGATAGTTTGCGTAAGGCGATGTATTTGCCCCAACCAGATCTATTCATCCGTTACTTGGAGTTTATCGATGGTATAAGAGTTTTGGAAATTGCAAAACTTGACCATGGCAGAAAGCCGTATTCTTTTGTCATTTTTTAGGAGCTCGTCGGTTAGACCGGCACGAGGAAATAATGATGGAAGATAAAATTCTGCACCGAACACAGACAAGTTCTTTTCACGAAACAAAGAATTTCTTGCAAAAACATGCTTCTGCTGAAAGCCCCTTAAGCTTTGTGAGACTTCTACCGATAGTGCTGCTGAGATCAAGGCTTGCTCACTGCTTTTTTAAGAGGCCGAAGACAGGTTTTATACAGTACACGTTCATGAAATTGGATTTTTTGCCTGAATTAGTGAGAACCGTTTGAAAAACGAGGCTATTCCTTGCAAAAATGTTCTTCTACTCAAAAGCCCTCGAATGTTTTTATATCGGGAGACTACGAGATACGGCTCGTGTATCGTCGTTTATAAGAAAGACCGAACGGTGCGCAAAATAAAAAAGTTAGGCGGAATGATTGGCAACTGTATGTTTCATATCAAGGAAAATGTATGTGTATCCACCAGTGGCGGTCACAGGATTCCGTGCGGTGGGAGAGAGGGGAGGAGAGAGGGTCCGCCACTGGTATCTATCAATTTCATGACATATAGTTATTGCTATATCAACTCAAAGTCGAATAAATTTGTTTGGACGATCCATAGTTGGCCAAAAAGAGAGCGGAAAACACCAATTTGGCAGTTTTAGTGCGCTGCAGAGTGATCAAAAATAGAAATGCGAAAAGCTGAAATGAATTTTATTGCCTGTGAAAGTGCAAAGTTTTTGCTGAATGACAAGTGAATATTTTCAAAAAAATACAAACGAATCAGATTCGTTGTTTTCATTTTCACTACTTGCTCGAAATTCGTAATCTTTCCGAAGATGTTCGATGCACATGCTTTTTTAGAGTTCTTAATAGAAGTTTATGAAAATACTTTTCTGCTTTGGTGTTGCAAATTTCAGATTTTTGGTAACGCAACATTATGAGGTCAAAATGCAAATACTTCTATCTTTGACGAAAGGGCATAAAAGAAAGCCGTTGAGGAGATTATTTGAACTATAATCTTCTTTTACCAATCGATTTTTTTAGCTAAAAAAATCAAATAGATGGATAGCGGGAATGATTTCGTGCCTTTTTTTGAAAAGAGACCCTTAGTTTTTCGTCCTGTGAGGCCAAAAGCGCCAGTTCTTCTGTTTAGAAGCGGAAATAGGGTTTTTTTTAGAACACATGCTTTTAAAGGTAATTTCGCCACTGTAAGTGGAGATTTTTCATAAAACGAAGGTATTTCTCCCAAAAATTTCTTTTTGCTGAAAGCATTTACGCGAGCTTCAATCGCTCACTGCTTTTGTGTACAGAAGTAAGGTTTCTCGGAGCCTATGCTCCCAAAGTTGGATTTTTCCTTAATAGAGGATATCTTTATAAAACGAAGTTTTTTTGCCGAAATATCTTCCACTGAAAGTATTTTTCCTCCTCGAGATCAAGGCTCGCTTACTGTTATTTTCTTGGAGGTAAAAGGGTTCATTTGAAGTTTGGTGGAATAAAGGCATTCTTCGCGGAAACGTTTTTCTGCTAAGCCACTAAGGTGTTTATTCCGCGAGGAGGCTTGCTCATTGCTTTTTGGCAGCAAAAGTAGGTTTTTCGGAGCACTTGTTCATAAAGATGGACTTCTCGCCAGATATAAGTGGAGAGATTTACTGAAACGAAGGTATTTTTTGACAAAATATATTTCTGCTGAGAGCATTTCCCTTTTGCAAGACCAGAGCTCCTGCCTTTTTAGGGGGAGGAGCAGGGTTTTTGAAAATTTTATGAAACGAAGATATTCTTTGCGAGAATGTCTTTTTACAATAAGTTCCTGAGGTGTTATGTGTAACATTCCTCCTTAATTCTCTCAAGGCACATGCTTTCAAAGCAGGGCTATGGTGTGGGGCAAGCTGCATATCGTTTCGGGGTAAAAATCAAGGGGGATCTGTTTACGGAAACCCCAGCTCCCTCCCTCCCTCTCCTCCTCCTCGACAATCACTTTCTCCCACTTAAACCCGCACCAAAATAAACGACCTTGTTTGCAGCGAAGAGAAACTGAAATGACAACAAAATTGGTTTTTAGATGGGCGATAGGGAGTTAGGACTATGTACAAAGAACTAAGAGAAAATTATATGAAATAAAGGCTTTTGGCAGACTTCTTTAGAAGTGAGATGGCTTTACAACCATCTGAGCTTCCTGAGGTGGTTGTGAAAAAAATCATAAGTTTCCTTTTCTTCACATGCTTTTTTCCACTTATTCAACATAACTTCATTCCACATTAAAAACTCTAAAGCTGAGTTTTCTAATCTTCCCAAGCCCCTTCTGCTCGCCTAGTTACAGCTATCCAATATTTGTAAGACGGCAGCAAGCCTGTTCCAAGCGCGCAATAGTGCGTGTTGGACATAGCACACCGCTAATTCGAAAAATACGAACTTCTTTAGTTTTTTTTCGTTTGTTCAATGTTATTTTTGAGCTTTATTCCATTATTTGTTGTTATTCGTGTTTGACCCATTCATGATAGCGTCATAGGTTATATCCAGGGTCAAGCAAGGGGTGTGGCACACGATCGCTGGTTACGACCCCCCCCTGATTGCTGTCTTAATAAGACCCCCCCCCGTGAACTATACACTTAAGATAGCATTACTTGAAGGCCCTGTCAAATATAATGGGCAACATATCCATAATTAGCATGTTAAATAACCCTTGTAGACAAAGTGCGAATTCCGAAGATTCAAGATACTAGACTACCTAAGTGAAATGGTCAAATTCCAACATGGTTAACTTTGTTTCAAAGGTGAATTCCGTATTTGCACTAAAGACAAAGCACTACTCCTTCTTTGTCCACCTCAGGGAATCCCGCTTCAGAAGACCTCCAAACTGTAGAATTAGAAGCCAACCAAAATCTCGTTTTTCCCATTTTTCGCTTTTGATCGCTGTGCTTTCACCAAATATTATTTATTTAGAGCTAAGAAGACGAATTAGGCTCAATACAGTCATATGGAATCTACAAGGTTTAGACTATCGATTCATATAAATACTGTCCGCTAAAAATGTTTTTTTGATATAGTTAATGAGGTGCGGAACTTTTTGTAAAAAGACGTTCTCGCAAAGAATACCTTCGTTTCATGAAACTTTCAAAAAACCTTGGTTCTCCCTCCAAAAAAAAGCAACGAGAGAGCTCTGGTCTTGCAAGAGGAAAATGCTCTCAGCAGAAACATATTTTGTCAAAAAATACCTTCGTTTTAGTAAGTATCTCCACTTATATCTGGCGAGAAGTCCATCTTTATGAACAAGTGTTCCGGACCTCATACGCTTCAAAAGTGTTTTTCAATTTGATGATTGTTGTTATATTTGGATCAAGACTCAAAATTGCTATAGGGCAAAGGAAGCTGCGCAAGATGGCTCTCAACATTCGCAGAAAGTTTGAGTAACATGAATTTGATTCCAAAACTGAATATTGAGACTTATCAGAAATTGTTTTTACGTCTGAAAAAAATCTAACAAGTCCAGCTTGCTCAAGCATCATTCTCCAAATCAAAATTCATGTATACAGCTGCGTTTTTTTTTGGCTTAGTAATTGAGAAACGAAATTTCAAGATAAAAATGTGTTGTTCTCAGGTCTTTCATGTTTGAATATATTATTTTCTCGATTTGTGGAAACGAAAAGAATATACTCACTAATATATGATTGCCGATGTAGGGAGTATAAGGAGCAAGTGAGAGATCCATGAGATTTCCGAACAAAAGCAAAACTTTCTATAATACCATTTTTGATAGCTCAAATTTCATGTGAGTCAAATTGGTGCGAGTGTTTGAGAGACGTGTAGAGCTCGCTTTGCTCTAGCGCATGGTAACTTGAATCTTATTGAAAAATAATCGAATTTAGCTAATTTTCGTTGATTTAAAAACTCATAAGATCCAACACAACTGTTTGAATCCACTCTCCCTTCGTGTAGCATGACTGCAGCTCCTCTATTTTCCTTACAAAACGACGGTATGTGCACCAATTTTTGAATTTTGTCAAAAGAACGCCTGATGCGATAGATACCGCATCCAATTAAGGTTTGGAATTGCTGTCTATGCGAAAAATTCTGATGTTAATCTTACTTCGAAAAAAAACGTATCCCTAGAAAAATTTCTTCTCTTGCTTTCGGGAAAAAGAATTATTAGTAAACCACACTTTTTAGTGTCAGTGCGACCCACTCAGTTGATTCTGAACAATAAAGCGGTAACGGTGAATATAAGAAAGTTTCTTGGATTTGTGATCGTTCCAGATATTACTGGTTTCGTTGTTGTTCGCTGCTGTCGCCAATGTTGTTGTCGCTCTCGTTTTTGTAGTAGTAGTAGTAGTTGTTGTTGTTGTTGTTGTTGGAGTTGTAAATTGTTAACGGAGTTTACGGTAGCATAAACTTTCTGCAGCTTTACAAACTGTATCTGCCGGACAGCTGTCACAATTTCCATTTCCCTGCCCATAAATGTCCTACACTACTTCCGTAATTGGGTATTTAGAATAGATGCTCGAAGGGAAAGATTCGTAGAAACATGCATGTAAATAAGCATAAAGTTTGACCTCAAAACTCAATTCTAGAGAAATAAATCAAATGTTTTCTGTCTTAGTGCACTTCATATGTATCAAAAAAAGTGATTCTGAGTATGCGTAGCCAAACAAGGGAAGATTAACCAATACTTTTCCTTTATTTCGAACAACTTTCTGAACAGACAAACAATACTCACGAAAAATATATCTGACTTTTTCCACGTGCTGGATTCGTCTTGTTAACGGGGTAAGAACTGATAAAAGTCGATGTTTTGGCTCCAAAATTGCAACTACAAGTCTGAGACAATTTCGTTAAACCAATAGTAAAAATCACAGGAAAAATGCAAAATATTGACTTCATTTTCGCTATCTAGTTCCTATAAAAACTTTACCTTTGAATTATGTGATTGCTTGCTTGCTCTCATGAGAATGAGTCACAACTCATGCGCAACGAAGAGCATATGATTAAAAATAATCTAGGTTTTACTGATGGACTGTTTAAACAGAGCGTAGAAACCTTTTAACTCGACATGTAATCCAGTCGTTGGCGCTTTACTCTCATTGTGCCATCTTAACTCTTATTTATTTCTTTTTTTTCTACGCCTATTCTCCTACAGAATTACCAGACAATTTGAAAACTGGTGAAATAAAGTGCTATTGCAAAACAAGATTAGCTGTCCCATTGAAGTATAGGTTAACACCAAAAACAATCCTATTGCCTTTCTTCATGGGGCGCAAAGGTAGAGTGTAGCATTACATTTGGTATCAGGTGGACATGCAGTGCAGAAATCTCCTGGAGCATAGACTGTTTGTCCAACAACATTTCCCCTGAAAGAAAATATATTGATCCTTGGGTGTTTGATAACAATGTGTTTTACTTGGGAGAGTAACGGCAGACAGTAGTGTAAAATGGCGAGCAATTCACGACTGAGCAGCCCAAGTACTGCGTTGCAGCCCATGCCATCTGAAAAGCGTTTTATTTGAAGATGGATGATTACTTTTGAGTGTAGGTCTACCTGTGTAAATGTAATGATTGCAGTTCCAACATGGGTTTCCCGAAATTTAGCGGCTGACCCAGGACTAGGGTAGACTTGGACTACTTTCCACCATGAATCAACAGCCTAAATGTACAATGAAGCCTTATGCCCAATAAAAAATTTTGTTTTTAACAACCTTGCTTGCTGCCTCTTCAAACGACGTGACTCCTGTCTCTATCATTTGATACATATTTTCACCCTGTTCAACTCTAGTATCTTCTGTCGAACCAATCTTAGGACACTGGCTAGCAAATTTGATCGCCGAAAACTCCAGCTCACAGTCATACTTCTACAATGCACTTGATACGGAAAGCATAACGGGATTACATCTCACCAATTTACGCATATTTGCTGCCGCTGGTAAGTTCGCACCAGTGTTTTTAGTTACGTTTCCAAGTGCAAGTGAGCTCCTGAAAAGTTTTTCATGATGAAATTGCACTGATATAGGTCTGAAATTTACCTGCGGCTATTGTGCATATCCAGAATTCTCAGTCTCAGTTTATCTGTCATGTAATAGTTCTCGGGGCAGATGGTGTCTTCTGAAAGGATACATGCCATAATTTGACAAAATTTTTCAAAATTCTCTATTGATATTCCCTTTCTTGTTACACAGGAGGACCAAAGAAATGTCCTTACAATTTGATCTTAATTACTCTTACAACTCATCGTGGCCACTCTCAAAGTACCGTTCTGTTCTGCAGTGTTGGCTTGGACTTAGATTCACATTATGAAGCACATCAAAATTCGCTTTGATACTGTAAGACTATGGTAGAAACTTGCGATATGGAAGCCACTGTATTGGCCTTGAGGAGAAATTTCCCAAAAGAATCTGGAATTTTTAACAGAGCTTTCACGCATGTTTATTTTGCTTTACGACATTTTACGAGTATTCAAAGCTTTTTGAATGGTGTGATCAAATTGTGGGAGAAGATGGAAAAAAGATTAGCAATGTATTTGCATGACTTACAAATGAAGCATTATGGTGACTGCGAATTTACTGAAATTTGCGATTCGATTAGCAATGCAAGAGTTTTTCGGTTTTTGGTAGGCAAAATATACTCCTTAATGACTCAAAAAACCCTCTTAAAAATCTTCCCGTAACTCCACAGTAACGATAGAGTAATCCCTTTTATAATTTGTATTTAAGTGATAAGTCTTTAGAATTTACCCCAGTAAAGGCGGAAGACGATAAAGCTAGGAAGTTTTCAATGATCAAACAGTAGGGTGGTTTTTTTGGGACATACTGTAGACGCAGCATATGAAAGAGCTTGTATAAGAAAATCCCGCAAGAGAACCAACGTTAGTGCAAGCTCGCTAGGGCTGCACTCATTGTACCTCACGCTCTCAATTTATAAGGTGAATGAGGTGCGATCATTCACTCTCAATTTGAGAAAACTGGGTGACATCTTTATTGATTGATTTTTCGCTAAATTTCTACTATGACTCACAAGCAGAGGTGCGATAGGTGGAGCCGGGCCCCCCAAAAGTGAAGGTGGTTCCAGCTACCACTGACCGGCCAAAAGTGAAGGTGGTAGTGCCGGACACTCACCTCCCAAAAACGTCGACGGGAGGGGGGGGGGGGGTAACGTCGACTGAGCCTATCCTTCCAGGTCGTTGCCGCCAGTGCGCGGAATATAAGCAAAACAAACGCAAAAAAGATCATTGAAGGCATATTTTTAGGAACACGGCAGCATATTTATTTAAAACGTGTTTAGTAAATGGTGTATTTGGAAGTAAAAGATAGCGGGACTGTACGGATTTTATTAAGTAAATTTTGTCATAACGTACTACAAACAAAGTATTTCGATCCAGGGAATCACCGCCGAGAACCAGAATTTTGAATAATAAAATAACGATAAATTATGCGAAATTTCCATTTTCATAAATCTTGCGGTTGAAGATGTCAGCAATTGCTACTTCATAGGTTTTGAAGGGCAAATGTTGTTCTACCAGACAGTGAAAGAATTAGGTCGATCTGAGCAGTGGCCGCCGAGAACGAGAATTTTGAAAATTAAGCGATTTTAGGTTACTTAGTGACAGCTGACGTTTAGACTCCTATAAATCTGGAATGTGAAGGAGTGCAATGCTGAGACTTCATAGGTTTTGTAGAGTAAGGATTGCTGTATCGGACCATGTCTTAGCCGTAACGATCCAATGAGATATCGCCGAGATTCAGGCTCTTGAAAAAACAAGTGAAAAACCGCTTTTTGAAATTCAACAGCGCATAACTTCTCCAGAACTGCATGAATCATGTTGCGACTTCAAAGGTTGGATTCTCCTCATCAAGAGCTTTCAGATGATATATGATATGTGGGGGTTTTGCGCCTCTCACAGCATATGCCCGGGGGTGGAGACTTTTCACCCCAAAGTCTCCACTGGCGGTCTCCGGCCAGTACATTAAATGGGCGAGGTGGAGACTTTGGGGTGAAAAGTCTCCACCCTGGGTTAGAGCCGCAAAAATCATTGAATCCCCCACATATTATATATCATCTGAAAGCTCTTGATGAGGAGAATCCAACCTATGAAGTCGCAACATGAATGCAGTTCTGGAGAAGTTATGCGCTGTTGAATTTCAAAAAGCGGTTTTTCACTTGTTTTTTCAAGAGCCTGAATCTCGGCGATATCTCATTGGATCGTTACGGCTAAGACATGGTCCGATACAGCAATCCTTACTCTACAAAACCTATGAAGTCACAGCATTGCACTCCTTCACATTCCAGATTTATAGGAGTCTAAACGTCAGCTGTCACTAAGTAACCTAAAATCGCTTAATTTTTCAAAACTCTCGTTCTCGGCGGCCACTGCTCAGATCGACCTAATTCTTTCACTGTCTGGTAGAACAACATTTGCCCTTCAAAACCTATGAAGTCGCAATTGCTGACATCTTCAACCAGCAGATTTATAACAATGGAATCATCGCATGATTTTTCATTATTTTATCATTCGAAATTCTGGTTCTCGGCGGTTATTTCCTGGATTAACTTACTACATAGATATATGCTCCCAATACTTTCTTTTACCTTCCTTTTGCTTATTTTCCTTCTTTTGAGCTTCAATAAAAATTTTTTTTCAAACCCAAAAGTGAAGGTGGTCACCCCGTACCAGCTCAAAAGTGAAGGTAGGCGGAGACTCGGCTCCGACTATCGCACCTCTGCTCACAACGCTAACTACCCAAGGTAGTATGAAGTTTTATCGATTTTGACAGCTGTCAAATATTAATAAAAGATTCAATCGTATTATCATACAATTCTTTCTCTTGCCGCACCTTCTCATTTTTTCATCGTTATCTTACCTAGAGGACATTAGAGAGCGCTTTTGATGAAAGATTACTCAATCGAAGTAGCCATCAAAAGTGCCTTCAGCATTTACAAAGAGTTGTTTTGGAACAAATAACTCCTTCTTTGCGGAGCTGGAAAGCGGTTTCTTTCACTCTTAGTGTGACGCCTTTGATCCGAAAGGAATTAGAATTGCCGTTAAACAACACAAAACTGCCAGTATCACTTGAATTAGTTAGCGCTAAGTGTCAGTTTCTCACAGATGACCCGAAAAAACTTGATTTTTTGTAGCCGTCAAAGATTTTGCATTCTTCTTTCAAGAAAATCTCAGATTTTTTTGAGGCAAAATGATGCTAAGAAACTCAATGTTGATCACTTTTGTGGATTATCGAAATTTTATAGCACCTGATAGCACTTTCAGCCTCATTAAATAAAAATGAAAGACTCTGTAGGATGAAAAAGCAAAATTGTTTTAGGGCAACAAAGGAATTTCTTCTGTTGCGGAAAACTGTTACATTCCTCACTAGACCACTGTGATACTTCCATGCGTTTTCTAAATATGGCAATTTCCAGCTCCAAAAAATAAGTCATGACTTGTTGTGAACAACGTTACTCAGAGTTGAAGGCACATTCGAGGCCAACCATCCCGCCTCCCGCATATATATCACAGTACAATTTGCCACTTCAACTCTTCCACTTTTTGCAAAATGCCTTGAAAAACAGCAGTTAAGTTTTACCTCAAACACGATCAATTTATCAAAATAAAGTGTAGCCTTCAGAAAGACAGGTACCGGGACGGATAGATAAAGTATGATCGGCTCCCACATTCGAGTATAGGGGTTGCGGGCTTCTTTAACATGAATAACTTTGCTGAACCTTTGTGCTACAGTGTTGTTTTTCGCATTCTTTCACGTCAGAAACCGTCACGCTTCAAGCGGGTAAGTCCCCACTCCTACACGAATCTGGCAGCCGAAAATATTTATATGCTGGTGTAGCTTAGTTTATTTGGCACAAAAATTTACGGTCTCTCAATTTGTTTCTATGGCATTATAGAATACTACATGAATAGTATATAGCTATAATATATATTCGTGGACAAATTGGGCTTAAAATGGATCGATTTAAAAGCCAAAATACCTAACTCCTTTTCTACTTCAAATCTTTCATGATTTTTCAAAGGTATTATGCTACTAGGACGAAGGTGATTCTTATTACGGAAGCGATTGTGAATAAAGGCAATCTATCTGTCTACTCTTCATTTCTAAAGTAAGTCGTCTAAACACTTACCGTAAGTGTGGTACTCACCTGTTGTAGAGCTAGGTAACACAGCATTTGGCGAAGGCTGTATAGCCGGGGTCGTAGTGGTTGTAGTAGGTGTTGTGGTTGTTGTGGTTATTGTGGTAGTGGTTTCGCATAACTTAGTATCAGGGTTGCACCAGGAGTCAGTTAAGCAGACACAATCAGCTTCATCTTGTTTTATTTCGTATATGTCATAGTCAGGAGATTCCAGTCTAAAAACATATCGTCAAAGCTCGTCCTGGTCTCTCAATTACTGAGTAAATTACACACGATTTCGTCTACTTTCTTTCACATCAGTAGACCAGAGCCAATTGTTTGAATAGGTGGCTAAAGATAGGCTAGATCATGGAGCCTAATGAAAAATGTCAAAGGCTATTGCTAGCTTAGTAGAATAGAGAAATTTGCTGATGTGAAGAAGTTACAAGAACTGAGGAGATACAAGGAATAGGTTCTCGCTCATCCAATAAACAGTGACGAAAAATAAGCACAAAAAAGGATATGTATGCAGTGACATTCTTGTATACGTAGCTTGTTTTCTGAACTTACGTATACAAGAAGTTTCTGAAGTATCAAGGAAACATGATTTACCTGTGGTCCGTTAGACATAGCACTGTGGCGTAGTAGTCGTAGGTGTCAGCTTTCTCGCCTTCATAATCGCACTTGTTGACTGCGCAACCCACTTTCGTAGCTGCCGCTGCTATTAGCTTTAATGAAAGTACTTTTACAACATTTATAGCTAAATATCTGTACATAAGTGATAAACAACGTTTTTTGTTTTCACATGAAGTCACCAATTATGGCATTCACCCGTTTCAAATCTACGTTGAAATCATTTGCTTTTGATACTACAGCGTCGTTTCTTCATGTATCGAATTTTGATATTCAGAAAAAAAACAATAATTCTAGATAATCATTCAATCTCCAATCAGTCACTGAAAAGGCAGCGAAGTCTCCTCAGAGCGTTTGCACCGCAGTACGATGTCTAATAGAAGACAGTGAAGCAGAAGGGAGGCGAGGATTTGGGTAAGAAAAGAGAAAGTAAAAAGGAGAAATAATGTTTGTAGCCATAATGCGAAAATGGTTCATTTAATATTTTCCAAATGAAATGTGCGAATCAGAGTAAGTAACTCACTGTCGCTTGAAATTGATCCAGTTGGGTTACGAGACCCGAGTAAAATTAGGCAACTGAATATTTAGATGTAAAAAGTAATGAGGAGCTTACGTTAGCGAATGATGGATCCACAGAAGTTGACTCAAGGAGTGGTTCACCAGGCAATCTAGCCACGGTTTCGTCGAGGTCGGTGGTAATATAACCCTTATAATTGAGCAACTCATCAACCATGTTCGTGATTGGTAGTAACTTCTCATCGCCAATTCGGTGCAATGACCTAGAATTGGATTCATTAATGTCCTTGCCATTTTCTTTCCCAGTTGCAAGTACGGAAATGCGTTAGTTTAAGCTGCCGTAATTCCGAATGCCTTAGTAAATCGCAGAAAATGTTAAGCAACAAGAAACCTACGACTCGTGGCTCCAGCCATAGCCGGTAACGTTTTTTTTGATATCTTTACGAACTTGGCATTTGTCAATATACGTCGCAGCCTCCGACTGGAGTTCGCAATCCCAGACCTATCTCAAATGTCAATTATCTAAATTAAAATGAAAAACGCTGGTCTTTCACTACTACTCAGGGTACTTCCCGATCCGTTTTCAGTAATATTAAACTTTTACGAACTCTCAGCTTCTTTGTCAACTGACCAATTTATTCATGTTCTTAGCCGCAGGGAATGTACCGCCTGTATATTCATCTAACAGGTCTCCCTTTGCTACAGCTGCACGGACTTCATTTATGCTATCCTCTAATTTTTGAGCATCTTGAATTGCACCATCACAGATTCCCTCTGGAAGTAGTCCATCAGAAGTCACGAGGAAGAAGAGAGAAGTTAGAAAAAAGCTTTAAAGAGACATACCCACACTGGACGCAGCCAACATCGAAAGTATCTGAAAGAAACTTCAATGAGTAGATTTTAAGGATATGCATTTACATGTACCACAATCACTGCCGATCGCGTCATCGTGAATATGATGTTCCTACCAATTACGGCTGCCTTTTATGCGCACGATGGATTGTCGTTGGATTCAGCAAATATCAGATAAATTGGTATTATCTAAACTAGTTAGAAGGATTAGATTAATCATGAAATTGCTCCGCCGATCCAAGCGAGCAGTAAATTCCCATCGAAATTTGAACGAGAAAAGAAGGTCAGCTTCAATTTTTTTTCTTAAACGAAAGTATGATATAAACTCACTCGAAGTGATCCTTGACAGTTTGATTTTGCAATTCTATTCGAACTCTGTTTCAGTACAATACTTTAAGGTCTACTGCTTAGGCATGCTCTTGATATTGGGATGTTTTAAAAGTTTTACCGTTTTTTGTACCTCTTTTTACACTGCCGATTTCAGAGAATGTAATGTTTATTTGTACAGTAACTACATGTCCAAAAGTCCTTTTTCTCTAGTTTTTCAAGCATACTATCGTTTTCACAGGGCCTTGTTTCTGTGGTTTCGTAACTGAAAGCACGGCAAGCCAAATGTGTAAACATTCGTTTTTGCTCTAATGTCGTGAAAAAACCAAAATTTTTTTCCTTTATTGTATGTAATTTTTATTGAGAGCCTGTGCTAGACAATGTCTTGGGATATTTTGTAGATTTTTGAAGCTACAATTTTTAGCACTAACATGGCCTGTCGCTGTGGTCCTTTTAAGTGGGCTAAGGTTGCAAGAAGAGCGTAAAAGTTGCCATCCGCTGCTGCTATGCATTAATTTTAGGCAATCGCTCGGAATCTCTTCTGGGAAATTCAAAATTGTTGGGGTTTTGCGCAGAAACTGTAAACTATTAAAAAGGCGGGGTATGGCGACCCGATTTCAGATGAAGTCACAATAGCGTTGAGGCAGTAAGATTTCGCTGAGCTAAAAAAGTGTTCAGCGGAGCTTCCGCAAAACTGCTGAAATTCAAAAAATGTAAGTGCAACTTCTAAGAAAATACACAGTCAAGTAAAAGGCTCAGGAACTCTTAGCAAAAAGATATTTTTGCGGAATACCTGTTTAATAAAATTTTTTTTACTGATCTAGCAAAAAATCCATCTTTGGAAGCATTGTTTTGAGAAAACCCTGACTTTTGCCTTTAATGTAAAACACTGAGCGAATTGGCTCTCTCTCAGGAAAAGAACGCTCGCGGGCTTTTAGCAAAGAGACATTCCTAAATACACTTACTCTGTCAAATCCACTTTTGAAACTATTCTCACCAAAATACTTGTGTTTCGAGGAAAAACTGCACATCGGTAAAATTTCATTTAGAAATAGTAATGTTTAGGATAATGAGGATAATCTTGCAGGATTACTTACTTTTGCGTCTAGAAAGTAAATCAGTGGATGGGTGGTCTTGCTGCTAATTTAATCAAACTAGTTGAGAGTTTCCACGCACGTGTGCTGCTATGAAAAAAAGCAATGTGCAAACCATGTCTCTTGGAAGAAGAAATGCAACAATTTCATGGCGAAGGGCCTATGGGACCAGTAAAGTTTTACCCAGTTTCATTCCGCTACATCAAAGATAATATCTTGTTGGTCTCTGATGAAGGAAACAACAGTGTCTTGGGAGTGTTCAGTTCGGTTATAGATAGTTTACGTACAGAAGCTATGCAGTTGCCCCAATAGCTCTATTCATGCGTCACTTAGAGCTTATCGAAAATACTATAAGTTTGAAAATTGCAAAACATGACCATGGCAGAAAGTCGTATCCTTTGGTCATTTTTGAGAGGTCAGATTGGCATGAGGAAACAACCATTTAATAGAGGATAGAATCCTGCAACGAACACGGACGAACTTTCAATGGAACAATATTTCTTGCAAATACATGTTTCTGTTAAAAGCCCTCAAGCTTTGTGGGGCTAAGCGCGCTCATTGTTTTTCTGCTGAAATCAAGGCTTTCTCACTGTCTTTTTTAAAAGGCAGAAAACGGATTTTCTATAGTACATGCTCATGAAATTGGATTTTTTGCCGAAAGAACTGTGTAGAAAATAAAGCAATTTCTTGCAAAAGTGTCCTTGTGTAAAATGTTATCAAAAAGCCCTAAACGTTTTAATCTCGGAAGACTAAGGCTCGTTGTATGTCGTTCATAAGAAAGACCGAAGAGAGCGCAGAATAGGAAAATTAGGCGGAATGATTAGCAACCGTGTTAAATGTGTTTCAGTGTGTTTCATTCTCAAAGAAAATGAGTGCGCATCTATCAGTGGCAGTTGCGGGGGGGGGGGGGGGGAGGGAGGAGAGGCTGTCCTCACTGGTATCTACCACTTTCATGACATATAGTTATTGCTAATCACATCCAGAGTAGAAATTTGTTCGGACGATCCATAGTTGCTAAAGAAAGCGTAAGACAGCAATTTGGCAGTTTTTAGTGAAACGCTGCAAAGTAACCAAAAAAGAAATGCGAAAAACTGAAATATATTTTATTGCTTGCTTCGAAATTGCAAAGTTTTCGCATACCTTAGAGTAAGCAATAAAATTCATTTACAAAAGTGCAAAAAAATCAGATTCGTCATTTACTGTACTGTGCTCAAGCATGTGATTTAAGAAAACCCTTTTTTGTCCCTAAAAAAATGAGCCTCGCGAGAGGAGGGAATATCAGTGGCTTCAAAAAATACCCTTTCAAAGAACACTTCTGTTTTATAAGAGAACTTTTTGGAGAAAGATTTTCCTTTATGAGAATGTACTCTTAAAAACCCTACTTTTTGCACCCAAACAGAAAAACAGTAAGCATGTTTTGCCCTCGCGAGAGGAAAAACGGTCGAAGCTCAGAAGAGAAGCCGTATCGACGAATACATTCTCAAAAACGCTATTGCCAGATACGACTGGAAGGAATTCCATGATTCAACGGAAAATCTAGGAAAGCTGATCGAAGACGCAGCTGTGCTGCGCAGGTAACTCTCGCCGCGGAAAGAGGTAGTGGACGATTGACGAACAACACCGAGAAATTTCTACAGAAAAGAAGCCTGCACGCAGATCCAAGTACACCTCACTTGGAGCATGTGCTGTTCAACAACAATTGCAGAAAAGCCGTGCAAGAAAATTCTGAAACGATATCGACAGAGAAGTTACTCGCAGCAGAACAGAACAGGAAAAGTCTGGAAAAATGCCGAAGAAATCTACACAAACACGAACCACTGATACGAGCTCTATTACTCAGATAATTTCCGGGGCAGGCGGCTATGCTATTTATGGGCACCGGTCGCGGGCACCGGTCGCTGATTTCTTGCGATCCGCTTGCAGATATTTGGAAGAATGTTGGCGAAGATTTGGACGAATGCTCAGAGAACAATTGCGGCTTTTTCATCGATTAGTTGCGGCGCAATGGCCGCATTCGTGAGGAATTTCTGCGAGAATATGCAAAATTGTTGGGGGCCGCACGGCCTTTTGTGAGGAACTACACAGCCCCAAGGTACCTTCCATTGGAAAAAAAGTACTTCAAACTTGGGTAATCAAACCATCTGACCAGACGTCATCTCTGTCATATAGAGTGCTACCTTTGGGTTGTTTCATATTGCAGTCACTGCAGCAATAACCGTCGATCAATCGATATCTTTTGCCCGCCCCCGTATGACTGCAGTGGCTGCAGCGACTGCAGTATAAAACAACTTTTGCTCGGCGTACGCCCAAGCTGCGTAAAAAGAGTCCGAATGCCTGCTGAAAGTTTGGCCAGCGCTCGCTGAAAGAGATGATTTGACGAGCGCCTGCAGAAAACTCTGTATTCTGCCCCGCTGGCAGGACATCAGACAGTAAAGGAAGTGCCGCCCGCTGAAGGTTTGGCCACGCCCCAAAATTCTGCTGACCGCCTGCAGAAAAACGCGAGTTTGCGGACCGCCTGCCCCCAGCGATTGTCTGAGTGCCTCCAACGATTATCTGAGTAAGGCCCGTATGCACGTACATCCCGTATGCACGATAGGGAAGGGAGTGGATCTGAGAGGGAATGCGTCCTATCTCGCTAGTCTACGTATCTTTCTTCTTCCTTTTCTATCGTGCTTATGAAGGTTCTCGTACCCTTATACCTGCGCATAATGAATGCCAGGTTACTGGCGTGATTAAATGTATTTTCACTGTCTTGTGTGATTTTTAGGGAGGTCCCTATCCCCAGGGATCCCCAAGGGATCACCTCTTAGGGCCGCATGCACTAATATCCCCGCGGGGAGGGGATCGCAGCTTCAGAAGAAAGCTTTATGTCCTGAAGCTCCGGATATCTGGATTTCACGCTGTCTACCTATCCGTAAGTATTCCTACTACCCTTCACTATGAACATGTTGAACAGGAGCGAGAAGCTGTACAAACCGCATTTTCCAGCTTTTGTATGATCCCTGATGATCCCCGGCGCTTTTCTTTAAAGTCATTTTTCTTTCTCCGAAGTTAACGAAAATCCTCCAAAGTTGTACTGAACATCTAACACAATACTGCTAAGCATGTTGTTGATGAGAACAAATGAGTTTTTATAGAGTCGAATTTTTCGCTAAGCCTCAAATTTCGACCTGTGGATCATCGCAAATTTCATGACTTCAAAACATCATTTGTTCTTAGCAGCAACATGTTAAGCACTGTCGGGTTAGACAATCTGCACAACTCTGGAGATTCTTCGTTAACTTCGGAGAAAGAAAAATGACTTTGAAGAAAAGCGCCAGGGATCATCAGGGATCATACAAAAGCTGGAAAATGCTGTTTGTACAGCTTTTCGCTCCTCTTCAACATGTTCATATTTAAAGGTAGTAGGAATATTTACGGATAGGTACACAACGTGAAATCCAGGTATCTGGAGTTTCGAAATATAAAGCTTTCTTTTAAGCTGCGATCCCCTCCCCGCGGGGATGTTAGTGCATGCGGCCCTTAATTTCAATGCCATTTATCTCCCTAGAAACTCAATGAAACGCTGTAAAATTGTTTTGTGGATATACCACGGCGCTGCTAAACATGATTACAGTAGAAATAAGTGAAATCACAGGATATCGAAATCTTCGGTAATCTAGCTCGTGAGCCAGGGGAGGCGTGCAAGTGTTACCCAGGCAGCCGCCTGGTGCCGCAGCCAGCCGCCAGAGCTGGCGCCAGCGTCGCGGCTGAGCTACCGTAAGCGCGCTCTCGTCGTCCGCAATCTCTCGCAGAGAGATTTTTGCAGCAGCCTCGCACCTCTTGCGCTGAGGTGCGAGAATTCCCTCAGAGGTCGAGCTACTGCCACATATTATATATCGATCAACACAGCGGAAAATTTGTAGTTTATTAGTAATATACATTACAAAAATAAACAAAAACAAAAAAAGTTAAATAACTTACTTACTTACTTAGATACTTAGATGGTCCGGCTTCACGTGACGTGCGGGCCCCAGCTCAGAAGTTTCCATTTCTCCCTGTCCCTTGCTTCTGACATCCACGATCTTCTTGGCTGACGTCGGTGGCTGCTCCACGAGCTCCAGGTGCAAAAATCGTATCCAGCTGATTTCTCAGCTGGTCCATCCGTTCCACGAACACGTCTGCCCATCTCGTTGGTGGTCTTCCTCGGGGACGTTTTGTTTCGCGAGGAATCCACTCCGATGTTCTTAGTGTCCAGCTGTCGTCTGTTCTTCTCATAATGTGACCGACCCATCGATGCATCGCATTCGCAACGTAATCCGCTGGGTCACGAAGCGGGACATTCTCCTTATATCCGTACTGCGAGGTCCGACGAGATGTTGTTTGTGTTGGGTCATCTTCAGAAGACTACGCTCTAGCGCTCTGTGGGTGGTCCTTAAAGCTTTCGAAGTGGCTACGGTGTCAGCCCATGTCTCAGCTGCGTAACAGAGCGCCGGGAGAACGGTTGAGTTGAACAGGTGGGCACGAAGCTCCGGGTCCGTCAGTTGGTCGGTGGCTTCCTTCAGAGGTTCGAAGGCGGCCCAGGCTGCTCTTCTTCTCCTGTTAAGTTCTTCCCTCAAGTCGTTCTCCATGTTCATCAAACGTCCAAGATACACGTAAGAAGACGTCTCCGTAATAGGGTGCTTTCCAATTCCATTTCTGCATCTTCGCAAAGGGCGTTCTTTATGAACTGAGTCTTCTTCTGATTGATTCGCAATCCGATCTTCTTCCCTACTCGTTCAGTTTCCTCAGCATCGTCTCTGCTTCAGTGATACTGCTCGAAAAGGAAACGACTTCGTCCGCAAAACGAAGGCTCGACAGGAATCTCCCATCAACTCGTATGCCTCTCTCGTCCCAGTCCAGTAACTTCATCACCCACTGCAAGGCCGCGGTGAACAGCTTCGGCGAAATTGTGTCCCTTGTCGAACCCCCTTCCCAATTGGGATGGTCAGAGGGCGATGGAATAGCTGCATCGTCGTTGTACAGTCCTTGTAACAGTCGGCTAACGTCCTCACATAAGCTGGGTCCACTCCTTGACATAGGTGCGATAGGGGGAGCCGGGCTCTCCCCAGGTGAAGGGGGTCTCGGCTGTTCTCGACCTTCCAGGGTGAAGGGGGTATGTGAGTCTAGGGGGGGGAGGAAGAGAGAAAAAATAAAAAAAGCGTGGTATGAAGAGCTCTAATTTGTACCTTATTTAGGCACAAATTGAAAAAAAAATTGAAAAATTTTAAAAGAAATTCAAAAATTTGAAAAAAAAAATGACTTTACGAAGATCTGTGCTCCTGTTTCATGGGTCAACAGAAAACGAAAGCAATAAGGTTCATCTCGAAAGATGTACAAGTTAGGAACAACTTCAATTCCTGCACATCATCATCAACAATATCACTATCGCTACCGTCAGAGACAACAAGTTCGCTGCCTGAAAAATCTTCTTCTTCCTCCAAAAGGTCATCGGAGTAGAATCAGAATTGCGTGCAAAAGCGTTCTGAGTCGAAAATGGATTTGAAACTTTCTTCTTCTTCTAAGCGCTTTTGTGATTTTTTTCCTGGCCCTGGTAGCACCAGGAAAGTCAGCAGGTGGGTGAAAAGTTTCTTCATAGCATCTTTTAGGATATTTCAAAAAGTCATACGATAACAGCCTGTCTGGACCACTTATACCAATCCTTTAAATGAAGTTCTTAGATAACAATATGTTTAGTAGAAGGTTGACCTTAAGTAATTGCTTAGATGCTTCATCGTTGTACGACTTCTGCGTTGTGTTCTGATAACAAAGTAGAAAAATTTCTCTCTCCACATCTGCCGTGCTAGTCGGAATGGAAACTAGCTTTGCTAGTAAGTCCATCAGATTTTTGCGGTAAGTAATGGGGAAAGAGCCAGATGCATATGCTTTCGCAACTCGGGAAGGAAATATTGCATACTTTTTTGGTTTTTGGGCCTTGTCGAACTCTGGCTTCACCTCCTCTGGCATACGTCCTGTTAGCTGATGAGAAAGCTGCTCAACTTCTTTTTTAACAGCAGAATAAAATAGCCGAAAAAGTAGATACTATGCTGCGCGTTGGTTTTTTTTCAATATCATAGGCCATAATGTCACAAGGCGAATGACTTCCAAAAACATAAAGCACAGAGTTGGGTTCTACTAACACCTTCCTTTTGTTCATATCCATGTTTGTGTATTTAGCAGCCTTGAAATCTTCAGCAACCTGAAGATCAGCAGTGGACTTCCTGGAAATTTCCTCATTGAAACTAGGCAATCTGCTTGGATTCCTTATGTAGGAAATCACAGAGTTTCGCTCAATTGTCAACTCTGTTTCAATGTCGACAACATTTTCGTCGGCGTAAGATTCTCCTTCTGCCTCGCTGTTGAACTGGAACACATGAGTCATCTGCGATTTTGTAAAGTATTCTGCCTGCCATTTCCTCTTCAAATTGCCAACCTTTCCAAAACATTGAGGGAGATTTTAATAACATGTTATTCTTCTGAATGACTTAAAGTTTGTGATTCATTGAAACCGACCATTCTCTACAAATTAGGTAAGGTGAGTCTAGAGCGTTTTCACGAAAGAACTTCTTCAGCACTAAGTTTACAGAGTATAGATTCCAGAAATGGGTGAGTTTTTGTGTGAAGGTGTGGAAATTCACCAATCTCCCATAGTTTTTCTGAGTGTGTGCTAATAATGATGGCATAACTGTCAATCAAAAGCGCATTATTTACCAGAAAAAACATGAACATATAACAACGATAAGCACGCTGAAATTCATAACTTCTGATTTTTCCAACCGATTTGACTGCATTCATTTTTATGTGAAAGGGTAAGTTATGCTCTTTATAATCTCAGCTGCTTAGTAATGGTCATCTTTTGCATAGATAGAAGCGATAGAAGAAAAATGGCTAAAATTTGAATTTTCTGTGTAGGGTCATAGAAAATCGGAGACTTGCAACAAAAATCGGAACTTTCGGTATTGTAGGTTCTTTTATCAG
Organism: Cylicocyclus nassatus; assembly: GCA_958299035.1. NCBI lineage: Eukaryota > Metazoa > Nematoda > Chromadorea > Rhabditida > Strongylidae > Cylicocyclus > Cylicocyclus nassatus. Next base: position 15,169,047 of record CATQJL010000305.1, read on the forward strand.
CTCTTTCCAACAGTGAAAAGTTTGCGCCGATTGAGCCTTCCTATGGAAAGTTATGATTTCCCTGAAAAATGCCAAAATAAACCAAATTCGCCCTTTTGTACTGCTTGCTCGAAAATCATAACTTTTCATAGAGACCTCACTCAGCGCAAACTTTGCACTGTTAGAGAGAGCTGTTGAAAGAACCTACAATAATGACTGCTCCGATTTTTGTTGCAAGTCTCCGATTTTTCATGACCCTACACAGAAAATTCAAATTTTGACCAATTTTCTTCTATCGCTCCTATCTATACAACAGATGACCATTAGTAAGGAGATAAGATGTCATTTCAAAAAACACGACTTAGTATTTCATACGAAAATAGAAGCAGTCATATCGGTTGGAAAAGTCAGAAGTTATGAATTTTTGAAATTCGTGCGCAAGAACTTTCGGGACAACCTATACATTGTGTTGGCTTTTATGGGTCACCGGAGCAAATGATTTTTAGAGCCGGGAAGCAAAGAAGCCTTAACATACTGCATACCATTCGAAAGCTGAGTTCATGGAGAATCGACATAGACCGTCGACTTTTTTCTAGGTCTTCTGTGCCGCGAGATATGAGGGATTTTATGTGCTTCAGAAATTAACTGATTTTGTGTCCTCACTTTCTGCTCTCCAAATGAGTGCTACGAGAAAGTCGACGGTCTACGTTTATCAGTGAAGACTTGCTCTTTAATACAGATAGATAATCAGCAGTGATTAGGTCTTCATTTGGCAGAAATCTGCTGTTGAAAATGACCATGTTTTCAGATAAAATGCGGTGTATCTCTCAGTAGAGGGGGGCTAGAAAGAAGTCGACGGTCTAGGTCGAATCCCCTTTTCCTGAGCTTTCGAATGGTATATAGGTTGCTGGGCGAAAAAACTAACTAGCTTTCAAAAATGGGGTGGAGATATTTACTATTAGCTTGCTCCAATCCAGCCCACCAATGTATTGGCTTTTATCGGTTACCGGAGCAAATGATTTTTTGAGCCGGGAAGCAAAGAAGCCTTAACATACTATAGACCATTCGAAAGCTGAGTTCATGGAGAATCGACGTAGACCATCGATTTTTTTCTAGGTCTTCTGTGCCGCGAGATATGAGGGATTTTATGTGCTTCAGAAATTAACTGATTTTGTGTCCTCACTTTCTGCTCTCCAAATGAATGCTACGAGGATAAATAAATAATATTAGGTCATTCCGAAAGAAATTTCGCTTTTTTCAAACGGACGCCACATGTGATGGGACAAAGATCTCTAAGAGATCTTGGTAGCATTCAATGCAGAATTTCATTCTCTTTCTAATGGTTATGTAATTGTTGCAAAACAGTCAATGAGCTTTCAGAAAATGACCAAAACCTGCAACCCATGCTTTTTGAAATGGTCAAGTTTTATATTTTTTTAAAACTTTCATATCAATCCTCAGAAGGATTGCAAGTAACGATTCGATAGAGTAGACCTTATAAAATACAGTACTACTTTTTTTCTCTTCCTCGTATCTCGCCGTAATTTTTTAAAAGATTTTTTAACAGAACCATTGGATTTTGGCAGGCCCACCTCAGTCACAATCGCATCAAACATCATAATTTTTCGGAATTTAAGACTACCAAGATAGTACTATGAGTTGGCATAAATTTTACAAAGCATGTGAGGGTTTACGGGTTCGAAATATCAAATTTCGAGTTTTTCGGGTACAGCCTGGGGCTCGCTAAAGAAATGAATTATGATGATTTCATCCTTGGAAACTAAACGAATCGGAAACAAAAAACACCTGTTAGAAAGAGGAGAAAATGCTGCATCGAATAATGCGCGAGCTGCTCTTCTTTTGATGTTCTACGAGGATTTAGCTGCCCAAGTATGGAAATTGGTAGCATCAGTTAAAATTCTGTTAAAAATGTATGCTAAGCTATGGAAAGGAGAAAAAGTAGTACTGTATTCAATAAGGTTTACTCTATCGAATTGTTACTCGCAATCCTTCTGAGGATTGATATGAAAGTTTTAAAAAATCATAAAACTTGACCATCTCAAAAAGCATGGGTTGCAGGTTTTGGTTATTTTCTGAAAGCTCATTGACTGTTTTGCAACAATTACATAACCGTTAGAAAGAGAATGAAATTCTGCATCGAATGCTATAAAGTTCTCTTAGAGATCTTTGTTCCATCGTCTGTGGGGTCCGTTTGAAAAAAGCGAAATTACTTTCGGAATAACCTAATATAAATAAGCATGAATACCGTTTCTTTTGTGAATTTATGAGTGTACTTGTTGTTTAAGGTACTTAGCCCGCAAAACCTTTTAATAACGATTTTTATCATTTTCTCAGAGTACAATACCAATCTCAGCCCAGGTGAAGGGGGTCATCGGGAATTTGGCCTCAAAGTGAAGGGGGTAAGATCCATCACTCCCCCTATCGCAACTATGCTCCTTGATCGACTAGCGCAGACAGGATGGCGTTGGTTTCGACGCTGTCAAAGGCTTTCTCGTAGTCGACAAAGGTTAGGACGAGAGGCAGTCGGTATTCCCGGCAGACTTCTATGACCCTCGAAACCGTCTGGATGTGGTCCATGCAGCTGAATCCTTTGCGAAATCCAGCTTGTTCCTGGGGTTGGGCTTCATCCAGTGTCCTAAATATGCGAGCGAGGATAATCTTCGTGAAAAGCTTGTACAGCACACTCAGCAGGCATATTGGACGGTCGAAGATCTTCCCGTTCACCCTTCTTGAAAAGAAGGACGGTTCTTGATGTTCTCCACTGGTCGAGAATCCTTTCCTTCTGAAGGTAAGTTGTTAGGTGCGACGCGAGGATCTCGTGTAGACGTTGTCCTTTAGCTCGCAGAAATTCGACGGAAAGATGGTCTGGTCCTGGAGCCGTGGACGTCTTCATGGTCTGAATCGCTGTGCGCACTTCAGCAGGTAAAATTCGTGGTGGTACTTCTCCAGTGGGAACAACTGGCATCGGCACGCGTGTTGATGAGCGGAAGAGGTTGGTATAGAAGTTCTTCGCGATAGATTCCATCTTGTATCGGGAAGAAGTCGGAGTTTCGTCTTCGTTCAATACTGCAGCCAGTTGCACGTGATATTCACGAAGGTTCCTTCGGCAATTCTTAAGACTTCGTCTTTCTTCGGCTGCTTCTAGTATCTTGGCTTGCCTGTACTTCCTGAGATCCTCTTGCAAAGCTGTTCTGCAACTGGCGTTGGCTATCAGTCGCTTGAGATGGGTTGCATTCAGATCCTGCCTCAGAAATCTTCTTCTTTCGAGCAATTCCTTGGTAGTCTTCGAAATATGTTCCAAGTTCTTCTCAGAAGTCACTGAAGCACATTCTCCGCAGGCTCGCAATCCTTTCAGAAGCCGGTCGTAGTCGTACGTTGGGTCCTCCTCGATGGGCCAGTCACAACTTAATATGAGCTCCTCCAGCCTGTTACCGTCATAAACGACATTCTTCCTTCTTGCGGCACTGTGGCAGACCTTCTTTTCCAGCCTTCGACTGAATCGTACCTTCGCTCGAAGGAGGCGGTAATCGGAGCCACTGCAGAAGGATGGAACTACTGAGATATCGAGCAAGCTCCACCTTCGGTTGGTGAGAATGTGGTCGATCTCCGCGTGGGTCGTTCCGTTGGGCGATTCCCATGTCCACCGGCGATGTTCTTTCTTCTTAAAGATGGAATTTCCATGGAAAAGTCGTGCGGCGGAGAGAAGCCCAACAAGACGGTTGCCGTTTTCGTTCCGGAGCCCATATCCAAACTTCCCGATCCTATATTCCTTTTCTAGTGGCATCCCGATTTTCGCATTGAAGTCGCCCACAACATACTTGTAGAAGGACTTTTCGTTGCGAGCGACCTCCTCCACGTCTTCGTAGAAAGCATCTAGTTCTGAGTCGTCAGCTGCTGATGTTGGAGAATAGCAGTTAATGATGCTGATGGTCTTCTGATGTGGAGGTCGTAGTCGTAGGATGCCTAGTCGAGGTGATAGGATCTCGTGCCAGTCGACAAGATGGACGATAGATGATGGGTGGACGACAAAGCCGACGCCTCCCACGTTTCGTGATGGAACCTTTTCACCACGAATGATGAGGGTCCCATCACTCATCTGTCGCACGTCCTTCTTTCTGGAATTCGTTTCCTGCAGAGCGATGATGTGGTAGTTGATGTGCTCTGCAGCGTCGAGAAGAGCGTGTAGGTCGGCGTTTGTGGAGACTGTCCTGGCGTTGTAGGTGCAGAGCATGAGGCAATCTCCATGGCGTGTCGTCCGGGCGGGCGTGTCGTTGTCCAATCCGAAAGGCGCCCTGAGTACCCTGACATCGTTCTTGCTACCACCCGGCGCCGTAGGCGGGATCCGATGTACAGGGTTTTTTCTAAATCTTCTTGCTGTCTGAGTAATAAAATTTGTTCCCCTACAAGAGGTGGCTTATTAGGCCTACTCTTGATTTCCACGGGGCGATCGCTAACCCCGGGCTTGGAGCGGGGAGGGACCGCCTAGCGACCAGAAGAAGCCAGACGGCGGAGGATCTGGCGTGGCCAGTTCTTAGCTAGGTATCCGGCCGAAACCGGAAACGTCGAACTACTTCACAGCTTGGGAGGCCCTACCAGAGTATACACTCGGCTGTGCATCGCAGTTCGACACCCAGTGTCACCCCCACGCCACGATGAGGCGACCGACCATTGTGGGGGTTAAAAAGTTAAATAAATAAAAAACAACACAAAAAATCACAAATGAAAATCACAATCAAATTTACAATTTTACATCCGCACTGCTGTCAAATGGTTTTCTCTGTGACAAATTTCGACATTTTAATACAATTTTGTGGGCATTTACCTCAATAATTACATCGGAATAATAGATATGAGTATTTGGCAATTGAATTTGTAAGAAATCTTCCCCATCCGGTAAAGTTCTTAATTCTTCGGGGATGCTGTTCATTTCTACCCTATTTACTTGCGAGGATGCAGCTCTAAAAAAATCCGCAAAAAATCCAAAAATCCAACGAATTCACAATTAATCTTGAAATGAAAAAAGAAACAAGGAATTACTAAGTAGATTGATTAGATTGATGACGTGATGGCGTGATTGATCAGGTTTTCACTATTTTGTGTGAGGGATCCCTAGGGCACCACCTTTCAATTTCAATGCCATTTATCTCCCGAGAACTCAATGAAACGCTGTAAAACTGTACTGTGGATATACTACGGCACTGCTAAAGATGTCGTAGGATATCGAAATCTTCGGTAATCCCTAGCTCGCGAGCCAGGGATCATCGAAAAATTCACAGTCTTCAGATTCCATTTTTCTGTCGAAAATATGCTTAGCAGTGCTGTAGTATATCCTCAGTACAATTTCACAGCTTTTTCATGGACTTTTCAGAAATATAAATCACTTTGAAAATGAGAGGTGATTCCCAGGGAATCACCTAAGGATCTCCTGGGGATCACCCAAAATGGCAAAAAACCAATTTTGTATGGAAGTAACCTGGCATCCATGATGCGCAGGTATAAGTGTATGAAAAACTTTATAAGCAAGGTAGGAGAAGAAGAAGAAAGATACGTAGAATAACGAGGTATGACGCATTCCTTTTCAAATACCCTCCCCTCCCCAGCGAGGATGTACGTGCATACGGGGCTCTGTAAAGACGGAAGATTAGTGAACTCTCGGGAAAATTTAAGCGATGATGGAAAATTTCTAAATGAACTCTTCCTGTCCACGACGCCACCACATGATGTCATTTCCATTGAAGAACAACCGCCAAGAATCTTTCCTTCAGAAGCACGCGCAGCTGAAGCGTGCATGAAACAAGGAAAAGCTTCTGGTCTAGATGAAATCAACGCAAGTTTATTGGGAAGTGGCAGTCACAAGCTTCACAGTCTACTGGCAAGACATCTGCACAATTATTCTACACAAGAAATGCTGTAGAAAAGACTTGAAGAATTACCGTCCGATCAGCTTGTTAAGCGTGCTTTACAAGCTATTCATAAAAATCATCATGTTCGCGTATCTCGACGACGTTGGATGAAGCACAATCATCCGAACAGGCCGGATTCAGTAAAAGATTCAGCTGCACCAATCAAATTCAAGCTGTCACAAGGGTCGTGAAGGTTTGTCGAGAATACCACTGCGCCTAGTCCTCAGCTTTGTCGACTCGAAAAGGCATTCAGTGTGGAAATTAACGGCGTTCTAAGAGCTTTGATCGACCAAGGAGTAAACCCCACCTACATAAGAACGATAGCGGACTGCAGTACAGGATGCACCACAACGATACAGTTGTTCAACCACCCGCTCCACTTTCACACTGGAAAAAGAGTCCGTCAAGAGCACTTTGTTGCCAAAGTCGTTCACTGACGCACTGCAATGGTGAATGCAGTTATTCGATTGGGATGAGAAGAGGATATGAGTGGATGGACGGTACCTTTCGAATCTCCGTTTTACAAATAATATCGTTCTATTCTCGAAATCCGTTAGCGAAGCCGAAGAGATGAACGAGTTGAATGAAAGCGGGAGAAGGAAGGGCCGATCGCATCACCATGCTTGACAAATGGAATCCATGGACAGTGGCAGTCCAAGAATTTCCGTCGGGGGGGGGGGCGGCAAAAATTTTTTTCCAATAAAGATGCGTGGCGTCAGCCACGCACTCCGAAAAAATTCTTGGGGTGCTTCTCAAAATTTTTGCATGTCCCCAACCCCATAATCTGGAAAAAGGGGGCGCGTCAGCCACGCTCCCGAAAAAAATTTTCATAAGGCTAAATTAAAGTTTTAAAATTTTTCAAAAATCATTTTAATTGTTTACAAGAATAAGTTACTTGCGCATTTTTATAAATCAAATAAGTAATTTTCAAAAATTTCGCAACCCATTCTCGGGGGGGGGGGGAGACGCCCTCCTCGCTCCGCCACTGCTATGCGATGAATTTTTACAGTGCCATGCCAGCTATTTGGAGAGAATACCACTACGAGTACTACCTGCTGAAGTGCGCACCACAATGCAGATCTTGAAGAGTGAGAGAGCAACTTCCAGAAGAGATGCTCGCTTTGCACATGAGTCTTACCCTCATAAACAAATGATTCTCGAGTACAAAAAAAATTTTAAAAACTTTCTTGTCCTCAAAAGATGTAAACGGAAAAATCTTCAAAACTACGTTCCAATATGCTTGCTGGATGCGCTTCGCAAGCTTTTCACGGACGGTCGCATATCAAGGACCTAAAGGCTTAGCCTAACAGCAAATTTTGCAAAGTATTTATGCATAGGCCACATACAGATTGATTCAAAGTTCGTAAAAGTCGCTGGAAATACTGTCTGCCTGTGGTTCTAACTTTGTCGACTATGAGAGCCTCTTACGAGGAAGAGTTCCCAAGTCAGCTCGGCCAACCCGGATGAGTAATTTATCAGCGTAACGGGCTTGAAACGCTGATTCCAAATCTGCTTTCCTTCTCAGCGGAGCGACTTTCCGTGAGAAGTTATGAGCGTTTAAAGTCTAAATTTGTCATGTTTTAAGTGGCTTAAAATTGGCGGAACCTTTACAATAACACATGAAAGTGATTTATCAGTTTTGTATCAAGTATATTGATTACAACGACGGAACACAGATAATGAAATTCCGTTAGGTGTTGTTTTACAGCTTACAACTGATTTTAAGCCACTTTAAACAAGACAAATTTAGACATTTGAACGCTCATAACTTCCCTCGTAAAGTTGCTCCGCAGAAAAGTAAAGCGGACTTGGAATCAGCGTTTCAAGCCCGTTACGGTGGTCTATCACTTATGCGGGTTGGCCGAGCTGCGCCATGGTAGCTAGTCAATCGAAGAATAAATCTTAGCTTACGTGAGGACATTAACCGACTGCTACAAGGCTCGTACAAAAACAATGCAGCTATTTGATTTTTTTAATGATCATCCCGACTGAGAGAAGACCAGCCCGCCTTGGGGCTGGAAAGGTTGCCACCATAAACCGACAGACCCGAAGCTTGGAGAAGACCAATTCGACGCAACCACTTTTCCGGCTTTGCTATGCAAATGACATTAAGGCGACACTGCAGCTAGTTTAAAAGCTCTACGCATGCAAAACGCTTAAGCGCAACTCTTTGAAGATGCCTCAACACAAGCAACACCAAGTCGGACTTCGCATTACGATTTAAAAAGTCTCCCTCTTCGTGATTAACGGAATACATTGCGAGACATCGTGGGTCACATCATGGGAATAAGACGGAAGTTAAGAAAACAGAAGTGGATTGCTCACAAAGCCTATCCTCAAGATTAGTAAGGCCATTCCAAAAGTTCTGGAAAGCTAATCTACTTTGATTCAGCTTTCAAAGATAGATTTTTCAAAAGGCAAAAAAAGCATTTTTGGCATCTGCTTATTTTTTTATGATGATTGAGAGTTTCTACGTAAATTTTTTTTGCACATTGGATATTTGAGTTTGTACGTAAATAAAAGGTAAAAATATTTTGCCTTAACTTTTGAGCTTGTTGAGCATCGACCAAGATAATAACAACACTTTATTCACGGCCAACGTTTCGGCGGGATCGCCTTCGTCAGAGCCTAGAAAGTCGAAAACATAAGTGAAACATTCTCCTAGACGCCAAGATATTCTAGCTCAAGACGAAAGTCAAATTGGAGAGAGGCAAAGGCAAAGAGAGATCGGGTAACCAAGACTCACCTTCGATAACGTGTGATGATGCGTTAGACCACCATATACTCAGACTATACCTCTTCCCATATTTACAGTGCTCGGGTGACCTGACCTCATATCAAAACCCACAGAGGTAGTGATATGGCGCCAGTTCATTGGTGATGGCTATGCACTCTTCCTTCCGATTCATCTTTGGATTCTTGGCGTTGATCCAGAACGCTTCCAAAGTTTTGCGCGCTAGGAGGTCGGGCTCGTACGCTAATATAGTCACTCCAATACTAATCTCAGCATTTTCATGACACGGAATGCGATAACTGCCTAACGGCGTAGCTGCTTTCAGTTTGTTCAACCCATCTAGGTGTTCTTTAACGCGGCAGCAAAGAGGTCGTCCTGTTTCTCCGATATACGTATCACCACACGATAAACTTGTGATGAGATAGATAACCCCGGAGATCATGCAATCATCCTCTTTGCCAAATGGGCAAACGACACAAGCTGGGGTTAGGCATGTACGATCGTAAGATCGATTTCGGACCAATTGGCGCTTTAGGTTCGAGGGTGGTATATCGACCACCCTGACATCGTCTTGCAAACCCGCGAGATGTACGCATCGCCGCACTGCCGCGCTTACCTTATCCGATACGAACGGCAAGCAGAAAGCGATTTTTGTAAGTGGCGCATCCGGGCTGCTGGAACTGGCTCTGCGTCCTACAAACCCGCGAGGGTTTGGGATAGGCTCACCAGCATACCCATTAGATTTAGCTACTTGATAAGCTAACTCCATAGAGTAGATTCGCTCTTGCGTGCCCGAAGACACTTTTGCTGCTGTCCGATATATGTTCTTTATAATCGCATTTTTAAGCTTGCTGGGATGCGCAGACAAATAATGTACTAAAATGTTTTTACAGCTGGGTTTGCGGTACCACCTAGTTTTATAATCCCCACCGCACAGCCGTACTTGTACATTAAGAAACGGTAGCCAGTTTTCCTTGGGCTTTTCCCGCGTGAACTTGATATTTGGGTATTGCTGGTTTAGAAGATTGAAACAAACATCCATCTCGGCTTGCGTCGGACAAATGATGAAGCAATCATCTATATAACGACAATACAGCAATGGTTCCCTCGAAAGCACGGGCGCTTCTACTTTGGACATGAAAACAATGGCTAGAGTTGGCGCTAATCGCTGTCCCATCGCCAAACCCCGGACCTGCTTATAGTAGTGACCTGACCACCTAAATATGGAACAGTTTAAGCATTCGCTTAGGAGGGTCATGATGCTACTGAGACTAAAGCCGTACAGGTTTAGGGAACTTTGATGCTCTAAGAGGAGTTCGTAAATCGCTTGCATCGCCGCATCATTCGATACATTTGTATATAAGGATGTTACATCGAATGATTCCATCACACAATCTGGGATCAGTTGTGTGCCTTGGAGACGCTCTAGAAGCATATTAGTGTTTGATAAATGAGCGGGGACATATTTTAGCAATTGTACAAGTATGATGTTCAAGAACCAAGCGATTCTGTCGGTGGGGCCTGCAACGCTGCTTATAATTGGTCTTACTTTGAAATCGCAGGGATTTTCCGATGTCAGTCCTGTGGCAGGAAGTTTGTGGGTCTTTATTAGCGTGTATAGGACGGGACAGATAGGCAAGTCGCTTTTGAGGCGCGTAGCAATACTCTTTGGTAACCCCGCAGAGCGAGCACTATCTATCCAAATCCTATTTAGACGACGGTATCGTTTGGCAAACTCAACGGCGCTTAACGGCTGATATATGGTATCATCCATCAGATGGTTGCGTGTGATTGCCATGTCTAATTCACGAGAAATCACCAAAAACTCTCCCCCTTTGTCGCTGATTGAGATTTTGATCTCACCTGCGTTGCATTTATCGCGGATTTCGCGCAAGCCACGGTATTGGGAAACGGTTAAATTATTCTTTTGGCGCTTATTATTTGATCGGTTGAGAATGGAGAAGATGGATGTTGCGAAAACGCGAAACTTCGCGTCGACTGCACTATTCGGTTCCGAAGTTTTTTTACATGAAATGCGATGTTCACAACCGTGGTAATTCATGCAGCGAAACAAGCAAACTTCATTTTACCCTTCAAGGCCAAGAAGGCCTTGAAGGGTAAAATGAAGTTTGCTTGTTTCGCTGCATGAATTACCATGGTTGTGAACATCGCATTTCATGCAAAAACTTGGATTTGTTTAAGGGTTTTGCTTACTACTAGCGGGGAAGCCATGAACTGTAAGTAGTAGTTGCTCAATAATAGGGACTTTGTTGTGAAGGAATTAGCAGCACTTCTGCTAGAAAAGAAAGGGGCGGCAGAAGTCGTAAAAGGCGTAATTTCTGAAAAAGTCTTGAAGTGTGAAAATATTCGCTCAATCCGCTTCATGGAATAGTTGTTCGTAATTTCTCTGAGGAGTTTAAGAGGCACTTAGGAGGTCATGCATCGATCGTGCCATGAGACGCTTGGATTGTTAATGACTTTCATTTCATAATTTTTAACAGTAGTAGGAAGAACATAGTGTAGTAAGAATGCAGTAAAGTTCCCGGTTTGCAAAAACGAAATCCCGGTACTCTTGCTAGAAGATTGAGGGGTGATCAATGGGCTTGTGAGTTAAAGAGGTTCAAATCCATCGCATGAGCTTTGAAAGAGATTTTTCAACTTGTGTTAGGGGATCGGAGGGATAACTAAGGGAGCTTTGCCACTTCTTCTAGGAAGCGTAAATACAGTTTTGAAAATAAGCCTGCCGAAAATATTAGGTCGTCCCGAAAGTTTTGTCCGTTTTTTCCATCGCTCGCTAAGACTCACAGAACAACAATCCAAGGACGACTTAGGTAGCATTTGGTTCAACATTTTATCCTCTTTCTTACAGTTATATTTGCTTTCTGATCTAACCTGTCTTTGCAATGTTATGGCCACAGCTCAGCAGTAACGTCAAAACTTTCCTGAATTTCAAAAATTTTTATACCGATGTTTTCAAAAAGCTCTGGTAACTGTTATGTAGAGCAAACCCTTGGCTACACTGCACCCATTTTAGCTTACATAGGCCACGTTTATCAAGTCCGTTATAATTATTTATTTCATAAAAACCGCGGCTATTGATTACGTTTACCACGTAAAGTACCGAAAATTTGAAAATGCTGCTTTTTTGAAGCAATTCAAACTTGGTTATGTTGCATAAATAATGTTTATTAAGAATTCTGCGAATCGAAACGTAAAGAATTACGTTTCGATTCGCAGAAAGTGCAAAAGCTTTCGTGTATTTGCTGCAGTTGCGTGTTTCATGACTTTACCAAAAACCGACACCTTCGAGGAAATAATTTTTTGAAGCTAAAAACAGCAGATTAGAAGAAAAATATCACTTTGTAGCCCGGGAATAGCTCTATTTGATTCATACTGAAACCTTTCCGTAACTTTGGAATGAGATTCTTGAAAATCAGCGTAACTTTGAGCAGATAAAATTGACGGGTAGAGAATATTAGCAATTATCAAAAAAGCATACAAAATTGTGGCTCGAAAATGCATCCTTAAGAAAGAGAAGGAAAAGCTGCATCGAATGCATGCTGGAACTCATTCAAGTCTTTATTGTGCCTGGTTTTATAGTGGTTTGAAAAAACGGACAAAACTTTCGAAACAACCTAATATATTCAAACTCGGTGGAATTTCAAGGTAGAGAGATTTTACCTCGCAGAAATGCTCGGGAGAGTGGGAATATTAGACCTGCTTTATGAAGTTTAATGTATTCAGAGAAATTTTTGTACTCCTGACAAGAAAATTGAGGGGAATTAAGGTTCTGCGTCACTTCTAGTACATATCAAAACAGGAGCCCTTTGCATTGCATGGAATTTTAGAAGGGGAAGTACACCGTCATTTTTTAGGTTTGTTATAGAATTTTTGATCCATTGTGACGAATTTAAAGGAACTTCTATTTTTGACTAGAGGACTGGGGAGACTCTAGGTGTTCGTTCTCTGGTAGAAAGCAAAAAGAAATCGTTTGCATCAAAGAATTTCGAAGTGGGAGGGGGGGAGGGGGTTTCCGCGTCAGTCCGCAAAATGACTGAAAGTGTCAAAGAATTTTAAAAATACTTTATGGAGTTTGATAAATATAAAATCTCTGTAATTCCTGGTAAGAGAAATAGGGATATTAAAGGATAACGCGTCACTTCTGGTGAAAACCAGAGCGAATCCTTTGCATGTATAAAATCGAATTACTGTGCAGATTTTATGAATTCAACGAATTTCTTTGTTTTTGGTGACTGAGGGGTGTCTAGGAGCCTCCACGTCACTTTGAAGCAAATCCCCTGAAAAGATTTCAAAAGATGTGGAAAAAATAGCGAATTTTCTGTTTCTTCTCACTTCCGGAGAAGTCTTGAAGTGTAAGAAATTAAATCCAAAGCAGAAGTTTCCAGAATGTGAGAGAAATGGTGGCACATCTGGAAAAGTAAATGCGGGGTTTCTAAGCGGTTCTGCGTCATTCCTGAAGGGATTTAGAAAAAAGGAATTGACATTTTGATGAGATTGGAGAGTGATGATGGGGAAAAACTTTAAGACTTGTAGTTGTAGATGCCAATTTCGCGAAACTTTTGCCTGGAAAACCCTTGAGCCCGAAGGTAGCGTCCTCGCAAAGCGGTGGATGCAGCGCTTCTGCAGTGTTTTTCTTTAAAGATAATCAGTGACTTTAGAAACTGTACGAAACACATACATGTGTAAAGAGCACAAATTTTTCTTTCACAAGCATACTCTGTCTTTTAAAGTTGTTGCGAAATTCTGTGAAGAAAAAGGAAAAAACAAAATCAAATTTACCATTACATCCCTTCTAATCTTGAAGGCAGCGTCCAGCAAGTTTGGACACATTGGGATCTCATGTGGATAATATTTTGCAGCCCTAACTAAGCAACTGCCCAACCGGCAGCTCAGGTAGTGCTCTAACGGCTCAGATATTGTACTCGAAACTAGACCCCGTGATCGTATTCGCATGGATTCATGGCAGTTTCGCGCCAGGACACACGCTTTGCGCCATGAATCCATGCGAAATACGATCGCGGGGTCCAGTTTAGAGGGGAATATCTCAGCCGTTAGAGCACTACCTGAGCTGCCGGTTCGGCGGTGACTTAGTTAGGGCCCCAAAATTACTACCTACGTGAGATCCCCATGTGTCCAGACTTGCCTGGACGCTGCCTTTAAAGAACGACTTAACTTCAAAGTGCGTCACAAAACTTAAACAAATCGGCGCTTTTCATTTTGAAATTTCCTCAAAACTAATTGGCATACGTTTGATCAAAAATATGAGGAGCCACAGCGCAGATGGCGTTCCTTAACAAAAGCCGACAGGTACGACCACCTCTCTGCCACCGCAGATGTGGATGTATGGCGAATAGGTTTTGACTTGTATACTTGCATAAACGTGGCGCTTTCAATCATATCAACGTGGACGTATTCGAGGCGCACAGCTATTGACTTCTGTCCACTTCGCGCTCTATCATGCTTTCCGCCGTAGAGCACCGCAAACTCCCCGGACTTAGAATTCCTTTTTGCATTTCAGCCTGTTCAGCAAGTCTTCACGCCCGTTTGTGCTTACTTCCTCTTCTTTCCCTCGGTTGCAACAATTCATCATTCATACCTTTTTTGAGTTTTGCCGTTCACACTCAAAATTGCAAAAGCGAAAGGTACGAAAGATCTTGATTATCGAAATCTGAGCGGATGCTGGTTGTCATCCTCATATTCTAGGTTTTTTCACTTAGTGTTTTGTTCCATATGTTCACAATGTCATTCTTCACTTATTAGATAGATAAAATGTTTTCGCGGATGCCTTCCTGTAGAGCTTTGCGTGATTGTAAAGGTCTATGAGGCTGAGGCGAATGCTCGCGCATTCGGCTTTCTTGATTTTCTTTTCCTTCTAAGGTTTTCTGCTACAAGATGTTAGCTTTCAATCACATGATAGTATGAAGTGCGACTGGTTGTTCAAATGATTTGAAGCCTGTGGCGGCAAACGCCAACCTTCTCGATCACACAAATCCCTTATGCTGTTGTCCCTTTGCGTTTGATTTTTTTATTGCAGCCCAGCGGTACCGGAATGGCGGATATTAGCACACTTTCCGGCTCAGGAACAAGTTTTAAGCGCAGAAGTTGATGATGCGCCGGTTGAAGGAGGCACAACCGAAGATTATGTACCTCTCATAACTCGCTTTGGAATGGTGCGTGGCAGCTAGGGCTATGTATGTCCCTTGTCAAAAGGCTGAGCTAAGTTAGGTAGCTTCCCTTGCCAGTTTTTTCATGCATGGTCGTGTCCATCTAAATAAGCTTCCACAAACCAAAAACCTGTGATCTTAGATTTCTAGAAGGTATTGCTGAGATAGAGAAAGTTTACTATGTCTTTCGGATAAAGAGCTACGGCAAATTTCCTCTATCTTTCGGATAACTTTGATTCCTTTCACTGAGAGATGTTTGAGAGATCGCTGTGATAAACATAATAAAGATAATGCAGCTCGACTGCGTGTGTCGTTGAGAACAGTCATGGATATATTGTTTGTTCAATGCTAAGTTTCATCATGGATAGCTGGCGGTTAAGTTCGAAGAGATTAACGCGCTCTACGGCGAAAAACATGACCGAGTGAAGTGAGCCAAAGTCAATAGCTGTGTGCCTCGAATACGTCATCAACGTGAGTGGTGGGAATCACCAATCAATGGCTCAACTGAGGCAGAGCTGACTCGTGAAGCCTCAACTGAAGCTTTCCTCAGTTGAGATCGAATGAAGCAGCTTTACTACGGGCCATTATGTTGGTTATGTTAAGCTACAAGCGCAGCTGTTGTTCTGCTGAATTCTGAAGTTGCAGTGAGGGTTACGATAGGTACATGGTATGAAGGGAAAAGTTACAAAAGTCTGATGGATTTGCTGAAACTTGACATATATTATCCGACATGCTGATCACGATTTAATAAGGGCTTTTTTGTAAGATTACTGTAGGGTTACGACTCTAACTTTCGTTGCGTAACAAGAGGCGTTTGATGCTCGTCTGAGCGGAGCACGCAAACGCCGCTGATAGGGTAGTCGCACGCCGCTCGTACGCTGTGGAACTCCGCTAGGAGGAGAATGGTACGCCGGTGATACGCTGATAGGGTACGCCTTCGGACCGCAAGTCCACCCGATTTTTGGTTACTGTACTAATTGCAGCATTAGCTGGTTTGGAAATTGCTATATCGACAAATTTTATGTAGCCGAAATTAGCACGAAAATCTTACTATTTCGATCAAAATACTTTATTGAATCGGAATCAAAGGATTATGAGCTACCCCTAAAACACTCAGCCGAGATGTTATCAAGTCACTCAATAAGAACAATAACTCAATCTTATTCCTTGTCAAGTAAAGAAGTATTAAGCAATTCCGTAACTGCTGAGGCAGCCCAGCTACTGCGTCGTATCCCATGCGGGTACTGCTTGCGCTTACAACGTGGGGTAATGTGTTAAGACGCCGCTCGCTTGCTTGGGTTGATGAGACGTTGCTGGTCGGCACGTACGCCGCTGGTAGCACATTACGGAATGCCGATGGTACGCTAAGCGCAAAACGTGCAACCCCGCTGTTATAATCGTCCCCCCCCCCCACTAGACACCTAGTGGACGAGTTTGAATTTGAACTAAAGCATGCCAATCGCGGCAGAGCGCGGCACAGTTACATTCATTTTAAGCTCATGGAGTATTATTTTGTGTTTTCTCGTCGTTGCATGGTGATTCTTTTTGGTTTTAGTCACCCTTTCAAATCGACGAGTTTGTTGTTGATCAGATGTTTCATACTTCTATGCTCATTTCTTCAGCCGTATTTTCAGGTAAGGTTAGAGTTTTTGGACAAGAAGTCCTATGGAGCAGCTTCAGGACACTTACCGAAAAAGATTTCACTGGCATACTTTCCAAACTTAGTCGTTTCTTCAAACTCAACCTGAAATCAGAATTGAAACGAGCATAACAGCATAAAATTTCGCTTAAGGCAACAAAGTTTTCCAATTTGATTGGAAAAACCTGTTAACATCCAAAAAGTACAATGAATCGTCGGAAAAACAAAAAAATCAGTTTATGATTGAAGTAAGGGCTGCAGGTGGCGCGCTCCGGTGCAACCGGTGTGCTCTGATTCAAATTCAAATTCCTCCACTAGGTGTCTAGTGGAGGGAGGACGAGTATACGCAACGAATGTCAGAGGATGTAAAGGCTCACCCCAAACATGAAAAGAGGCGTTGATTTGACGAATAATCATGATATTTGTGTTTAACAGGTGAAGTAACTTTACCATGTGGAGTCTCAGCGAATTTTGAGTTTTTGACTCGTTGACCGTTGTCCCCAGCAGCCTTGCGTACAGCGACTCGTTCGGCTTTGTGAGGGCGCCAAATCTCTCGACATGCCCCTATATTTTCTTTCTTACTGGATCGAATTAGATCAACTCTAGCAACAATTCATACACGATTCCGGATAATTTGCACATTCTCAAAATTCTCTTGTTGACGAGAAATGCCTAATTTCCTAATTCGTGTTCAAAACTTAAACAGTCTTGCGCAGTTGTAGCACACATTACGCCCTATATATTGCCAAAGTTTGAGTCCGCCATGTTCAAAAAAGTAAATTTGTGGAAGTAGTTGCAAAACTTAGTTTCCAGCTTAATAAAAAATGAATCTTGAGATTGGAAACCTTCGCTTCCAAGAATTAAGTAAGGTACCCGGCACTTGTAGTCCGCGGTAATCTTGGTCAAATCAAACGGAAGACCGCTAAGATTCTCAGTCACTTTTACCCATTGATAGATTTGAATAAAGTTATGTCAGATTTATTGCTCTTAATCTGTAGAGAATGTCTACATCTTCACCTTGCGATTAAAGGCAGTGTCTCACCTTGAGGTCGCGCGGATTTTCAGATATTCTCTCATGGGAACCTCTAAATAGGCCATGCAGCAAGTTCCACTCAATTTGACCCTCTCCACGCTGAGAAAAATCCGCTCAAAGAGGTACGCAGAGAGCGACTTGGTACGCGCGGACGACTCCTTCGGTCTCCCCCCTTACGCTTTTGAACATGTCCCTCCACTTAGCATCCACCTCCCCTGTGTTGCGACCACTGTGGCTGAGGCTGAAGTTGGAGTACTACTCGTCCACGTTGGTTCCGCGGGTCCTCCAGAAAACGGGGTTTTTAATAATTTCGTACGATTTTAAGCCCATACAGTGCTAAACAGGGTCCAACAGGCTTGCAAAATGCAAAAAACTCGACAATCAAATTTTGGTGCCTTTAAGCTTCTGCATGTAATCCAGCAACTGTTGCTCGATTACGACTAAAGCAGAAGGTTGCGACAAATTGTGAAGTTCTTCAAAGATTAGAATTGTGGCTCGAAAGCGCGCCTACTCCATGGTAACATTGCGATTTGTCAATATTGGCGATTTATTTTTGGCGTAAATTTTATTCGTACACCTTTCATCGTACTTTTTGAAAAGTCGAGCCAATTTCCAAATTCTACTGTCAAAAAGCTGCTTACGCTTTGTACATTACTGATGCATTTAAGAGTAGTTTCGGAAGTTCCTGCGCAGTTTTCGCACTGTGCTGAAATTACCGAAAATTCCAGATCAGCATTAACCCAGCTTTGGACGCTTGTATACGCAGAAGATAATTAAAAGGCTAGCACTGGGAACCTGGCAAACATCCAAGAAAGTTGGCAGCAATAATGATAATTCAAACGGAAACTAATCCTTGTAAGTAACTCCATGTAAAATAGGTGATGAGATAGAGATTGACTTGAAATCAGATTTTGAGGTAGTTTGCCTCGTTGGAAAAGTGTATAAAATTCGAAAACTTTTTGTTTCTTATCCTAATGGTAACAAACTTATTTCCATGAGTTTTGCCCTAGACACTTGTGTTGCGAATTGGTGGACTCAGCACCCCTAGCTGTGGTCGACTGCTCTACCAACAACCGTACCCCCTAGGACATTACGCGTTTAGAACCGATGTTTACAACAGGCCTAACCGACGGGTCCCACCGACGCTGTCACCCAACTCACCGACCCATGCATGACGCACTTCTAAGTAGATTAAATACATAGAACAATAATTAGAGAACTACAAGATTGCTAAAGAGGATGGCCAAACTAATAACATAAAGCGGGCCGCGCGTCCTGTGTCACCTATGTACAAGAGGTTCAACCCCCAATCGAAAAGTTCTGGGTTTCCACAGAGTCGTCTGCTGGGGATTCAGTCCCATGGAACGGTGCACTTAAAAGCTCACTTGAACTTAAGAGCTTACAGTTGAAGAGACGAGGGCTGCTCTCACGCGCAGCTTTATATACCCCGCCACTTGGCTGCGCTTCTGGAGGTGGTCCTGCAGCAGCCTACAGAAGGCGTGACAGGCAAATGCGGCATACAGCGCTCCCCACATCCTACGAGGAGCTGCTTTGCATCGCGGAACCGCGACAACTTGAAGGGAATATTTGGGGCATAATTCCAAAATCAACCAAGTATTTCTCCAAACTTTCGAAACCGAATCCGTTGGATCGTCGCGCAAGTGAGCTATAGCACACCCAAAGAGACCGAAGTTTTGTGCTTTCCAACGAAATGTTGGCACTTTTTTTCCTGCTACTATAGGAGCAAGATTTACAAGATTTTTGAACAAATGTTTTTTGTGTCAATTTGATTTTTGGCTTCAAACTTCATGCGGATCAAAGAGTGTGTGTGTTTGCTTATTCAAATTCATTGAACCCAGCAAGATCTCATCGATTCAAAAAGCCTTCAAGACAATCCAGCATATCTGTTCGAATCTTCCACCCCCCCCCCCCTTGTAGAGCATGACCATGACCCGGCACGAGTCGGTTTCTAAGGTTTCTTAAAACAAAGTCTCCCCGACTTTCGAAAATTTTACGAAGTTTCCTTTGACCTACCTACTTAGGAGAAGATGACAAGAAAAATTTACTAGTCTGAAAGAAAAAACGTAAGGTAAGAGTGAAAATCCAAATTGGAGCTGAATACTACGGATGCACAAGAGCTTGGCATTGGAGCGCGATAATTAACAAATTTATGAAGAGATTGAAGGCAGTGGATCGGCAAAATCCAACAACTCGGGATTTTAACGCGGTAGGTTCCTTATCGCCCAACTATGAAAACAGTGCAATTGCGGTTGCACAGCATGCTTCCCTGCCGAGAAAATCGCTCTCACTTACGCGCGCAGGTCACTATTACACGCGTCTGGACGAGTTGGCAATTTCCTTCTCACCATAAAAGGCTGCCCGCCGCAACGCTATAATTATCGGGTACTGCCACGATTTAGCATCATCGGCCTTGTTCCACTCGTCCAACATCAAAGGGAATGGCATTAAAAAACGCTCATTTTCGCCGTCTCAAGCTTCAAAAGTGGATTTTCGGGTTCAGCGTATTGAACCCCAGGTAAGCGCAAATTTGACTAGGTTGAGACTTGCCGAGCCACGGCCTTCAAGGCAAAAAACAAAGAAAGGCAATGATATGAAAATGTCTTCATGCTCAGGTATCGATTTTTGAGCGGGGAATCCGTCAATGTTGGAAAAATTCGAAACTCGTGTGAAGTGACAGAATTATATGAGATCATCTCAGATCGTCTGGCGACGGTCTGGAGACGGACTAATTTTGGAAAAGTAATACTTCAATAACTTCTCAAATCTTTTGCATAATTCTTTTGCATATATATATGTATACAGTTCTGGTGCCATATGATTTTGTGTGCGCTGTAAACAAGCAATTTGTTTACTTTAGCCTCGCTTTCAAATTGCGCGCTTTTTTCGCCGTACACGATAGAGCATATCAATCGTATGATAACCTGTCCGAAAAGCTTGTGTTCGACTAAATGGCGTTTAATCTTGGTGCTTGGCCCCGATTCGTTAGAAACGATAACTTCTAGGCTTTTTGCTCCAAAAACGTCCAATTTGCTTCCAGACTATCTGTGCCTGGCCCTGAGCATGACTACAGCTCCTCTATTCCTTTCAAACCACCAGCATGTGCGCCATTTTAAAATTTGTCAAGAAAACCCCTATGCGATAGATACCGCATTCAGTTAAGGTTCGAACTGCTGTCTATGCAAAAAGTTCTGATGTCAGGCTTACTTCGGAAAAAAAAAGATTGCCGAAAAAATCTTTCTTCTCGCTTCCCGAAAACAGAATTTATTAATAGTCAAACTTTTTCAGCGGTCAGTTGTGACCCGATTAATAGTTTCGAAACTCTGAAGGGTAGTGGTAAACATAAGAAGCTCCAGAAGTTGCTGGCGTCGTTTTTGCTTCTGTTGTTGTCGCTAATGTTGTTGTCGCTCTTGTTTTTGCAGCTGCTGTTGGTGGTGCTATTGTTGTTGTTGGAATTGTGTCGTTGTCGGGTTTGTAAGTTGTTAACGGAGCGTTACTTTAGCATAAACTTTCTGCAGCTTCACAAGCTGTATCTGCCGGACAGCTGTCACAATTCCCACTTATCTGCTCATGAAGATCCTCTGTTGCTTCCTAAAATGGGTACTTACGAATTACTACTCACTACTTTTATCTGAGAAATCCCACGCTTTTTTGTAAAAACAATAATCTTCATTCTGACATTCTTGCCAGAAGGCCTTATTTCCGGCTCGAAGTAAGTAATGAGATGATTCATTCTACCAAATTTATTGTATCATGGAGCTTCTACAGGTATGATAATGTACTGATGTGGCTCAGTGCCAAAGAAATACTTTTAGCATGAACGCTACTGTAGCAGTATAATCTGCATTTCATTGTCAGTAGTAGCGAAAACTAACAATAGAAACAGCATAAGTAATAGTCTGTCACAACAAAGATTTGAGTTCTAGAAATACCACAAGTATCGTAATGAATGGATCTAATACCCTGAAATCCGTACAATAAGTCCGCCTATCAGATAAGTCCATCCATCAGATAAGTCCGCTTTTTTCTATGGAAATGCACCCTCGCGCCGCCAAAAGTCCTGCAGATAAGTCCGCATTTTGCAGATAAATCCGGACTTAATGTACGGATTTTAGAGTATATAAATTTTTCTTCATCGCAAAATCTTCATAAGTTCAATCTTGTAAATTATTTAAACTATACTGCGAAGTAAGCACTAAATTTAATAATGTCGCAAATCTACTAGACCAAAAAGTTCTTTATCTTTTTAGCAAGCTTTAGGAACGCCAAAATCACAGAAAAAGGAGCAATCTGCAATCTCTAAAAGATCTTTATTCGATACATTATTGCTTTCTTTTCGTGGTGATTGAGGGTAAAATTGGAGAAATTAGCAAAGTTCATTTCTACTTTTGGATTCCAAATTTATGTTTGCATAGCCTTCGGATAATGAACAAAGCAAAGCCCAAATTTCTTCAATGTTTTTTTTCTAGACCAAATTTTTCAAAATGAATTTCAATAACGATTCTTTAGCGGAAGTCCTAATTTTTGCATTGGGTGAAAAAGAATTTTTTGATAAACATAAAATTTGCAAATTTTATCTTATTTGCAGTAATGACTTATGGTCGTCTCCAGTGAACCACGTGTCATTATTTTGCGGCTCATCCTGCTGCATTATGGCCCAATTTCAGTGATTTCGAAAAAAATTTGAATAAAATGCGAGTTTTTTTTGTAGAAAAACACGACTAGAAGCTGTACGAAACACATAAGGGCGTGCAATTTTTTCTTTCACAAGCATACTCTATTTTCCAAAGTTGTTAGAAAACTTTATAAAAAAAGGGAAAACAAAAAATGAAACTTACTAATATATCCTCTCTAATTCTACAAAACGATTCAACTTCAAGTGCGTCGCAAAGCTTAAACAAATCGGCGCTTTTCATTTTGAAATTTGATTTATCAAAACTAATTGACACAACAACTTTGATCCAGAAATACATATAAAACGTTTTTACGGATGAATTATAAGAAAATTTAAGATGTATGTACGTCGAATGGGAACTGGCATTTTCGCCAACCGCAACCTATTTCCGTGATCGATGCGCAAATCAGCTGCAAATATACCTGAATTATACACATTTCTGATTTGTATTGTTAGCTTCGATATCTCTCACATTAGCATAACTAAGGTTTGTTCATAAGTGACAGTAGTATTTATACATGTGCTTCACTATCGATAGTCGAGAAAAGCTCATCACAAATGACCGTCTGTAATCATAGTCGTGATCTCTGCAATGTAAGGTGGTGGACAAAGTACGCGTCTGAAAATTGGAATTTTTGCAGTAACCAACCAGAATTGTTCCCAAGAACAATGGTTGCTTGGTCCCCTGACATATTTTTTCGACCACAGACAGTTACAGCTCCAAATCTTTAGTACCTCCGATGTCTACTTGTTTCCACGGCACTCACAAGGGAGGTCGGATCAATCGAAGTGGCCTTTTCAAATGGGTCATATATTATTTTGAAGAGCTGATTCCGAATTTGTCTTCGTTATCTGCCAAGCGCCTCCGGACGCCGAGTTATGAGCGTTTTTTGGGTTGAGAAATTGAATGCGTAATTAGAGCAAAGTTCGTCAGAATTGTTCAAATGATCCAATGTTGGTGATCAGAGCACTACATTTCAAACAATAAACCTTCTGTGCAAAACACTCATACTACATGTTGCTCTATTTAGGCGCTGAAAAGTCCGCAATAGTTATTTTTACTTGAATTCTGCGTTCATTTTTCGCTTCAAAAACATTTATAACACAGCAAACAGAGGCGCTCGGCAGATAATAAAATCAGATTCGGAATCAGCGTTCAACGCTCTTTAAAACGGTGTATGACTCATTCGGAAAGGCCACTTCGACTAATCGTACTTCCCTTGTCAGAGCAATCACAAAATTGCTATCTTTGACTAAAATATCTTTCTCTTCATATTTTCACCACTGGATGCTTCAGAATGGAAGATTCACATTCAATAATTGATGGAGGATTCGCAGCAGACAGTTGCTCAAGCATAAAAGTGCGACCAAAAAACTCAACTCTAGAAAATAAGCCAACTTTCTTCCTTCTTAGGCGAGTCATGTTTATCACAAAAAGTGATCTGAGTGCGCAAACAGGGAAATATTAATCAATATTTTTCCTTCCTTTCAAGCAACTTTATGAACGGATTTCAAGCATCTAACATTCAAAATAGATTTGAATTTTTTCAAGTACAAGGATCCGGCTTGTTGTTAAGGCAAGAATTCATAAAAGTCAATGCTTCGGCGCAAAGATTGCAACTTCAAGTGTGAGACCATTTCGTTAAACCAATAGTAAAAATTACAGGAAAACACATGAATTATTGGATTTATTACTGTCATCTACTTCCTACAAAAATTTACCTTTAATCATTAACTTGTTAGAATACAGACCGAAAATATACTACGAGCAGCTGAATAGAAGACATAAGGCGCTGCAAGGGAAAATCTCACGTAGACATTTGCGATAAGCCGCGTGTTTTAACACGCGGCTTCATTCTACCTGTACGCGGAGCCTGTTGGCGACGTAATGTCCTTTACCACGAGCAACGTTTAATCACAATTAAGGCTTTATTGGTGGGATGCTTATCAAAAGCGTAGAAAAGCTTTAAACATGACCCGTGTGGCTTTATTCTCATTATGCAATCTTGATTCTTTTCATATTCGCTTATGAAATTGCGAGGCAATTCAAAAATTGATGAAATAAACTGCTAAATCACAGAACAAGATTTGCTGTCTCACTAGGGCATAGATTAACACCAAAAATAATCCTAATGCTTTTATTCACGGGGCGCAGAGGTAGAGTGCAGCGTTACACATGGTATCAGGTGGGCATGCAGTGCAAAAATCTCCTGGAGCATAAACTGTTTCGCCAGCAACATTTCCCCTGAAAAAAAAAGAATTAGTCCTTAAGCGATAAATAACGGTGTAATTTTACTTAGGAGAGTAACGGCAAACAGTGGTGTAAAATGGCGAACAATGTACGACTGAGCAGCCCAAGTACTGCGTTGCAGCCCATGCCATCTAAAAAGCGTTTCAATCAAAGATGGAAGATTACTTTTGAGCGTAGGTATACCTGTGTAAATGTAATGATTGCAGTTCCAACGTGGGTTTCCCGAAATTTAGCGGCTGACCCAAGACTAGGGTAGATTTGGACTACCTTCCACCATGAATTAACAGCCTAAACGTACAATGAAGCCTTATGCCCGATCAAAAAATTTTGTTTTCAACAACCTTGCTTGCTGCCTCTTCAAACGACGTAACTCCTGTCTCTGTCAATTGATACATATTTTCACCCTGTCCAACTCTAGTATCTTCTGTTGAACCAATCTTAGAACATTGGCTGGCGAATTTTATAGCTGAGAACTCCAGCTCACAGTCATACCTCTACAATGCTCGATACGAAATGCCTTACAAGATTGTAAATTCACCAGTTTACGCATATTTGCTGCTGCTGGTAAATAGGCACCTGTGTTTTTAGTCACTTTTCCAAGTGCAAGCAAACTCCTATAACATTTATGTAATGCAGTTATCTATTATAGCTCTAAAGTTACCTGCGGCTGTTGTGCATATCCAAAATCTTTAACCTCAACTTATCCGTCATGTAAATGTTATCAGGACAAATGCTGTCTGCTAAAAAATCACGCTTCTTTAGATAAACTTTTTAAAACTTCTTTAAGGTGTTTGTTTATTCTTCAGCAAGCTCATAAAGTAGCCTTTGATCTGGCGGAATTGACGGCTGTAAGGCGACCGCTCGCACCCACGATGCGATCTGCGTCTTTCTCGTGAACGTGCTCTAAGACAATCTCTAACCTTGAAGGCAGTGGGTCGGCAAAACTCAACAACTCAAAATTTTAACGCGGTGACTCCCTATTGCCCAAGTATGAAAACTGTGCAATCCCGGTTGCACAGCATGCTTCCTTGCCGAGAAAATTGCTCTCAATTACACGCGCAAGCCACTCTTACACGCATCTGGACGAGTTGCCAATTTTCTTCTCATTACTGGAGGCTGCCCGCCCCAATGCTATAACCATTGGGTCCTGCAACGATTCGGCGTCATCAGCCTTGCTGCACTCGTCCAATTCCAAAGGGAAGGGCAATGGAAAACGCTTGTTTAAGGCGCTTTCAAGTTCTCAAAAATGGATTTTCGGAATCAGCGCATTGAATAACCCCAGGTAAGCGAAAATTTGACTAGGCTGAGATTTGCCGAGTCACTGCCTTTAATCGTCATGAAGCCTGCTTTCAGTTAAATCAAAGGGTAGTATTTGTATGCAGAAACACTCCGAACAACTTGCAGAAAAACGTAACATTTTTCTTTTTTGTCTACAAACCCATAGTAGGTGTATTCTTATTTTATCAGAAAACATCCATGTTTAAAATTTTCCCCAGTTTTTCATGTCAATGCACAAAGTTGCTTACGAAATGATGAGATTTTTCAACGTCTTAGTAGCTATCAATCATGCACAAAAGTAAGCCGTGCAATGAATACGATCTTCTACTCTTGCCACAGTTTGTGTGCTTTCAACTTCTATTTGGCACGCGCATACTTGATCCACTTGACTTCGCTTAATCCGCTTGATTCGCTTCATGCAAAACGTGCGCTCTGATTTGCATTTAGCGTCGCGTACAGCTCAGGGTCACAGATCGTCTGGAAGCAGGCTGGACTTCGTTTTTGAAGCAAATGCAAAGGAGATATCATTTTTGCGGAGTCGGGGCCGAGCACCAAGGATAAGCTCTATTTAGCCAAAGCAAGCTTTTCGGGCAGGTTATCATACGATTGACATGCTCTATCGTGTATGGCGAAAATTGCGCGCGATCTGAAAGCAAAGCTAAAATAAACAAATTGCTTGTTTGCAGCGCACACAGAATCATATGACACCAAAATTGAACCGCAATAGAAGATTATTTGCGGAAGAGTTATGTAAAAATATTTGAAGAAAATTGGTCCGTCTCCAGACGTCCAGCAGACAATCCCAGATCGTGTGAAGCATATATTTCCGTCACTTCCCAAAAGTTTCGGATCTCTTTAGCATGAACGGATGCCCGGTCAAAATTCATCCCTGAGCATAGAAACAGTTTCACCGTCGCCATTTTCCCGCCGTTTTTTACCCTCTTTTTCCGAAAATCGCCATGTTAAATTTCGCGCAACAGCGCCAACTTTTCTGCGTCCTCTTGGTCTGGGTTTTAGTTTTCAGTTCCAGCTTTTTAATATTTTGGTAATTTCTTTCATTCTTCTTTCTTCACCTCCTGATCTATCTTGTTCTGTTCTGTCACATGTAGGGGCTTTATGAAGCAATTTGTAATTCTGTGATTTTTCTTCAAGAGTTTGACCTAAACTCACGAAATTTTCAGCTCGCAGCAGTAGATGGTTTTGTCAAGGGCTAAATTGGGGGGGGGGGGGGGGTAGAGCAAAAGTCAAAGTTGACTTCTTAAAATTTTCAAAAGACAGGGAAGACTTCGTTTTCGAAAAGCCTAGAAACGGACACGTGCCGGCCTTGGTACAGTTCGTTGCGCAACCATGCAAAATTCTCCACTTACGCGGTGTTAAACAAATTAGTGAGCGCGCGTTTTGCACGAAGGGGATAAGCGGATCAAACGGATTAAGCGGATCAAATGAATAAAAAGGATCAAGAAAATCAAATATAACGCGTGCCTCACCAACACAATCCTGAAGTGCTTTTAGGGCCGCATGCATTAATCCTCTTCGGAGAGGGGATTGCATAAGAAGAAAGCTACAAATCCTGAAGCTCCAGACATCTGGGTTTCACTCTGAGCATATGGGTATTCCTCCCATCCTTCCCTATGCACATATTGAACAGGAGCGAAAAACTGCATAAGCCGCAATTTTCAGCTTTCTACCGTCTTTTCTTCAAAGTCATTTTTCTTTCTTCGAAATCAAAACATTCCAAAGTTGCGCTCGTTATCTAACCTAGCATGCTGAGTGTGATGCTGATAATAGCAACTAAGTTATTGGGAATTTTCGATAGAACCCCAGCATTCGACTTCTGGTTTATCGCGATTTTCATGACTTCAGTATATCATTTGTTCTCATAACATGCTTAGCATTAGCACAGTTGGGCTGGATAATAAATACAACTTGGGAATGTTCTCGTTGACTTTGGAGTATACTTGGGTCCGAATCGAATAGAAATTCGATCATTCGAATAAAACATTCGAATATATTTGTATTCGAAATTCGATATTCGCAGTTCTTCCATTTTCGAATAATATTCGAAACTCGAATAATTGAGAAAACGGGGTTTCGAATGAAATTCGAAAACTCGAATAATCAAAAAACAGGGTTTCGAATAAAATTCGAAAACTCGAATAATCAAAAAACGAGGTTTCGAATAGATTATATTCGAATGTTTTATTCGAATGTTTATTCGAATTCGTGTTCGAATGTACTCCTTCAGATTATTCAACTTTGTTGCAGAGCCAACTGCTGAGTATCAAGCTCATTTCGTCCGCGTTTTTTTTTTCGCAAAACTCGGTAATGCATCTTTTGCAACCGGTATACCTTTGAACTGTATGGAGAGTCGCATTCTTCCGACTGCTTGACAATAAAAAATCATATGTGGATTTTAATTGATGCTTTTTCGATCAGTGAGATTGTTCGCACTGCTACTGGCACCAAATTAGCAAAGAAGATATCTTGTAATGGCTGTTTTTCTTTCTTTGCATTGCTCATGCTTGCGGTACGCAAAGCCCACACTAGTGAGCACTCTTGCTTGCATAAATTAATGCAAAACTGCCTATTCGTTAAAGTTTTTTTGCGAATTGGTGTATATTGAGTTGGTTGGGAATTGGTACAAGGGGGTAACTGAGGGTGCTGATTATGGATAAAAATACTTTATCGATTTCATCGATTTTTGGAAAATCTTGAGCTACGAGTTGGTATAGTGGATACTAGGGGGCTGATTATGATTGGATCGGCTGTAGCCAGATATGTCGGCAAGTTTGAGATGTGATTATTCTATTGCTCTAATTATTCGATAAATCGTTCAAATATTTATTTGAGATTCGACTTAAAATGTTCGAATATATTCGATATTCATTCATTCGATATTTTTGAGTTTCCGAATTTATTCGAAATTCATTCATTCGATATTTTTGATTTTCCGAATTTATTCGATATTCATTCATTCGATGAATAATTATCGAATTACCCAAGTATACTTTGGAGAAAGGAAAATGACTTTGAGGAAAGGGCAGTTATCCACAAGAGATCATCGGGGATCATAAGAGTTGGTAAATGCAGCTTGTATAGCTTCTGACTCCTAGCTTATGGTGAAGGATAGAGTACTTAGGATAGGTAGCGTGAAATCCATACATGTAGATTTCATGCCGTCTCCTATCTGCCTAAAATTCCCACCATCCTTCAATACGAACATAATGAACGAGAGCAAGATGTACAAGCGCATTATCCGGCTTTTTATATAATCCCCTGATGATCCCCCGCGGAGACGTCTTTTCAAGTCACTTTTCTTTTTCCGAAGTCAACAAAAAATCTTCAAAGTTGTAATGATTATTTGACCACACGGTGCTAAGCATATTCCTGATGAGAACAAATGAGTTTTTGGAATATCAACTTTTTCGACAAACGCCAACTTCCGATTTGTGGTTCATGGCAAATTTCATGACTTCGAAACATCACCTGTTCTTACCAGAAGCATAAATAGCACTGTTGGGTTAGATAAACATTACACTTCGGAATGTTTTTATTGACTTCGAAGAAAGAAAAATGAAGTAAAGAAAAGACGCTCGGCAGCTGGGGATTACCAGGGGTTCATACAAAAAGCTAGAAAATGCGCTTGTACAGCTTCTGGCACCCATTCATTATGTAGTGGAGAATGGTGGGAATACTTATGGATAGGTAGACAGCGTGAAATCCATATGTCTGGAGCTTCAAAATGTGGAGCTTTCTTATAAGCTGCATGCCCTCCCAGCAGTGAATTTAGTGCATGCGGCCCTTTGTCTCAAATGCCTAGAAGGAAAGTCACTTGAATCCCACCGCAGACAGCAACCCAGGTAAACTGCTTCGCCACCAAAAACACGTGCAACAAAGAAGAGGATAAAAAATGCATGGTCTAGCTTAGCAATAAAACTTAAAAGCTTTGTTCAGGTTGACTAGATGCCGTGTTCTGCATTACGATAGCGTGGCCCTTGACCAACGCAACAGTTCAAATCTATTCAAGAAAGCTGGGTTCTGGAGCGCTAAAATCGCTTCGGACATGGAGGAGCGGGACACGGCCACACAATGACAACTCTTCACGTGAAAAATACAGTATAGCATAGTTCCTTTGCCGTATTCTCCGTTAAAATTTGTCGAGGAAGTGTGGCCGGAGTCCCAACTTTTCGTCCGAAGCGATTAAGCTTCAGAATCCGATAACGCCTTCCGCATGTTACCGTAGACTTGTGGCAAAATGCAGTGATACTGCATGTCTGGAAGTGAAACTCGACTGAAATGCAGCATGCCGCACCTCATTTCCTTTTCTGCGTAATTTCTCCAGCAAGTTGATTTTCTGGAATATTAAGAAACAGCTCATCTCAACTCGCATATTGGTGTGCTGTTGTTACTGTTTCTAGTCATTTCGAAAATTCTTAGGTGAACCTCACCCCAAAATCCTCGTACTACTCACCAACTGTGGAACTAGGTAACACCGCATTGGGAGAGGGTTGTATAGCCGGGGTTGTAGTAATTGTGATAGGCGTTGGAGTTGCGGTGGTTGTTGTTGTGGGCGTAGTAGTGGTTGTTGTGGGTGTAGTAATAGTAGTAGCAGTGGTAGTTGTTGTTGGCGTAGTAGTACTTGTGGTTGTTGTGGTGGTTGTAGTGGTAGTAGTAGTAGTAGTAGGAGTTGTTGTCGTCGGTGTAGTAGGTGTAGTGGTCGTTGTGGTAGTGGTAGTAGAGGTAGTGGTAGTCAATTCACATAACTTAGTGTCAGGACTACATGTCAAGACTCCTGAGCATTCACAGTCATCAGCACTCCCTTCTGCATAGACTTCAGAGCCGTCCGTCAATCTAAATTTCCAAGCTAACCAAGTGTGGCATAACTACCGAAATATATGCGTTGCCAAACAGGAGCATTAGTTACCCTTTTCACATGAACAAGCTTTTAGAAGCGGTTTCGATTTTTTTGAATATTTATAAACCCTATTAAAACAGGTTTACTAAACTACCAGTCATTATAGAGGGATGGAGAAACGCCAAGTTTAGTATATTCCTAAGAAAGTGGTTAGTTTTTTAATCATAGCTGAAAAGTGGAGAATGTTATGAAATCCCTTATCAAGTAGGCAAAGAGTTATGAAAGAGTTTACTACGTAGACTTTGTTTTGTACAGAGTATATGGCTTACGTTCGATCCGTTAGACATAATGTGCTGACGGTCTCATCATAATCATCATATAGTGGTGGACAGCGCTGGATTGTGCAGCCCAATCTCGTAGCTGCCGCTTGCATCAACTAAATAGATATCAAATATCTCCAGTAATATAAACAAAGCTAAGATGTCATATATGTGCGATGAACGGAAGTTTCGACATTAGCGAAAAATCTACATTTTGACTTGCTTACGTTATGGAAACTACAGTAGCACTTTCTTGACTTTTTTTCTTACATCACTATTATTGGCACTATGCTGCTGAAGTTGAACACACATGAGGTACAGCGAGTTTGGAGGCTGGAGGTAAGCTAAAGACTACAGCCGCTTTATAGGTTGTAGTGCAGGACAGTGCAGGACATGAGACGCTCTGTATTTCAAGCCAAATAATTCCAAGAAGGCCCTCAATGTTTAGTCTGCATTGATATTAAATACGGCGTAATCCTCAACTCTTTCTTCCTCCTATTTAAACAGTTAGGTTGAATAAAATGCCATTCAGTTTATTAAACTTTAAATGGAAGACTCACATTAGGGAAGGATGGTTCATCATCGTCTGAATAATTGCTTAGACCTTTAGGATTTACAATTATTCTAAAATCGAGTATCGATTGAACCATGTCCACAAATTCTATAGCAGGGTCTCCCGGTTCGTGATTTGCCCTAAATTATTAGGTTGTTGCAAAAATAATGTCCGTTTTTCTAGACCTATGTTCCAAACAACTTTTTTTCCATCAAACTTTCTTTTTCGATATAGCATCTGCATATCATTGGAAAGCTCTCTTCATGTACTTTCTCATGGCCGTGAAAATAAGCTGCTATCCTCACTTGTGAAAATTTCACCAGCATTTTCCACATCCGCACTCAAAATCAGAATCTCAAAGCTTCCACTTTCTTGACCACAATTCAGGAGCAAATAAACGAATTCTTCTGAAAACATAGCAAGTGTATTAAATGAAGATTGTTTACCTACTGCGTGCTTATGTAGATTTTTGGAGAAATGTGGACTGAGAAATTGACGCGTCAAAATAGACACTCGCTGCTGGCATTCTATGGGTCAGAAATTTCTCATAATTAGGGCAATCGCCAAAGCTTCGCCCATTTTTGTAAGCTTGAAATCAGCACACTTTAACTACATTATTTGAAGAGAACCTTA
The DNA here is from genome assembly GCA_958299035.1 of Cylicocyclus nassatus. NCBI lineage: Eukaryota > Metazoa > Nematoda > Chromadorea > Rhabditida > Strongylidae > Cylicocyclus > Cylicocyclus nassatus. The sequence continues at coordinate 15,201,124 of CATQJL010000305.1, forward strand.
GCTATTTAGTGCGCGAAGAATTCCAAATTTTCATAATTAGGTACTTACAAGCCTACAACAAATAGGCTCAAAAGAGTGAACATTTTTGAATTTTTATCTTTTCTTTTCGCGGAACCCCTTCGTTGGAGTTTTTTCTATACACACCTATACTGTTGGCCTGCGGCTACAAAATAGGCTAATTAGCAGACATAGGGACAAAGCTTGAAGGGAGTTGTAAGCTCTTAAAGAAGAAGTTTTCGAGAGAAAAACTTTTAGTATTTTGACGCGTGGTCTTCTTCCCGTTTGCGATATCAGTATGGGCAGGGGCGCGCTAAGTTAAGAAACGTTTGATGTTTCTGATGGTGTTGACTGCATTCAAAAATATGGAGACTGAACGAAGTTATAGCCTTCCAAAGTAAAAATTTACAAAACGGACATTATTTTTGCAACAACCTAATACATTTGTGAGAATACCTAAATAGTGTAAAGATAACCATTACTTTGCAATAACAAAACCTTATGTTTTGGCCTTATACCTTAGGTTTCTATTATTTTTTATTTTTTTAAATTTTTTTATAATATTTCAGTCTCTTACGCTACCAAATATAAACTTATACATTTACTCATTTTTTACTTCTTTCATTGCGTCGTTTTCATCTTTTCACAAAAACATACCAAAGATTTTCATAATTCACACTTTTGTCTTTGTTGATATGAGACAGATTTGTATTTTTGTAATAAAAAGCATTTAGCAAAATGTTTAAACTAGATAGGAACACAAGCAATTCAATCTTTTTTGTATGTTTTTTACACTATACGGTTCCGGGACTTAGAACTACATCGGTAGTGCAAATTCCTTAATGCCCGTCGTCAGTAGTTCCCAAGAAAGTTTTGAAATTAGCAAAATCCAAAATCAAAGGTGAGGTCTGAGCTAGAGAAGGTAGAATATAAGGAGACTGAGCGAAAAGTGTAAATTACGTAAACACAGATGTATAGGTAATGGAAATGGCAATGTCTTCCAAACAAATAGCAACCTCATCTTCAAATTAGAGTACCGTGACCTTAGACGCGCTAGCGTTAGCCCGGTATCATGGAGGTCATGTAAAAAAGGCAAATGCACGGTACTAGAGTATTACACTACTTATTATAATTCACGCCGAATGATAGTGTTAGGTTGGTGCAAAACTAATGCATGTTTCTTATCCTGAAGCAGCAGAGAAGTCGTAAAAATGTACGAGATACAGTCGGGGAAAAGTCCTCGAATAGGTATCTTCATCGTAATCATGAAGATATGCAAGATGATCATAAAATCAGTAGATGATGTTTACTCAACTGTCTGCTACAAAAAATTGACTTTACAATTTGAAGATTCCTCCTTTAGCGCGAACGCAAAGCCGCGTGGGAACGCTGTCCATCGTGGCACTAAAATGCTGCACTTCCTCCCACGCATGCTAAAGAGCAACCGCATAGACTCCACAGTCTTGCGTGAGTAAACGTCAGGTTTTGGCCTAAAGAAGGCCCACACGCTGTAATCGAGGGGATTCGGATCCGGCAAATACGAAGGCCATTCCGCAGGGGTAAATGAGGTCTTTGATGTTGCTTTGAGAATATGCTTAGCAATCTTCGCTTTGTGCGCAGATGCGCTTCTGGGAACACTAATCTTCTTTCCCGACAAAATGGGTACTGAGCCAGGTCAACAGACCCGCCTCCATAATGCTATACAGATTCGTAGCAGCGTCCCGCTTTTTGCCTGAGACACAAACAAGCGACAACCTAGCCGTCGGAAGCGTTCGCCGCACAACTCTCACGGAAGCTGGATGAAGCTTTCATTCTGTAAGCCAACTTTGGCCATTGGCTTCTTGAAGCGATTAAGCGGTGATTACGGCATTATTCTGGCAATCCCTGCCTCACGGTGAAAATTATTACAGAAAAAAGTAGCGCTCGGTGGCTTGCATGGAGAAAGTTTGCGCAGTCGATGGCATCTACGCAGTCGTTTCAGCTTTATGTCACCCAAAAAGCATTAATGTTCAGCACCAAAAAACTTCCTCCCAAGGTCCTTTTCCATGATGTCGCAGACAGTCCTGCCACAGAAGGGCAGCTTTGAAGCCAGGTCAATCAACCTTCACCGAAAGCGAACAATCTTATGATTATTGTATGTGTTTTGTAGTAGCCAATTCATCACTCCTACAGCAGTCCCGGGTGCTGCTCATGTCCTGGAAACGACGCTAGGCGGAAAAGACATTGATCATTTTTCTAAAATGATATTTGAAATTTGAAGAAACGCGCAATTTGATGGTCAGTCATCCTTTTCTCGTGCGCCTTCCACTAACGCTTGCTTTGCTTAAAAGTCATGTCCCCGTTAGGGATAAATTTTGATAGTTCATTCTTGAGGGTTTGTACAATACAGTATAAGAAGCAAATACATATGATTGGCATAAAAAATATGCGAAAATAAAATATTAGGTCGTTCCGAAAGTAATGTCGCTTTTTTCGAATGAACGCCACTATTCGTGGAATCAACATTTTCAAGAGTTCTTAGGAGCATTCGATGCAGCATTTCATCCTCTTTCCAAAGGTTTTAATTCCACTGCATAATGTTCAATGAGCTCTCGAAAAATTACCAAAATCTGCGACTCATGCTTTTTGCCATGGTCAAGTTCGGCTATTTTTCTAAATTTTTGTACCTAATCTCCGAAAAAGTACAAGTGGCAGGTAGATAGAGCAAACACTATAGAATACAGAGTAATTTTTTCTTTTCCTTAGTTTGCTTCTCAGAGTTTCTACAATCAATTTCTCAATGCCATCAAATTCCATATTTGGTGAAGTCAAACCTCACAGAACAACAACCCGCAAGCGACTCGGGTGTCATTCGATGCAGCTTTTTCTCCTCTTTCTAGCGGTTGTTTTTTGTTTCCGATTCATCAAGTTTTCCGGGATAAAATCTCATAATTCAACTTTTCCAAGGGACCCCAAGGTGTACCCGAAATTTTCGAAAGTTGCTAAACCGAAGCGCTGAATGCTCGTTTGGTTTGTAAAATTGTTGCCAAACCATAATCCATCTTTGTAAGTTTCAAAATCAGGAGACTTGTTGGCGTTTGATGCACTTGTGTTTGAGACGAGCCTGCTAAAATTCGGTGGTTCCATCAAAATCTGTCCAAAAATTATGACGAGCTCTGAAAAGTGGAAAAAAGTTGGCTGTTTTCTGTAGGGTTTGCTCCATCCATCCATTATCTGGACTCCTTCCGAGGTTTGTTATAAAATTTTAGAAAAATTGTGAAACTTGGCGATCTCAAAAAGCATAGGTCGCAGATTTTGACTCTTTTCTGGAAGCTCATTGACTGTATCGCAACAGCTTCATAACCATTAGAAAGAGAATGAAATGCTGCATCAAATGCTACCAGAATCTCTCACACATCTTTGTTCCACGAGATGTGGCATACGTTTGAAAAAAGCGCCATTACTTTCGGAACGACCTAATAGAATAATAACAAATTGTTCAAAGACTTTTTCCCGACCCTATATTGAACAAGACGAGCTCTACCAGGCATATCAGGCAACTTTGAACAATCGCAAAAGGTTCGATGTACGTGAAGTTTGAGGAATTACAGAAAATAATGAATACCCAAAAGTCAGATTCCCGTCTAAAAAGATCCTGCGAACTTCCGACTTGTTCAGGCTCATACTTTACATACGAGATATTCACATGTACACTTGGGGTATTTTTTAAAATCATAACTAGATGTTGAAAGTAAAAATAGGCCAAGAATTCGAAAATGCTTCCTTTTCGGGTTGCTATGGAATTTGCATTCCTCGATAACTAACGCTCGAAGAAGGCTGTTTATTGTTACAATTCCAAAGGCTTGTAGTGTGGAATTGTCTATGTCGAAACAATCCAGCAAAGATTTTGCTAGAGCATGTTGAATTTTTTTAAACTTTTAGGCATGGGAAAAAATCAGATATACGCATACATAGCCTATTCGACAGGTGATTTTCGTGAGCAAGTTGAGGTTTTTAGCATTTCTTCAAAGGCACCGTCCACCCAGACTTTCGACTTCCACGTTTTTGTCGTTTTAGAGCCTTCTCGTGTCCCTGATTCCGAGTATGAAGTCGAAAGTCCGCGAAAACCCTGACAATCCCCGTTCCGGAGAACTCACAAGTCGGCATTCCGGAATGGTGATTGGATGGGCGTGCACAAATGGGCAGGCATTGATGGGGATTCTCGTGCATCTTCGTTATTCCGGAGCGATTTCCTCGCTTCCAAATCGACATTTCGCGCCGCGATTTGGGCATTGAATTGGTAGAGGCCCTACTATCAGATGCTGCCAAAAGCTCAACACCCTCGACTTAGGGTGGACGGTGCCTTTAAGGAGAGATCCGATTCTTGGGCATTCGAAAATTTTGAATTCTTCTTCCTAACTTTCCGCGGAAGAATTTTTCTTGAGATTGCTTGTGCACCATATAGTAGGGCTTGCTTTGCTCTATTGAATGATACGTTCCTCAAATTTTTTATACCTTTTCTGCAGCTCAAGGATGAGCGACATGCATTGGCTATGTATCAACCTAATACTTGCGCAAATGCATTATTGACGCAGACGCACGTTAGAAAGTGTTTTCTTATCGCATCTATAAAGGTTTGTGACTGCAAAGCCATGAAAACTAGTAAGTTTGTAGAAATTGGTAATTCAAAATTCAACTTATAATACACATGAACTACGGATCAACACTGGTCTGCGCTGAGGCGGCTAAGTGGTGGAAAAATTTTGAATACAAGTCGCAACTAATTGCTATGCAAATCTATTCTAAAACTGCCAAATATTACCCTGAATAAAATTATATGCCGAATAATGTACACTTAAAAAAGGTTTTTTTTGCCAAAGCACATGCTCAGTTTATCTCTACGTTAGTTTGAGTTGAAATTTGCGCCACTTGGACGTCATTCTGTCCTTAAACTTCAAGTGGGGAAAAATAATTAGTAAAATGGGCACTTTACACTGATCCGTTCTTTAATTACGATTAGAAAAAGAGTGCAACTCATTTTTTCATAAGTTTCCGTTATAGGTAGTGGTTCGGCAAATCCTCGACATAATATTTTTTCGCTTACCTGGGGTAATGCGACGCGCTGATTTCGAAAATACACCTCAAAGAGCAGGAAAATGTCGAAAACCAGCATTTTCTGAGGGTTCTCATTTTGAATTTGGACGAGTGGACCACTCCCCGTCATGGTTAAATACGAAGAGTCTTCGCGGGACCCTCATGCTTATAAATTATATCATGACGCCTCTGACGGCGGAAGGGGGACTGCAAGCTCGTTCGAGCGCGTGTAAGAATTTCTTGCACGCACGGGTTTAAGGGTAGTTTTTTGAACAGGAGCATCATGCAGTGCGCTCGGACCTGCTCTGTTGCGAAGCTTGGGATGCAAGCAACCTTCCATATCAAAATTTCGAAATGTTTTCTTTTGCCGAGCCCCTGCTTTTAATGGTTACATTGCAAATGCATCATATTCTGAGATGCCATTGGGACTAAGTAGCCATATCTTATTAAAAGCAGGTAACTCTTTCAAAGCTTCAAATGATTTGATCAAGCAAACGCGTAATTAGAGTTTTATTGCTTTTGTAGAGGAACTGAAGGGAACAGAGATCAAAAGTGCCGAATATTTTTTTCAGCAGAGACAGTATTTGAAAGAATAAATGTTACCACACGTGGCTCCAGCCGAGACCCTTTGCGATAATTGGGATTTCAGAAGGCAGCGGCGTGTCGCAAAAGCCAATCAGTTTCGCTGCGTCTGACTCGAGTTCGCAACTCCAAGCCTGAAAGTTAAAACGCTTTTAGAAGAGATGCATCCAACAAAGTAGCCTGCAGACACCTTTCCTACTTACAAGGAATGCATGTTTAATCGAAGTGGCCTTTATAGATGGGATGTAAAACATATTAAAACATATTGAAGGGCATAAAATGCTGTTTCCAAATCTGCCTTCCCTATCCGCAGAACTTTATGGATGAGGAGTTACGAGTTTTTATTAGCAATAAACTACATGTGCAAATAGGACAAGAACAGCCGTGATATTTTTCTGGCCTTTCAGTGAAGCAGTGATAATCATCAGAGCCCTTTATTCGAAAAATACTCTAAAATAGAAAGATTTATCACAGCTGGTTGCATTATTTGAGGGCTAGTAAAATTTTAACAACTCATTTTGTCCAAAATGCACATTCATTTTTTGGCTCCAAAAAACGCTCATAACTCCTCTTCAAAAATGTTCTGCAGATAAGGAAGGCAGGCTTGGAATCAGCGTTTTAGGCCCTTTAAAACGGGGTGCATCTCATTTAGAAAAGTCACTTTGACCTAACAGCTTCCCTAGTTAGATGTTTTTTGAAACGAATTTCAGAAATTATGCTCAAATTGACCAGTTGATTCATGCTTTTAGCTGCCGTAAAATTTCCTCCATTTCCCTCGAGTTCTCCTTTGGCCAGACTTGAACGTGCTTCGTTGATCAGCTTAAGCACTGCCTCAGCTTCGTCTTCTCCAAGCCCGTTTTCACAGGCTCCCTCTGCAAGGTGTTAGTGAAAGACACATACAAGAATGGGAAAAAACTTTTTAGCAAAATTACATTTGGCTTCTAGAATGATACTTACCCACTTTCGGTGCTGTTAGCAGCAAAGTTACCTGACAAAAGCTTCTATCAAACGATTTTTGACAAAATTTCAAACTGAATTTACCGCAAGCAGTGGAAAACGCGGCATCGTGAACTTTGATGTATTTCCCTAATTATACCTACCCTTTTATGCGTTTGGTGTTTTTTCAAAGATTTGGGCATATTAGATTATCGGTATTGAATTTTTGAACTAGATAGGAAGATAGTTTCAACAACTCATTTTTGGGATTGATGAAAGCGCAAACTTGTAACCGGTGCAGACGAGCTGTGCGGCATAACTTCCTTTTAATCTGTATAAAACAAAACCGAACGTCTGCCTGTCTGTCTGTACATAGCTTTGAATAGAGATATTTATCTCTGAACCGATCCAGGGCCCGGCACAAGGTGGGCAAACGGGGTTTTCGAAAACGATTTCCCCCTCTGATCCCAATAGTTTTTATGAATACCCGCTTGAGCCCAAAAATGACGCTTTGTGCTTGTGCAACGAGAGCACCGGCCACACTTCGCCTGAAACCGCTCAAAAGCGCCCAAAATGCTCAAATTCCTTTAATTACTCCTCACCTGTATCAAGATAGAAAACAGGAAGAAGAATAAGTAAGAAAAATGATGAAGGAATGAAAAAATATCAAAGTAACGCAGTCACAGGAGTGAGAGATGTCGTTCCCGCGCGTATCGATTGACTGGGCGCGCTTTCCATCTTAGAAAGCGAGGCTGCTGATGCGATTTTGGGCTCTAACAAAGACAAGAGGAGAAGTTTCAGAACCAAAATCTTACCATATAGTAAACTTTAGGTGCACAACAGATTGATGTAAAAATTTTGAAAAAATTATGTGAATTGAACGTTTTGCCCACCTCAGGTCGGCATTAGGTGGAATTTGAATTTGGAAAAATCTAATTTGGAAAAAAGTTAAGCACGCTCTTCACTCACATAAGTTTTTCATAATTTTCCATACATTGTTCCTTAGTCCTACTGCGCGTATACACGCCAAGTCTCGCGCGATTTCGTTTTCTCTGCGCTGCAAACGAGCCATTTGAATTCACATCTTCATATACCAGTTTTGCAAATTTTTTGGAAGAAATGCTTATCACTCCTCTCATTCACATAAGTTTTTCATAATATTTCAAACTTTGTTTCTACCAGCCTCTCTTCGTTCACTTACATAATTTGGTGTTATATCGTTACGCCTGCATTGAGAACTGATCATATAATCATGCTGTTCAACGGCATCGCTCATGCGACGTCGCGCACGCGACAATTAGCGGCCACGCGGTGTAGCGGCGCCAACTCTGCTGTGCGTTGAGGTTTATGAAGACTATTTCCCAATGAATTAGATGTATAAGGTAAGCATTTCGACCTTCTTTTGCTTGGACTTGGAATCTTCTTCCGGGGCTCCGCCCCGAATCTCGAAAAACGATATCCCCTTTGTTTTTTGGCCCCAAAACAATTTCCAGCTTGTCATTTGCCCGTGCCGGGCCCTGAACCGATCCGGACTAAAACTGGCGTGCTACACTTCGGGGCGGGAAAAAGGCTATTTTGCGTGGTTGCGTTATCGATTACGTCAATATTTTGCAATGTTTTACTATAGATTTGGGAATCGGCGCAGAAGAATAAGCCTTAAAAGGAATCACAGAGTTTCAGGTCATTTCATGAGTTTATAACTTGATTTTGTGGTGGTTTCCTGACAAAATGGCGTTTTTACGGCTAGATACCTGCACCATCCAAAAATCTGTCTGCTCTACAAGACCTGTTCTTCACTTTTCAAGCAAATATAGTATGTAGTTTTATACAAAGAAAAGTTTGTTGAGACGCAGAACTGGCGATTTTGGCACCTGCATTATCCACAATCCAATGATTGATCCAATCCACATCTTAAAAAAGCCCTTTGCAATTAGTTGAAATCGCAGCACACACTTCGTCATATGAGCGAACATCTGGCAGAGCGCGTTGCACTTTGCACCCCGATAGCAGAACTCTAGAGGACAATCCACGGATAGACCGCCACTTTCTAAACTTGTTGACCTCTTTTTTGCTCTGAATTTTTGCAGGAAACTTCCTGTTTCTTTGGCGGAGCAGAATCCAAGAATTGCGACAACGCGAGCAGTTTTACCATATCTGGGAGGAAATGTGGGAAATCGTTATCTACTTGTGTTGTCTTCCCTCATTTAATGCGAATTTAGAAGTCAAAATCAGGAAAAAATTCTTGCGCTCGAAATCGAGGAATGATGGAAAACACCGTCAGTCCGTTTAAAACAGCCCTAATAAAACCCTTACTTGCTCAAGCACATACATTACATATCAGATTTTCATATATGCAGCTGCAGTCGTTTCTTTTTCTCCGACACGAAGGGAGGTAACAAGATCACCGTGTATCGGTCAAATTAATGCTCAAGCTGTTCTTGTACATTTGTCTACTACAAGTCATCGGACAAATAAAGCACATTTCCAGCCTTTTACATGAAGTGCTTTACGAGAAATAATGAATTTACCTCCTATCCGGACTTTTTAAGCCATTTTGCTAAAAATTCAATATTTCTCCAATCCTTATTTCAAAAAGGTTAGAAGATCAAAGTTGTTCTTCTGAGTTTTTCAGGATTTTTCTAAAGACTTTTATGAAGGAAGCAGCAATTTTTTCGTTTCACTCTCGTCTTTTGTTTTTGGCTTCAAAGTCGCTCAATCAAGGGTGACAAACCTTTGAACACTATCTTGTAAAGCTGGCTTTACCCTATCGACTGATACATCAGAACTTCCATAAGATATAGAAAATATATGAATTTTTTTGGTCAACCTATGTTGGTCCAGGACTTATGGTCCAATCTAATAACAGCAGCACGTCAACATGCTAACAACGGAAGGATATCAACATTAGTCGGCGATTTAAGTTGATATGTACATCAATAAACGGACCTTTGAACGCTAATTCCAAATCTGTTTTCCTTTTTTTGCGCAACAGGTTTTCGAAAGAAGTTATGAGCGTTTGCATGTCCAAATTTGCAAAGGTCCAGGTGGCCTAAAATTGGCGAAAAGCTATACAAAAACACCGGAAAGTGGAAAATCAGTTTTGCATCGAGCATATTGTTTGCAAGGAAGGAACAAAGCCGGTGAAAATCGCATAGGTACTGTCTTAGAGCTTTTCGTTGATTTTAGGCCACTCGATGCTGGCAAATTAATACATTCAAACGTTCATAACTCTTCGGAAACTTACTATGCAAAAAAAGAGAACAGATTTGGAATGAGCGTCTAAAGACGCGTTCAATGATATACATCTTCAATCGCCGACTAATGTTGGTATCTTGCCCTTATAAGGGCACATGTACAATCCTTAAAGAACACCAAGCTTTTTTTTCGTTTTACATGACTGAAGCCTCTCGTAGGTTGAACTCACCTTCCTTGGATGCATCCAGTACAAGCAGTATGAAGATGGTCTGAAAAGAATTCTTGTCGCTGCATAGGAGATGTGAGATGCAACTTACCAAGAATGCCAAGTATTTTGGACCAAGCATTTTGATTACTGGCTCATTGCCCCTCTTTCTTTTTATATGCAGTATTTCAAAAGAAACTCTATAGCCTTTCGTGACCATGATGTCAATTTAGCCACACCATAATGCCAAAATTTTGATATCCTCATAACTTTGGAGGCAATGACTTATAATATGAAATCATGGTATCGATAAAACCGCTTAAAATAACGCGGATATTTAGATTCAACTACACCTAGCAGGCATCTCATCGTCAGTGCTAAATGAAGCAAAACATCGGCATAGTACAAAAACAAAGCTGTATGTTGCTCATTTCATGAAAACTTGAAAGAAAATGACTAATATATCAAAAGATTCAATGACATTTTCGCGTAGCGCCTTCCGTAGAAACTCCCTTTCCTTTGTGAAATATTGAGATTTTCACAACTTTATTGGAATTCTGAGAACTGAATCATCTTTTCACGGGATAGTCGGGAAGATCGACAGAATCTGCCGAAGCTGCGAGATACATAGATTGTTCATGGTTCGCCTAAGTTTTGCAGCTCTTTTATTGTAACTTTTTTCTTTTCGATTGAGGCGCATTCAATTTTTGAATTATGCTACGATGCAAATACGCACAAATAATTTGACTTTTAATAAAGAGAAAGGTATTCCCAATGTATGTATTTTCATAAAACATGTAAAAATGAGTCTTTACGGCTTTTCTCTCGTTACCCTTTCACTCCCCAGATCAAAAATTAAAGCACCAGCCGCTTTTGTATTGCACAAAATTGTTTCGGAAATTCTGTCAACTTTAAAAAATCTTGTTCTTTAATTTCCATAACGACCCTAGATACCGTTCGACACAAAGCAAGCTGCACCAGGTAGCCTTCAATCGAATCGATCGCACAAAGTTTGATGTAGGTGAAGTTCAAGTCAAACTTTAAAGCTGTCTTCTTAGCCAAAACGCATATGCTCCAAGAAACTCACACTTTAGCTTAATACATTGACGACCGTTTAACACACATGGTGTGTCAAGGCTTAACACACCATATGTGCTGTTGGAATGGCTACTATTTTGTGTTAAATCCACTCCGGGAGTTATCCTTTATACTGGATCTAATCACAACCTCTACGGTTTTTGTTAGCATTCCAGCGTTACTGTAGATGTACTGTAGATGGAATTGTGCGTGATTTTATCTAAAAAATGCTGACTGGTCCGTGAAATTTTCAAGGATGCCTAACTTTGAAAAAGAAGATTAATTGAGGCAAAGCAAAACTAGAAAACACAAATTTTCCGTTATTTCGAGGATGCCTAATTTTCAAAAAGAAGATTAATTAAGGCAATGCAAAACTAAAAAACACAAAAGGACTCGAACCTACACCTGCATCACCTTTTGAGGTTATTGCTCTAACCACTACACCACAGCCTACCATATCTCTCATTCCGATCGTAGTTCCCCGGGCGGCCAAACTTGTCTCGATAATTCTCCATAACTCCTTTCAGAGAAACGATCAGCAGAAACGGAAGTCAGATTCAGAATCAGCATTTGGAGACGAGTATAGTGGCATACATCTCATCTCAAAAGGCTACGGACACTAAGTATCGTTCCCTTGTAAAATGGACGGCAGGCGTTGCTACTTTGGTCATTCATCAACGATACCATTAGAACCACAATGAAAGTTGCCTTAATTGTCAAGAAGACACAAGAGAAGCAACTCCATTGGTCGGACATGTGAGAAGAAGAAATGAAGATTACGTCACTAGGTTGGCCCCCTTTGTGAAAATCACTGGAAAGAGATCAAAAGGAAGACCGAAACTGAGATGGATGGATAAATTTGAAACAGAAAGAACTCAAAATAAACAAAAGCCAAGCTGAAGATCGCGAAAAAATGGAGAAGACTAATAAGAATAATAGAGTAGATATGATGATTCAATGTTACGGTTCATATTGCTCGGCTAAAAATTTTCACTGTTCTTTGCTGAGGAATGCCGAGATTAATAACAATGACACTGAGTAGCAGCCATACTAGGGAACACTGCCAGGGTAAAAGAAAAGGTCAAAAGACAGACGAATGCGGAAACTCTCTGTAAGCAAATCACAGCGCAAGTCCGCAAACATTTCGGCTGTTTCGAAATAAATTTCTACCAGAGCAAGAAAGAAAATTTCCACAACGAATCTGTTGTCTTCTCAATGGAACAGCGATAAGAACAAAGGTCTTAAAAATGAATGCATTAAACTAGAAAAAAAGAGCTTCCAAATGATGTGAAAACTGCTCACAATAAATGATTTTTTCGAAACTAGTAGTTCAAAAGAGGTTTGAAAATGGGTAGGACTTTGAAACAAGCCAGCAATAAATTTCAAACAATTTGACTCCCGCAATGGTGGGCCGCCTCAACATGGCATAGGCACGGCGTTGACACTGAGTGTTGAACTGCAAGGCGCGCAACGTGCATACTCTGACAGAGTCTCGCAATGTAAAGGAGTTCAATCCGGTTCTGGCAGGATATCTAGCTAAGAGACAACCAGGTCGTTTACCACTTTATGACTTTTACAAGAACGTTACATTGGATACTGAATTTTGATAAAATCTGGCCTGTTGTTTTGCGAAACTCTTCGAACTTATAATACGAGTCAATACTTATATTACTGCGACAATTTGTAAAGCTGTGAAAATACTCTAAAAAAATCTATCTAGACATTCAAAAAAATCCACAGTTAAAGGCAATTCAAAGAAACACTGTTTTCGATAAACGGTAAACTTCATTCACATTACATAAATATTCGGAAGTCATCTTGCAAGAGTTATCTTAGATGTCCTGTAGAAGCTTGTTGTGTTAGTGATTGTTAATGATCAGTTGTTGTTCCTCATAGTGATCTGCCTCGCGTAGTCGATCGCAACCTCAGAGTGTGCGGGAATTGAGCGCTATAAAAGGCGCTCACTCATAGCCTCGGTCAGTTTTATCGTACTGCAGTTCAGTCATTGTTCACTCGTCCTCCTCTGGGCTTTGTCTACTTAATTTACTTCTAATAAATATTCCTATTTCTTCTTCTCACTCTTTTCGAAGATAACGAAGCCTTGAAAAGTGTCCAAATGTGAGGGACACAACAGTGGCGATCGGGAGCAGCGGCTACCAACCGAAAAAGTAGCCGAAACCACGAAGACGTCACCGGGGATTCAAGCGAAGAGACTGCAGAGAGCAGTCAAATTGCGGCAAGACGAATAGATAGATCAGCATGGCGAAGATGAGTTCGGAGGAAATGCTGATCCTGCTCCAAGAGACGAGAGAGGAAGAGAAATGATGGAGCTTTTGAAGCACATCACAGATACTGGACGAAGCGGTACCTCAGTCAAAATCCCGGTGATGTCCGCCCTCAGCAATAAGATCGAGAAATTCTACTTCGACCCCGAAGCGGACATGTGCTTCAGTAAATGGTATACGCGTTACAAGGACTTTTTGTCGAAGATGCGAAGCAACTCACAGAAAGTGCCAGAGTGAGATTGCTGTGCGAAAAGCTGTACAAGGACAGTTTCGAAAAAACCAGAGGCATGTGCTTCGGAAGGACGTAACTGTGATTGAATTCGAAGAAACCGTTGAAACGTTGAAGCAGCTGTTCGACGTGAAGATTTCGGAGTTCACTATGAGGTACCAGTGCTTGAAACTGGAGAAGGCGGTTTCCTAAGATTACCTCATGTATACCGGTCGAATGAACGAACTGTGCGAGAAAGAGAAGATTCACGAATTAGATAGCGATGGAATCAAAATCTTTGGATTTTTGGCCCAAAAAGCCAAAAAGAAGCCGAAATCCGGCAGCGACTCATAGCCGTACTTGACGAGGAGTACAAGGCTGGACGAAAGATGTCGCTACAGGAATTGTACCTGAAGGGCGAAAACTTTCTTAGTCTCAAGAAGGATAGCGAGACTGTGGCTGGTTGCACGAAGATTGTCGAAGCAACAAGCAAGGAAGAACCCAGGAAGCTTGAATGCTGAAATTGTGGTAAAGCTCACTTTGCCAAAAAATGCAAATCGAAGCTGTGATATTGCAAGAAGTGCAAGAAGACAGGTCACAAGGAGAAGTTTTGCGAACAAGTGGCGGAGAGAAGGGCACTTGTACAGATTTGAAGAGAAGAATTCCAAGAAGCAGCGACACCAGTAAAAACAGGAGTTGGACGAAACCAAAACATCATTTTCATAGTGTCATGAAGATTGCGAATGCGATGAATGGAAGTGAATTCGACTCGCGTATATGTGGAAACAAAAGTGAATAGTTATCCAGTTAGCTTTCTGTTGGATACTGGATTAGACATCACGCTGCTGGACTCAGTTTGTAAGAGCATGGGCGCTCCTCGACTAGAACAGACAAAGTGGTTGTCAGAAAGTTGGTGGAGGCTCCATGAAAGTCCATGGAAAGCTATGGTGTGAGTACGAAATCAAAGGATCCAGAAGCGAAGGCTACGCATACGTGACGCCCCACAACTCACTGTTAGGATTAGAGTGGATCCAGAAGAACGAAGATATGTCCTATCACTTAAGCAGAATGGTTGCCGAAGTGAAGGCAGAGCAAACCAAGGACATCACTTTGAAGCTAAAGGAAAGCCTATCCAGAAGTCTGCGAAGAAGGTCTAGGGTTCTGCACAAAGGAGAAAGCGTACCTGAGAGTTGACGAAAACTTTCGTTCAGTATTCAAGGCTTGCAGGCCTGTCCCCCATGCTGCGCTCGAAGCCATCGAAAAGGAGCTTGATAGGCTGTTGGAGTAAGCGTCGTAAGCCCAGTAACGCACAGTGAATGGGCAGCTCCCATCGTATAGGAAGGTGAATGGAAAATTGCGAGTGTGTGCTGATTTCTCAACAAGACTTAACAAAGCGTTGGAGTCGTACGATTACCCGTTACCATTGCCAGGGCATACAGGGTGATCGTAAAGTATGTATACATTGTTTGATCGTTAATATCTTTTTTTCCCAACAAGTCTTTTGCCTTGCTTCAGGTACCGTTTTGTAGAGCTGGCTTCAAATTAGATTTGTAGTATAGAGCGAATCACCCATCTCTCCTCATTACTGTAGGATTGCAGTAGAAACTTCAAAGAGAGTCTTGAGCCATGAAAAGCCATATTTTGCCTCAGAAAGGAAACAAAACAGCCTGAAAGCTTTTACACTAGGCTAATTAGAGTTGTTGATTCTAAGTGTAAAGTTCCCAACTTATTATGATGTTTCATTGAAGAGTTATGCTGGGTAAGAGGTAGCGGCCATTTTTTCAATGTTCCTAAAAACTACGGTTACACCGTTTAGAAGGCTTCGCAATCTTGTGAATAGTTGAGTATTGAACTAGCGTCCATAAAAACCCCATTGCACAAGTTTTCACATTTTTTTGAGAAATTTTGAGACGGCAGCTTTTTCCACATTGACACCATATGTTTCAAGTTTCTATCGTAATCCTACAGTAATGAAGAGCGATCGGTGATTCGCTCCATACTGTAAATCTAAGTTGAAGCCACCTCTACAAAACGGTACCTGAAGCAAGGCAAAAGACTTGTTGGGAAGAAAGATATTAGCGATCAAACAGTGTATACATATTCCACGTTCGACTATTTCTGAATCTTGGCATAGTGTCAATTACGATATATGATGTTAAGCTTTCCAAGATTGATAGTTCCTTCCTTTATTGCCAGTAACAGTTAACAATCAGTACGGTCTACGTTTCGGCGAAGATCGCCTTCTTCAAGACCTGGAAGCGAGTCAACGTCTGCAGTAATTCACTCCAAGGGTAGACATACCTTCAACAATACTGTGTAGGGTACGCCCACCACTCTGACAACGTGTCAGACCACTACTCGCCGTTTAGTGTGATGGAATGAACTTTTCTTGTATGGTCAGACTCGAATCCACACATCTGTAGGAAAGGGGCGAGTTCATTGCTGACGGCAACCCTTTCTCCTTTCCTGTTTAGTTTAGGACATCTGCATGATATCCAACAAGCCTCTATGGCTTTTCGCGCGGCAATATTCGTTTCTTTGGAAAGATTAGATATGCTGATGTCAAACGCCATGTCCTGGTGGGAAAGTTTTCGATGTGCGCCTAAAGGCGTGGACACTCGCGATTTTCGCATTCCATCCAGATGTTCGTTTATTCTTAGGCACAACGGTCTTCCTGTTTCTCCAATATATTCTTCACCACACATTTTACAAGTTATAAGATACACAGTACCTCGGCACATGCAATCTCCCGGTTTATTGGAATTGCATACAATGCAGTCCGCCTTCACACACGCTTGATCATGACTTCTATTGCGCACTAGGAGCTGTTTTAGGTTCGGAGGCGGGATTTCGACAAGTCTTCGCGAATTTTGCAAGCCGGATTTATATATGCAACTCCTGATCGCAGCGCTTAACTTATCAGATATAAAGGGCATAAAGAATGGCACTCGATCGTTGTTATGATTGACATCATTGAAAACTTTGGCACTACGACAATCGCTTGCTTCTCCGCGGCAGGTAACCATTTGCTTGTGCGATTTGGAAAGCCTGCTTAAGTGATGCGGACTTGAGAGCGTTATCAGAAGACACTCCTTTTGCTGTACGTAACATGTGTCGGATAATGCTAAGTTTCATTTGGATCGGGTGTGCAGAGGAGAAGTGTACCAGTATGTTTTCATTGCTCGGTTTTCTGAACCAGCTGGTTTTGTATTCTCCTTTGTACAAGCAGATCTGGTCATTTAGAAAAGGTAGCCATCCCTGCTTAGGTGTTTCTCTCGTGAATTTGATGTCAGCTATTTGATTATTTAGTATGTCAAAACATAGGTCCATTTCCGCTTGCGTGGGGCAGACGATGAGTTTGTCATCGATATACCTCAAGTAAAGGATAGGTTTGCGGTTAAATATGGGTTCTTCTATTTTATTTATTTATTTATTTAATTTATTTTATTTATTCTATTTTATTTATTTTATTTTATTCTAAAAAAAATCCCTTTATAAAAGCCCTTTATATCTAATAAGTTAAGCGCTGCGATCAGGAGTTGCATATATAAATCCGGCTTGCAAAATTCGCGAAGACTTGTCGAAATCCCGCCTCCGAACCTAAAACAGCTCCTAGTGCGCAATAGAAGTCATGATCGCGAGTGTCCACGCCTTTAGGCGCACATCGAAAACTTTCCCACCAGGACATGGCGTTTGACATCAGCATATCTAATCTTTCCAAAGAAACGAATATTGCCGCGCGAAAAGCCATAGAGGCTTGTTGGATATTATGCAGATGTCCTAAACTAAACAGGAAAGGAGAAAGGGTTGCCGTCAGCAATGAACTCGCCCCTTTCCTACAGATGTGTGGATTCGAGTCTGACCATACAAGAAAAGTTCATTCCATCACACTAAACGGCGAGTAGTGGTCTGACACGTTGTCAGAGTGGTGGGCGTACCCTACACAGTATTGTTGAAGGTACAATACCGCTCATAATTCGTCAAAAAAGTCGCCGAACTGCGGCGGAGTGCGCTAGAGTGCGTCGGAGTGTGGCGGAGTGTGGCGCAGTGCGCCGGAGTGCGTCGGAGTGTGGCGGACTGCGGCGGAGTGCGCTAGAGTGCGTTGGAGTGTGGCGGAGTGCGGCGCGGTGCGCCGGAATGCGGCGGAGTGTGGCGGAGTGCGCCGCACTCCGGCGATTTTTTTGACGAATTATGAGCGGTATTGTATATGGAGTGAGTGGAAGGAAATATACATATATTAGGTGTATAATAACATCAGAAGTGGGCGGGGCTTACAGTTCACAGCTCAACAGCGATAAAATCGATATTTTGAAGTTAGAGAACTATCAAAACCTCAAAAAACGTCAAAAATCGATAAAGTCGGTGTTCTGGAGGTTGCAAAAATCCCAAAAATTGCCAAAAATCGATAAAATCGATATTCTGGAGGTTGCAAAATTCCCAAAAATTGTCAAAAATCGATAAAATCGACATTGTGGAGGTTGCGAAATTTCGAAAATTGGCGAAAGTCGATATTCTGGAGGTTGCAAAATTCCCAAAAATCGGCGAAAATTGATATTCTGGAGGTTGCAAAATTCCCAAAAATTGTCAAAAATCGATAAAATCGACATTCTGAAGGTTGCGAAATTCCCAAAAATCGGCGAAAATCGATAAAATCGACATTGTGGAGGTTGCGAAATTCCCAAAAATCGGCGAAAATCGATAAAATCGACATTGTGGAGGTTGCGAAATTTCGAAAATTGGCGAAAATCGATATTCTGAAGGTTGCGAAATTCCGAAAATAGATAAAATCAGAGATTTGGAGAATTTGGAGATTTCGCAACCTCAAAAACTTTGATTTTGCCAGTTTTGAAGATTCACACACCCACCTTCAAACCTCAAGGCTCCATTCACTTCACTAGACTCCGCCCACTCAACCGCAAGCCCCGCCCCCTTTTCCTCCCAACTCTCCAAAATGAGCGAATAACAGCGAAAAATTTGAAGAAGTGCGGAGCAACCTCACTTCCAGTGCTATTATACACCTAAAACTCGTCCAAACAAGCTCCGCCCACTTTATTTCCCACAACACTATCAAAATTAAAGAAAATAAGGAAAAATAAGCGAAAATCGCGTTTTTCTAAGCCTATTTACCCCCTTTCTAGCCGGTTTCAGCCCCTAACCAGGTCCAGATGGCCGGGGAGAAGCTGTACACGAAGCGGTAATAAAGAGAGGGGAAAAAATAAGGGGGGAGAAAGAAAGGGGGGAGAAAGAGGAAAAAGTCCGGGAAGGTTCATAGATAGGCTCCCACAGGCGGAGCCCCTACATTTTCTCCGAATTATATGTGGTGTCCCCCTCGAATACAAACTGAAGAATGGCTATCCCAGCCCGTCATCCCTACTCTCCGCGGAGAAAAAATTCAAAATATGCACTATCGCCTTTATATAGCGCCTCCTACAGGGAATCTCTAGGCACAAGCTACCCCTAGAAAAATAGTGCTACCAAAACTACATGTCAATGGCCACCTGAGATTACCCCAGCCCTGCAACTCTTACAGATATAAGGCGCCGAAATCGCCCTTATTGACAGATTTCCCAAGTTCGGCTGTCAATTAGGCACTTTTAATGGAAATTTGTTATTCTATACGACCTTCTCTCTAAAAATCATATTTTTAGAGATCTGTCGAATAAAACAAACCCCAGCCTCGTAGCTGTAATATTCGCAGAGTTATTAGCCCCCCAACATGCAAGCTCAGGCCGTAAAATTGGCTCCCCCAAAGTTGCTCCGTAATTCCCCCAAAAATCACGTTAGACACCTGTCTCATACTTATACATTACATATTTTTTCCGGCTTCTTAGAAGCAATACTCATTGATATAGCGCGATCGCTCCTCACTCTTGGCCTCGGCGCAAAATTTGGTCAAAATATTGAGGTTTTCGGATTGGCCGCATTCTTCACTCATAGTGGTTCTTGGTTCCGATCTTTACGGAAATCCTATTTATTTTGCACTAGAGAGTCTTACAGTAAAGCTAAAGTGAGATAGAAGCAGCTGAACCAATCAAGATCGCAACTTCGCCTGCACTTTTCCCCTACCTGTTGCGGAAATTGTCTGCAAATTTTTGTGAGTTGAAAACTTTGTGAACACCTCTATCGGACCATGCTTAGCACAGATCTTTATTTGAATTGTTCGTCAGTTTATGATGCTACAAAATCGCCTTCTCATGAAATCTCTTTCAAATTCGAAAGTCGTGTAATTTGGCAGATATTTTATCCTACAATGTGCCACCAGCAGCAAAACAATGTAAGAAATGTTGTTAGCACGTCGAGTACAATACCGCTCACAGAATGTGCAAAATTTCCCTGAATGTCGCAAAATTCCGAAAATTCCGCGAAATTCCTGGAATTTCGCGAACTTTCAGGAGTTTCGCGAAATTCCGGAAAGTTCGCGGAATTTTCGGAGTTTCGCGACCTTCACGGAAATTTTGCAAGTTATGTGAGTGGTATTGTAGAATGCAAGAAGATGCCCAACGATTGTTACAAGAGCGCAACGATACCAGTGTGGAAGAACAAGGGGGATATAACAGACTGCTCTACATACAATACCGCTCATAATTCGTCAAAAAAGTCGCCGGACTGCGGCGGAGTGCGCTAGAGTGCGTCGGAGTGTGGCGGAGTGTGGCGCGGTGCGCCGGAGTGCGTCGGAGTGTGGCGGACTGCGGCGGAGTGCGCTAGAGTGCGTTGGAGTGTGGCGGAGTGCGGCGCAGTGCGCCGGAATGCGGCGGAGCGTGGCGGAGTGCGCCGCACTCCGGCGACTTTTTTGACGAATTATGAACGGTATTGTATGTCTACCCTTGGAGTGAATTACTGCACACGTTGACTCGCTTCCAGGTCTTGAAGAAGGCGATCTTCGCCGAAACGTAGACCGTACTGGTTGTTAACTGTTACTGGCAATAAAGGAAGGAACTATCAATCTTGGAAAGCTTAACATCATATATCGTAATAGTGCATACATACTTTACGGACACCCTGTATATTCGCATCCCTCAATGGAGGTACGGTGTTTTCGCAGATAGACCTGTCGGACGCCTCCCTGCAGCTCGAGTTATCAGAAGAAGCGAAGAAACTGGTCGTAATAAATACGCATAGAGGATTGTCCCGCTACAATTGACTGCCTTTTGGCATAAAGACGGCACCAGGAATCTTCCAGCAAATCATGAACAAGATGGTGAGCGGATTGCGAGGATAGCAACCTACTTGGACGACATATTAGTCTGTGGAAGAACCGAAGAGGATCACATGGAGAACTTGTAGCTGTATTTGCAAGGATCTGCGGATTCAGAATTCGCTTAGAGAAGTGTTTCTTTGGCAAGCTTAGAGATACATATCTTGGCTTCATAGTAGACCGAAATGGCAGAAGGCCGAACATAGAGAACAAGGATATGGATGAGCCGATGTTGCTCATTGAGAGCTTTTCTTGGCATGATAACGTATTATGCAACGTTCATGCCAAAGATCAAGGATCTTCGTGGGCCACTGGATGCGATGCTCAAGAAGGATTCGAAGTGGGAATAGACTCGTAACCACCAAGAAGCGTTCTAAAGCTTAAGGAAACTTTGTCAAGTGAGCTGAATTTTGCTCACTATAATCCGAGGCACTCCCACGAAAGCAGAGAAGAACTATTCGCAGATCGAAAAGGAAGCGTTAGGGATTGTCTTCGCAATCAAGAAATTCCACAAGTACATGTTTGGACGAAAGCTCCTTTTTTTGAAGGAGTACCATCATTTATTACTAGCCATCTTCGGTGATAAGAAAGGAGTTCCAGTCTACTCCGCCAATCCACTTATGAGATGGGCTACAATTCTACTTGGATATGATTTCGACATAGAGTATGTCAAAACATAGAAGTTTGGACAAGCAGATGGCTTGTCAAGGTTGATGAAGAAGAACCAGAATCTTGAAGAAAATGTCGTGATAGCTGCTGTTGAGAACGACGTTGACTACATGCAGAAGAGCTGCATAAGAAAAGTGCCGATAACGGTATCTGATGTAGGAACCTGGACGAAGAAGGATTCAGTACTTAAAAGAGTATTCACTTACGTGCAAAATGGAAATTGGCCAGAAGTACATGGAGAACTGACGCATTTTCGAAATCGACGAAAGGCATTGTCAGTGGTGGGACAATGCCTGATGCCAGCCGAAAGGGTTGTTGTACCCAGGAGCTTGGAGCAAATGTCCTGAAAGAACTGCATTTTGGACACCCAGGGATAGTAAGGATGAAGAAGTTGGCTCGAAGTTACGTCTACTGGCCGAACATCGACAAAAATTGCGAAGACTTGATACGAAGATGAGCGAAATGCCAGGAAAATTAGCCAAGAATCCGACGAAAGTACCATTGAAAGCATGGCCATCCGCGACTCGAGTGCGGCAGAGGCTACACATCGACTTCGCTAGACCTATGCAAGGAGTCTTCTACTTGGTCCTGGTAGATGCGCACAGCAAATGGCCTGAAATGACCGAAATGAGCAATATCTCGGCTGCGAAAACGGTGAAGGCTTTGAAGAACTTGTTTGCAAGGTATGGATTACCGCAAACAGTAGTGAGCGACAACGGTACCTAGTTTACAACGGATTTGTTCAAGAAGATGTGTGACGAAGGTGAAATCACCCATATAAGGACTGCTCCGTACCACCCTTAACCAAATGGACAGGCATAGCTTTTCGTTGATACGCTGAAACGCGGAATCAAGAAACTAGAAGGAAGGAGAGGCCAATAGAAGAAACTCTAAGGGCCGCATGCACTAACATGGCCGCGGGGAGGGGATCGCAGCTTATAAAAAAGCTTCATATTTCGAAACTCCAGATACTTGGATTTCACTTTGTGTGCCTAACCGTAAGTATTCCTACTATCCTTCACTATGAACCTGTTGAACAGGAGCAAAAAGCTGTACAAATCGCATTTTCCTGCTTTTGTATGATCCCGATGATCCCCGGCGCTTTTCTTTGAAGTCATTTTTCTTTCTCCGAAATTAATGAATAACTTCCAAAGTTGTGCACATTATCTGACCCAACAGTGCTAAGCATGTTGCTGATAAGAATAAATGATGTTTTGAAGTCAAGAAATTTTCGATCCACAAGTCGAATTCTGGGGTTTACCGAAAGATTCAGTTTTTCAAAAATTCATTTGTTCTCACCAGCAACATGCTTACCACTATTGTGTTAAATGTTCAGTACAACTTTGGAAGGTTTTCGTTAAAGGCAGTGTCCAGGCTAAACCTAACCCCCTCCGATTAGTGTCGCTCCTGAATGTAGGCCCCAGAAAAGGGGCATCTGCGTTGGTCCGGTCTTCTAACGTTGTCTCTGAATGGAGATAAGGGGCCTGAAAGTCCCTGGCTGGGCAGAGTCTGATATCAGACTCCGCCCACCAGGGACTGCTCGCTACCTTGTCAATACGTGCCTCCCGACAAGTATTGACAAGGTAGTGAGCAGAAGCTGCACACTGCACACTGCAATGCAACTGCACCCATGCAGTTGCAGCTCCTTCCCGCTGGCCTGCTGACGGGGACGAGCAATTCGAAACTCGTCCGCGCCCTCAAGACTGGGTCCCCAAGAATCGGGTTTTCTGTGAATTTTAGAGAGTTTGAAGTTTGGAACAGTAATCAGGGCCACGGAGAGGCCCCAGAATGACGAAAACGTGGGGGATTAAATTCTGGATGGACGCTGCCTTTAACTTCGGAAAAAGAAAAATGACTTTAAAGAAGAGCGCCGGGGATCATTAGGGATCATAGAAAAGCTGGAAAATGCGGTTCGTACAGCTTCTCGCTCCTGTTCCACATGTTCATAGTGAAGGATAGTAGGAATACTTACGGACAGGTAGACAGCGTGAAATCCAGATATCTGGAGCTTCAAAATATAAAGCCTTCTTTTGAGCTGCGATCCCCTCCCGCCATGTTAGTGCATGCGGCCCTAAATGTGGTATTGCAAGCGTACACCAAACAAACGACAAGACGCCAGCGGAATTGTTCTTAGGCAGAAACTTGCGCACAAAATTAAGTCTGTTAATACCAATGACAGAAGATGTAGAAGACCACTCGCACGAAGAAGACCGGAGCGCATGAAGGATCAGTTTGACCAGAAGCATGGAGTCGTTCGAAAAAATTTGGAAGTTGGTGACCTGGTATACGCCAAGCAATGGAAGCCACCCCACTTCCTTTGGATGGAAGCAGTGGCGTACCCAGGATTTCGGCTCGGGGGGAGGGGCGACAAAAAATTTTTTCTTATAAAGGTGCGTGGCGTCAGCCACGCACCGAGAAAATTTTTTTGGTATGCTTCTAAAAATTTTCGCGGGCCCTTAACCCCAAAATTCTAGAAAAAAGAGGCGTGGCTTCAGCCACGCCCCCGAAAAAATTTTTATAAGGCTGGATTGAATTTTTTAAAAATTTTAAAAATTATTTTAATTATTTACAAGTGCAGATAAGTCATTTGCACAATTTTATAACCCATATAAGTAACTTTTAAAAATTTCGCGACCCGTTCTCGGGGGGGGGGGGAGCGCGCCCCTCCCCCCCCGCCTCCCTCTCGGTACGCCACTGGATGGAAGGAATAGTAATGAGACGTAGTGGACGCGTCAACTATGAAGTAATGGTTGGAAATGAAATCTGCAAGAAGGACGCAGATCAGCTACGTTATCAAAGCGAGCGAACAGCTCGCAGTCCAACGGCAACTTAAACAACAATCCGAAGCTTTAAGATATTGTTAGACGTTTTACCGAGGACGAGACTTTACATAGGAATGGCAGTGTAGCTAGAGAAAGTTCCGAGCAAGCGATTGCGAGCGACGTGCCAGCACCCGTGGATTCAACGACATCGACGTCGACATCAAGCCGCGGGCCCTCCACGCCACCGACAACGCTTCGGAGATCGAGCAGAACGAGAAGACCTGTACAGCGGTTCCATCCTAATTCATAGTATGTTACTGTATGTTTGTTTCATTTTTTTAGTTGTTTATATGATAGTGTTGCCTATGCATGACCGATTTTTATTAGCTGTTCATACTTGCAGTTCATGCTTTTGCCGTAGGCTAGTTTTGTGTAACCACCCAGGGGGGGGGTGAGGTGTTGTGTTAGTGATTGTTAATGATCAGTTGTTGTTCCTCATAGTCGATCGCAACCTCAGAGTGTGCGGGAATTGAGCGCTATAAAAGGCGCTCACTCATAGCCTCAGTCAGTTTTATCGTACTGCAGTTCAGTCCTTGTTCACTCATCCGCCCTGGGTTTTGTCTACTTTATTTACTTCTAATAAATATTCCTATTTCTTCTTCTCTCTCTTCCCGAAGATACGAAGCCTTGAAGAGTGTCCAAACGTGGAGGACACAACAAAGCTCAAAAGAGAAGAAAGAATAACAAATAGTTGTTACATCATACTGCCACAGACTCTTTCAGGCAGTCTTATCATGACTGTTGAGTTTATGCTATTAGCCTAAAAGATTTTCTACAGGGTTCTTTGCCTACAACTATCAACAATCTAACTGCCGCGTTACCTTGTTTCAGGATGAAGGTTCATGACTCTCAAGCGTAAAGAATATGAATTAGTTCCTCTATAATCTTTATTTCACTTATCTACAGGGTAGGAAAAGGCGGAGAAACATTTAGTTAAAGCAGCACAGTTATAAGCGTCATTGCCTTCTCGAGCCTCATAACTTACTGTAAGCGTGACTCTATTCAAGTCTCAAACTCTAAGCAGGATGTACTATTTTGTGGGTTTTATCTCATGACAGAACAGAATGTATTGCCTTACCGATGAACATAGCCTAAGGATTGGACGAGTATCTTGACACCCTCTAAACAATATGGCGTTCAATAGATTGGAAAAATTATTTCTCCTTTCTCTGCCACAGCGGCAATGTGTATGAAAGAAATATGAAAAACATTATTCAGCATAGTTCAATAACTATAAGATGTTGTCAAACAGATCAACAGTTCATAATCCAGAAGTATTCACTATCATAGACGTGTGTAAAAGTGCACACACATGGCTTTCTCTGATGGCTTTCCGAAGATATCTCTTACATTCCATGTCTTTCTGCTTTGAAAACAAGATTGCCAATTTTAAGATTGTTTCCATATTTCGCTTTCTTTAAATCTGGGCAGTTTCCATATTTCGCTTTCTTTAAATCTGGGCATCGTGTGTATTCTTCAAGTGTTCTGAGCCACACAGGATTTTTAGATGGTCTTTATTTATCCAATCACGGCCTAACATTTAGACGCCTTCGTCTTTTTCAGAGGCCGGAAGACCACCGCTATACATGGTATTCCGCACCGGAAATGATGGTCGTGGTGGAAAAATAAATAATAAGAACAGTAAGAATAATTCTTCCGCCACGACCATCATTTCCGGTGCGGAATACCATATATAGTGGTGGTCTTTCGGCCTCTGAGGAAGAAGGCGTCGAAACGTTAGGCCGTGATTGGATAAATAAAGACCATCTAAAAAACCTGTGTGGCTCAGAACACTTGAAGATTTTTAAAATTGCCAATCTCTCTTGCTAATGTTTTTCTGGAGAATGGAGACCCTATCTTGCCGTTTAGTGCGGGTCATCACGCGCAAACCTAATTGTCTGCATTAACGATATAGGCTTTTTACAAATGAAGCCATGCATGTTAATTGCGGCTCAGGAGAATACTTGAAAATGTGATCTGACAGTTAATTTAGTTTCTTCTCTTTTGCAAGTCGAAGAGATCTCTTCTTTGCAAGGGCCGTTTGAGAAGATCAACAACCAGTAAGCCCTTTTCCTGAAAATCTTTCCTTCTTTGTTCGTACCGAGTTGGCTAGCCAACCTGGTATCTTCAGCCTTCCCATACACTATACGGGTAAGAAAAAAAGATCTTCTTTGAGGCATTCTCACATTTGAAGGGAAAAAAAACGGCCCGAGTCTTCTAGCAAGGAACTGATATCTTTGATGTTTTCACATGTTATGGTTTTTGAATGACTTTCTGCATGAATTTTTGATCTTTTGGCAGGCTGTATGAAACTCATAAGTAAATAAATAGATAGGTGGATAGATAAGGACGTTTTATTCAAAAAAAAACTGAGGTCAAGCTCTGAAAAAATTCAGTCACCTCAAAAATTGAGTTTTTCATAGAAAAATTCCCCAAACGTCTCATTTGAAGATTTGATGAGCATATAAGTTTATAGACACGCTTACAAAACTTATTTGATCTTTTGTCATTACATGCTATTTTTGGACAATTTTTAGACGTTTTTTCAATCTTTGGCGCACTTTTGCTTAGAAAATAAAAAACTAAATAAACAAATAATTTACGCAAGAAGGAGCTAATCTCAAAATACAGTTACATCAGAACTAGACTTTAGCTTGAAAGATCCTTCAAACCTCTCATATGAACATTGGCGAACGGAAAAACTCATACTTACGCTTGTTAAGTTCATCTCATTGTGAAAGATATGACAGTAAGTCAGAATAAGGTCTGTAGCATGACACATATTGAGAGTTAGGATAGCATGAACGAATTTTACCGTTTTCGTTCTTCTTCTTCTTCTTATACAGGGAGAAAAACCAAAGTATGTATGGTTGATCATTTTCATCATCATGCGTGTAATGTAACTACCAAAAATCTGTTATAACTGCAGAAATTATGTACTTTTTTTTATGATTCTATCACGAATAGTCAATGTCAAGATAGTAACGTAGAAAACGGACATTATCTTTTGTTGATACAATGGAACACACTTCTAATTTGTTTCATCCACAAAGACCTAGACTAATTTGACAGCTGGTTCCTATTGGGCATGCTGAGCATACTAATCCAACGTTGTACATCGGATAGTAGATGGCATTTCCCCTAAATCGCTTGCTAACTGTTTCAAATTCTCTATGAAAAGCTGCAAACCCTCACCTTGGAAGATATCTGCATATAACAACATACTCGGAAGAGCACTGGCCAATTGCGCATCCCAATCTCCTCGTAGAAGACCAAGCCATCTACAAAAAAAATTGAGCTGGAACGCATTCTCAGTTCGAGTTTGTAAACATACTCGGGTATAGGAAGCTATGGGACTGTCGTAATGCATTGGGTAAAACATTGCAGTGGCTCCAGGTCCAGGATATTGGCGCACGACTTTCCACCACGCTACCACTGCCTCAAATTCTTTGTGAGTTCAGAGTAAGTTCATTAAATTGCCTTACGTTCTTGATAGCATCTCTGTAAGTGGGAACTTCGCTGCTAATAGGGACTCGATGGATATTTTCCCCAGCTTCCTCATCATTTCTAGTGATGTAGGTGGTAGTTGGGCAAGTTTTGACATAATCAATGGCATTTTTTTCTAGCTCGCAGTCCCAGATCTAGATCGCGAAGTTTATTTATAACTTTGCTAACTGCAAATACTTACCAATAAGAACATGTTTGTAGCAGTAGGTAACAGTTGATTTGTGTTATCAGTTACCTGACCTTTAGCTAGTATTGATCTGAAAAATCACTATTATGCTAGCATTGTTTTGAATTGGCCTATACCTCAACCAAATAGCAAAAAAAATTGCCTGCGGTAATTTGTTGTATCAAGAAAATGCATTCGAAGCGTATCGGTCATCCCAATGTTCTCCGGACATTGCATGTTTTCGCCTGAAATTAAGAAAAGTGAGTTGTTCTGCACAAAATTATACCATTCATATCATCATGCTTGTATGTTTTTAATCATTTTAATCATTCCGCAGCTTCACCCATCCCGCTGATTCTGACAAAATCGATTTTTTCTCAGAATTTTTACAAATTCCTAGTGACTTTGTGTGCCGCATAAAATCAGAAATAGAAATTGATATATCATGTAGCCGAAGAGACAGTTATTTCTGCATTGGCCCGAGCAATTTCTGCAGATTGGCCTCTCAAATGTTCTTACAATGTTAGAGAAACCTTAGGTTAAAACATGAGTATTGAATTCGACAAAAAATTGCTTTTTCGTCCAGGAAAATCTGAATCCCAACGAACCCTAGCTTGTTCAGACATATGCTCTCCACAACAGAAATTTCGTATAGTTGCTGTATTTTTATCTGGTTTGAAATCTAGAACAAAAAAAGTTGGAGTAGAGATGTCACTCCTTTTGAGGTTTTTTGTTAATTCGAATGTTTTGATTTCTGGCCAGAAAGAATATGTGAATATGAATATCGATATAGGGAGTATAGGGAGCAAATGAAAGGTCCAGGTCCATAAGATCCATGAAACTCGTTTTTTGATAATCTCAAATTTTTAAATTTTGGCTTTATGCTTCATGAGGGTCAAATTAATGAGAATTTTTGGAACTCCTGTAGAGCTCGCTTTGCTCTATCGCATGGTAATTTGAATCTTATGTAAAATTTCAAATTTAGATAGGTTCGTAATTCAAAATAATCTCATGAGACAACCCGATTAATTTTTTTGAATCATTCCTCCGCGTGCCTCTTTGCGTATATGGAGCATGGCTACAATCTATAACCCCCCACTCTTTCTATTTTTTTTTCAAAACTTTAGCATGTGCACCATTGAAATTTATCAAAAAACAAACGCTTGGCGCGATAGATACTGCGTTCAAATAAGGTTGCTTGGTTTACTAAATAAAAAATCTTGCTGTCAGGCTCATTTCGAGAAAAAAAATATATCGCCTCAAAAAATTCCTTTTCCTCTGTCTTTGTTTCCAAAAAAGAAAATTTTCATATTAAGTGGTCAACTGTGATCCCATTAGTTGATTGTAATCTTTGAAGGTGAAAAAGAATGTTGCCTGGATTTGCAAGCGGCAGAATCGCTTCAGATTTTGCTGGTGTCGTTGTTGCTTGCGTTGTTGTCGCCAATGTTGTTGTCACTCTTGTTGTTGTAGTTGATGTTGTTGTTGGCGGTGTGCTTGTTGTTGTCCTTGTAGTTGTGGTCGATGTTGTTGTTTTCGAGTTTGTTGTAGTTGTTAATGGGGCATTACGGTAACATAAACTTTCTGCAGCTTCACAGATTGTATCTGCCGGACAGCTGTCACAATTGCCATTCCCCTGTTCATAAATGATTTCTCCATTTGTCAGTTCCCTAAGATAAAAATTTACGACGTGCCATTTTTACTTAAACAATTTTATGTTCTTTCCAAAAAAGTGTTGTTTCAATAATGCACTTTTGGTGTAGTTCGGTGTCAAACAAATAGCTCTAAACGTCGACTTTTTAAAATGTTATGACTTTATGTCTAATATCAAACCTAGCAATATAAATTCATGTCACTTGTCATAACGGAGACGCTCTCAATCACAGAATACTGCAAATACAAGGAGTCGAAGTTATGGAAACTATTCGCCTTTTATTTTAAACTTACCGCAAATCGGATATAATAACGATTAACAACTACTTTGAAAGGTGTCCAAGCTCATTCCTCTTTCCAGCACTTCTTATCTTTTTGAACTAATGAATTCATCCGTAGATACTCAAAAGACCAATAATCGAATTTCATCGTTTTAGGCTTGCTAACTTTGGTCAATCATCAAGATTTTCATTCTTCAGCGTTTGAGGGATATCGATCGAATAGAAATGGAGAAAATTTTTGGAAAAATTTGTCTGAGCTTTTTCCAATCTTCAGGGGGCTTTTCAACAAGATTTTTCGATAGCTTTTCATTTTTTTGTAAAATTGTTGGAAACATGTGTCTAATTTTAGAAAAACCTAAAAATTCATAGGTTTAAAACTCGGCTATCACAATGTAATTTTGTAAAGTAATGAAACAAATATGACAATTAATAATTTTTGAAACAGCTATGCGCAGGTGTAGAATTGAAAGGTAAAAACATTGGGTTACATTTGCTTATTTCTCCATTTGAGTGGCTTTGTGAAGGTCCATAATTGCACAAAGAAAAAGGCGAACTGCGTCGGCTACCGTTTAGAACACTTTCTCCAACATCCTATCTGATCTTAGGATAAATTCAAAAAGACGTGAAAAGCTCTCATTACTTTTATGCAGCCTTCACGACTACGGGGAGGGAGTTATGTGAGAAAATAAAAATAGATTTTTAACGATGTTTTAAATCCACATTCATAACCCTACAAACAGGTAAGACGCATACGTATTGATCTGATAGCTCGAAACTCAATTCGAAACTCAGATAAAGGCTAAGGCTTGGTCAAAAGGACTTACAAGGAAAGCTCGCTTAGTTGAAGTGGCGATCCGGAAGGTGATGTAT
The DNA here is from genome assembly GCA_958299035.1 of Cylicocyclus nassatus. Lineage (NCBI taxonomy): Eukaryota > Metazoa > Nematoda > Chromadorea > Rhabditida > Strongylidae > Cylicocyclus > Cylicocyclus nassatus. Next base: position 15,231,842 of record CATQJL010000305.1, read on the forward strand.
GCCTACGAGTTGAGCTCAACTTCAAAGATCTCAATCATAGCTTGTCTGCGAAGCGTTTCTACAGGAAATTATGAGCTTTTTTATATCCATAACGGAAGTGTGGTTTAGAAGAAAAATGACTTGTGGCAGCATGGATGAACAACACTAGAAAGGTTAAGATGATATTAGATTGAGCCTACAGAGCTTATTAAGTACTTTGGCTGAGCGTGCATAATTTTGTGCAAGAACTACCGTTATTTTACAACCAAAAATTCATGAAAATTTGGCTTTAAAAAAGCGCATGACTTTTTTCAAAGGAGAGCAACGCAAATATAGAAGGTATAACTGACATCAGCGTCCAAAGCTCTATCCTTGAGCATACATCACCTTCCGAACCTCCACTTCGACCAAACGAACTTCCCTGGTTACTCTCAAAAAAGTTCAAAAAAATTCTTACGGTTGATTTGTAAGACAATACAGGATGTACGTCGGATGTGCACCTGAGCATTTCCGCCAGCCGCACCCTATTTCCGTGATCGATGCTCGAATCAGCTGCAATTGCCGCATAAATTATAAACAATTTTATTATTTTCATATTGTTAATGTTAGTATTTCTCACGTTTGCGTAGTTTAGTAAATTCGTTTGTCCGTCATAAGTGACAGCATTTGTATTCACAACAAGTGCTTCACTATCGATAGCCAGGAAAAGATCACCTATCACAAATGATAATTCGTAATCATAGTCATAATCTCTGGAATATAAATATTATATTGTTTGCAATTAGATCACAAAAATAAAACTGAATTCATAATGTCTCAAAAATAGTTAAAATTGAGGTCGAAGCAGCATGTTTGATGACATTTGCTTTTATTGTCGAAAAAAAATGCCACCGAAATTGGAGGTTCTGGAAAGGTTGAGGGAAAATTTATAAAAATATGCAGCTAAATAGTTTCTTTGAAAAAGAAAACTCTGCCTTTTTTCCATGCCATTTACTTTTATCAAAATGATAATAAAAGACGAATAACCAAAGAATAGCTGCTTAATTCTTGCAAAGTTGTATTCCCATAGTTAAACTTATGGTTTTCCAAAAATTTTGAGCATCTGAATACTTACCGAAAATATATTTGACTTTTTCCAGGTGCAGGATCCGGCTTGTCATCCGAGCAAGAACTAACAAAAGTCAATGCTTCGGCTTCAAGATCGCAACTCCAAGTCTGAAATTTTTTTCATTGAATCTATAACAAAAGGTACAGGAAAAGTTGCAGAGTATTGAAATTTAGCCTCTACCTCTCTCCTCCCCCCCCCCCCCCTTACTTGGATTTGGCTTGCCTGCAACTTCGATCAGTGTCAATTTTATAACAAGAACCCAGTGAAAATTAAGCGTTTAAATTTCTTGAGATTTCTTTCGTTGCCACTTTTTTGACAAATCATGCAATTGACTGTGAGTCTCTATCAGGCCCATTTCCTTAAATTAACGGCAGAAATATTATTTACTACTGGTAGCAAGAGGAACATAACGGCCACCGCTAGTCCGCTAGCGGCACTTACAGAAAATTTCTCTCAAAATTCAAATTTCCGCGACTCTGACGGGGTTTCATTAAACACCCCCACAAGCTTGACTTCATTGTTAGCATTAGTGTCAATTCACAAGGCATTCAAGAAATTTCTACTATCATCATTAAGGCATTGGACCACAAGAACCGGAATATTTCTTGGTTTTTCCAAGTTGCACGAAAATTGGTGGCTATCGTCGCTATTGTACAAAGAAAATCTCATGCGTTAATATAGGTTAGGCATTTGATTGTAGGCAGATTTGGAACGGGAATAAAACATCCCGAAAATGACAGGGAACTTTCAGAATACGGATCACCTATGTACTGTTAACTACAATACATTTGAACCACATCTATTAATAATTTGCCGCGATCGGTCAAATATACAGCGTTGAAATTAAAGTGTTAAAGCTCTATATTTGAATTGGAATACCTGTTTAGGTCATATTGCTATAAAAAATAAGTCGAGTCAGATTCTATTACCATACAGAAAGCAATTCTATTTGCTTCAAAATGTTACTATCATTGAGTGAGAGAAATTTCATTTATTTCAGAAAATTTGACGCTCGACGAGAAGGCCTTTTCAGCCATCACATTAAGTAGCAAATGTACAAATTGGCGATAGCAGGTAAGCGTTTAGTCGGTGCATACTGGAAAACGAACTGATACATTTGAAGTGAGAAAAAATGGATTTAGACATATCATCATAAGTGCGAGAGATTAATGAACATACACACATATACGCCCACATAGAACATTGCAAAAACTACTTTTGGTCTTCTGAAGCACTAAACGTTCAGCAGAAATTTGGCAAGCTGGATCGTTTGGTCTAGGTAAGGTCAGCATTAGTATGGAGGAAAATTCTTTGCTGTTGATAGCAGAATAATCGAGCACTATGTGTTCAAGCTGAACTGTAGCTCCTACACAGACTTTAAAAAATATTCAGCAAGTTCAAACTTATACAAATTATAACTAGTAATTTCTCTAGAGTAGTATGTATAATTTAGAGGTCAATTATCGTCAAGATAAAACTTCAAATTCTGTACTTTTCACAGCGTTGATAAGCAGCAACTTTTGCAGTGGATGTTTCACATACAAATTATATAGAACACTGAACGGAATATCTTATGAACCTGAACGTTGGCATGTCCATTAGCATCCGCCTGAGTCGAAATCACCTTGCATTTATTCTGAGATTATCGCAAACATTTCGACAATCCTTAAAGGCAATGTCCTGACAGATTTTGCACTTCCATCTTTTTGCATGTAGGCCTTTTCGATTCGTAGACCGAATTTGCGCTTTGAAATAGGTGAAAAGACTTTTTCGGGGCGTTTAGGCGATTCCTAAAAGGCAGCTCGGACGAAAATTTCGATGGAAAGTTGGGAGGCCTGGCATGAAGACCCTGCTGCCTGTAATTTTTGCTTTGGATAGCATGCACAATGCGGCAGAGCGGTCGTGGGGTTCCGCGCTGAACGGTAAGAGAAGTCGTCCGACCGCGCGTCGGTTTAAGGGCTATTTTCTCGGCTCTGCGGGAACATCAACCAGCTGGACTGCGCCTGGAAGTCGGTGGGATGCCGGAGAACCCCACTATAGCAATACTCCTTAGAGTGCAAATCTGGAACACTGCCTTCAAACGCTCTTTTATACAAATATGCTTTATCCCATCACTTTCCATTATGTATGTCAAGATAGCGCGCTCAAAAAAGGTCTCCTTTTTTCTTAGGAAACAAGTGGATGTTTTTTAAGTCATAAATGAATTAAAAAGTACTTGTTCTTCCAAAATGTTGAGATGAATGTATTTTTGAAGAGGACCATCTCGAAATCCACAGAGAGTCAATTCTTGAACTGGTGTAGGGTTCGCAACTCTTTAGTGTTTTCGCAAAAAAGTAAAATTAAGCTATGCGAATTAGATATTGTCTTCTACTGAAGTTTTCTTATCTCAACTTAACAGAATATCTAGTCGCTAGATAGAGAGCTGCCTTTTTGCTTTGTGTGTACTAAACTTGTTATGCAGTTGAAGGTAGGGCTTTTTGATTAGAACTTGCAAAAACACTTTTCCTTTGTAAAAAGCGCTTTCTAACATACAAAGGGCCTTTTCCATTACAGGACGAATTGCATATATTGTGTAATTATAGTTAGTTAGCTTGCTTTATGTACGTATAACTATGTGTAATTTTTTCCGAAGAAAACAGATTTTCCTTTTCTTTTCCCTCCCTCCAGCAAGAAGGGCAATTTTTTATTACGGTAGTGGTACGGTAATAAAGGTCATGTAAGATAAAGTGATAAAAACTCCATGAAAATTGTTAAACTCTATAAAAACTGCTGAACTTTAGTTATGAAGTCTCTCATTTCACTCATAACAGCTTTCTATGAAACGAGCAACTTACCAGTTTGTTCATAGCTTTTCCTTTGGGCAAATATTCTCCATCTTTTGCATTTTTGGCATTAGTCTCTAGTCCTCTAGCCACAAGCGAGCGTTTTCCATTTATCACATCCAAAACCTGGCTGTTGATGGCATCTTCTGATAGTCTACCATTTTCGCACTGTGCGGCTCCTGTAGTTTAGGTTGGATTGGCAATACTTAACTAAATTCTTTGAGTTTAAAACTTACCCTTGCACACGGAAGTTAACACTGCCAGAATCTGAAAAGTGATAATTTTCATCATGCAATATTAAAGATACACACACTTAAACAATACCCCAAGCGTATAAAAGAGAAAATTGTGAACCATTTCTATGAAATATTCGTGTAATAATTCAACAAAATTGCCTGTTTGGTGATCCGCTTGTACCTGATTATCTGGCGATTTTGCAATTTTTCGTATTGCGTATTAAAAACCCTATTTTAGCACTCGGTTATGAATCGTGCATGTTTCATTGAAAAATTGCAAAGTTTGTCGAGTATTTTGCTTTTATCTTGAGCGAATTATAATGAGCTGTACGTGTGACGATTTGAGGTTGGAACATATTGCAGATTAATGGCTTTCAAATTTTCTTCTAACTGAATTTGAAGGTTTTGATGCGATGTTCGTTTAGATGTGCCATATGCAGGTTGAATCTATTTTTCTGATAATTCCCTATATGGAGGCGAAACTTGGAATTCTTTCCTTCATTTTGAAACATAGCGTTGAAGAAGAAACAGGCTTTTTGCGATATACCCCGATAGTAAGGTAGAGCAGTAAAGAGACCTTTATTGACAGTCTGATAGGAAATTATGTGGTACATATATGGTATATGGTATTATATGGGACATGGTACATGGTGTAAGGCAGTGGCGGTCGCAGGATTCCGTCCGGGGAGGGGGGGGGGAAGGGAAGGCGGCAAAATTTTTTTTTTCAAATGGAGGTGCGCTCCGAAAAGGAACCATGCACTCCGAAATATTTTTGCGTGCTACTTAAAATTATTGTGGGCCCATGACGCTCAAAATCTACCCCCGAAAATTTTTTTTACAAGACTAATTTGAATTTTTAAATAAAATTTTAGAATTTTTCAATTATTTACAAGAATAAACAAATCACTTGCGCACTTTTATAACCTATGTACAAGAACTTAACTCATAATAAACTTGTAGAAAGGGTAAGAAAAGGCTTATTTTGAAGTGAATTTGTATATGGCTGTCGAAGATCAGCGAAAGGCTTTGGAGACCTAGTAAATTTTTGCTCGAAATTTCCGAAGATGATTTAGCAGAGTGAACAATTGTATATGAGAAAAAATTTATTAAACATTCGAACTACTAAATTACTCCTGTCGGGATCATCTCTCTTTAAGGGTGGAAATGCCGAAAGTTCCGCACAAAGAAAGTGTTGCAAGACAACCTGTGGGTTTCTCTTCGTGATAGGAATTTTCTTGACAAACTTATCATTTTTGATCAAGAGTTTTTACTCGTGTTGCAAAAGAATAATCCTTATTTCAAAAGTATAGCACGCTTTTTCTCGTTGAATGCGAGAACCTCGGCGGCGTGGAGCCGCAGAGCGATCTAGCGATCTGTCTATTGCCAAGGTCCCATATTTTTTCGTTGCGAGACGTTAGAGAACATTAGGTCGCTAAATCGGAGTTCCTCGAACTCCTGCAACAAAAGCGCACTTCTCTTCATCGTAGCTCATGTTATTTGTCCGCGTGAGTGGAGTTCATTGGAGACTAATCTCCTTACGAGATGCGGTACGAGGTCCTTTTTCGTGGGGACGTCAGTTAAGATAAAAAAAAGCGTTTTGTTCAGTACCCGTAACATAAAGGTAAATAATTTCATAAGATTCCTAACAAAGGGCTTTTTTCGCACAGCTTGGAAGCACCGTCCACCCAGATTCTCGACTTCCATTTTTGATCGTTCCGGGAAATTCTCATGTCCCTGGTTCTGAACATGAAGTCGAGAATCCGCGAAAACCCCGACAATCCTGGTTCCGAAAAACCCGCAGGCCGGTTTTCCGGAAAGCTGATTGGACGCACGAACGGGCGGACATTACTCGAGGGCGTGGTGCCGACTTGCGATTTTCATGCATCTTATCCAGGGTAAAGCGGGGTGTGTGGCACGCCACACCGGGGGATCGTAAGGGGGCGGGGGTAGGTAAGGGGGGGGTCATATTGACCTAGGGTCAATCGCGGAAAGGTGACTGACTAGGTGATTTGAAGGAGGCACACCTCAAAAGCTGTTAGACAACCAACTCCAATAGCTGTTAGATAGTTCGTAAATAGTCTCAATTCTAATTCTAATAACTGATTCTTTATGATGCAATGCATTCTGCAAAATCCAATTCAATGACACCGACTTTCAATACCTTACACCTACCTACCTGACAAAGAGGCCCTATCACGCTAAACAAGTATTATTATCGTAATTAGCATGTAGGATAACCCCTATGCGCCAAGTTTCAGCGAACTCTGAGCTGTCCGAGTATAAACGAGCTTGTATGAAGCAGTAATTCCAAACATGATTATCTTCATTTCAAAGGCGTGTAAGTTACCTCTTCTTGCACTCAATAAAAAGCACTACCCCTTCTTTCCTTGCATGAGAAATCCCACTTTAAGAAACCTCCAAGCTGTGGAATCAGGAGACTGCCAAGTCCCAACTACAAACTTCAATGGTTGCGCTTCCATCAACCATTACCTATGCTAAAGAAAAACAATCTAGCTCAAACTTCTGCTGCGTGTAGTACGAGGTCTCGCCTTCCAAACCATATACAAAAAGTTTGAAAAATATCCTTTTGAAGGTAAGTTAATGGGGTGTGCCCCCCCCCCCCAAAGGCTGTGGCTGCCACAGCTTTTAAGGGGGGTGGGGGTGCCACACCCCGTTAACTTACCTTCAAAAGGCTCAAACGAAAACCTTTCTTAGACTATTCCACTGAGCCATCCTTTCCCTCTTCACAGTAGCATTTGCTCCCCAAAGCGCGTCCTCTAAGAAAAGATACAGCGGATTTTCTGAACCCTATGCGCTGAAGGCACGGCTCTGAAAAGCGTTAGAAATATTGGGGTACGGTAGGGGTCGAGAAGTGCGGACATGCGGACACACCAAGGGCGCGAGCCACGAGGCTTTGAAATCCGCATTCTTCATTCTTCATTGCGGTTCATTTCCATTGATGTTTTCGTCAGTTTCTATCTCTCTAGAGGTGTTTCTTCGCGTAATGGATTTCGTTTACAAGCTTGAATACTCTGCATTATTTTCATCTCAGGTTTTATCCACCAAAGGCAACTAGATCAGTGGAAGACTCTATTCACGAGTTTATGTTTATCAGAAGCAAATCTGCTAAAGGGACTTTAATACAGCAGGCTTTATAGTTCATCGTCAAAGGGTTAACCAGGTAGGTACACATTCATAGTGAAGTTTTTGGATTTTGTATCGTTTTATCTTCCTTGTCTTTTTTCTTGGTTTTTTCTCTTTTCTGTTGGTATGTCATACAGTCGGAAGTTTTCTGCTAATGTGCACAAGTGCACATCTTTTGTGGTGTTGGTGCCGGGCTGCCATATAAATAGAAAATGCATGACATGTAACCCTCACCTTTTCTCAAACTATGTTGTGCCTAAGGATAAAGTAATAATACACACAAGGGCACAATATAAGGGAGCCATGGGCAACCCTGACTCAAAATGCTGGCATACATTGGCAAGAAAATAGTCGACTATATTTGTAATGGCGGAAAAAAATAAGCAAACCACCTGTAAAAATCCGCAATCCATTGAACTTCTCACCCCCCTATTTTACAGGTCAACAGCTACATAAAGAATCCATATTAGTATTTCTCTATTAATTCTGAAACTAAAGTAGATAGGCGAAAAGGTTAGCGCCAAGAAAACTAACTCAAGCTTATACATAAACTGCACCAACTAGGAATCCAAATCGGCACAGCATATTATAGGTGTGCAACAGTGGCGGTCCCAGGATTTCGGACCGGGGGGGGGGGCAAAAAATTTTTTCAAATGAAGGTGCGTAGCGTTAGCCACGCACCCCGAAAAAATTTTTGGGGTGCTTCTTATATTTTTTCGGGCCCTAGACCCCTAAAATCTAGAAAAAGGGGGATTGGCGTCAGCCACGCCCCCGAAAAAAATTTTTTACAAGGCTAATTTGAATTTTTAAAAATTTTTAAAAATTATTTTAATTGTTTACAAAAATAAACAAGCCATTTGCACATTCTCACAGGATAACACGATTGAACCAGCTTGGTTTGCTTGTTTTTTGACCCACTTAATCGCCGCTGTCCATCTGGTGATCTTTTGGGCTTTCTGTTTTGCCAATTTTTGCAACTACGATAGCGTCCTGAGATACGCTACGTTAGCTATATTCCCTTCTGGCGCATATATGTACACCGGTGTACACAGGTTCGCCGGATCCCAACCTTCGGACACGCCACGTACAACTAATCATGCAGACAGGAAGTTTCTGAATCCATTCCTCTGCCTTTGCGCTTTGTTGATCGTCACAGAGAGTGCAGATCCTACCGGAAACTGCAGTTGCTTGAAGTCGAAGGGCATATCGGAGGGGGTCAAAGGAATTCGTGAATAAAGGCAACCTCTCCTTTTGGCTGACCCATCAATATAGTCGCTATTATGGCTTATTTTTTGGCATGTGGTTTCTGATGCAAAGCTTTGTCCCACTGCACGACCTCGTTGAGTCGATGTTACGAAGATGCATGATCGGCAAACCTACCTTCAAATCAAAAATGTGAGGTGGTATCCCATTGGGCTCGAGTGTTGGTGAGAAAATAAACAGCATGTCCACGCAAGTCCATTTTATCCAGACGTGTATGTTTGATGGAGGTCTAGGTTGACTGTTCAAAACCTGAGCATTGGTAGAATTCACTTGTTCATTTTGAAGCGCCAGAATTGCTTGCTTGCAAAAATCCCTATTGTTGAAAATGGTAACGGTGTTCGAAAAGATCTTGATGAGCTCCTCAACCGACTGAATTACGCAAGAATCTGGCGGAAATTTTTCATACCAGAATTTGATTCGGTGGAAAATCTACCTTTCTCAAGAAACAACAGCTGTTGCGCAGCTTTGGCAGTTTCATTGTCAGGGAGGTAAAGCGCATATTTGTTGTGAGAAGCGGTCACGCTTCTCCAAAGATAAGGAGCTTTGTGGCAAGCATTCAGATCATCCGCTAGCGTCGACCGCGGAATCGGTGGAGTTTGACAAAAGTCGTCTACCAGTGCCTTTCGTTAATCTGTCGTTCCCTCTTGTTTTCTGTAGTGTGGATTCGAGGGCTTTTAAGGATGTCTTATACGCCATAGTTACATTCACCCCCTGATTTTATGAGTTGCTTTCTTGTAACACCTTAGATTTCCACGTGCCCATGCTTAGGCTGCATAGTGTTCTCTGAATGTGCGATATCCAAGGGAATTTTGAAGGTTGAGTAATTCGGGTTCCTCTAGCAGCGTTGAAGCAATTTCTAAAAATGCCACCACCAATAAGATTCCTTTTTGTCTGCCTCGAAAAGTAAGAAACTGATGTTTTTTCTGTTCCACACGGAGCGTCGAGAAAGAGTAGCCTCTCTCCTCCTCCCCATGCAACTGGAAATCGTTTCCATAACAGCATAGAAAGCTAATTCTTGTTCCTTTGAAAAAAGAGGACTATTAGACTTTACAAATGTCAACAGCTGATCAACATCATAGGAGCTCTATCGAGTGCTCGGATTTCCGCGGTTTTGCCACGGCGAACCAAGTTCCTCAAAGGTTCGACCAGTCATCAACATGCACCTACATTCTTTGAGAATGTAGTGCGCGTCGATGACCGTACTTTACTCAGAACTTCTTTGTTTAAGGACTTGGGGCATGCAGGTCGTCAAGATTATAGCAAGAAACTTTGTAAGGCCTAAGGCATACCTCCCACGATATCGCGAAATCGCCACAGCCCCGCGACTTGGCGACTAGCCAGTGTTTGCAGATCAAGCAGATGCGCAGCTCTCCGATGCATGGGCGCATTTCGTAAGTTGTACCAGATGTGGACAAGCATCAGCAAGTGTGGCCCAAGCAAAGCGCGTTTACCTAAAGCTACGAAAAGTTTTTGCAGTGACAGATCACGAGGCGAATAAAATCGCGTGAGGTTTGCTTTAGGCCTAGCTGAGCAGCGAAATTTGCAGATGCTTTTGCGAGAGTTTTGTGCCTGCGCTGATCATCGTTAAGTAAGCAAACCTTTGGCATGCTTTTCTGTAGGACTCACGGACTTTCCTTGATGGTCCTTAATGCTGTGCTTGAGTTTGGTCCTCGGATCGTAGAACGCAACAGTTTGAGATAGATGCGTTCGGCTTGGTTAGGGTTCACATTATACACACCTGCTAACATATCCGCTGCTTTTATGTCCGAGAACTTCAGCACCCTGCAGTCTTCTAGCCCATTTCTTTGTTGACTTGTTCCACGTATAATAAGAAAGTTCTAAGACAACAAAAACAAGTTCATGAGGCATAGGAGGAAAGATGCTGTGAGGGTCGTCTGAGGTAGTTGCGCAGTTTTTTGCCGCTCATTATCAGGAGTAAAGTAGACCCGTTGTCCAATTTCTAGATGGACATGTAAATGGGTGACAGGTGGGTACTGTTTGTGGATATTGGATCCACAAAATGCCCGAAACTGCCTCGTTGCTGCTTATGTAGCTTTCTTCAATAACGCTAGATCTCATCAAACGGTGCAGTGGCATGCTCGACTCTGAACGGCGTGCTCGACTCTGAACGCAATGTTGGCTCCTTGGTCCATATATTTGCAAAGACTACTCAGTCGACTTCACCAAATTACAGTACTCCACATTAATATGTGCTTGAACCGTTTTCGGTAGTAAGGGGAGTATATGCCACAACCCAGTTATTGTTCTACGGTCTGATGGCCCACCTTCCTTTTTGTGTCGGTGGTGTGTCCTCCGTTTGGACTTTCGCCATCCTCTATAGAGGATGACCATCAGTTCCCTTTTGGGTACTTTGACCAATTGCTTAGGGTACCTTTTTGTACAATTACGTTCTCTCAAGCAAGGTGACCTCGAATTCAATGGACCGCATGGCCCATGAATCATGTTTCTGAAACCATTGAATAGAAGAAACCAATTTTTTCGACACGAGTGCTTTATCGGAAGCATGCTGTCAATGTTGAGCGAATTTTCTGCCTCAGCTACACTAAGATGTGGGCATCAGGAAGACAGCTTTTCTGCCATACTACGGTTTACATTCAGCAGTGAGCGTCTCCGTAGATGTGACTCATGGTCAGCACTTCCGTAAGCTTCTCAAAGGCACAGTACTCCCAAATTTTTGACGTCCATGACTTCCATTGTTTTTTTCTGAAGGCCCTGACTTCGAATATGAAGTCGAGAATCCACGAAACCTCCAAAAACTCCCGTTTTCGTGAAGGGCACAATGCAAGTTGCGGGGCTGCGCGCTGATATACGCCGGGCGCGTCATTGCAAACCTGCAAAGTGGGCGGGGTGACCAGCTGGGCGGAGTGACCAGCACCGGATTACGTCCCTTTTGGAGCGGATTTCTCGCTCCGAAAACAATCTTTTGCTTGGGAGTTGGGGGTTTGCTTAGTTTGGGACCCCCGTTAGTATGCCATCATAACCTCGTCAACCCCACTTTGGGCGGACGGTGCCTTTAGACTTTTGCCGCTCTGATGTCGTAGCGGTCAGAGGGCTTCAGCTTCACATAGGAAGACCCTCCGCAGTTTTGGATCACGCAGGGCCGCACGTGAACGTAACGAATAGATTAGGACGACCGTGCACTTACATAAGCCATTTCGTCCTAAGTGTACTATCCTTTTTTGAGCGACTTTCCAAAGTTTAAGCAAACCTCCTGCAGAAAAAGGAGCTCTTTCTGTTTTGTGGCTGCAGTCACCCGCTCATCGACTCACTTTTGCAAGTTTCATACTCGTTAGTATTACGTCATTTTACGTATCCATTCGGTTACTGCAACGTGAGGGATTTTGGTCTGATTCTGCGCTTTGTACGCTTTGGTCTGATTCTTCGCTTTGTACGTTATATCCATCACTACAACTGACGACTGTTCAACCTGCCATCTAAAAGCAGTCCCTCAGCAGAACTTGAGTTTGTTTTTGCATGTTACAAGCCTTTTCAAACTTGTATATCCCTGGACGGCGCTCATCGCCTTTATTGCAAAAACCCTGTTGTTTGAAAACCTCAAAGAAGCAACGAGCTGTTCCCATCTATTCAAGTTTTGGCCGCAGGCTCAAACATGCCAAGACTGAAGGCGTGACATAGAAAAACTTGTTGAAAGCGTTAGGGAAACCGGAAAGCTGTCCAGCGAAAGCTGAAAAGCGCTCCGCCTGCCCAATTTCGGGCCTTACCGAGACTTAAGCATTGGCCTGATGAGGGGATCCCTAATGGGAAGTAAAAATCCGGTATTCTGCAAATCTGGTGAGACGGTACTTTCAATGCATGGAAAGGTGGGCGATTGAAAATCAAATTTACGAAGTTTTTTTAAAGGGGCAGCTCAGCTTGTTTGAGCGTGGGTGTTTACTGTCGATCAATATTTAAAACATTACATCCAGCACCCTTGAGTGAGAAACTCATATATCCAGCCTTTTGGGCTAATTCAATTTTGAGCTAACACTTTTCTCATACAAAAATAAGTACATACGTTCATATTCATATTCGTTTGATTTTGTTTCACTCCGAAACTCCCTAGTTCTATTTTCTTTTTTCTTCTGTTTCACGTTTTTCGCCATATTAAAATTACTTAATTGTCATTGCAAGCTCGACTTGTGGCCTAGATTGCAAGTTAAGATGAGTGACCCTTTGGCGATGATGACCTGCGAACATAATTTACTAGGGCAAAAAAAGACTTCTGATGCTAAAACGTACATAAACCGGGATCATTCGATTACTCAGCCATACATGTAAGAAGTAACAAGGTTTTTCAGATCTTACACCTTATGTGCGATACGGGTTAAAATCTAGAAGAACAAACTTTTCTGTTTTCAATGTAATCTTTTATAAAATTCGCGGTATCGTGGCGACATAGCGCGACGAAGCGGCGAGGCTGCGTCCGCGCGATTGCCCCATGGCTCAAGCTCACCGTTGCAAAATGGATGCGGAATATCGTAAGTCAGCTCAACGACGTGCCAACTACGGCGGCGAGGGCTTTATAGCATAACTCCACGCCGCCGCCGTCTATCCAGATAGACATTACTACAGTGGCGCTGCCGCCTTGACGCCAACTTCCTATTTGGGCTGGGATTTTAGCTTTCGACAGTTGCTGTCTTGTGGAAATTGCTGTTTGTAACTGAAATAATTACTATTAGAATATATTCTTCCTGCCGAGGTTCTGGCACTCTTCCTTTGAAATGTTTCAAATATTAATAATGAGACTAGTGAAAAAGCCGTTTCGTGTACGCCACGTACATCTAGTTCTGCACCATGTCCTTTGTACAATGGTTTGCGCTGATCGTACAGTCGAATCATTTCACATGATCATGTGTGCACCCTCAAACACCGTCCATCTTTTCAAATCATTTTGAGGTGAATAGTACTTAAAGAGAAGATAAAACATTAAAAACGATCAAAAATGCTTACTTGAAGAGTTGCCTCCTCCAAAAATCCAGGACAAGAGCGTCAAAAGTGGACGGTGTGTGCAGTGACAAACATGACCATATGAAATGATTCGACTGTACGTGGTAGTACCAGAAATCGAGTTACAGTATATACTGTGCCATTGCAAGCTTTGAGCAAAATGGGGCGCGAAGTCTGGCGGATTATGGTAGATTTTGTGCATTAAACATATTCTTTTTACTGTGCTCCAAACGCGAAATTCGAAAGAGCTGCAGGCATGTTCCACAGCACATCTAAGCAGGAGGGGGTAATGCCTCTTACCAGATCAGTGCGATTCTTATGAAACTTTGGTAACATTTGAGACATCTTTCTCATTCGTCTAACGACTTTGCTTATCTTGTAAGTATATGGTTGCGAAATGGCCGATTTATCAGGAGGTTTGATGTCAGCATCGTCGAGAAAAAAGAAACAAAGTGACGTTGTTTGTTTTTCTCATAACAGTTGTAAAGCATTTATTTTTTCTGATGAGCAAGGAAAATCGGTTTCAGTGGCACTTACAAGGGGAAGTCGCCCAAAATGAAGTAACCGATTTAGCTTCGTATGTGCTCAAACTTGGGGCCTGGGGACTTTTCAAGTGTGCATTTTTGGATGCGAAGCGTTAATTTAAAACAAATAATATCCGCTTAAAGTCTACAGCGCTTCAAATTGCATGCCAAGGGAACGCAGTTAACGTAGTTATGTGGTGTAGTGGTCAGTGTCTCCGACTTACAGCGGAGGTGGTTGATGGATGCTCGTATCCTGTTATGTGCAAGTTTTTGCCTTCTTCTCGAGCTCTATTTTGTACGTTTTGTGTATTTTTGAGGCTAACATTTACGATTTACGAGATGATCTTTCCCAAAATTTTTTTCAGTAATTGGTTTATCGTTACCGATAGCATCAGTACCTGCTTCTTGCAAGGAAACCTTTCGACTACTTTTTAAATTTCTACTCGGTTCACGCATAAGGGTTGCAGAAGCAACTCTCACAAATAAAGCTTTAGATTTCGTCGACTGGCCAAATTTTCCTTCCTATATATTATCCTCAGTTCTACCTGAAAGTGACAATAATCTCTAATCTGTATCACAAAGTACCACTGTTAGCGCTTTGTGAGAATGACATGGCAAACTTCATATTTAGCAATTTATTAGCCGGCCGTAAGTGTCATTTTTTCCTGCAATACAGGGTATTTGAAAAGTTCGTGTCCTTAAGCACTTCAACTGCGAACGATAACTCGGTTTTTGCTATGTGTATTCGCCAAAACTAGAAACCACTGAATCATCAAAGAAAAATATTTTTTTCCTCAAGATACCCTAAAAAATTTGGAAGTAAACAATTTTTTCAGCTTTCTTGGAGAGTGCGTTATCTGATTTGTTCTTTTTTTTCAACGCCGGAAAAGGGAACAGCTTTCAGTTTTTTTTACTGCAAATAGTCCTATATTTACACTTTCTTTATAGAACAAAAGTTCTTCAGTAGCTTGCTAACGAAGATTTTTCTATGCGCTAAATCACAGCAGACAGTCGCTGCACCCAGTTTGCGTTGAATTTTTTTCAGTTTGAAAAGTTTTGGAAGTCTTATTTCAACATGTTTTTGTAGCACAACTCTCTGACCTTCGTTATACTTGTTTTCAAGAATTTTGCACGCTTGCAAAGGTTTTGAAGATAAAATATAAAAACTTTGGTGCTGGACTTTTTGACGAAAAAATCCTGAAAGTGGATCTCTTGCCTTTCAAGGCACGATATTTCAAAACGAATTTACTTCTATGAAAGTAAAAGCACATTTAAGAAACCTTAAAGAAAGGAGCACGTATACCATGTTTACTGTGAATTATGTTTCCTTTTTTTGTAACAAGCGTTTTGAGGAAAGAGGTTTGGAAAGCTATACTGGTGTGGTTCAATTTAATAAAAAATCAAAGCCGCGAAGAAACTTGATTCCACTGAAACAATGGTATTTGGGTCTGATGAACACAACAAAACAAAAAACGCGTCAAAATTCGAATTGGAAGTACTTTAGGACACGAACTTTTCAAACACCCTGTATTACATATCATTCTGATCGTCATAACACGACAAGAAGCACGGTAAAGGTTGTGTTTTCTTATATAGCTCAAAGTGAAGGTCACCAGAGTATATGGCTTTATGTATCGAAGGTATGGTTCACTCGAACGAATGGCTTGTTAACAGCGCTGAGGGAAGCATGTGACGCCAAAATTAGACTGCATATAGAGAAATCCGCTGGCATGTCTCGCTCAGCCTGCCCCTGTACAGCATGACAAATGTTATCATTCCTAATTCTTACAGCATTACCCTGTCCCGGTCTCATTTCCATACTCTTTCCATTTCACTGCCTCCATCATGTTTCCTTGATCAGCACGTACGTCAGCTTCGATCCCAATCAGGCCGAATTGGTATGGCGGAAGTCCGTGTCGCGAGGGTGTTGTGTCACGTCTACGGCTACCTAGTTTGCTGTCTCCTCAATCTCTTCGCTCTCTGCGACAACGCGCCGTACGCTGCGCAAACCTCTCGCTGTGAGCGCGCAAAATTTAGCCGACGATTGGTCTGATCCTGATTGGGGCAGACTGTGTACCCTCTGTGCCAACTCTCTTCGTAGCAAACTTTGCAATCGATAATAGCTTCCTCTAATTTAAATCTGCATAAGAATCTGGATAGGATAATCTTTTCGAATTGTTGTAGAGCACACTCAGTAGGCACGCTGAACGGTAGTTCCGAAGATTTTCCGGATTTCACCTTGTCGCATCAGTTTTACTTCCAAATGTAAACTGTTAGATGCAACTCAAAACCTCGCGTAGACCTTGTTTGTTCTCCGGCGCGCACAGATTCAAAAATAATTCGGCTTTAGAGCGCTGGACGTCTAAAGGTCTAAATAGGCACACTTCAGCAGGAAGAATTGTTGGTGATACTTCTCCAGTGAGAACAACGGACATCGGTACGGGTTTATGAGCGAAAAAGGGTTGTAGAAGTTCTTCGCGATAGATTTAATCTTATATCAAGTAGAAGTCGAAGTTCCGTCTTTTCGTTTAAAGGAGCAATGAGCGGTACGAAATATTTAGAGAGGTCCCTTCGGCATTTCATGTGACTTCTTTTTCTGGCTGCTTCCAGTATCTTGGCTTGCCTGTGCTTCCCACATTCTCCTGCAAAAATGTGCTGCAACTATCGTTGGCTATCAGTCACTCGAGATGGGTTGCATTCGGATTCTGCCTCAGAAATCTTCTTTTTTCGAGCAATTCTTTGGTGGTTCTCGAAATGCGTTCCAAGTTCTTCTCAGAAGTCACAAGTCACTAAGACGCACTCCCCACAAGCTCGCAATCCTTTGAAAAGCCGGTCGTAGTCGTGCGTTGGGTTCTCCTCGATGGGCCAATCGCAACTTGATATGAGCCGTTCCAGCCTGTTACCTCATGAACGGCATTCTTCCTTTGCGGTACTGTGGCAGAACTTTTTTTTCAGCTTTCGACTGAATCGTACCTTCGCTCGGAGAGGAGGTGTTGGAAGCCATTGCAGAGATGGAACTACTGAGACATCAAACAAGCTCCATCTTCGGTTGGTAAGGCTGTAATTGATCTCCGCGTGAGTCGTTCCGTTGGGCGATTCCTATGCCCGCCGCAATGTTCCTTCTACATGCAGGTGAAGTTTCTATAAATTCGTGCAACGGATCGTTCCGTTGGGCGATTCCTATGCCCGACGCAATGTTCTTCTACATGCAGGTGAAATTTCTATAAATTCGTGCAACGGAGAGAAGCCAACAAGACGGTGTTCTTGTTCCGGAGCACATATCCAAACCTCCCGATCCTAACCATTCCAACAGCATTCCGGCTTGCGTTAAAGTCGTCCACAACAAACTTGTAGATGAATTTCTCGTTGCGGACAACCTCCTCCACGTCTTCGTAGAAAGCGTCTAGTTCTGATTCGTCATATGCTGACGTTGGAGAATAGCAGTTGATGATGCTAATAGTCTTCTGACGTGGAGGTCGCAGTTGTAAGATGGCTACTCGAGGTGACAGTAGCTCATGCGAAGACAAGATGGATGATCGATGGGTCGATGATATAGTCAACGCCTCCGTTTCGTGATGGAACTTTTTCATCACGAATGGTACCATCACTTATCGGTCGCACCTTCTTCTTCTCGGTCTTCATTTGAAACGATGATGTGGTACTTGATATGCTCTGCGACGTCTAAAAAGGCGCGATTTTCGAGTTTGTGAAGACTTTCAAACGCAGAGCATAAGGCAGTCTCCAACGACTTGTAGTCCTATCAGATACGGGTCTGGGAGTTGGCACAAAGGGTAGATTAACATGTTGATTGAGATTACAAGATTAAATTGCAGAATTATCGATTTCTTTTATGTTTTTTATCCTATTAGGTCGTTCCGAAAATAATGTCGCTTTTTTCAATCGAAGGCCACATCTCACGGAATCAAGATTTTCAAGAGCTCTTGGAATCATTCGATGCAGCATTTCGCCCTCTTTCTAATGGTTCTAATTTTATTGCATAGTATTCAATGAGCTCTCAATAAATTACCAAAACCTGCGACTCATGCTTTTTGTCATGGTCGAGTTCGGCTAATTTTCCAAATTTTTGTACTGATTCCCTGAAAACGTACATGTAACAGATAAATAGAGCAGACCCTATAGGACGCAAAACAATTTTTTGCTTTTCTTTAGCTTGCTTCTTTGAGTTTCTGGAGTTAATTCTTCAAGGTCATCAAAGTCATATTTGGTTAACTCAAACCTCACAGAGCAACAACCGGCAAGCAACTCGGGTGCCATTCGACGCAGCTTTTTCTCCTCTTTCTATTAGTTGTTTTTTGTTTCCGATTCATCAGGTTTTCCGGGATAAAATCATCATAATGCAGGTTTTCCAGGGCGCCCCGAGCTGTACCCGGAATTTTCTAAAGTTGCTAATCTGAAGCGGTGAATGCTCATTTGGTTTGTAAAATTAGTGTCAAGCCATAATCCATCTTTGTAAGTTTTAAAATCCGAAGATTTATTGCTGTTTGATGCATTTGTGTCTGAGACGAGCCTGCTGAAACTCGGTGGTTCCATCAAAAAATCAATACAAAGATTATGACGAGCTAGGGAAAGTAGAAAAAAGTTGTGCTGTTTCCTGTAGGGTTTGCTCTATCCATCCATTACTTGGACTTCTTCCGAGGGTTGTTATAAAGACTTGGAAAAATTGTGAAACTTGACCTTCTTAAAAAGCATGGGTCGCAGTTTTTGGTAATTCTTCAAAAGCTCATTAGATATGATGTCATGATACTATAACCCTTAGAAAGAGAATAAAATGCTGCATCGAATAGTTCCAAGATCTCTTAGAAACCTTTGTTCCATCAAATGTGGCACCCGTTTGAAAAAAGCGACATTACTTTCGGAACGACCTTATAAAATATGAGGTGATCATAAGGCAGCACGTTAACTCACATCTGCCTAAAATGTTGTGTGTCAGGGTAACATGCCGACTCTCAGTCCCGTAGCTGAAAGTTTGCACACACACACACACACACACACACACACACACACACACACACACACACACACACACACACACACACACACACACACACACACACACACACACACACACACACACACACACACACACACACACACACACACACACACACACACACACACACACACACACACACACACAACACACACACACATACGTTGAAGTTGTTTTCGCTTAAATTGGTTGTGTTTCCTGCATCTATTGCTCAAAGTAAAAAAAAACAGGAATCAAGCTGTAATCATTTCTATGGAAACTACGAGTTTTGGCTATCAAATTGCATATACTTTGTTTGCTGAAATTTTCTTTGGAGGTAAATGGACGTGGCACAATCCCAGAAAAGCTGTGACTACCACACCTTAAAGTTTGTGCCACACCCCATTAATTTACCTTCTAAACTTTCAAGTACCTGTGTTTTTCATTTTGCAACGTCGCCACTGCTAATTTCTATACAATAGGATTTTATTCAGACTCGTTCCTCCTGCTGAAAGATATAGCCGTTTTTCCTTACCTATGCCGATGAAAAACACTGTATTGGGTTACGGTAACATGCTGAATCTGCGCTTTTACGTGAATCGCGAGATAAAGCCTAATTGGTTTCCACTCGTCTACGATTGTGAATGTGCGAAAATGAGATGAACAAGTTTTTGACTTACTTTCATTTCCATAGTTTGAAAGTTATTACCTGGAGTGGGATTCCTAAAATGGGCAAAGAAATTGTAGTACTTCGTATCATATGCAGAAAGAAGTAGTTAACTCACCTTTAACAAAATGAACATGTTCGGAAATGAACCTTACTCGGGTGTCCCTATATTTGGCAACCTTAGAATTCGCTGAAACATGGCCCACAGAGGCTACTTGACATGCTAATTACGAAAATGATATTCTTTTTAGGATTATTTTATTGTTTGCTTACTGCACCTGCAGTGACCGCTAAAAAGTTGCGAACAAGCTACCCTCCTTTTATCGTTTTTTGAAACAAAGATGAAAGAAGTGATCTACCGCATGTAATAATAAAGCTCTCCAAGAGCTACAACCAGGGTCAAGCGTGGGGTGCGGCACGCCACACCTGGGGGGTCGTATTGAGGAGTCAAAAGGAGAGGGGGTCGTAGTTGGGTAATCTGATAATAGTGATAACATGATATTTGTATCATATCCATAACTGACATGTCAATTAACCCCTGTAGACAGATTGTAAGCGAATTCTGAAGATTCAAAATACTAGGCTACCTAAATGAAATGGTCATATTCCAACATGGTTAACTTTGCTTCAAATTAGCTATCCGTTTTTGCACTCAAGACAAAGCACTACTCCTTCTTTGTCCACCTCAGGAATCCCGCTTCAAAAGACCTGCAAACTGTGGAATTAGAAGCCAACCAAAATCTCGTTTTTTCCATTTTTCGCTTTTGATCCCTGTGCTTTCACCAAATATTACTTACGATTAGAGCTAAGAAGACAAATCAGGCTCCAAACAATCCTATGGAATGTACAAGGTTTAGGCTATCGATTCATATAAATACTGTCCGCTAAAAATGTTTTTTTTTATATAGTTAATGGGGTGCGGCACACCCCCTTAACTTGCCTTCAAAATCCAGAAAGCGCTCCATTGCTGGTATGAGTATTGAGCACATAGCTTCTTCTTGCTACATTGGAAATTTGGAGTCGAACGCCCCACCCATAAGAAAATTATGGCCCTTTCAATATGCCCATTCAGATCAAAATCAGCCGTCAAATTACGTGCGATTGTAAAGTGCAGTCACAGAAAATCGGGCGTACAGCTCTCAGAAATCTGAAAACTCTCTAGAAAAAGATGGTGTCCTCCAGAATGTCACACTTTGAGGTCAGAGGTTAAGAGGAGGAAGAAGGGGTCGTTTGAGGGCTTTCATGGGGGGGGGGGGGAGGTGGTGGCTTCGAAAGACTTGTGCCTGACCTCTTTCTCAACTCTGGTGATGCTATCTTAGGTATATAGTTCAGGGGGGGGGGTCTTATTAAGACAGCAATCAGGGGCGGGGGTCGTAACCAGCGATCGTGTGCCACCCCTTGCTTGACCCTGGCTACAACCCCTACATCACGCTTTCTAAAT
Organism: Cylicocyclus nassatus; assembly: GCA_958299035.1. Lineage (NCBI taxonomy): Eukaryota > Metazoa > Nematoda > Chromadorea > Rhabditida > Strongylidae > Cylicocyclus > Cylicocyclus nassatus. The sequence goes on from CATQJL010000305.1 coordinate 15,252,984, forward strand.
AGTTAACAAGCAGTCTGAACATATTGAAAATCTTTTTTTCAGAAGTCTTTTTCAGGTTACGTCACAATGCGGCGGACAACAATTCTTCGAACGCGAAAATTTTCTTTTGTGCTCTTTTTTGGAGGGGGAACATAAGTAATCCGAACAGGAAGCATACTACGACATAGAACTCATAAGGGACTACAATCGGTTATGATCACTTCCCAAAAAGCAAGCTTACATTTCAATTTGCATTCCTCAGAAATTGACTTTTAATTTCCTTTGAGCATTTTTTTTTTCAAATGGAAACCGATTTAAAACATCCTAACGAAGTTGTCAGATAAAACGATGCTCGTTGTCATCCTCCGTGCATGGGACGTGTGCTAGTGAGTTTCTTTGCTGAGAATGGCTCTTGGCAGTGCGTGAGCATGACCACACCTGCACCTCACTATTGACTTGTACCGCTTCGCAAGCTTGTAGCTCATTCGACCGTCAAGCTGTGGCCGAGTATTTTTGTTCAAAAGAGCGAAACTATGACAGTATGCAAATAAGGTAACTTTAAAATCCTGAAAATTTGGAAGATGAGTTGAAAAAGCGCAGGCTCAGCGGTGATTGGAGTGCGCTCTTATCGATACCAAAACAGTCTTAAAACTTCGAAATTAATTTAAGGCATGAAAACTATTAGTTTTAAGCTTTAATATACAACTGATAACGAAAGGACTGCTTAACCTTGTTGAAAAGTCTTTGTTCTACCACTGAGGCTGCACTTTTAAACCCAATTTCCAAATTTCCAGGATTACAAAGACGCAAGTACTTGCATTCTTTCGTGTCGAGGAAGTTTCACTCTTTCGAGCCTACTTAGAGGCTCACAAATTGAATGCTGGTCAAACTACAAACCTGCAAGGGCGGTACAAGTCAGTAATGAGGTGCGGGTGGGTTTATGTGCACGCACTGCCACAAGTCATTTTTATCGAAAAATTCACGAGCACTCGTCTGATGCATAAAGGTTGGCAATGGGCATCCATTTGACCAGAAAGTTTTTTAGAATGTTCTGAAACGGTCTCATGTGAAAAGCTTTGCTTTGAAAGAAGGAATCAAAAGTTGGTTTATGAAAAATACAAAATGAATTTGAAGCTTGTGCGTTCTAAGAACTAACCATAGCCAGATTGTAGTCCTTGACAAAATCATATGGTGCTTACTGTTCAGATTACTCATGTTCCCGCTTCAAAAAAAATCCAAAAGAAAATTTTAGTGTTCGATGAATTGTTGTCCGCGACATTGTGACGCAGTCAATTTTGGACTTCTTTTAGTAAAAGGTTTCTATTTTCATTGGAATCCATGTTTTCTCGAAAATGTAATGTGTGCATTGTAGCTCTTAAAAAGCTCTATCATCCCATGCAATCCGGTCGTTTTTTCATCTTGTTTTTTATCTGGAGATAAGCGAAAAAAATATAAAAAAATGGCGGTTTGTTCACAACTTCTTGGCGTCACTTTATATACACTTGGCGTACTTTTTCCTTACATACACTTGGCGTATTTTTTCCTAGCTATGAGTAAAAAATAAAAATAGGCAGTATACACAAACGTTGTCTATTTTAGATGCTTCGAGGTGAATTCGATGTTTCTCAACAACTTGCGCTTGAAAGAGGCTATAAATCTATTGCTATGTTCATAAAAGTTGTAGTATGGAACTACTCATGTATTTTCATTTTTTCAACTCCTAGCCGTGAAAAAAAAGCAAGTGTTCATAAAAGTAACTGATGAAGTAAGTAGCTTTTGAGAGTAAGTTGGAGATTTATACGTATTTCTAAACAAAATTTTCTTTGATTCTTCTTGAAAACTTCCCGAGTATCAAATTTCTAGCGATTATTTAAACACCATTTTGTAGAGGTTGCTTTGCCTTATTGAATGATCTATTTTGTACATCTTTATAAAATCTCTGCCACGGCAGGATAGGGAACGCTTCTTCGCACTTCGAAACTTCGGCAATATGTAGAACGTAATGTGTGCTACAATTGGAGCAAGTGGAGTGGAGTTTATTTTGAACACGAATTAGAAAATTTCCAGGTATTTTTCAAAAACTAGCTCAGTAATCTGGAATTGTCGACGAAATAATGCTAGAGGGTTGGCTTATTTGGTTCAGTCAGTAGAGATGGAATTTAAGGGCATGTTGAGATTTGGCTCAATCAGAAAATCGAAAGAGTCACTCTTTGCAAGATTGCTGGGAACAATTAACAATGACTAATGTAAGGAGTTAGAACCTCGCAATTCGCCAAAGCTTCAATTAAGGTTATTTGACTGCCAAGCACGTATAACTACTCATTTGATGGATTAACATCGCTTTCCTTGTTTAGGGTAAGATCCTCCATCGTAAACCCAAAGTAACTTTACAAAGATCGTTTTCCTGATCAGCATGTCGGATACCCCTCTCCCTAAGTTTCAGCCAGATCTGTCAAGTTCTATAATTTTTTCCATTGTACCACATACCTATCGTAACCCTCACTGCGACGTCAGAATTTGGCAGGACAGCAGCTGCACTTGTAGCTCACGTCACAACCATAACCTACATAATGACAGACTTTGAGTGCATCACATCCAAAGAAAGGAACGTTATTGAATGATTTGCAAAACTAGTTTCCAACCTAATATTGTGTTAGTAAGTTTCTGTTAGCGTTATTTCGACTTGCATCTATCAAGTCAACAAATAAAAAAAGGTTTTGCATCCGTTAAAATTCACGACTGCTGAAAACCAATACTCACTCAATCTAGATGAAGCTATTGTATGAAAGCGAGTCAAACATGCTGTGTAAGATTTATTTTGAAAAGATTCATTAAAGGAAAGGAAGAGAACTACTACAAGTCCCCACTATATACCAATGTGTAATCAATGTACAAAACACAGAACCTTTACCTGCACTTTTATTTATCTGATCAACACAACCCTAGACTAGCAGAGCACAGAGCACGGTCCGGCTCCTAAACTATCGCATTCAAAGCATTCCCTGACAGGGTTTGTACTACTGAGCATCGGGTTTATTCCCTCTGAATTGGACGTGCTTATAAAGCGTTTGATTCAAGTTGTAACGGTATCTCACAGGGTAATTAAGGGTCTACTTTTCGCCCAGCCCATCTTCAATGAATTTTTTTGCATAAAAAAAGCTGATATCAAGCAATGACCATTGTGGTTATGTTAGCAAACACAGAACCTTTGCTTTTATTACGCAGTGTACTTACTAAAGTGTAGGATCTTTTGTCGGTGCTGTCGTGTTTAAGACGGAAGTAAGCATTTTGTCCAGGAGCGCCAACCTTTCGGAAGGCTCCCACCATCGTAACCGTCTGAAACTCGACTCTTCGCTTCTTCAATATCAACTATCAAGAAAGAAAGAGAGTTATTCAAAACAAGAGAGTATAATTGAGGTAGTGAAAACCCACTACCAGCACTAGTATAAGATCGTTAATGCCTGAAGTTGGGAAATTAGAGAGCAGCAAAACCTAAAAGAAGAAAGAAGCAAGAAATTTTTCATTGGAAGCCAAAACAAAAAAGGGGAAGGATTGCGCTGCTGCTCGCGGAAGTACCTATGGGAAGCTGGCCTGGGCATCTACCTTTAGAAGATGTATGAATATCAGAATGTTGATGTAAGCACTTTCTTCAATCGTTTGAAGAACATAACAAGCACGCTTTTATCTTTCTCGTTGCCATTGTTCAAAAAAATTTTAATCACTCAGGTTGTTTGGTCGATCAATTGTACCCAAGATCTAAAAAGAACTAATTCTTCACATCCACACTAGTGTCCGGTAGCAATCGCAGATATAAAGAAGAGAGTTTCTAAATACGAAACTTATCTTGCAAAATGTTATCAGATTGATCTAGAAAGATGAGAAGTGAAGCCTTGATAATTTTGATAATTTCTCTTTTATATATTTTGTATTGGCTAAATCACGCGGTAACTTCTTTGGTTCAAAGAAATCAACAGTATAGCCTCAAAAACGTTCTTGATTGCGAGCATTGGTGGTTGGAGGAATATTACACTCACAGTTGGTAAATAGCTTAGAGGCACCGTCCACCCAGATTCTCGAATTCGAGGTTCATGTCGTTTTAGGGCTTTTTCACGTCCCTGATTCCGAATATGAAGTCGAAAATCCGCAAAACCCCCGAAAATCCCCGTTTCGGAGAGCCCACAGGACGGCTTTCCGGGAGAGTGATTGGATGGGCGCGCACAAATGGGCGGGCATGGATGGGGGTCCTCGTGCATTTTCGTTATTCCGGAGCGATGTTTTCGCTTCTGAAGCGACATTTTGTGCCGCGAATTGGGCATCGGCTTGATAGGGAGCCCTACTACCATACGCTGCCAAAAGCTCAAAACTCCCAATTTAGGGTGGACGGTGCCTTTAAGATTCTGAATAAGCTCTCGTCATTCGCCACCGACTTTTAATGGAAATCAGGAAGATTTTGCAAGTCGTTACCGTCATCCATAGTTACAAGGTAGCACACCTTACTGTCCGTGTGGTTCGCAAGGAGCGGGTAGAGGACATTAGGGCCGGTAGTAATCTACCCTACTTGGTGGCATCATATTAGGTTGTGTAATAAGTTTTTTCTTTCGATTTTTTCTCATTATTTTGCGCGATGTTCTGTAAATTGTCTACATGCATTTGAAAGCTCTAAGTCTTCTCTACTAAAATTTTCATTTCGGTTTTCTAAATCAGATGACTTGAAAAAGTTTTACAGCGTTAAATTTGGAAAATCAAGCAGGGAAAAAGTCCATTTTTGACAACTGCGTTACGTCGTCTTCTTAATTAGTCAGAATGCCTACGAAGCATGCAGAATTTGCTTTACGTAAGCAAAGAATACTCTAGCTTCTATCGCGCTTCAAGAGTGCTGAAACTTTTCAAAAATCGTTTCTGAGGCTTCAGAAAAGTCTTCATTTTAAGCCTTTTCAACGTTGGTGTTGGGCAGCATCTGAAGGCATCCTGAGGGAAGACGGTAGGCGGATCATCCAGAAAAGACAGAAGGGATGGTTTGTGGCTTCAAAATTATTAAATTCGTAGGTTAAATACTCGGAATTTGAATATTGGGAGCCATACAGCTTGGGTACTCGAGACGGCGAACATCGCCGTGACATAGTCTTGTCTTGCCGACCTTTAAAAAAATGTCATTAAATAGCCAGTGGAAGGAAGGGAAATGCGCAAACAGTGATAGAATAAGTTCAAAATTCTAATAGATTGTTTTGGTTGTTGTCACTTGTTTGAAAAGTTTTAGCAAAAAAAAATCGAGGAAAATTTGGAAGAAAAAAAATGTGAAAAATTGATTTTTCGGCTCTTTAAATTTTTTGTTTCATGGATAAGAATCTTTTTCAATTTCCTGCTATGTTGGGGAATGATGCATATGAGCCTGCAGAGCAGACTTAGAGCTTTTAAAAGCATATACACTTTTTCTCAAACATAGTCAATGTTGTCAAGAAAAAACTTTAAAAAATGGGACAGAACTTAATACACGACCTAATAGATGCCGCCAACTTGGCACACATCACGGTTGCCAACTCTGACGGCAGCTCGCGATTGATCTAATCATCTTAATTAATTTTACTCCGCAGTCCTACGCACATGAAATTTTGACAACGCTGATAGCCGCAAAACAGCGACATCGCGCGGGTTCGAACCTGCGTGCGTCAACCTCAAGCGCCGCAGCACTAACCATTCGACCACTCGTTCAATTTCTGAAATTGAGCGGCAGCAATTTTAGAAACGCTGCCTAAGTAGTAAGCGCCTATGTGAGCATGATCAATACAAGCGCGATGGACGTTGACCTGAAAAAACAGCTGATTGATAAGAGCGAGCGAGAGACGAAACCGTTGCAAATGAGAATTAAAGCAGTTGCAAAATGAATGGCGTTCTTTATGGCATTATAACATCAGTAGTCGTTTCTTGTGCACATGTATTATAAATTTTAAGGAGAAAAACCCATACAATGGCAAAAATGATAATTTTACGATGCTAAAATAAATTTTTTGGTTTTTTTGCTGGACGTAAATTGTGCGATATTGCAGCGCGACGCAAACTCACAGACGCCGCCAGCAAGGTGCCACCAGTTCGACATGGTAGGGGCATGTCGGAATGGTGGCACCTTAATCTCTCAAAAGAGCACGCTATTTTTCGTACTCTATGACCTGGCGGCATCTCTCACCGCTGAAAATTCGACGAGATGCCGCCAGATCAACTCGCGAAGTTGCTGCCAGCTTCCAGCCTACCTCAGCGACTTTGTTTAGGGGGGGGGGGTTTAAAATTCCAATTGCCAAGTGAGGTTCTCTAAGGTCACAATAATCTCCTCGACCAGGAATGCGTGGTGAAAAGGGTTGGGAGGGCACAAATTCGAGCTCAGTGTTCACACCGATTTCACGTAAAGTTGACGGCGACTTGACGGCGAAACATACCACCAGGTCAGGGGGATTACTACCGGCCTAGATCGCCGAAAGGGGCGGTCTTGCGCGGAAATCTTCACCAAACCTCACGCCTTCACCATCACTGCCTCATGCTAGCTGTATGGTGTGAGTGAAGCCTATCGGCGATCTAAGCCCTCCACCCATTGCACTTAAAAGGCGGAGCAATGGGCGGAGCCGCTTTCTAGCTTTGTGGAGGTGTGATGCCCGTTTAAAGTTTTGCTGCAGATGCTGAGTAGTACCTCTGCAAGAAAACGCGCTGAGTTTTGGAGATTCCTGGTACGCCACCGTAAAATCACTCTTTCTTCTCTGTTAGATTCTCAGTTGCCTATGACACTTTTTTCTCCCAGTTACTTGTTATGCAGTGCCATTTTGCCAAAAGTCGTGGGTTTGTGGTAACAGTGTCACTGCTTCAAATCCTGTACATTTGCTCAAGCGCTACTGCAGCTCTGGTCTCTTGCGTTTGAAAACTGACAAAAGCAATTTTTGTACTAGCAGAAAAGCTACTCGTGCTGCACAAACAACTATCTATTATACAGGGTGCCCCAAAAAATGTGAACACTGTTTGATCGTTAATAACTCCGTTGCTTTTATGTTTTTCGCAGAGCTTGAAGCACCATTTTGTAGAGCGAGGTTCAACTTAGATTTGTGGCATGGAGCGGATCATCGATCGCTCTTCATTTTTGTAGGATTACGATATGAACTTCTGGCATATGGATCTATTGTGAAATATGCCATTTGACAAATTTTTAAAAAAACCTGAAAAATCGTGTACTAAGGGTTTAGCGCACGCTGATTCCATAACGCTCCTTTTTACGAGTGTTTTTAGCTTTTTGACGGTGTAATCACATTTTTGACAAATGCTGGAAATTCGGTCATTAAGGTTTACCTAAGATAACCATAAAAAGAAGCGTCACAGTGAAGTGGAAATTTCATATTCGAGCTCAGCGGCTTCCATTACCCATGTATAAAAGTTTTTGGCCTGTTTGGTTTTGTTCCGAGGCAGAATATGGCTTTCAACGGCTTGAAATCCTTGTCAAAGTTCCTACCATAATCCTAATGAAGAGAGATCGACGATTCGCTCCATACTGTAGATCTAAGTTAGGCCTCGCTCTATAGAATGGTGCCTAAAGCTCGGCGGAAGACATAAAAGCAAGGGAGTTATTAACCATCAAACAATGTTCACATTTTTTTGGAACACTCTGTATTATAGAATCACTGCAATAGAGACCTAAACAATATCAAGAAAAATTCACATTTTGCTCAACTGCACCTCGTACGCACTTTATACATACATCATGTCTTCGAACCTTTGCTGTGTAAGGGTATGAAATAGCAAAGCAAACCCATTTGATACTTGTACAGTTTTTGAAGCGCGCTGTTCAAGTAATTTTGTTAAGAAATCCTTGTTATTTAGTAAACTCGACTTTAAGCCATCGAATCAACCGGCAAACAGAAAATTATTATAGGGAAAACCCAATCCGCAAAGATTGAAAGCCTAGGCGAAACGCTTTTCGGTACTTATCCGCAGCTATTCTTTAGAACATTTCTCATAAGATAGTGTTTCAGCTTAAAAATATCCATATATCCTGTAAGGACTATCTCCTTATCACGTTGAGAGAGGTCTAGTCACCCGGTGCGATGTGTGTTATGCACACAAACTTTGAAATCCTGGATGAGTCGCTGGGATCCCGCCAAGCCGTGCTTACACCAAGTGCGCAGTACGGCTAAAATTTGGCGCTAAGCTGCCTGTTTTCATATGTTGATGCTTCATCCTTAGGCAGGCGCCTTACTTGATCCGCTTGATCCGCTTAATCTACTTCATTCACTTTACTATTGGCCAGTTTGATGATGACCAATATCGATGGATGAAGCGGATCAAGCGGATCAAGTGGATCAAGTATGGCGCGTGCCTTAGGTTTATGACTTTGGATCAAATTCTTGGTAAAATCTCTTAAGCATGTCAATATTCTTTGGCAAGAGGGAGAAGTTAGCAATCCATCCTGTGAAGTTTGGTCCACATAGGAGAAGTACCCGCTCCTCTTCAGTGTGCAGGTACTGATAAGGTAGCATATTTCATGACAAGCTGCTGCCAAAAGCGACAGATTTTGTAGGGACAAAGCCGTGTTAGAGATTTCTTTTGAAAAAAAAATCAGTATAGAAAAGAACGAGAATGATTACAGATATTCGACTATATCCCAATTTGAATGATGTGTACTCCGACTTCCCTCACCCAGTTTGGAAGCACCCTTTCAAAATCGAACAATTTTTCCTCAACGCTTGCTTGTTTGCATAAGTTCTATGCGAGATGGTAGACTTTGTAAATCCAAGTCGAAGATTGGAAGTTATAAGAAAGGAAAATTCTTAGCACATTTTATAAAAAGTTATTGTGTGGAAGCGACAACATTTACAAGGACAAATGCCGTATAATATTTATTTTGAAAAAAATCATCATAGGAAAGAACGAGAATAACTACAGATACCCGACTATTTCCCAACTTAAACAATATATGCTCTCACTTCTCTGAGTCACACAGTCCCAGACTAGCTTGGCATGGTCCCTGTCCAAGAGTGTTGCATTCAGAGCATGCCTTGCCAGGTTTGTACTGCAGGGCGCCGGGTTTGTTTCCTCTGAATTAGCATTGCTCAAAAAGCGCTCAATAAAATTGTAAATTGATCTTACGGAGGGTAATAGAGACACGCTTCCACCCAATCGCTACCGCACCTGGCAATGGAGCAACCCATTTGATGACTTTCCGCCCAGCCCATCTTCAATAATAATTTTTCATAAAAAAGCCAATCTCAAGCAATGACCATTGTGATTATTAACCAGACACGGAACTCTTGTTTATTATGCATCGTACTTACTAGGGTGTAAGATCTTATGCTGGTGCTGTTGTGTGCAAGACTGAATCTGGCACTTTGTCCTGGACCGGCAACCTTTCGCACAGGTTTCCACCATTCCGTAACCGTCTGAAACCCAATTATTCGCTTCCTCAATTCCACAACAAAAATGCACCTTCTTATTCATGTCTCTCCACGTTGGCTCGTTCGAAGTAATTGTTTGGCGATAGAAATTCTGTGCCGGTAGATCATCACTCGGTCTTTGGTAACCTTCCGTTGGACAGCTTCTGAGGAATTTGTGGGCTTGTTCTTCCAGAGTGCAGTTCCAGTGCTACAAATTTTGATAATCAGAGTAGGTTGATAGCACGACGATAAAAACCGACCAGGTAATTCATGTTTGTGGCTGCCGGTAATGTGGCTCCTGTGTTATCTGTAATTTGTCCTAAGGCGAGAGTTGATCTAAAAGAGCGTAATTTGTGCTATACCTTGTAAAACGGCACATGTTTAGGATTCTGTTAAAAGATTTGCTGTGTCTTTGATGTTTTGAGCTCAATAACGAAACTATACCTTCGGAAGTTGTGAGTGTCTTGCATGTGCATTCTCATTGTGTCGGAAATTTCGCCAAAAGTGCACCAAGTGCTTGGCTCTGAAATTGAATAATTAGGAAATTTTACAAGTTAATACATCCTTCAAGATCTGATTTTCATTTAAAACCCTGTTGCGATGATACAGATATTTCGTTGGAGAACCCTATTTCTATAAATCGAACATTGAATCTTTGAGCGAGCGTAGTATGCGATAATAATTTCCACACTAAAACGAATGCAACAAGTGTTATGTGCACACTTTTTACAGTTTGACTCAAACAATACACAGAAGCGCAGCAAGAAAACTATATATTAACCAACAGTTCAGAAAACCTCTTTTAAATGCAGCACCTCGAAGTTTCAAATTGCTCATCTGGTTAGACCGTTGGGTAAAAAATGCATCATTTCCAGCCACTATCAACTGACTTTTTCGTGGTTTAAAGCACATGTCATTTCTGGATTGACTGCTCTCCTCAGTAGTGGCTCACCTGCCGAACTTGACCCGGGGAACTCGGCCAAGGATAGAAGTGTTGTCGTCTCAGGCGCTAGAGAGCCGGCCCCACTGGTAACTGCGGCGGAAGTTGTCACTGTTGGCGCCTGTGTAGTGTTGACTGCTTCGACGCACAGGCCGGACGAATCGCAAGTCAATCCAGCTTCATCGCAGTTGCAACCCTTCTTCTCAGCCACTTCATAAATCGTGTCTCCCGGCTGTATTTCTCTGCAAAAATAAAAGTCTTTACGTTGTCTCTTGTGCACTGAAGAATGTGCTCTTGGTAATGTATATGCGTGATGCTTGGTACACCCCTGGCATCTCGTTTAATTGTTACTTTGTTCCTATATGGCGTTGTAAATTTTTCGATATTTTTCTTAGTTTCATTTATGATTAATGCTCGGTTTTCTAAATTCAACTTCATATCATGCACAATAACGTCTTTTTTAAAATGTGTGTGCCTTCAAATTCGTTTTTGAAAGAGAGTCTCCTTTGCAGAACTGCATGAACTTCTTTCCGCCGAAAGTGAAAAGCCCTACAGTTTCTTCTGTCAATAAATGTCTTATTTCCTTTAGTGTGGAAAGCAAAAGCTTAACACTTGCTTTTGCTTCAAATAATTGTGGAGCGTACACTGAATTCACTAGATTGGGCTAACATTTGTGTGAAAATGTTAACATTTTTTTGCTTCGTCCTAGAAAAATAAAACTTCGCAATGGCTAGCAAAATGATAAAACCCAGGGCCAAAAACGGCAAAAGTGCGTAACTTTGTAATAGTTAATTGAAGGAGCAGAGGAATGTACTACCCCTATCATAGCGCAGCCTTTAGAGGAGATAGTACAAAGTTACTGAAAAAGCTCTAGTCCTAATGTGTTTGCAGCTGTAATTTCGTGTTATGCAGTTTTGTCTTTGTTTAAAAAACTAAAAAACTGTCTTTCATTCTAAGTCACTTGATCTAGTAAGAAATAATTCAATGTAAAAACGCTTTCAATAAAATGACATAGGAAAAAGAGCTTCAAGTTACATACCATTGATAGAAAACATTTAAGCACCACATTACCTCAACTCAAACAAAAACCTTTCAAACACAAATATAAATTAAAACTAACCCTTTATCAGTAATACATAGAAAATAAAAGACTTTTGGAGTTGCAGTGTCGCATGTAGCATAAGAGCATCCTACTTCTTTGGCCTCAGAACTCATTAGCTGAAACGCTTTTGATAGCTGCATCAGACAGAGGTTTTCATGAACTTACAGTTGCATATGCCTTTAGTCCAGATTCGTCTGTTGTAGCAGAATTACCCGAATACTTTACGGCGCTGTCATCAACACTAGTGAGGTTCTGGCTATCAATGGGGCTAAGAATCTGCCATAGTTGCTCAGAAATATCAAAAACAGGGTCGGTAATACCATCAGGATCAAAGTAATCACTGAAAGAGTCTGAAGGAGTTCGTAGTCAAAAATCTTTGAAGAAAAACAATGAGAAATTGGCAAAAAGTTACAACAATCATTTTGACTGAGAGGGAAGTCACATTTGGAGCGGATTGGCTTTAGCCAAAATATCTTCCACAATTGTGGCAAAGTTTTGCAAAGTCTCTTCATGAGGGAAAACAGCCAAAAAGAAAAAAGTTCTTACGTCATGAAGACATCCGATTCATCCTGCAAGTCAAAAGGGTCTGTGCATTTGTCCGCATATGATTCTACGCGCGTTTTGGCTTTCTGTTCAAGATCGCAGCTCCATTTCTAAAAATAAAAAATCGTGCTGACCATTCTTGATCCTCTACATTTGATTAGCCATCATTAAAAAGTATCGGAAGCATGATTTTTTTTTACAAACTTTGGCGTTCAAGACTTTGCCTGGCATCACAGTGCTTTCAAAACCAAAATACAACATCAGCTAAATATTAGAATCTCTCATGATTTTTGTCTTTTTTATTCCAACCGCCGTCTTTTTGTATCTTTCCTTCATCTGATGTGGCTTGAATGATTCACAGGGCGAAGCAGGCTCTACAAGATGGCTATCAAAAGTCTGCCCAAATCGTATCCCACAAGTTTTGAGCTGAAATGTAATAGTAGTCGAAAACGAACTTTTCTGTCAAAAATCGTATTTTCGCCCCAAGGTATGAAATAAGGAAAAAATGTAAGAGGCAAAATGGCAAACTCCGCCCCTAGACGTGCCGAGCTCCTCCCACGCATGTGATCAAATGGCTCATACATACAGAAGTATGACCATGTATTTGTGCCCTCTATAGGTGCCCTAGTTCTCGAGAAATGCTGATGCATAGGGTAAAAACGGTAAAAAGTTGTGAGACAACACCCTAATAATAGCAGGTTCAAGTCTGTTCTCTATATTAGCTGGTGGGTACCCAAGCCATATACATAGCAGTTCAGTGCTCATAAGACAGGACTGCTACTTGTTTAGGTAAACTACGCCTACATCTGAAATACTATGGTATCAAAATTCTGTCAGTAACTTTCTAAGATGAAAACTACCAATTTGCGCATATTCTTTGCTGGCGGAAGCACTTTGGGTTGTTCTCCCTGCGTGAGTTGATTCATAAACCCATTATATTGCGTGCCAGAGGCCAAGATCGCTCGTCGGGTGTTGATCAGAGTGAGCATTTGGCAGTCGACCTCATTCTTCGTCATCGTACCATCTTCGCACTGAGTATTATTCTCCTCCCCTAAACGCATATTATAAACACCACCTGAGTAGGCAAAAATTCTATTGTTCTACTGTTATCAGCTGGACTTGCCTGCGCACAAGTTCGGCAGTAAAAGAGCCACCTGGAATGAAGGTTGTGCTGGGTTAGCAGAACAGTTGATGGGACTTACCGCTGCGATTACTAGATATGGATTTCCCATGTCTGAATGATTTCAGCAGATACGCCCCCCTTTTATAGCCGTATCCTACGTGATCAAACGACAGATGCGATGCTTAAAATTAATTTTGACACGACTATTGCTTTTTCAGATCTACCAAACATTACGCTTACCTTCATCAGGAATGCTGGTTCGTTTGACAGTTACGGTAAGTCGTTCATCTTTCTATTTTGAAGTGCCTTTCAAAGGAGTTTTCGCATACTGAGTGAAATAGGAAATAGAAACGGAACTACTGATTTATCTCTCTCAAATCATAAAGGTTCCAAAGATGTTGTTCAAGTCTTCGACAAAAGCTCCAAATTGATATCAGGATCATTGTAAACAAGATCTAAACATTTGGGCAAAATCTATTAGGCCGCGCTTTTGTCGTCTCCAAAACCTCCTGCATGCCTACCCCGAACGCATTCTACTTCATAATCAAAAAGGCAGTGTATGGCCTATTACAATGACTACGGAGCCATAGCCCACTACGTTAGTGCTTTTATCTTCCCAAATCGCTCCGGTGCCAACTCCCCAGAAGGTAGAGGGCTTGGTTGGTTTAGGGACGGGGCGAACGTTAATCCGACCTGGTCTTGGCGACGTCTCATAATTACGCCGATTGTCCCACAAAATGCTCATGATTCAAATGTGATTCGTTACCGTTGTTAGAGGCATTTCTCGGTAAAAAACGCAAGTGCGTCGAACGGTACTATCTCGTGTGTGTCAAAAGCCCGGTTGGGATTTTTGTATTTCTCCTGTTTATTTGACACTATGGTAGATAATTGTAGATCACAGCCAAAGATACAGACGCCTACTTTTTCGTCGTAACTCGTAACGTCGTAACAGCATCAAGAATCTTCAAGACAGTATTTTGCGGTTAAAGAAGGCAGATTCTGAGCGGCGTTAAAGACGCACTAACGGCGTGCTTTTCTTTCTATTTCTTAGTAATACTTGGCTGTTTGCTTTCTGTGAGAAAGGTCAGTCACTGGTCTAGTAGCTTGTTTATCCTTTGAAACGTAAGCAAATAGCAGTTCACCGTCAATAGTGACGAAAGCAATATTTTGGAGATTTACAATCAAAAGGTGGTTTCCTGCTCCTTAAGCGCATGCCATATTTAACCACTCCATATAATTATTGTTTACCAAAAAGAAATCGCTAATGCCTAGTTTTTTAGAATCTAAAAGAATGAATAAAATTTAATTTTGCTTCTTTTTCTAGGCTTAAGCTTAAAATAGGCAAAATTTCCTCTCAAGATTTAGTTGACTTGTCTCAGTCAAAGAGATCGCTTCGGAATGCCTTGCCTAGTCTTTATAAATAATTCAGTGTGCAGGTCTCAGATCTTTCCTGACCTGATTTTGCAATCTCTATCGTATCTATGTCAGTAAAATTTTGCATATGATTTCATCGTACAGTTGTCATAATTCCTCATGTAATGATACTGTTTGCGTCGTGCAGTTTCGTTAATGGATCTCGAAGCAAACATTACTAACGATAGGATTTCAAGGTCAAAATAAACGATGTTACCAGCTGTTCAAACATTACCCTGATGTTAGTTTTCGCGGTTCTTAAAGTTTTATATGGTAGAGCTAGCTCGCTCTAAAATACATTGCGCTCTAATACGCTCTAAAATTATATTTTTTGAAGAAACGACACAGAGTCGCCCGAAGTGACGGTACTGTTGGCCATATCTCGCTTCAGAATGGACGAATTCTTATTCCAAGGGGAACCATCCGACTCAACTTGGCGCGGCGCATTCTCTTATGTATAGAATTGCCCGCTTGAACACAGTAGAAGGTCAGACTCCACCAATCTTCCACCAATCGTTTCAGATTTTTGCTTGCGGCAGGTTGCCCAGTGAATGCAATGAATAAGCACCTTAGTAACCTACCGTAAGCAAAAATCTAGAACGATTTGTGGTATCTAACCTGTACTGACTCCAACTGTGCCCAAGCGGGCACTTTTACACATCAGAAGATGCGCCGCCCTGAACTGAGTCGAATGGTGCCCTTGGATCAAGAATCCGTCATCTCTGAAGCGAGATGTGGCCACGCTGCGGTGATGTCACATGAATCGGGCGACTCTGGCTCGTTTTTTCACAAAATTACGAGCAGTATGGTAATAACAAAGTTTTGAAGTAGTATTCGCCACTGAGAAAAAGTTTTTGGAAACGAATCCAAAAAGCTGAAAACTCTCATTGGTCAGATCCGTTCCAGCTGAAATGCTTGCATTTTTTCACCAAGATATTGTTTGAAAGTTGGGTCGGTTAACAATAATTGCTTTTTCTTGATTTCTCGGGTAGCTGATTGCTATAATTTGACCATTTGCGTTCTTAAAAATCTTTATAGATTGGCATGTTCGCAATCATCTAGACTAGACCCCTGACTTTACTTTGTACACCAAGGCGGACGGTCTAAATCTCGTAGTTAGAAGGCGTGAGGCGAGCTCAACTTCAGCTACCCGTCTTCCACGGTGAGTGTATTTTTTCGAAAGGCCGGGGTTTTGCTGGAAATGATTTGAACTATAAGCCTACTATTTCTGTATGATAAATTGCATAATATACCTCTTCTGTTTATTTTGCTCCGCTCAAGTTTTGACTAGAAAAATGCAGGTTCAAAGACTTGTAAAACACTCAGTAGAAGCCAAAATAAATTTTGAGAAAAGATGACTTTTTTGAAGTGAGGATTTTTTCTTCTGTACAATGATAAGTTTCTTAATCAATATATACAAATCACAAGTTTCGATGCGATCGTGTGCTGAAAACAGCGACCGGATAATATGTACCATTATTTACCATCAGAACCCGACATGAAAAGCTTCTAGATATGATACTCTGCAAAACGTATCGATAATGAACTCATTACTCATTCCGTTGGAGAATTTACACGGGGTTTAGCCACTTAGTACGGTTTCACCACGTCAGGTATCGCAGAGCTTTTGTGAGAAAATTCTAGGATGTAAAAAATTTCAAAAATGCCATCACTTAGAAAAGTTTGCAATGTGTGTTTACGGCGTCTTTTACAAAGAAAATGACGTGCTGCGAGGTTTGGTGACGTGAATTCTCGTAGCGGGAACCCACTTCCCAACGGATATATAAGAAGAGCTGATATAAACGCGCAAATGAAATTTTAGCAAGATATGCTGTTGAGGGAAGAAAGAACAAATTGGAATAAGCCTGACAAAGACAATTGGGATGTGCGTGATGTTTTATGTAACTCATGCTAAAATTTTTGAAAATCACTCAGAGCTTTGAAATTCAGTTTAATGATCTGATAAAATGAACTGCTTGCCACATTTTCATTAGAATTCGTGCTTTGATACTTGAAAAATGATAAGGCTTCTAATCTTGTGTAACTGTTGGCTTGTGTGGTCGAAAACCAGTGGACTTTACTTAAAATTCATGAAACTTGTCTCAGTCAACGATAACCCAGAGTTAAGCTTATGTAATTCTTAAGTACCAATCTGCCAGCGCATAGCCATTTTTTCCTAAACCCCTTGAAGTGACGTTTTGAGAATATGGGACAGAATTTTGCAAAGCCATCTCAAACAAGCGGCGCTGTATGCGAGCGCCAAAAAATGCGCTCGGCTCGCAAAAACTTACGAAACCGTGCGACAAACATTCAGAACCGTCCTTTGCGAGGTCGCCCTGGCCCACATGTAGCTCGGCAAAAACTCGCAGAATATAGTGAGATGAGTCTAGATTTGCCTTACTATGATCGACTTAGAAAAGCTTTCCAATAGGAACACGGCGTAAGGAACCATTTCTTATATCAGTGAGAAGGAAGTTGAAACTTCTACAGCTTAAAAAATACTTTACTCTTTCTAACTACGACAGTACCGAAGATAGCAGACTTACCTCAAAATCTTGCAAGATTGCTCACCTCCTCCTAATTGGATGAAAAACTATGAAGTTTGAGATATTTGTTTAAACGGTATGAACGACGTATAAAGGTGACATATTATCAGAACTTAGACTCTGTATGAAGTTAAGAAGAAAAAAGCATAAAAGTATGAAAAACAAGAAGTTTGGCGTCAAATTTTAGCCGTACTGCGCACTTGATATAGGTACGGCATGGCGGGGCCCCATTGAGACACTGGGAGCAGACGAGCCTCGGCCCTTTTCCGGCTGGAATTTCGCAGCGTCCGCGGCCCGGCCGGAGAGGGGCCGCGGCTCGACCGGAAAACAGCCTCGGCTCGTCCGCTTTTGGGCCGCGGCTCAGCCGGAGCTGCTTGTCGGGCCGTCTAGTTCATTCAGCTCGGATACAGTAGAACTGTTCTTTCACTGGCACTTAGAATTACACAGTAAAAAACAAAAATTGAGAACACCTATATAGCGGCTTCGGATACCAAGTCCGACTTCAACGTTGAACAACACAAGGTGCTATCCAAGGATGTACAACGTATTGATCTTGTTTCCGCCTTGAAGTCTGGAAGGACATCGAAGGCTATGAGCAATGAGGGCAGCCTGATCATGCGTCGTACATCACGCAAGTATTCTTTATGTTCAGATTCTGGGAGCGGCCGAGCCGCGGACCTTAACTGACATGGGCCGCGGCTCGGCCGGAGTTTCATTATAAAGATTTTGGTCCGCGGCTCAGCCCGTGCAATTCTCCACCCCCATCATTAAGGCCGCGGCTGAGCCGGTTAGCCATATTCAGTCCGCGGCTCGGCCGGTGCGATGATAGAAACATGAATTAAGGTCCGCGGCTCGGCCGCACTCCGGCCACGCCCACAAATTAAGGCCGCGGACGGGCCGGAAAGCTTTTGAGGCCGCGTCTCGGCCGGTCCCAGTGTCTGAGCAGCGCCTCATTCGCGACTTCAAATTTGTGTGAACTAACACACATCGCACCGAGGTGACTAGACGAATGACGCCTATTATAAAAGCTCTGCCAAACGCCTTCAAGAAAAAGTAAGCTTACATGCAGAGAATGAATAGTTAACACATTGATGACAGCGCAAATTGTTGACTGTCTGCCTTTTAAGCCCAAAAGCTTTCAAGGCCAGTCTTAGATAAAATCATGCACACTGCCATCTACAGTATACCTAGAGTAGCTGTGGAAGGCTAACAGAGAAGATAGAGGTCATCTCTAAAATCACAAGAGAAGAAAACTTCTGGAAGGGTTTGTACCAGATAATCGTCATTTCAACAAAGTTCAAGCCTTGACACACACCATTTGCGTCAAGCAGTCCCAAGTGGTAGTCACTGCTTGACACACATGGTGTGCCAAGCAGTCCTCAATGTGTTAAATTCTTGACTCGGAAAATTTAGAGGCTTTATTATTAGCGTTGGAACGTTGAAAAAACGAGCTATCATTGCTTGGTGACATTCTCGGTCATTATACCGCTGATAGTTTTGATAGTTCGTGTGTTGTGCAGCGCTGTTGTGCTCAAGATTTGTAATTACTCAAGCGAAAGATTCGCACTCTAACAATTATGGAGATTCAGGCTAGGGTCTTCTGCACACCTTGTTTGAAAAGGCGTGTCCCCGAATTGCTTAGACATTGCAATCTGCCAAAATCGGGAAATGTGAGCATTTTTTTTTCAAGGAAGCTGCAGCCATAGAATTTTCCAGTCGTCATTTAATTTCAGTCAACCTAACTCCATTTAGGCACGGTGCTACTTCGGTCTACTACGGTATGCTTATGATGAGGATAAAGCTGCGCTCTACTTCCAACAGAGTCATGGCGTTTGATCCGTTCGTTTTAGCTACTCTTTCTATATGCATACAACATTGGCAGAAATGCAGAATGAAATCGAGTTCCTATCATCGCCTAGACTTTATATGACAGACGAGTTTTCAGAAAATGAATTATAGCAGAATTCAGCCAAGCTCAGCTGCCTAACTAAGATGTTTTAAGCGTATATTCCAAGATGTTTGCTCCTTTGTGAAATGAAGAGAACAACGCTTATTTTGACTTTTTTGTTTGAAGAGAGTAGTAGAGGCGAAAATTGTCTCACAAAGCTGAATGTTGTCTCAAAATCATCTTTGCGCAATATGCTCAAGTGTAATTAGAATAAAATACGGCTTATTATTTCAAGGCTTATTATTTTCTAAAATTGCAAACAAAGCCGAGAACCTTCACAAAGTATAGTACTATCGCATAACTCTCAATGCATTACGATAGTATGTAATGATCAAAAGTCTAGTCTCAGAAAAAGTTGTTGGTTTGATAGAGAGGGAAACAAGAGCTACATAACCAATAATAAACTCAAAAAATCTTAATAAGCTCAAACATGCTTCGTTATGAACATCCGGCAAAAGGCATGTAAACCAGCGCACTAATTTACCGAAATGATGACAATTATGACAATAGTATGGAGTAAAAAGTGATAATCTATGAATTACTGCGCAGAATTATGAATTATTGCTTATAAAGTATTGCTTATGTAAACTTTTTAGGCAGCATGCGCCACGAAGCTGTAATCGGCAATTACACGACTTATTCTTGAATGGTCATATATCATCTTGCCGTGACAGCCAACTCTCTTGTTCTCACAGCCAGCAAACTCTATACATGTCTAAATTAAAGAAGTTCAAAAGAATGCGATTGAGCATAAGACTTGGCGTAGTTGCTAAATATGTCCTTAGTGACTCTGCTCATAATCTCAAGAATTTATAAGGTGTTACGGGTTCTGGGAATGCAGGTCTAGAGAGTGCATGCGCCATCCAGTACGTTTTACATTACGTTTGCTCAAGAGTCTGCCCAAGTGAAAGTATATTTTGAGGGCAAACCGGAGATTATTAGCGTTTGAAACCAGCAGTTTGTGTTCTTTACAAATCTTCGATCAGCTATACCTGATTGTTTCCCATATGTACCACCTCTCTCAAACAGAGCCTGCTACAATGGCCTCTCTCCACGTTCTAGAGGATTTACCTTACAAGGGAACGATACTCAATGTCCGTGGCCTTTTGAGACGAGATGTATACTCTCACACTCGCCTTCAAACGCTGATTCCGAATCTGACTTCCGTTTCTGCTAATCGTTTCTGTGAAGGAAGTTATGGAGGAATTTCGAGCCAACTTTGTCCGCCCAGAGGTATGGTCACCAGAACGCCTCTACCGGCGCCATGTTATTGTTTAGTGGTTAGTGTGATAGCCTCATAACTTGATACAGGTGTAGGCTCAAATCCTCTTGTGTTTTTATTTTGCACTACCTCAATTAAAGTTGTTCGAGATTCATTCGAATTACGGTCATTGAATACATTTTAGCGCAAATAGTAAGTTTTTTCCAAATTTCCACATTTTTTGAAGATTAATGGCGTTTAGTTAGCTCGAAGATGCGAAAGAAGGTTTATTGAGTCAATGCAAAACTGAAAAACACAAAAGGATTCGAACCTACACCGGCTTCAACTCATGAGCCTACCGCGCTAACCACTAGACCACAGCGCACACTCACTATTGCCGCTTCAAACATATTTCACTGGACAGCCAAAGCCCGCACAATCCTTTACAACATCTTTGAAGCGATTAGCAGAAAAGGAAGTCAGATTCGGAATCAGCGTTCCAAGACGAGTGTAATGGTATACAACTCATCTCAAAAAGCCACGGACACCGAGTATCGTTTCCTTGAAACGGCTGGTTGAAACATAGCAGAAGGAAAGAGAGCAGGCAGCTGCTGTATGACTGTGCCGTCCCTAATTTAATTGCAAGCTTACTCATAATAGCAGTTTCCGCAAATGGTATTCTTCCAGCGCAAATGCTGCTCGAGTTCTATTCGAATTGGTTGACCTCTTCTCTGTTCCTATACCATACGATGCTTTTGGAATAAGACACATATATTTGGAATCAGCTTCGAACGCTGATGCCAAATATGCTGTTCCCAGCTGCCGCGCATCATTCGCAACGGAGTTATGAGACCTCCTCCCCTATGACTCGCTCTACCGGGCAAGTCTAGTGGAAACACGACTTCTCGACTAGAGGTCGTGTGGTGAAATGGTATGTGTCTCGCTCCATAAGCCGATGGTTCGGGTTTGAGTCCTACTGCGTGTTTTTCGTTCTAGAAAGGTAGTCCAGAAACCCAAACATGGTTACAAGTGTTCGATCATGCCTACGTGCATCTGGTGAGTGGGCTTATCATAAATCGAAAATGTTCTGCCCCGAGCCCGCTCAAAAATCATTTGCAATCGAAAACGGGGCAGCGTTTGAGAAACCCAAAATGTAAAGTTTTTCTCAAAAATCATTTGCAATCGAAAACGGGACAGCATTTGAGAAATCCAAAATGTAAAGTTTCTATGGCGAAACTAACGCCGCAGTCTGAATACACCGTCAACAAAAGTGTATTCTGAACACTTTAAGGACTTGCAAAACGAGAAACACGCAATAGGAATCGAAACCCGGACCACATCAGCTTATGGAGCAATACACTCACCATTTCACCACACGCACTCTGGTAGTCATTGTCGTGTTTCCCCTAGACTTGCCGGTAGAGCGAGTCATAGGGGAGGAGGCCTCATAACTCCGCTGCAAATGATGCGCGGCAGCTCGGAACAGCATATTTGGCATCAGCGTTTGAAGATGATTCCAAATATACAGGGCTCCTAAATTGCAGAGTCGTTTGCACCAGCGGTCCCGCGACCGCGTCGCGCTCGGGCATTTTGCCGGCGCCAGCGCCATCGATCGAGGCGGCGCCATTGATGCCCTGGCGGGACGCGGTCGCGCGACCGCTGGTGCAAACGACTCTGCAATTTAGGAGCCCTGTATGTGTCTTATTCCAAAAGCGCGAGTTAAGTTAGGTAGCTTCCCTTGTTATATATAGCCAAAATCTCACAGCTTTCCAACACCTTTGCATTTTTAGAAAGCAAAAAAATTAACTTTGAAGATGTAAAAGACAGACGCAGAAACCGGAGTTTTACAGCAAAAAAAACTTGGGCTTTTTCGTTGCTCGATTTTTTAGATGCGGATTGCTCAGTCAACCAATCATTTCCAGGTATTATGCTGGTATGATGAGTATTGATTTGATTTTGATTTACTTCAACCTAGAAGTCTTTCAAAAAAATATCTCTGAGAACTTAGAACCTCCGCTGTTTGTCCACATCATATGATGAGTATTGATTTGATTTTGATTTACTTCAGCCTAGAAGTCTTTCAAAAAAATATCTCTGAGAACTTAGAACCTCCGCTGTTTGTCCACATTTACGATAAAATGATATGCATTTTAGATACTGGATTATTGGAACAAGCGTTATTGGAGGCAACGTTTGATGAAGTTTTGCATCTAACAATTAGAGAAAGATGATTTAGAAGCACTCAAAGGAACGACTGACAGTAAGATGTCCTCAAATTTCCATACAATTTCCTTGTGCTGCAGGCAAGTAGTTTGTGCATCAAGCCATATGACGTCATTGGAGAAGTTTGAAAGTAATGTTCAGTTTGCAACGGAAGTTCCCAGGTGCTTGCCCGATCACCGATCGTCCAAGCAGCGAACAACCAATATTGAGCCCAGTAAGTGACCGCCGGCGTGTGCGCGGACTTTACTCTATGCGCCATTATTTGCTCGCTACGCGCAGGTAGTCGACCCGATTAGCATGCTCGATAAACGCCACCTGGCTTGAAAGCCGAATTACCAGATATTAGGTTGGCACATAAGTTTTGCAACTTTTCCCGTAACTTTTTTCCTATTTCATGTAGCAATCTCATCTTGTGGCATCATGTAGATCGTGATGTAAGCTGCAAGTCTGCGCAAACGGTTTGATTTTTGATAACGTAGTACAAAAAATCTAAGCATTTTTTGAAAACTGCTGAAAATCGAGGTTTCACGATTTTTTGGCAAACATGAAGCCCTACGAAACCTGATTCAAACATATGAAAAAGCAATTACAGGCTGCATGTAGCTGGAAGTTGGCACATTGGAATCAGTGAAAAAGAAATGAAATTTAAACACAAATTAAGGTGGGGCGCCTTTGAGAAGTTGAACAAGTCAAATGCGTCAAGTTTTGAAGGCAATTTGACAATAACTAAGCTGCGAAAAGTCAGAATTCGCTATAACTTTGCACTATAGGGTAATCCTATGCGGTAAACACAAATATCATATTCATTTGTCGCCAAAATGAACTTTTGATCTCACGAACGAGGCCTTTTCATGCGAAACGAATCTCATTTTTGTGATCAGCATGTCAGATAAGCCCTATAGGCCAAGTTTCAGCAAAATCTGATGCATTCTAAAAATTTTCCCATAGTACCGTAAACCTACCGTAATCCTCACATAAGATGGTAAAATTCGGCAAAAATGTGTGCACTAGAAGCTTACATCATTCGTTATATTTCCAAAAAATGAACGCGCTAAGTTCAAAACAAAAGTTATATAAAAAGTTGCATTACTTATGTGCCAACCTAATAAATGCCTGGAGAATGGCTCTAGGGCTAATCCGCTGCTGTTACGTAGACGCCTGAGGCATACACTCAATTAGCACATATTTACTGCCCCTCAGCACATTCGTCTCCTCGGGCGAAAAATCGCAAAGGATACTTATTCGTATCAATTGTTCGTATATGACCATCAGACAATGTTCGCATGACGCTCAAGAAGCTAAAAATTTACACTCATAACATTCATGAAAATTCTGTCCGTCTATAGTCGAGTAGCGTGTGTCTGCCCTTATCGGTTTTGGGGCCTATGCGCTGGTGGCTTCGACAAGAATCTCTGTTTCTTCATTTTCTCGAAGCTTTTGCTGGATGTTGAGCAGATGTAAATATAACATTAAACTAATATAAATACCGAACAGCATTCTGAATCACCAATCATCAATACATTTGTTCTGTCGAACGTCCGTATAATGCTGCGTCCTCTTAAGTGTATCCTAGCATGCTAAAAAAATGGTTGCCAACCTGAAAATCCTCACTAAAATTTGCAGAATGAACATGTGCTAAGAAAAACGGCTTGAGTCGTAAACGTTGTGAACGTCATAAATTGAAATAGGGAATAAAATCAAAAAGTTCGGCATACAATTTCTATAAAAAACTAATTTTTAAAGCAATGTCAAATTCGCAAATTGGGCATTTTCGAGTGAGTAACAGCTTTAAAAACTTTTACAAGCAGATGTTACACTTGTCTTGTAAAATGCTGGGATTTGGATAGAAAAGTAGTAACCTCAGTTGATTATCTCAAGATCTTCTTAAATTTATAATTCATTCAAATTTTTATTTTTCCTATGATGCATAGAACATTTGTTTAGAACTGCTCCTGACTTATCGCAGTTGCAAGAATATTTTTTATACTCGCTTTCAATGCTGCTGACAAGAAGCAGGCGGCGAAAGCAGTCGAACAATGCCACGACATGTAACCCAGTAACTGATAGGAACATCATCTAAAGCTGTGACTCGTAATTTACTAAACATCTTGTACCAAACAATCCTTACTTCCAATTTTATGATGAGTGTTTGCGATCAGCAGTGCTGAGAAAAACCAAGAATTCCATTCCCATCAACCACTGTCAAAATTTTTAGCTTTGAATAGAGCAATAAAAGTGGAAAGGCTAATCTAAGAGACATCAGCAGTGATTTGTGTACTTTTCATAGAATCAATATTGAATAAAAAAATTGTGCTTGCTTCTCTAAGCTGTTGATGAGGTCTGTTTATAAAACCGATTGGTTCGAAAAATTAGCGAAAAATTTCAAGCATTGCTTGCTCACATCATGAAAAACTTCATTTTTTTTTACTCTGCGTTTCTTTGTTAATGTATACTTGGAGTTGTGCTTGAAAGTTATTCAATGCTTTCTAGCCCCAGTTGACTTTAAGAGAGAAGATAAGACAAAGAACAACAATTATGTAATATGTAAAGGCTGCTTCCATCCTAGAAAATGTGACACACACTAGAGAGCAAGTCAACTGTACACATGTCGATTGAAAGATATTATTAATTGAA
Organism: Cylicocyclus nassatus; assembly: GCA_958299035.1. Lineage (NCBI taxonomy): Eukaryota > Metazoa > Nematoda > Chromadorea > Rhabditida > Strongylidae > Cylicocyclus > Cylicocyclus nassatus. The sequence goes on from CATQJL010000305.1 coordinate 15,278,037, forward strand.
ACCCCCTTCTTGGGAAAATGGCTATGGGAAAAGGAAGAAAGGAAGCTGAAAGAGCGTTGTGCATCTACAGGATAGTATGCGAAAGAATAGAAAAAAGAAAACATGAAGACGAATGAACTTCAATCTAAATAATCGAAGATTACAAAAATGACTGATCTCAAATCTGGGGGGTTCCAAAAGGCTTAGATAGACAATAGGAGCGAATCGTATAGTATACCGAAACATACGACAACGTGCAAACGTGTTATTGAGCTTCAGGATCGAACAAATGCAAAAAGTTCTTTTTATCGTATAAATCTATTATGGCATTCAAACAAGGCAAAGCGCTTTCAATAACAATTGTTCTCGGCACTTGCTGCAATGTACGTGCAAAAGAGTTTTTCTACAGTTTCGCGAAAAGCATAGGAAAACAACGATTGTAGATGGCAGATTGTTGGCCTGCATTGATACTTTCCATATAGTTGGTGAATAGTTTGCATCTTGGCAAAGATGAACGCGTGGATTAACGTGTTCGATCTTGTATTACCTTTATAAAGTGCGAAAATGATTAGCACATCGCATTATTAATGTAAAAATTCGCTAGGCAAATGAATAACAGAAACATGTTAGGTGCTCGTCAAACATTTTTGTGCTTCCATAAAAAAAACAAAGAATAAAAACAAAAAGGCTTTACTGGGACTTATAAAAAAAAAGGTCTTCGAATTGAATAAAGAAAACATTTAGAATGCTTCGAAAATATTAGGTCGTTCCGAAAGTGATATCGCTTTTTACAAATGAACGCCACATTTGATGGAATCAAGATTTTCATGAGCTCTTAGGATTATTCAATGCAGCATTTCTTGCCCTTCCTAACAGTTGATTTCGTCGCACAATATTCAATGAGATCCCAAAAAACCAAACCTGCAACATATGCTTTTTGTCATGGTCAAGTTCGGATATTTTTCTATATTTTTGTAGTGATTCCCCGAAGATATACAAGTAACAGATGAATAGGGGAAGCCCTATAGAACACAAAACAATTTTTTTCTTTTTCTTAATGTGCTTTTTAGAGTTTTTAGAACCATTTTTTCAATGCTAAGAAATTCCATATTTGATCAGCTTAAATCTCACAGAACAACAACCGACAATCAGCTCGGGTGCCTTTCGATGCAGCTTTTTCTTCTATTTTTACCAATTGTTTTTGCTTTCCGATTCACGAAGTTTCCCGGAATAAAATCATAATAATTTAGGTTTCCCAAGGCGCCGCAGGCTGTACCCGAAATTTCCGAAAGTTATTAATCTGAAGCGGTAAACACTCATTTGCTTTGTAAAATTGGTGGCAAGCCATAATCCACATTTGTAAATTTCAAAACCCGAAAATTTATTGGTGTTTGATGCATCTTTGTCTGAGGCAAGCCTGCTAAAATTCGGTGATTCCATTGAAAAATCTCTACAAAAGTTTTGACGAGCTTTGGAAAGTAGAAAAATTCATGCTGTTCCTGTAGGGTTTGCTCAATCCAATGTTACTTGGAATCCCTCGGGGGTTTGTTGTAAAAATTTAGAAAAATTGTGAAACTTGACCTTCTCAAAAAGCATGGGTCGCAGATTTTGGTAGGTTTTTTTGAAGCTTATCGAATATTGTGCAATGATCATATAACCATTAGAAAGAGAATGCAATGCTGCACCGAATGCCACCAAGATCTCATAGAAATCTTGCTTAGAAATTTAGTGTTCACTTGAAAAAAGCGACATTACTTTCGAAACGACCTAATATGTTTGCATAAGGTGAAACAGCAGTGATTTGAAAAAAAATGATTGATTTGCTAAAAAGGCATAAGAAATAAATGGGCACTTACAATTTCCCTTTCCCTAAAATCGTCTGGCTTCCTCACAATGTTCCTTGAAAATGTCCACTCTGATCCCGCGAGCTGGAAAAAAAACTGTAAGAGGCACTGCGTGCCCGGTAAAAAGCACGTGACTGCCGCGCAAGACAGAAAGTTTAAAACCGCGGAGTGCGAGGCCGAAATTCTGAAGACCATGACATTCAAAACTCGTAGGGACGCGAACTTCTCAATTCAGTTGTCTGAGAGCTACATTCGGGGTTGAATAAGTAATGAGAAAATCCCTAAGACTTTCATCAGATGTAGAATGGAAAAAGCGACTGGATTGAGTTTAATTCTTGGGAAAAATGCTGGTTATTTCCTAGCAGGGATTTATGTCCTTACGGTCTGCTGCCTCAATCGAGGGCGCGCACTTGGCTGTAGGAAAATGGTCCAAAATTAGTAGTCGCTCCTAAACATACCAAATCATCTTGTCATGGCCCGTGCCACCTATTTGACAAAGAAATCAAGTCATTAAAAGCAACAATAGCCATTGTCGTTTGAAAGATTGCAACTGCTTTGATGGAGTCCTGTGGCCATATTCATCAACGAACCCAGTGGGTTAGCCTGCCCAGTAAATAAGCTTACCCACTGAGTTCGCCTACCCAGTGGGTAGGCTAACCCACTGTATCCACGAACGCCTCCGCCGCTGAGTTAGCTTACCCGGCAGCGCTGACGTCAGCAGCGTAAACATTGACCTCTATTAAAATCACACTTTGGCGCCCTTACCGTATGCATTCTTTACATTTTTGTGTTTTTTTCATGTCTATGTATGTACAACATCTCCACTACGTAATCACGGGCATCTCCGCTGAGTTTTTTTAACGTTGAGCGTAAGTTTGCTTTGTTACTATGCAAGTTAATAGATATCAGACATATTTGCTTGCATTCGTGAAGTTATCTTGGTACGTTTTGAGTGCTCCACCTCTATTCTTTTGCTGTAAATCACTTTCACTGAGTGAAACGTCCTTGAAATTCGTAAGTGCGTTATTTAAGAATGAAGCCCCGAATTTCTTGAAATCACAAATTCTCATTCTAGCTTAACATCTATTTTGTCGCAACGTCTGTTTGATGTCCTCTTGAATTTTTGGAAAAAATCTTGAATTTTTCGGAAAATGTATGACGCTGGTATTTCCGTCTTTTTTTGGTGAGATGATAAATTGGCTCTTTGCTGCAAAAACTTTTCTTTAATATCATAAAAAAGGGCTTGGGTGTCTGAATAGGACTATTAATGTTTCTAACAAGGGAAGTGTCAAAAGTCGCAGTGGCCTTTTGATATGAAACAGGTATCATCTGAAGCAGTTTGGAAGGCTGAGTCCAAAATAGTTTTTTCTAACTGCAGAACGAGTCTGGGTCCGGAGTTATGGGCATTTCAATCACCTAATTTTGCATTGTTAAAAGTACTCTGTGATCATGGAAATCCTTCAAGTACTTGTTAAAGCACTACAGCATAACACTGAGGAAGGAGTTGAGTTACATCAAACGTTGCTAAACTGTTTCATCTATGTTTAAGCCCAAAATGTATGGGCTTTGATAGTTTAGGCTACCTCAGCATTGCGAATTTTCTGCAAATCTAATGCAACAACTCCCGATCCAGATTCGTTCTGCAGCTAAGGAAGGCTGTTTTGAAGTCAGTGTTTCAAGCTCTTTCAGATGATGCCTATCTCTATCAAAAGGCCACTGCAACTTCTGACACTTCCCTTGTAAGATGACGTTCTTGCACATAACCATCGGCGCATAAAACTTCTATAACATTTGAGAAAATGGCCACCTTCCTTTGTTACCCATTGTGATCTTGTTGTGTGCTTGGGTAAGGCGAACCCACGTCAAATGGGTACCGAAACCCACAATTTCTAGGTAAGCTGTTTCGTGAATATCGGTATTGAGTAGGCTGACCCAATGAACTTGTTCGTGAATACCGGTATCGCGGCAATTTGTGGGTTAGCCTACCCAGCGGTAGACTTAACCCACTGGGTTCGCTTACCCAGCAGCTTCGTGAATACCGGTATCGTGGGTTGAGCCTGCCCACTGGATAGGATGACCCACTGGGTAATGTTAATGAATACGGCCACTGGAACGCTCTAACCTAGTGTCTGGGTTAAGGCGGAAAAATTTATGACCTTTAAACTTGCCAATCGCCTCAGTCGCTGGGACCCTGTGCTTGTCCGCACCTTGGGACGTCGGTATACAGTACTGCCGGTGAATGGCGAGATTTGGGTGCGAAAACAAAACCAGATCCTCGGCAACAAAACGAATTGATAAGAGAAGGTTGTTTTAAATTCATATGTGAAACGCAAGCACGTTAGCCACGACCCATGAGCTGAATTCTCTTAGACGCCTCAAGTCGCGTTGAAAACGATGTAGCAGCGGGAGAAACAAAGGGCACCTATGGAACAATCGCCGTCCAGCACCATTGAGTTACTCAAGGCATCTTACGATTAGAGAAGGAAAAGTCTGAAAAGATGGCAGAGATCACGAGCACAAAGCATCGATACAAGCCCCGTCAAGTAAAGACTAAACACCAGTGAAGTCCCGGCCGAAATTATACGTTAACAAAAGGTTTCTTCATCGAGTGCTTTCTGTCCACGACACCGGCCAGATCCGGCTTACCCAATAAAGAACGTCCGCAAAAGAATCTTTTTCCAAAATACTCTTACTCATAGAGTGCATCAAACTAGGCACAGCTCCTAATTTGAATGGAATGATTGCCAACTTAATGAATTCAGGAAGTCACAAACTGCACCTTCCCGCTGGCAACGCAAATAACATGATTACTAGGAAAGTAAAGGTAAAAGCATCTTTATTAAGTGTGCTTTACAAACTGCCTACATCACGCAGCGTATTTCGAGGGTGTTGGATGAGGCACAGACGCAGTAAGCCGGATTTTGCAAAATCTTCATATCGAGCACACTTGACTGTCTCAATGTTTGCGGAGATTTGTTTGGGATACCAGGTATGTTTCTCCCTTACGATAGAATGGTCAGAAGTTGAAGAGGCTAACCCAAACAAGCTTTATACCATGATGGAGCATAAAACGCTGACTTCGAATCTGTCTTCCTTATCTGATTATCACTTTTGTGGACGAAGCTCCAAGCAGTTTTATTGCAAAAAAACCCACATAAAAACTGTAAAATCAAGCTTATAATTGTTCTCTCAGCTCATGTTCAGGTGTTGTCTATACGAAGTAACCTAGCTGCATGTTTTGGCCCAGCATCAGCCGAGAGTGGCTCTGCACGGCCAAATTTTCACTTTCACACATAATTTCTTAGCACTATAATCGCCTTTAATCTTATATATAAAGCTGAATGTCTGTTTTTTGTCTGTCTGTCTGTCTGTCTGTCTGTCTGTCTGTCTGTCTGTCTGTCTGTCTGTCTGTCTGTCTGTCTGTCTGTCTGTCTGTCTGTCTGTCTGTCTGTCTGTCTGTCTGTCTGTCTGTCTGTCTGTCTGTCTGTCTGTCTGTCTGTCTGTCTGTCTGTCTGTCTGTCTGTCTGTCTGTCTGTCTGTCTGTCTGTCTGTCTGTCTGTCTGTCTGTCTGTCTGTCTGTCTGTCTGTCTGTCTGTCTGTCTGTCTGTCTGTCTGTCTGTCTGTCTGTCTGTCTGTCTGTCTGTCTGTCTGTCTGTCTGTCTGTCTGTCTGTCTGTCTGTCTGTCTGTCTGTCTGTCTGTCTGTCTGTCTGTCTGTCTGTCTGTCTGTCTGTCTGTCTGTCTGTCTGTCTGTCTGTCTGTCTGTCTGTCTGTCTGTCTGTCTGTCTGTCTGTCTGTCTGTCTGTCTGTCTGTCTGTCTGTCTGTCTGTCTGTCTGTCTGTCTGTCTGTCTGTCTGTCTGTCTGTCTGTCTGTCTGTCTGTCTGTCTGTCTGTCTGTCTGTCTGTCTGTCTGTCTGTCTGTCTGTCTGTCTGTCTGTCTGTCTGTCTGTCTGTCTGTCTGTCTGTCTGTCTGTCTGTCTGTCTGTCTGTCTGTCTGTCTGTCTGTCTGTCTGTCTGTCTGTCTGTCTGTCTGTCTGTCTGTCTGTCTGTCTGTCTGTCTGTCTGTCTGTCTGTCTGTCTGTCTGTCTGTCTGTCTGTCTGTCTGTCTGTCTGTCTGTCTGTCTGTCTGTCTGTCTGTCTGTCTGTCTGTCTGTCTGTCTGTCTGTCTGTCTGTCTGTCTGTCTGTCTGTCTGTCTGTCTGTCTGTCTGTCTGTCTGTCTGTCTGTCTGTCTGTCTGTCTGTCTGTCTGTCTGTCTGTCTGTCTGTCTGTCTGTCTGTCTGTCTGTCTGTCTGTCTGTCTGTCTGTCTGTCTGTCTGTCTGTCTGTCTGTCTGTCTGTCTGTCTGTCTGTCTGTCTGTCTGTCTGTCTGTCTGTCTGTCTGTCTGTCTGTCTGTCTGTCTGTCTGTCTGTCTGTCTGTCTGTCTGTCTGTCTGTCTGTCTGTCTGTCTGTCTGTCTGTCTGTCTGTCTGTCTGTCTGTCTGTCTGTCTGTCTGTCTGTCTGTCTGTCTGTCTGTCTGTCTGTCTGTCTGTCTGTCTGTCTGTCTGTCTGTCTGTCTGTCTGTCTGTCTGTCTGTCTGTCTGTCTGTCTGTCTGTCTGTCTGTCTGTCTGTCTGTCTGTCTGTCTGTCTGTCTGTCTGTCTGTCTGTCTGTCTGTCTGTCTGTCTGTCTGTCTGTCTGTCTGTCTGTCTGTCTGTCTGTCTGTCTGTCTGTCTGTCTGTCTGTCTGTCTGTCTGTCTGTCTGTCTGTCTGTCTGTCTGTCTGTCTGTCTGTCTGTCTGTCTGTCTGTCTGTCTGTCTGTCTGTCTGTCTGTCTGTCTGTCTGTCTGTCTGTCTGTCTGTCTGTCTGTCTGTCTGTCTGTCTGTCTGTCTGTCTGTCTGTCTGTCTGTCTGTCTGTCTGTCTGTCTGTCTGTCTGTCTGTCTGTCTGTCTGTCTGTCTGTCTGTCTGTCTGTCTGTCTGTCTGTCTGTCTGTCTGTCTGTCTGTCTGTCTGTCTGTCTGTCTGTCTGTCTGTCTGTCTGTCTGTCTGTCTGTCTGTCTGTCTGTCTGTCTGTCTGTCTGTCTGTCTGTCTGTCTGTCTGTCTGTCTGTCTGTCTGTCTGTCTGTCTGTCTGTCTGTCTGTCTGTCTGTCTGTCTGTCTGTCTGTCTGTCTGTCTGTCTGTCTGTCTGTCTGTCTGTCTGTCTGTCTGTCTGTCTGTCTGTCTGTCTGTCTGTCTGTCTGTCTGTCTGTCTGTCTGTCTGTCTGTCTGTCTGTCTGTCTGTCTGTCTGTCTGTCTGTCTGTCTGTCTGTCTGTCTGTCTGTCTGTACGTACGTATGTCCCGAATAGAAAATTCCATTTCTGAACCGATCCGGACCAAACTTGGCACACATACCTTTCGGGGCCGGGCGGGTGTCATAGGCTACTTTTCGTCATCGATCGATATCGATTTTGTCGATTTTTGAAAAAGTTCGAGTTACGGGGCTGGGAGTTGGCACAGGGGGTAAGTGAGCATGCTGATTACGAATATATCATTGACAGGACCGGGCGGAGCCGGGTTTGCCAACTAGTTGTTTATAACTCCGTTCTCAAAAGCGGTAAGCAGATAAGAAAGACAGATTTAATGTCAGCGCTTTATGCTGGTCCAATAGTATGCACCTGTCTGAAATGGCCACTTCAACTTCTGACCATTCCCTTGTTAATCGAACAACAAAAAAGGTCTTCGATGGTCTAAAAACCAGCTCGTGTTGACTGCTTTGGTCGACTATGACGCGAAACACCCGACATGCATAAAGACCATGGTAACTGCAGCCCAGGAAGTACCTCCTCCACCTACTACAAGTGTGCGTTCATCCGTCCAGCAATCATATTGCCAAAGGAGTACGACACCAACACATTGTCCCAACGTATGTGTACGATGCTGTAATAGTGCATCAGTCACTCGATTGGTGGACAAAGTGAATTTGGGTGGATAGACAATAATTTTTTTCATAAACGGCAAGAGATCATTTGTAGAACCTGAAATTAACAATAAAGCTCATAAGCACTGAATCCCAACTTTATTCTTCATTATGATTCAGTGAAAAATAAAGAAGAGATTCGTCATATGTCCTGCATATGCGTCGCCAGCAGGGTGTGCAGCTTCTTACCGCTTGCTCAGCAAATTGGTAATTACTTTACCTGGACCACGAGCTATGCCTAGTTTTTTGCAGTCATGGCTGAGCGGCATTCAAATGAGGGATTTTTGCAGATGTTTTCCAGTTATGTCGGGGCTGCTTGAACTTTTGTAAAATGTTTAAGCCTTCAACAAGATTGGTATAACGTTTATTAGGCTAACGTTTCGGCCAACTCGCCTTCGTCAGAGCCTGTAATAAGCGAGTAACATATGAAATCTACTCGCCCTAACGCCTTGTCATCTTGCAGGAAAAAGGTGAAGGCTTAGACATTGTGTCGTTTGAGGCTCTGACGAAGGCGAGTTGGCCGAAACGTTAGCCTAATAAACGTTATACCAATCTTGGTGAAAGCTTAGATATTTTACAAAGGATACTCTGGATATGCCATGATTCATCGAAAGTCGTACATGGAATTTGATGCTTGAACTGCTTATCTAATGACACGATTTCATAAGCGTTGGCGAGTTGGTGGCAAACGGATGTTATACAAGAGTCCCAACTTTTGAGCCTGTAATGGTATCTCTTACTTGCTAGATCCGCGTACGCTTCTCCTTTTTCAAGAGATGTTGTTCGTGAGACGTTTCTTTCTACATCTAGAACTGCCTGCTCACCCCAGCTGCATAGTTCTGACATTTTTCGAAATCTTCTGTTGAATCTTCCTCCCAAGCATATCGGGAAATGGTGTTCTCAAAAATGCGATTACCAAACAACGAGTTTTCCAGGGCTTTGCTCAATCATATAATTTCCTTTCCGGATCCCATTAACGCAGATCTTTGCACAAAGTAAGCGGTGCTTTAAATTTGTTCAGAACTACGAAACCACTCCGACATTGATCAACCACCTTCTTTGAAAAGCATGTGGTTCTGCATGCGACGTGCCCTTCGTGAGTCCCAAGTCCAATAGCGACGTTCTTTTCTGGAAAAGAATCGCCCTTGAGTAGTAGTAGCCGCTTTGATAAATGCAGTAAGTTTCTTTCCATTCTCGTTCCCGTCTCCCAGACAATTCCCAAACTCTGACATTTTCTTGTATGTGTGTCTGTCCCATCCTTGCGCTGAAGTTGCCAGCCAGTCGAGCTTATCCGATGCTTTTGCGCGTAGCATCAACTAGGACTAGTTAGTTATTGTGATGACACAATTTCGACGAGGTGGCTAGCGGATGGTAGACAAGAATTCCAACTTTTCAATAATCTTGCCTCCTTCGTGTTCGCAAAGATCTCTACCATCCTTCAAGGCTTAACCTGCTCTAAGGTGCATCGAATAGCTTCATTAGTCATTATAATTCTCGAGAGGTCTTGAACGACGCCCGTTCCAAAAAGGCTGTACTTGTGTTCTTTGTTTCTTTCTTTATACCTGTTGCTCATAGTTTTTGATGCGACTTGCGAGAACTAGGACTATGACTCTAGGAGAGTAGATCTTATGGGCTAAGGCTAGCGTGCCTGCTTTTTATATACAAAAGCAAAACAGCCTTCGTGCTTGTCGAGTCCGTTTTGTTGTCGAGGATCTATGGACGTCTTGTTTTCGCAACCATGATTTCTTCGCCTCTGACTGGGTGAATTGCCATAAACGTCCCAAGCTGCAGACGAACACGGTGCCCAAACTACTGAGGAAATTGTCAGCTGAACGGGCCATAAAATTTTCCGGTGCATCTTAGTGGAGCGTTCCAGGACTGTGTTGAAGCAATCGCTTTCTTGTGAAGACTTGATCCGCGTTATCAGGTAAATGCTGGGTCAGACCTCGAGGCGAACGTGGCGTACGCGACGCAGCGAACCACCATAAATTTTTGCTCGGAAATAAGCATCATTTTTCTCACGCTTCGATTTCAGTTCAATCGCTTTCATTTTCCCCACACTTGAAAAATTTGTTGGATGTGTTCCCTTCACTTAGGAAGCTTCCAGACCGCGCCGGGACCGCGCTGATTGTCGCTTTTGCAGCCAGTAGCTGCTTTCGCGCCGGTTGCCGCTATTGCAGCTGAAGCGCACTTTGTCAGATTTTGTCCTTGGAGCGTAGCGAGAGCTATTGGCACTAGATGCTAGGCTTTTCGATTCTTTTGCCACCACTCTTTTGTTTCCAAGGTCCTCTTCTTTCTGTAAGTATTCAATGCAGGTTCTACGATGCTTGAGTAATCGACTCATTGTCAAATATTCAATCTACCTCCCGTGTAGATTCAGAGTGGAAGGGTTTCACTTAACAATGAATCGATTTTTCCAGCAGTAGACAACCGAAAAAACGAAATCCAGATCAAACGAACCATATCTGCAATCAATTACTACAGCAAAGAAGAGAACTTTGAAAACAAAAGAGTGATGACAAAGGAATCGAAAAGCCTAGCATTTAGTACCAATAGGCTCTCGCTACGTTCCAAGGACAAAATCTGACACAGTGCGCTTTAGCTGCGATAGCGGCAACCGGCGCGAAAGCAGCTACCGGCTGCAAAGGCGACAACCGGCGCGGTCCCGGCGCGGTCTGGAGGCTCCCTAAGTAGATTATTCTCCATAAACCTCATGCATTCAGATAACTTACAAAAGCGTTTTCAATCGAAGTGGTCTTTCCAAATGAGACCCTTAACACTTTAGGAGGCATTGCACGCTGACTACAAATCTCTTTTTATTATCTGCCAAGCGTCTTTGGACATCGAAGTATGAGCGTTTTTTATATGAAAAGTGAGGCAGAATTCAAGTGAAATCAGTTGCTACGGTCTTTCCAGCGCTTAGATGAAGCAGTGTCAGGTTTTAGCATATTAGGCAAGAAGTATTCATTGTTTGAACTGCTCTGTTATTGGACTATTTGAGCAAATTTGAGCACTTTGTCCTAGTTTTACATTTCATTTTTTGACCCACCAGCTCATGAATCTGCGTCTATAGGCGCTTGGCAGATAATAAGAACAGATTCGATTTAGTGTGCAATGCTCTCCAAAGCAGTATGGGTTTTATGCGAAAAGCCACTTCGACTAAAAACGCTTCGCTTATTAGCTCTTTTAATTTTTATCAATAACTTGAGCTTTTCTTATGCACACAAGGCGGCGGATATGTGCGTAAACCCTTTGTCTGTTCGAAAAACATAATTTGTTGTGGAAATTTACAAAAGACATCTTATTGTTACTTGGTCTTCTAGTTATTCCAAATTTGTTGCACAAAATGCAGAACTTTACTCATAAGGGATTTCACTTAACAACTTAGTATCGTGTTTCAAGATGAGACACATATATTCGAGATAAGCTTTAGACGCTGATTCCACATATGCGTTCCTAGCTGCGGCGCATTATTCTGAAGGAAGTTATGAGCTTTTATTTTGTGCGAAATTGCCATACTTTTCCATATGGTAGGGCTGGCTGTAAGTGGAAATTTGCCTAATAACTTTGCTGGGATATAAAATTACATCGGATTGAGTCTTAGTCGACTTGACAGGAGACTTTATACAGTTAATTAGCACTTAGGTGATGAAACCATGATGCCAGTAGGTCAAAGAGTATGCAAATTTTGCACAGAAAAAATAGATTACTCGCTTCAAAATGACGTGCCGCGGCTAGCAACAGTATATTTGGAATCAGCGTTCGAAGCTGATTCCGAATATATGTGTATCATCTTGAAACGCGATACAGTTAAGTGACATCCGTTACATAACGGGCAGGATCCATCCGGTGGGCCAACTCGGTACCGTCTGGCTAGCTTCGGTACGGAGTTCGTGCCCCGGATCCTACCAAACTTTGTGCGGAAGTCCTCGAAAGCTTATCCTTTACACTGTGGTCCTAATTATGCTCTAACCAATAAATCAACCTAAACTCCACCCAAATTAGCTTAAACATTGAATCCCCATTCAAAAACAGTTTTTTTTTTTGAAAAGACAGAACACTCCTGAAAATATATTATTTATCCATAGTATAGAACAACAAAACACAGACATCTGCTTAGCAAGATAGCTTCATATTATAGGGTTACCGAGTAGAATTTGGGACGACAAGATTTTTCCACAATTAACCAGCCCTTCTATCTGCTATAGGAAGAAGTCTGCGGATACGTTTTAGCGAAGCATAATCTAAGAAGGAGTAGTATCGAATTGTCCTTACTGGAGTCTACTAGGGGCAATGCGCACTACATTACACTTTTGCGAAGAGACGTCCGCAAAAAGGTTCAGAAATGCTGAAATCGGAATATAAAGGGCATGCTGTATAAAACACTCGACTTAATGGGCTGAGTACAACGCTTTTTTACATTCAGATCACATTTATTTCAGAGGAAGTTACGATGAATGAAATTTGGAAATGGGTGATTTTCCAGAATTCACAATACTCACATCTCTTCTAGAAAGAAGTCTACGGCTGCACTTTAGCGCGCTATAACCTACAAGATCAGTAATACCGAATAGTACTGTACTTACTGGTATCTTTTATGTTAGATAACGCTGCATTACATTTTTACAAACGGACCTCCGCGAAATTTAAGAAAACTGGGAACGGAATATCGAGACATGCTGTACATCTTAAGAATCGCCTTGAGGAGCTGAACACAATGCTGCATTTCGACAGAATATATTCATTTCGAAGAAAGTTATGGCACTGCGTGCAGTTTGCCTGATTCGCGTGGATTCCTCGGATTCCTGTAATGTGAATTGTGAACGGAATTCTGTGATTGTTCACGGACTTTTACGGAATTCCCGGAAATTTTGCACATTCTGAGAGTGGTGTTGTATTTTTGATATGAAAGACCGTACTCGCGCGACACATGTTACAACACAAGCAATAAAAGCTGTGCTAAATACCGTATCTTTCAATCAACATGTCAGACAACCCCCATAGTTGAAGTTACCAACGAATCCGGAGCTAGCTCAGAGGGCAAAGAGGGTTAGAATATTTTTTTGACAATAGAAACAGAGGGTCATTCTCAATAGTAACTCAGTCTATCTTGCGTACTTCGTTAGTTATCTAAATTGCACATCGCTTTTACAAGTACTTTTTGCGTTGTTGAAAATCAAAGCAAAGATCTTGCAACTTACGCGGCATCTGCATCGCGGTTCCTGCATTATTTATCCAAGTGTTATTTAAAATTGTTTCAGAACTCTTGCCCATTTTCGAAGTTTAAGTTTGATTCACCACAACTCTTAAAAACGATAAACTTTGATGCACATGGAATGAAGTGTGTTACAATCTACAAATCTTCATCATTTCCATGATACTCAAGTATTGCAGCAACTAGCGAAAGATTTTTTCAACGAAAACTGCCAAATGGTTTAATTGGGAATCACTATTTTCAAAAAACCATGATTTGATTTATAATGTAGTAGGCAGTAGCCCTGCTCACTGTGTAGTCGATAGTCAGCTAAGCAGTACTGAAGACCTAAGCTAACCTAAACTTCACCAAATTTTTTCTTAAAAATTTTCGCAGAGGAATCTAGAAGGATACTGTTTTACCCTATTTGAGGTACAGAAAATGCTTTTTTTGGAATCTACGCTTGGCGTCAACAGTTGATAAAATTTTTCGCATTTCTAGTAGTAAATGGAGCGAAAAGGAAAACTTTTCACACTTGTTTTGCTGTCCTTTCAAGCTATGGAACCACAGAAGGAACAAAGCTCTACAAGACGGTGCATGTATGAGAACTAGAAGAGAAAAGCTTTTGAATGATTCAAAAGTGTCTACAAAAGCGATATTTTTCCTTAAATTCAGTCGCTTGAAAAGAGGTTCAAAAATTGGGCAGAACTTCACAGCCGCATACAAATTGTTATCGTACGCCTGAAGGCAAAAATTGTCTCGAGAAAAGTGTTGTTGCAGCTCACAACTACTCCGATTTTTTGGAAGCACGGACCTATATATTCTTAAACGCACCATCCACCCAGATTTTCAACTTCCAAGTTTTTGTCTTTTCAGGGCATTCTCATGTCCCTGATCCCAACTAAGAAGTTGAGAATGCGCGAAAACTTCGACAATCCCCATTCCAGAGAACCCACAGGCCGACTTTCTGGAACGCTGATTGGATGGGCGCGCACATGGGCGGGCATGGATGGGGGTCCTCGTGCATCTTCACTATTCCGAAGCAACTTTCTCGCTTTTGAAGCGGCATTTTGCGCCGCAACTTGGGCATTGGATTGATAGAGGGCCCTACTATTACATGCGCCAAAAGCTCAACACTCAACTTAGGGTGGACGGTGCCTTTAACATTATCAAATTGCGACAGAACTTCTCTTTTGTTGAAAAATTCATTTGATAATGAGTGATGCACCATGTATTGCTCAGGTTCTGTTAGGTGTGCCATAGATTTTTACATTCCTCCTCATTGACAAAAGCATTTTCAGGTTTCTGACAGAACAAACTTGCCTATTTTCTGATCCAAGCACAGACTTATTTCTTTTATTTATGAGCTTTTATTCCTCGCTTGTCAATTCTTAATGTCTTTCTTACTGACAAACCCCTTCCATAATTACTAAATCCCCGTTTCTTGTCTACAGAAAATTTTGATTTTCATTACTCGCTAGCAACGTGCAGTTAAGCTTTTTATTTTTATGAAGACATAGACGCCTAACCGTCTGAATGCCTCCAAACCTTCCAATCTTTTCAAAACATTCCCAATCAATCGCTTGGATTTTCCTGACTAGCTCTGTGCAACTCAACGATTGTACATATTTTTCAATCAAAGATTGAGTTCTTTGATCAGGTTTTCCAACAGTCTTTTGGAATGATAGAAAGTTCCGAAAGTTTATTAATTTTGCAATTATATTGTTTGCCATAGTGCCCGAAATGCACTCAGAGTACTGATCAATTTCCTTTTGATTGTTTATTCTGCTATTTTTAGGAAATCCTGAATAAAACGAGCATGACTTCTCCATCCGTTTAGCCGCAATATAATAATTGCTGCTGTTGAATACTACTAAATTTTCAAAGTTTGCTTCACCACTTTTTGTTTCTAACAAGATACAAAGATACGTAGATTTGTAAGATACAAATCCCGCCTATTCTACACTCCTTATTTCGGCTAGCCTTATCCTCTTGTGTCAATCAAAAAGGCCAATACTGCCTTTTGACTATCAGCGGTCAATTTATTCCTCTTTTGGCAGGGATATTCTATGTAATATGTGACCCTTCGGTGGTTGAGGAAAAATTCCAAGTAAAAACACGCTTCTTCATTCTTTCAAAATTTCATTCTTCTAACTTGGTCTTGCTTTTATACTGTGATGAATTTTTATAGTATATAAGATACACGGCTTCGCTAATCTTCATTGCAGGATAAGGCGAGAATGGCCTGCTCGACAACAAACCAGTGTTTCTTACCCATACTGTGAGCATCTCCTCTCTATGCAACGTTCATTAGCCATAAATATGATATAATATATTCTACTCTGAGAACTAAAACGACGTTTTGAGCATTTCTTTCATCAACAGTGGCTTTCCTGCTTCGATGCTCAAGTCCTACATCATTTAGAAGTTCCATAATTACTGGACTTTCTCCTGTAGCTGAAGTCATCGTTCACCCGCATTTTCGGATTTATGTTCAAACGTTCTTAACATGGTCCTGATCTAAGATATTAGGAGAGACATAAAGACCTATCCCCTTCTAAAACCTATCTTCGCAAACATAGACAAATGCTCTGATACTGATTCCGTCGTAAGCAACATGAACATAGTTACGTAATGTGCTTCTCGACTCTGCTTGCTATGTATGAAGGCGACAGCAAGCAATATCCTCAAAAGATGCGTAGCTAGCACCGGTCAAGCTGGATATCGTTTTTGGGACTGAAAGAAAAGGGGTGTAATTGAAGTGAGATGAAAACTTCGACGATTTTTCTAATCGTTTTATTTCTTTAAGATTTTTTACGTTTAGGGTTTCGGATCAAAGAGATCTTCGTATGAGATTTTCATAATCAAAGGCGACTTCGTTTTGCAACTGCCAGCTTTCCAAGCTTTGGTTGGGCAGTGCCCGTGTAATTCTATCATTTGTGTTAGCGTTCCTCCTTTCTCCGCCGATGTGGAAAAATGGAGTGATAGGGTTAATGATAGACATCAACGTATTGTATGGAGGTGACACGGATGACGTACACTATACCTCGTAGCTTATTTGCCGTTCAGATTATGGAACAGACGCGTATCTCTCAGTTTTGAACAACGCAATATGTTTTTAGCAACATTATAACATTCTGTGATGTTGCTGCTTTATTTCTGAGGTGTGAATCAAAAACAGGATCAACATCTGATTTTAAAAAACTGGACTCACACTATCAGGTGGGCAGTACAAATTCTTGGTAAATCTATTGAATATGTCAATATTTCCTGGCCCTTTGGGGGGGGGGGGGGAGTTTAGCAATCCTTCCTGTGAAGCTTGGACAGATATGGTACAAGAAAAGAAGCAATTCCTCTTTTGAAAAAATGTGTCCACATAACGGAGAAGTACCCGCTCCTTTACTCTCAGTGTGCAGGTACTGATAAGGTAGCATATTTCATGACAGGCTGCTGTCATAAAAGCGACAAATTTTTGTAGGGACAAGGCCGTGTTTGAGATTCCTTTTGGAAAAAATTAGTTTAGAAAAGAACGAGAATGACTACATTTATCCGACTATATCCCAATTTGAATGATGTGTACTCTAATTTCTCTTACCCAGTCTGAAAGCAGCCTTTCAAAATCGAACGGTTTTTCCTCGACGCTTGCTTGATTGCATAAGTTCTGTGCAAGATGGTAGACTTTGTAAATCCAAGTCGCGAAGATTAGAAGTTATAAGAAAGGAAAATTCTCACTTACGCTTGCTTAGCACATTTTATAAAAAGTTATTGTGTGGAAGCGACAACATTTACAAGGACAAATGCCGTATAATATTTATTTTGGAAAAAATCATCATAGAAAAGAACGAGAATAACTACAGATACCCGACTATTTCCCAACTTAAACAATATATGTTCTCACTTCTCTGAGTCACACAGTCCCAGACTAGCTTGGCATGGTCCCTGTCCAAGAGTGTTGCATTCAGAGCATGCCTTGCCAGGTTTGTACTGCAGGGCGCCGGGTTTGTTTCCTCTGAATTAGCATTGCTCAAAAAGCGCTCAATAAAATTGTAAATTGATCTTACGGAGGGTAATAGAGACACGCCTCCACCCAATCGCTACCGCACCTGGCAATGGAGCAACCCATTTGATGACTTTCCGCCCAGCCCATCTTCAATAATAATTTTTCATAAAAAAGCCAATCTCAAGCAATGACCATTGTGGTTATTAACCAGACACGGAACTCTTGTTTATTATGCATTGTACTTACTAGGGTGTAAGATCTTATGCTGCTGCCGCTGTGTTGAGCAAGGAATTTGGCACTTTGTCCTGGACCGGCAACCTTTCGCACAGGTTTCCACCATTCCGTAACCGTCTGAAACCCAATTATTCGCTTCCTCAATTCCACATCAAAAATGCACCTTCTTATTCATGTCTCTCCATGTTGGCTCGTTCGAAGTAATTGTTTGGCGATAGAAATTCTGTGCCGGTAGATCATCACTCGGTCTTTGGTAACCTTCCGTTGGACAGCTTCTGAGGAAATTGTGGGCTTGTTCTTCCAGAGTGCAGTTCCAGTGCTACAAATTTTGATAATCAGAGTAGTTTCATAGCACGACGATAAAAACCGACTAGGTAATTCATGTTAGTGGCTGCCGGTAGTGTGGCTCCTGTGTTATCCGTGATTTGTCCTAGGGCGAGAGTTGATCTAAAAGAGCGTAATCTGTGCTATACCTTGTAAAACGGCACATGTTAATATGCCTGTTGAAAGACTTGCTATGTCTTTGACGTTTTGAGCTCAATAACGAGCAAACTATACCTTCGGAAGTTGTGAGTGTCTTGCATGTGCATTCTCATTGTGTCGGAAATTTCGCCAAAACTGCACCAAGTGCTTGGCTCTGAAATTGAATAGTTAGGAAATCTTAACAATTACTACATCCTACATTTGATTTTTATTTGAAGCAATGATACAGATATGATTCGGGACCTCCATTTCTATAAATTGAACCGTGAATCTTTGAGCGAGCGTAGTACGCGTTAATAAATGTCACACTAACGAATGCAGTAAGTGTTATATGCACACTTTTTTATAGTTTGACGCAAAAATACACAGAAGCGCAGCAAGAAAACTATATATTAATCATCAGTTCAGAAAACCTCTTTTATATCCAGCTCCTTGAAAATGTTTCAAATTTCTCATCTGCTTGAACCCTCGGGTAAAAAATGCATCATTTCCAGACACTATCACACTGACTTCTTCAGTGGTTTAAGACACATGCCATTTCTGGATTGACTGATTTTCTTAGTAGTAGCTTACCTGCCGAACTTGACCCGGGGAACTCGGCCAAGGATAGAAGTGTTGTCGTCTCAGGCGCTAGAGAGCCGGCCCCACTGGTAACTGCGGCGGAAGTTGTCACTGTTGGTGCCTGTGTCGTGTTGGCTGGTTCAATGCACAAGCCGGACGAGTCACAAGTCAAGGGAGCTTCGCAATTGCAACCTTTGTCATTTTTACCCACATCATAAATTTTATCTCCCGGACTCATATCCCTGCAAAATTCAGATTGTCTTCAACTTCATCTCTTCTGCGAAAAGGAATAAATTTGCTTTCTAGAATTTATTTGATGCTCTAAGGTTTGGACATAAGCATTTAGGTCTACGTTGGATGTACGAAACAAGTTCTGCTCATTTATCGCTCAAATTATTATATGACAGAGTTATATGGCCAGGGGACCACAGCGACCGGCCGAGTTTGTGTGACTTCTGGGCTCATAATGTTTCCAGATTTTCATCTTTAGAGCAAAAAATTGATATTTGGGACAAAAACCGTAAGTCTGGAGAGTGAAATCCCATTTCGCTCTTAGCGTAAGGACTAATGCAACACATAAAGAGACGGTTGATACCTATAAGATTTTGCTTGGGGTAAATGACATTCCAAATAAGCGCAAACAAATTTGCTAGAAACGACAAAAAACCGTGCCTTCATAGTACTTAGGATGGGTATAACACTAGTAGCTTATGTGCCTGTGCCTTCTTTGGGTGAAAGGAGGGGAGATGAGGGAGAGGCGTTGTTACTAAATTGCTCCAATTTTAGATTCGCTTTAAAAAAAGATTGATGCTGTACCAGTAGTATACGACATTATAAGATTTAGTGAAATTTGTTTCTTATTCGTTCATACGAAATGGAATGAGCCGCAGGGGGAAAAGCTCTTAGGTTATAATACGCAGCACAATTGCCAGACAATAAAAGTCAAGCATCACATTATTCTATCTTGTACACAAAAGTTTCAATTAAAAATATGGATGACTAACCCTTTATCAGTGAGACAATAAATGTAATATATTGGTTGTTCACCGGACGTGCACTGACCTTGGGAGCAACCCACTTCTTTGGCTTCAGAATTCATTAGCTGAAAAGCTTATGGTAGTTGCAGTACACAAGGGTTTTTATAGGCTTACTATAGCATATGCCTTCAGTGGAATTTCATTTACGAAATCAGCTGAACCAGCAAAAGTCACGCTGCTTTCGCCGACACCAGTGAGATTTTGGTTATCGATGGCGCTCAGCTTTTGCCAGAGTCTTGTAGACAAATCGGCGTCGAAGTACTCATAATCACTAAAAAGAATTAAGCGATCATATAGTCGAAATAAGTCATGAAGAAGAAAGGGTGAGCTGCTGAAATGTACGATGACCAGTTAACACTTTCATCAGAACACCATCAAATATGATAGCATTGAATTGGGAGAAGGATTATTACTACAAATTCAAGCCTAATTGAGATCACATTTCTTTAAACAGCTGAGTTAAGCATATGTATTCATGATTGGAAAGAGTTTGTTATTGAGATAAAAACTCGTACTTCATTAGAACATTAGCTTCCACGTTTTCATCATCCGCAACTTCGCAAGCGCTCACCAGTTCGTCCACATGCGTTTTAGCTTGCTGTTCAAGATCGCAACTCCATGTCTGAAAATGAAAGATTTTTTTATTGATGTTAATTGATTGATTTTTATGTTGATTTTTATTTCGTCTAAATTCTTAGACATCGGTCAAAAATATAAGTTTTTGGATTCCTCCAATTCTGAAATTTTCCCTGGCTTTAAGAAAATTCACAAAGGTTGTATATAGTTCTCAGAATCAGACAGTAATGGAAGGCTCAAGCCTTTTCTATCATCTTGTACATATGTTCTGCCTCATAAGAGTTAGCACACTTTCAGAATTTGGAAGAATTATTACTTGTTCAATCACAATTATCCTTATAAGTGATAATTTAACGCGCAGTAATTAGGATTTCGCAGTTAAACTCTGACATTCCTTGCAGTGAACAGGGCTCGGCACAGGTGGCATGCAAGCAAGCTGGATATTGTTTTTGGGACAAAAAGCAAAGGGTTCGTTTTTGAGGACACAGAAATTGCGACGTCTTAGTCGACATTTCGTTTTGAGGTTTTTTTACGATTACGGTTCAGAGTCAAAGGGGACTTCGTAAAATTTTGCGAAAGTCAAGGGGGACTTCCTTTTTTGCATTTTCAACTAGCCATCTCCTGCCGAGTCCTGGTAGGTAAATTGACTTACCAATTTACGCATATTTTGTGCTGACGGAAGTTCTGTTGGTTGCACTCCGGAGGTAACTGAGCCTTTAAATCCGTTATATTGCGTGCCAGTGGCCAATTGCGAACGTCGCGTGTTGATCATAGTAAGTATTTGACAGTCAACCTCATTCTCGGTCATTGTACCATCTGGGCACTTGGTACTACTATTCCCCTCTGTCTGCCCTGAAAGCGTGTCATAAAGCTTATCTATTCGAGTAGTCACAATTCATCTTCTAAGAGCTGCTAAACTTGCCTGCGCACAAGGCCGGCAACAAAAGAGCCACCTGCAATAAATGATGTGCTGGCATAGGCAGAAAAGTACCCGGGACTTACCGCTGCGATTACTAGATATGGATTTCCCATGTCTGAATGAATCCGAAAGTTACGCCCCTCTTTTATAGCTGCTTTCTACGTGATCAAGCGCCAAAAGCTGCTCTCTCCGTCAATTTTGACACGACCATATTTTTTTTCTTAGTGAGGCTATCAAAGCAGTGTTTATCAGTGTTACACGCTCTATTCGTCCATTACGGTAAGTTTCACATTTTCTTTTTAGATTCATGTGCCAAGATAGTCAGTGGATGTGTTTATTCTGTAGAAAATATACTAGTGTTGAAGATTAGTGAAATTGCAGTGTGGAAGTAACAATGACCAGTCTGTTCTTCACTCACAAACTCACCTGATTTAGAAGTCTTACTTGGAAAATGTGTAGAAATAGAATTAGCCTATATACATATTATACGAATTGAGTGGTTTTCAAAGATCTGGAACTATGAAACTTGAATGATTTCGACCGTCAGCCGCTTACTTATCACCTTCAAATGTATAGGCAAGAAAAGCGAAGATCTTTGATACCCCCTAAATTGAATTACACTCGCCACATATTCATTGTAGGAGAATTTTGTTCACTGATAAACTGACTAAAAATCTTAACCTGCAAAGTATGTGCTTTACGAAATGCTTGCAATCGTAAAGAGCCTATCTGCGAAATTCTGAGCAGTCCCTTCAAGGTATTGACTATGATCATTTCAAAAAAAGCAAGTGCGAAGTGTTTGCTAAATCACGCTGCAAAAACCTTCAGACTTTTCGAATATTATGTGTAGTATTAAATCAACCAATATTTGCGATTAACATTATCTACATTCTTGCTTCTTTTTGACGGCACAGTCATTTTTTGGCATAACGTAGTAGATCATGCTGTGAGTTACAAATATGAAGTAGTGTAATTTTGGTGACAGATCAGAATATATTTTTTTAAGTGGGGCAAGAGCAAACCGAAGCTACTTAGCCGAAACTTCACATGAATTGATGCTGGAGAAACTTTTAAAATTAACTATACAATTCCGGGTTGTGTAGCAATTCGGCTTCTTTCTGACCTAGTAAAATCTCGAAAATGACTAGCTGTCGAAGAATGCCAGATTTCCTCTGTTGCTTAAACAACTTTTGCTTTCCAACCTTATCTACGCCTTGCCAAAAAATGAGTTCGCCACACTCAAAAAGAAAAAAATCTGCGGTGGGATACAAAGTTAGAATAGTTAGTTTACCGCACTAAGTCGGTCACTAATATGTTATATGCATTTACTAAATTATTTAACCCACCTGTCGCCAACTCGATAAGTAAGTAGATTGAAAATTCAGTTCAGTCAGTAATGCCGATAAGCTTTTGAAGAAATATCTGTTTGATGTATCTTGATTTGCCTAAAGACTGAAGCCCAAGATAGTAGTTGATTGTTTATCGCTCTGCTTTTTACTGATTTAGCAGGACTCGACTCGGGCAATTGCATAGAAGACTCGTTTTTTTTATTGTGATTATGTTCAAACTGTAGGTATGTCTACCCTCACCGCAAAACCCCTAGCACTAGGATACTCGGAAAGGAGGAGTTTTAAGTAGTGTTGACGCATGTATTCGCGCACAGTTTTTAGCACGAACTTCAATTTTACAAAGCACCGTAAATTGAAGACTCAAATGATGCGGAGTAAACATCTGTGAGTCCTGCATTTGCGAAGAAACCTTTTATGAAAATTCTTGCATACCTTCAACCATAATAGCAAAGAATGAACTCCGCGATTTATCGCAAACTAATCAAAATCTGATCAAAATGAGACATGTACAAGGGTTTCGAAAATATGCTACTGTTTGAGTGATTAACCTCTCTTGTTCCAATGTTCGTCCCTCCAAAGGTACATATCTATCAAGTTGGCTTCAACTTATAGCTAGATTTACGGTACAGCAAGCTGCCAGGTCACTCTTCAGCGTAAGCTTATGTTGGGAATTTTAAGCTTGCAAAGTCTGTAAAAGGGGACTCTGATAAAAATTTTGCAAAGAATATCTGAAAAATTGCATGGGGATTTCACTCATTTCACTATACAGCTTTTTACGAGCTAGCTTTGTTCACCTTTTTACTGTAATCATATTCTAAAAATCGAAAAGACAATTATCACGAGTAGATAAGATAGCATATCAGCAACTTGAGCCCAGTATAAAAATTTTGTCTTGTTTGGTCTAATTTCATAAACAGAATATGGCCAAAAACGTTTTGAAACCATCTTCATATTCTCCTTAGAGTAGTCCTACAGTAATGCTTAATTTGTGATTCAGTTCATACTGTAAATCTAAGTTAAAACCAGCTTTGCAGATAGTATCTGAAACTTGGCCGAAGACATTGAAGCAAGAGAATTTTGAACGTGAATTTTGAAATTTTGAAACTTTGTGCACATTTTTTGGAGTACTTTATTAACTGAATCACTGAATCTCATCGACAATGCGTAATTAATTGTTTCTCTTATGGATATTCTCTTGAAGTGTCTGAAGACTAACCTAAGAGCGATTATTTCCACCTTTACAAATTTCTCGCTTTTGAAAATATCGTTGAGTCTTCAAAGCACGAACTGGTCATTATTGCTGTGACACGGTGGTCCCGTGGCCTTTTGTATTGGCGATTGTGAATCAGATAGCTTTGAGGTCTCAAGCTTCTGCATGTCTCTATATGAAATTCACCAGCTGGTTTCGTGAAGTAAGTGCTCAAAATACGCCTTTTGCTTTCATGTCCTATATTTATCCGTGTGCCAACCAGCATTTCGAAGTGACAGCTACGGGGCAGCCGTGGTATCTCTTGCAGAAAAGTCCAGAGTGGAAGAATTGCATTCATTCAGACTAGAACGCTTTATGCAACTGCTTGAGAAGGAATTCCATGTAAAAATGCTCAATCTTTATAGAGAGCCTCGACCATACATACATTGATAACTTCGCGATCAGAAAATCC
This sequence comes from Cylicocyclus nassatus, assembly GCA_958299035.1. Lineage (NCBI taxonomy): Eukaryota > Metazoa > Nematoda > Chromadorea > Rhabditida > Strongylidae > Cylicocyclus > Cylicocyclus nassatus. The sequence goes on from CATQJL010000305.1 coordinate 15,301,806, forward strand.
ACACGATTAAGGTGAGTCAGTGGTACAATTACGTCGCTGGAACTGACCATAATGATGTCTGAAAACAAATCAGATTCAACTAGAATATAAACAGCGTTTCCTATAACGACTCGCGGGAACAAGGAGGACTGTCTAACGGGTCAAAAGCGCTGGTGGCCCTTTAAGTGTATATCGTTTTGGGATAAAAAGCAAAGTAAAGTAAGATTTCAAGAACGCAGAAAATTGCATTTATATGCACAGCAGAAATAAGCTCTTCACGGAAATTTTCTTGTTGTCAAAAAAAGGACTTTGCAGTGCTTGGGCACTAGAGCTGTTACTGGACGAGACAGCTTGTAGGAATTAACCATGAGGTTTGAAGTTATGTAACTGAAGAATGTTTGTTTCTAAATCTTTCATTTCTGGGATGTGAATCACTCGTTTGAGAGGTGTAGGCAACTTGGCACCAAACTTAATTTGTATGTGCACGACGGGGAGTTCAAACATTATGCAATGCAAAGGTGTGGCAATTTTTTTTCACAAGCTAAGTCTTGGCGGACCATTTGTGTTGGATCAAAGACCCACATCTGGACCTTTTGCATAGCTGCTCTCTACATCCTGAATTCAAAATTGATAGTCTTCGACTGCTTAAACCCGACCGCTTAACCTCTTCCTCATCCTTTCACCTGCATAAAACGTTCCCTCCTGGTGCAAGAGGAGATTCTGAATGTTAGATTGCTGGGATAAAATGGCGGATGCATTTTTTATTACAAATTTGCGGCAGAACTTCCAGCTTACTTAATAGCGGTCACCTTACAAGGAAAAGATTAGATTCGAAGCGATCAATATTCACAAAGTGAATACTTTTAATTCCAAAATAGAATGCTGAGTTTACTGTCTTCCACATGTGGTGAAAACCTTTGTCGACGAAGTTATAAGCCGTTTTATCTCAAGAAAATCATGCATACAAATTGCAAAATTAGATACATAAATTTTCACGTTCACTTGTTTCGCCAGCTTTGAGCCAAATAAAAATCTCATCTTGATTTTTGTATACATCTCAAAATAAAATGGCCTATTACTTTGCCTAGAGGCGTTCAGCAGGTGAAAAAGAATGTTTGGAATCAACGTCTCATGCTGTTACGCATTGTTACGTTGTTATTGGTACGCAGGCAACTTCATAAAATATTTCAGAAAGCCAAATTCAGACTTTTTCACAATCTTTGTACAAGCGGAGCGCAATAATTAGTTCAAGATATTATCTATCCGGTTTTTCCAAGACAGAGTTGCTTGGCATATGCGTTTTTTGGAGCACTACAGTAAGCTGCCCATATGTATCGTCATAGGACCAATGATTCTTCAATTAACCAACATTCTATTCACAAAAAAAGGTGGTTGATTTAATTGAGATTTGTTCACTGCGGGCTAACCCATGACATGCCCAAAAAACTCTTAATAAGCGCGAATGTGCTCTGTCGTGGCATGTGATAAAAGACATATGAATGGTAGGCTCATTCCTAAAAGGATAATTTGAAACTGACACAATAATCTGAGATAAAAAGTGTTAAGCTTCGAATTTTAGCTGACTGTGCCACGTAGCATGGTAGACGAATCGTTTTCCAAACGCGAGAGTTTAGCTTGTTACGATCTATCACAAATCCTCATTCACATGCCATAAGTCTGTTGCGTAAGAGCCCAAGAGATTCTGGAGTTTACACAGCCATAAAACTTTCAAATAAACACTTTTTTTAGGGAATGATGGCCAAGATCTTGGTGCTAGGCAAAAGTGGAGACTTAGCGACCGGTGCTTGATGAAGGAGATTTCTTCAACGTTGATATCCTAATACTGTTATTTCAGAACTGGAATTTACTCTGAAGTTATTTGACTTCGGTTCGATAGCTCTTTCGCTCTCTAGAGTAAGCCAAAAATCCAGCAAAAGAATATTAAAAAGACTTTCGGATAGATTAGATCAAAATTAGATAGAGCAAACCTAGGAAGTTTATGCATAGATCCTAGTCTTTAGCTGATATTTTGGCTTGAAAATACTTAATTGGTGAGCTTGGATTTTCAACTTTAAGCAGTCCATCATTGCCTTACCACAATTTTTGACTCGAAGAGCCTGGCAATAACGCTTTAACCCTGACAACAATTAACGAAACGTTTTGAAGTTATCTACTATTAATCACGAAATGTCGGTATTGTCAAAAAAGGTGAATTTACAGAGTTGCCTAAAGTTGATAGAAAGAATTTTGTTGTAGGATTAAATTAAAAAATCTTAAGATTTTTCCTTTTCCGTTTTCCTCCTTTTTCCCATCAATCTTTTTCCTATTTTTCCTTCCGCATTACTGTAGGACTACTATAGGGGAGATTTTTCCTATATATATTCCTATTTTCCTTCCTTTCCTACTACTTTTCACGAGTGCCGACAATTCGCGAAAAAGGTCACGTCCACCGGAGTTTGCCGGAAACTTCGATGCAATCATATCACGTTGTGGATGTAATCTGAATCGAAAAACATCCTTCAGCGTAATATCAACAGACTGACAATGATGGACGGAATGATAGAATTGGGAGTGTAATGCCATTTCCTCATTCAACGGTGTAGTTGAGCATATTTGCTGAAAGGTCTTTTGGGAAAGCAGAGTTTAAATCATAAGTGTGGAAGAAGTATTAAGATGATGGAGAGAGACAATGGTATGATAAATCAATTCTGCTAAAATTAATCTATCAGTCACTTCGTTTTCCATAACAGATAGCACCTCGTTTCAAAATAGGATAAATAAGTCTCTGAGAGATACTTCGAGGGAACTACATACGGCTTCGAAGTGTTCATACCCCGTTGTACTAAATATTGTAGCGTTTTTCAAACCTTGCATATTAAACGATACAATCGAGTATCTTCTTCAAGAAGGTAGCGATAATTATCGAGTTAACAGCCGAGACACAAGCAATTTTAAGTTTAATGTGTATCATGAAATATAGCTATAAACGCCGCGTGCGGGTCTGAGCAGCAAAATCTCTATTTTTTAGTTTCCCTTCCGCAAACTGCTCAACGCTTTTTCGTTTTAAGTGCGAGAAATTTGTATGCGCTCTATGCATACGCATAAAGATCGCTTCTTCAGGCAGTCTCGATAAAAGGTGTAAAAAACCATAACTTTCAAAATCTTGAGGCAGTCTGTTCTTAAGTTAAGTAAACATTCAAGCTCGCTGAGGTAATCTCCCTCTTGGCACAGTATCCAATTGAAAATTAATTTCACATAAAATATTAGAAGGGTAACTTGGATGTGGTTTGTAATATATGTGAAATTATTATTCTGTTTCACAACCGCCAAAATATTAGCTTCAAAGCAGTACCATTGAATCCACTGTTTTAAGTAATCGGTTTAATTTTTTGGGAGGCAAATTACTGAACAAATTGCTTTTCAATCAAATGTGTGAAGTTGATCTCTTTCACTAACTTTTCCTGAGTCGATATGAAGCAATTGTCGTTGAGATTCCGAAACTACTATAATTTTACGAAATTGCTCTTGCATTGTCACACTGCAATCCGAATAAAGTCACTTAATTAAAATCACAGAAAACTTAGTCTTCAAACTGAGCGAGAATCGCAGTTGTCACGTAAACTTTGCATTAGAAAATGCTTTATAGCTTATTTCAAAAACTCAAGATTGAAAATTATGGTAAATCGAGAAATCTGCTTTGTTTAAATATAAAAGAAATCTTTATTAGCCAGCAACAAAATGCCTCGAAAACGCAAGCAGCAAATTCACTTAAGCTGACAAAGGGAAATCAGCTGAAAACTCTAAGTAAGCTGTTCATGACATTGCGGATGTGGGTAGATAGCGGATTTATTATTCATGACATAAAATACATGGCCAAACATTAAATACGCAAAGAAACTACAAGCCGGACCTAAGTAGAACACAGCACGCATTTCACTCTAAATAATATTTTCGAATTCTTATAAGATGACTCATTTTCGAGGCCTAAGGCTGCCACTGTACCCCATCAGTGCAGAAGTACAGATCAAGCAGAGCATTCTCTAGTGCTCTCAAAATGTGCAAGCATTCATTCGTACGACAGTGAGCACATTATTCAAAATTACTGTTATATCTGATATCTATGCCATAAATATTGCTTTGGATGCACCAAAACCAGATTGGCTTGATCGCATTGCGAGAATGTTTAGTACCATTCATAATACCACCATTGTCTCTAGAATACTTACGTTCCTGCTTTTCTAATACAAGTATATGCAACCATACAGTAATGACGCAAGATGTTGAAGGAACAATGACTCCTATTCCAACCAAGAGCGCAAAACCTCATCAGGGAGCTAGTTACACTAAATATGTTACAGTTGCTTAATCACTCCAGGTAAGCTAGGCATTGTTTCTATATGAGAGAAGTAAGTGTCGTTTGTTTAGTTCTGTGATCAAATACTGAAGTTCTCATAAATGCAGCTTTTGTTTATCTTAGAACTGTGAATTCGTCATTTTTTCGCAAAGTTCGCATGGACATTCAGCCGATTTGAGTAATACTAGGCTGTTGCATAAGTTCTGTCCGATTTGAATTTTTGAGTTTAAAATGTCATAACTTCTTTCAGAGTCAACTTTTTTCCAAGGTCTTAGTTTCTCTGTGTTGAGCAGTCCCTTGGCTAAAAAATGCATATTGAGATCTGCGCAAATCTTTGTTAAGGAAGAACCAAGAATGCAAAAACTTCGCAGCGTTTTTCTTCGAATCTGTCTTTTTTGACATGGTAACGCTCCCTTATGAAAATTGATAGGCATCTTTTCTAATAATGGATGGATAGAGAAATTTTCGTAGATTATTATGCAACATAAAAGAGCCCATAGGGTTTGCGCTGCCGAGAGATTTGTTTGACCGAACAAAAAATTAGCCACTTTTTGACCTCGCTTCAGCACATGTGTGCATGCCTATTTATAAACTACGAACGTTTTACAACTGACGTGAGCGCCGAAAAGGAATTGGTGGATGGGCCCTGTTAGCTCTTGCTTTGCCCTAGCACCTCCAACTTTGAGCTTGTCGATTACTTCTATTCGCAGAAAGTTATTGCTTGTAAAACATCTATACCAAAGATTTATGTTCGAGGATAAATTTCACTAGCAAGACGTATTCTTCATGGGACCGAACTTCTGCATATACTAGCATTCCATACCCTTATTCCGAAGCCAATGAAAGAACCTGATTTGAAGGGCGCATTGTGGAGATATCCTCGCAAGGACATATTTCTAGGGATAGAACGTACCTCGGCCACTTAGAGATTTTAGGCCTTTGATCTCCGTACACTAAGAATTTTATTGAATTCTGGTATGCTTTAGAAAGCGCAAGGAAAGCACTTTTCAATGATACCAACCGTATCGAATTAGAGATGAAATTCTCTTAGAACAGCTGCTTCAAACATGAGGCAAAAAAATCGGACAGAACTTATGCAACAGCCTAGTAAATGATGAGTTTAAGTGATTCAAAACTTGATGCATATTGGTTGACGCGAACAAGAGACCTGCTTTTAAATGATTTTGAAACAATCTTTCCAGTCCACGGATTAGCCAAAACCACTACATGTATGGATTTCATCAGAGAACTAATGACTATTTTGCCGCCAAAACACCTGCTTTACGAACGCATCCCCTTTAACTATTTATGATGCGAGTATTCAACATGAGAGCCAGCAGAATCAAAAAAGGAACTACTGAAAAACTGTTTATTTGCCATGTATTGATGATTGACCAGAAGCTAGATCTTTCTACTTTTTATGATTTGTTTTTTCATTTTGCAAACAAAGAATAACATCTTTTTCTCGCAGTTGACATCGTTCCATTCAAAATCACCCGTATTAGGTTTCCAAGTGGACAACTGGCCAGTATACATCTTAAAAAAGTAGATATTCACAAAGCTTTTGACAATTTGCAAGCCGTAACAAAAACGAAAGTTTTTTACCTGAACACAGTTTTCATCTAAGTTCATATAATTGTTAGGTTCTTTGGCCGACCATTTTGTGAAATCCAGAGGTGTTCCATCTGTCCACTCCCATGTATCACCTTTGCGTCTCAAGCCTATCCAAGTAAAATGGGAGTAAGATGTGTAATTTTGATAAATCTCTGACATTTCTGAAAATTAAAGAAAGGGAAATTGTGATAAATCAATAGATAATTCTCCACTAAATATCTGTCAAACTTACTATGAACGACATTGTTCTCTTCCTCGCTGTGAATTGAAGCTAAATGTCCTTTCAAATCAATGCAATACTTCTCAGCCTCATCGAAAGTCTTATTGCATGATCTCTAAATTTTTATTAAAGAAGGATTTTTTATCTTCGCAATTGAGTGTCAAGGCTTTGAGCAGGCTCTCTAACTTTCGACGAATACACTTCCTTGGAAGGCAGCTTATGGCGCGTATTCGCAGCGACTATGGTTGTTTCATTACAAGGAAGAAACACATTCATCAAAAACGCAAGTATGTGTTTTTAAAACCTATTTCGTGAAACATGCGTCAAAAAATGCCTGACAAATCGCACATTCAAACGCTCATAATTCCTCCCAAATAGTTGCTTGGCAGGTAAAAACATATATTTGTGATCAGGATTAAAAGGCGAGTCCGACGATATACAGAATTTTTGGTATGCTGGGTTAAGTTCTGACCATTCCCCGCGAAGTTTAGTTCTGCATTCACTATCGTCCGATTGGTCTTTTTTCTTCAATAAAATTTTATGTGCAACAAATTTGAACCTGTTACCTTTCGTCTACTCAGCGTCACACTTAGCACTTACCATATTTGACGGCAAGCTGCTTTCTAGGTATGTATAAAACAGGGTATATCTGGGCATTGTTGGTAAAGTCCCCCACAGTACTTGGCCGCCTCAACGTGGCGGGGGTGATACTGTGTCGAACTGCGATGCACAGCTTGTATACTCTGGGAGGGTCCACCGCCGTCTGGTTTTCTGGTTGCTAGGCGGTTCTCCCCGCTCCAGACCGGGGTGGTCGGCGATCGCCCCGTGGAAATCAAGAGTTGGCCTAGCAACTTTGCTCTTGTAGGGGAAAAATTTCATTACTCTACCAGTTAGAAGATTAGGAAGAAATCCTGTACATCGGATTCCACCTACGGCGCCGGGTGGTAGCAAGAACGTTATCAGGGTCCTCAGGGCGCCTTTTAGATTGGACAAAAACGACACGCCTGCCCGGAGGGCACGCCATGGAGACTGCCTCATGCTCTGCACACAACGCCAGGACAATCTCCACAAACAACGACCTCCACGTTCTTCTCGCACATCATCTCGCATCACGCTGCAGAGCACATCAAGTATCACATCATCGCTCTGCAAGAAATAAAGTTCAGGAAGAAACGCGCGCAAATGAGTGATGACACTCGTCATTCGCGGTGAGAAGGTCCCATTACGAAACGTTGAAAGCGATGGCTTTGTCGTCCACCCATCCAACGTCCATCTTGTCGATTCGCATGAGATCTTGTCACCTCGCCTGGCCATCCCACGACTACGACCTCCACGTCAGAAGACCATCAGCATCGTCAACTGCTACTCACCAACATCAGCAGCTGACGACCATAATGAGATGCTTTCTAGGAGCCGGTCGTCCGCAACGAGAAGTCCTTCTAGTCCTTCTACAAGTTCGTTGTGGGCGACCTCAACGCGAAGATCGGGATGCCACTAGAAGAGGAATATAGGATCGGGAAGTTTCGGTATGGGCTCCGGAACGAAGACGGCAACGTCTCGCTGGGCTTCTTTCCGCCACACGACTTTTCCATGGAAATTCCATTTTTATGAAGAAAGATCGCCGGTGGACTTGGGAATCGCCCAAGGGAAAGACTCACGCGGAGATCGACCACATTCTCACCAACCGAAGGTGGAGCTTGCTCGATGTCGCAGTAGTTCCATCCTTCTGCTGTGCCTTCTTCAAGAGAAAATACGATTCAGTCGAAGGGTAAAGAAGAAAGTCTGTCACCTTGCCGCGAGAAGGAAAGAAGTCGTTTATGGCGGTAACAGGCTGGAAGAGCTCATATCAAGTTGTGACTGGTCCATCGAGTAAGACCCAACGTACGCCTAGGATCGGCTTTTGAAAGGATTGCGAGCCTGTGGAGAGTGCGCCTCAGTGACTTTTGGGAAGAACTTGGAGTGGATTTCGAAAACCACCAAGGAATTGCTCGAAAGAAGAAAAGTTCTGAGGCAGAATCCGAATGCAACTCATCTCGAACGACTGATAGCCAACGCCAGTTGCAGAACAGCTTTGCAGGAGGATCTCAGGAAGTACATGCAGCCAAGATACTAGAAGCAGCCGAAGGAAGACGTGGTCTTAGAGGCAGTGTCCAGGCAAATATGGGCATATGGGTTTTTTGCCTGGAAACTGTCGAGGGGGTCTTAGTCAAGGCACTGCCCAATCGGCAGCGCAAATCATTCTTTCACGACTGAGAAATCCATCCCCAAACACTCCGCGGGTGCGCCGTGACCGTAATATTTGGGATGGGTCCCAGTGCGAACGCAGTGTTAAAATGAGCGAAGTCGTTTTCGGGTTACGGTCACGGCGCAGGTGCGGGTTCTAGGGGACGGATTTCTCAGCCATAAATGAACAGTTTACGCTGCCTCTTAGGCAGTGTTTTAGTTAAGACCCCCTCATCAATTTCTAATTGGAAAACCTATGCACCCAGATTCGACTGGACACTGCTTTCATGCCGTGCCGAAGGGACTTTCGTGAATATCACGTACCGCTGGCTGCACCATTGAACGAAGACGAAACTTCGACTTTTTCCCGATATAAGATGGAATCGATCGCGAAAAACTTCTACCAACCTCTTCCGCTCATCAACGCTCGTGCCGATGCCCGTTGTTCTCGCTGAAGAAGTACCACCACGGATTCTACCTGTTAAAGTGCGCACGCGATTCAGACCATGAAGACGTCCACGGCTCCAAGACCAAATAATCTTTCCGCTGAATTTCCGCGAGCCGAAGAACAACGTTTACACGAGGTTTTAGCGCCGCTTTTAACATCTCATCTTCAGAAGGAGAAGGTTCCCGACCAGTGGAAAACGTCAAGAACCGGCCTTCTCTTCAAGAAGACGAACGGGAGGATCTTCGGAACCATAGGTGCGTAGTGTGAGAATTTTCTCACCTCCCTCCCCCTTCACCCCTGAGTCGGGACCAAAGTGACCCCCTTCACCAAAAGCTGAGAAAAAAAAACTAACAGCGAGCTAACGTTAAGCAAAGAAGATGCTTGATGAACGGCGTGGATAGTGATTTCTGGATATTTACGAGTTTCTAGGATAAAAAAGTCCGTAACTTCTGAAGATGAAAAGATAGTACAAGGAAATGGCCACCTTTAAAACCGCTTTGTTTTCCGCTTTCAGACGATATATAGTGTGTCTGAGATCCATCCAAAAAACTGCCGGGGTGAAGGGTGTGCTTAGTGATTTTTGGAGATTTTCGAGTTTTTAACATAAAAAAATTCACAACTTTTGCAGGTGAACATCTTGTGCGCCGTGATGGTTACCATTGGAACCGTCTCGTCCTCCGCTTTCAGAAAATATATACATTACCTGGGGTCCGTTGAAAAAAGTGCCGGGTGAAGGGTGGTTGAGACTTTTATAATGGGAGTGATCAAGAAGACGTCTTTTTACAATGGTAAAAAAGCCTTTACTTGAGCACTCCCATTGTAAAAGTCTCAGCCCCCTTCACCCGGCACTTTTTTCAACGGACCCCAGGCAATGTATATATTTTCTGAAAGCGGAAAACGAGATGGTTCCAATGGTGACCATCACGGCGTACAAGATGTTCATCTGCGAAAGTTATGAATTTTTTATGTTAAAAACTCGAAAATCTCCAGAAATCACTAGGACACCCTTCACCCATGCAGAATGAATCTCAGACACGCTATATATTTTCTGGAAGCCGAGGACGAGACGGTTCCAATGGTGATTATCTTCGCGTACTAACTGTTTATCTTTAGAAGTTACGATTTTTTTATCCCAAAATTCGTAAATATCCAGAAATCACTACTCACACCCTTTACCAGGCACTTTTTCAACAGACTCCAAGCAAATCATAAATTCTCTAAAAGCGGAAAACAAGGTGGTTTTGAAAACATCTCCCTTACTGACGTTGCTGTTCATCTACAGAAGTTATAAATTTTTTCTTTCAAAAAATTCGTAAATACTTAAATATTGCCTACCTCTTTCCCGAAACAGAGTACTCCACAGACATCCCTTATGGTAATTTCGCAAATATGCAGGGTGTTCCCAATCCTAATTCAGTCTTCACGTTAAAAAAAAGACGACCAATGATGGAAGAAAATTTGAAATAATAAACTTTGATTCGGAAAAATAATGAGAGAACACCATCACTCCTCTTCCCCCCCCCCCCGGTCGACATTTCTTCTCAACCAACCAACACCCTTCACCCCGGAGGGGCTGCTACCACTATGACCCCTTGACCTTGGAGGAGTCATTCTCACCTTATCGCACCTATGTTCGGAACTACCGTTCAATATGCCTGCTGAGTGTGCTGTATAAGCTCTTCACGAAGATTATCCTTGTTCGCATATCCAGGACACTGGATGAAGCGCAACCCCAAGAGTAAGCTGGATTTCGCAAAGGATTCAGCTGCATGGACCACATCCAGACGGTTTCGAAAGTCTAGAAGTCTGCCGTGCGTACCGACTGCCTCTCTTCCTAACCTTCGTCGACTACGAGAAAGCCTTTGAGTCGAAACCAACGCCATTCTGTCTGCGCTAGTCGATCATGGAGTGGACCCAGCTTACGTGAGGACGTCAGCCGACTGCTATAAGGACTGTGCAACGACGATGCAGCTGTTCCATCGTCCCCTGACCATCTCAATTGGGAAGGGGGTCCGACAAGGCGACACAATTTCACCGCGACCTTGCAGTAAGTGATGAAATCACTGGTGGGTGGGAGATTCCTGTCGAATCTTCATTTCCGGGGCGACATCGTTCTCTTTTCGAGCAGTATCACTGAAGCAGAGACGATGCTGAAGGAAATAAACGAAGTAGAAAAAAAAAGGATTGCGAATAAATTAGAAGAACACCGCAGTTCATGAAAAACGCCCTTTGCGAAGATGCAGAAATGGAATTGGAAGGCACCCCTACCATGGGAACGTCTTCCTACGTGTATCTCGGACGTTCGATGAACATGGAGAACGACTTGAGGGAAGAGCAGCTTGGGCCCCTTCGGGCCTCTGAAGGAAGCCACCGACCAACTGACGGTTCCGGAACTTCGTGCCACCTGTTCGACTCAACCGTTCTCCCAGCGATCTGCTATGCAGCTGAAACTTGGGCCGACACCGTAGCCACGTCGAAAGCTTCAAGGACCGCCCACAGAGCGCTCGAGCGCAGTCTTCTGAAGATGACCCGACACAAGCAATATTTAGTCGGACTTCGCAGCACGGATATGAGAAGAATGTCCCGTCTTCGTGGCCCAGCGGACTAGCTGCGAAAACGACACCGATGGGCCGGTCACATCATTAGAAGAACTGATGACAGATGGACACTAAGGACATTTGATGGATTCTTCGCGAAGCCAAACGTCCCCGAGGAAGACCACCAACGAGATGGGCAGACGTGTTCGTAGAACGGATGGATCAGTTGAGAAGTCAGCTGGATAGTGGTGTTTCGCACCTGCAACTCGTGGACGCAACCACCGACTCGTGGATGTCCGAAGCGAGGGACAGGGAGCAATAGGAAATTCTGTACTGGGGCCCGCACGACATGTGAAGACGGGCCATCTAAGTATCTAAGTAAGTGTTGATAAAGTGATAAGTGTTACGCCCTAGAAAAAGTCACAGGTTCAAATCTGTTGCATGCTAAATTTGCACAATAAATAACTATTTGACTGCAGCAGTTAGTGAATGCACATTTGAGCTTAGCGTTACAAACCAAGATAAATCATGTATTTACAAATAATTGAATCAAATTCGCTTCCTTTTTTGAGAGGCTATATTCAATTTTTATGTATGAAAGGATGCTCGACTAGTTGTCCACAAAACCAAAACAGAAAACAGAGAAAATAGCAGTTACGGAGAGTGGCGACTTTTGGAGTAAACCTTTCAACTAATGCTATTCGTCGGCAACGGTCAATATTACAAGTTCAAGAATTTCCTTATACGCAAGATTGAAAGAATATAACTCACTTGATAACGGAAACCACCGGTACTGTAGGGTAGGCTATCACAAGTGCACTCTGGATTTCCAATAGTGGTGCAGTACAAAACAAGAAATACAGATATTAAGGGTGTCTTACTCATCTGCAAAGTTCGAGTTTGCAGTAAAAGTTTGGTGTTAATGTATTATTAAGAATTATGAAGAAATACCGGCATAAGCAAGTGGGAGACAAGTGATGTTACTCTCGTGGCATTATTCGAACACTGTTTTCATCAAATGTGGCCAAGTGTTTCCATATAATTTTGCTAAAAGGCACTTATGAAAGCATGTTATTGCGTAACATCCGACTTCGTAATGATGCAAAAACGCGCTTGCAATCTGTTGGCTCGATGACGTAGCAAATGTCTATTCTATAACACAGTCGTATCATGTTAAAGGCAGCGTCCAGGCAGATCTGGACCTATGGGGCTTTTACGTGGAAAGTACTTTTGGGGCCCTAACTAAGGCACTGCCCAAGCGGCAGCTCAGGTGGTGCTGTGATGGCTGAGATATTCCCCTCGAAACTGGACCCCGCGACCGTGTTCCGCATGGATTCATGGCGCAAAGCGTGGATCCTGGCGCGAAACTGCCATGAATCCATGCGAATACGTTCGCGGGGCCAGTTTCGAGGGGAATATCTCAGCCATTACAGCACTACCTGAGCTGCCGCTTGGGCATTGCCTTAGTTAGGGCCCCAAAAGTACTTTGCACGTAAAAGCCCCATAGGTTCAGATCTGCCTGGACGCTGCCTTTAAAACAATTGCATCATCAGGACTACGATTTTCTGAGCGGTCTTCACATCTAGAAATTACTACGCGCGTTAAACGTTTCGGATCACGATACTTCAAAATCACAACAGGACGATAATCTATTGATAGAAGGACGCTATGGTCAAAATTCTTAGCACTTTCGGATGGCCTTACGTGCTAAAACTCAGCAGTTTCAATCAACTTTACACAAAGAGAGGTGCTATTTTTTCAAAATAGTACAATATCGTTAAATGTCAAATGACCCTCCTTTACAAAGTTTTGGGGGTTGAGTTCAGACTTCGCAGCGTACGTGGAGTACGAGCGTACGCACATGTGCATACAAATATGGAGAGTACGCTGGGTACGCCACGTAAGCCGCATACGCCGCGCAGTTCTCGTCTGATATAAACTTGAAGATTGAAATTTTGTCCATCGGAAAAATGAGGCACGTTGTAAAAAGATGGAAGCAGTGGGTCAGTTTTGGATGTTAACTGAATCTACTCATTAAGCACAGTCACATCCTATATATAAAGCTGAATGTCTGTTTGTCTGTCTGTCTGTCTGTATGTCTGTATGTCTGTCTGTCTGTGTGTACGTATGTTCCGAATAGAAAATTCCATTTCTGAACCGATCCGGACCAAACTTGGCACACATACACTACGGGCCCCGGCGGGTGTCATAGGCTACTTTTCGTCATCGATCGATATCGATTTTATCGATTTTTATCGATTTTTTTGCTGAGTTCACCTACGGGGCTGGGAGTTGGCACAGGGGGGTAATCGAGCATGGGGATTCCGAATACAATATTGGTTTTCGGGATTATCGATTACTTTTATCGATTTTATCGATTTTTTTGCAAAGTTTGAGCATGGTGATCAGCATGCTCGATTACACCCCTGTGCCAAATTCCAGCCCCCTAGCTCAAATTTTCAAAAAATCGATAAAATCGATAAAAGTAATGGACGATCCTGAAAACTAATATTGTGTTCGTAATCAGCATGCTCGATTACCCCCCTGTGCAAACTCCCAGCCCCGCAGGTCAAACTTTACAAAAAAAATCGATAAAATCGATAAAAGTAATGGACGATCCTGAAAACTAATAATGTATTCGGAATCATAGGTGCGATAGGGGGAGCCGGGCTCTCCCCAGGTGAAGGGGGTGTCGGCTGTTTCCGACCTTCCAGGGTGAGGGGGGGTATGTGAGTCTAGGGGGAGGGGAAGAAAAGAGAAAAGGTAAAAAAGCGTGGTATGAAGAGCTCTAATTTGTACCTTATTTAGGCACAAATTGAAAAAAAATTTAAAAATTTAAAAAGAAATTAAATTAAAAAAATAGACTTTATAAAGATCTGTGCTCCTGTTTCATTGCATCAACAAAAAACGAAAACAATAAGGTTTATCCCGAAAGATGTACAAGTTAAGAACAACTTCAATTCCTAAACATCATCATCAAAAATATCACTATCGCTAATGTCAGAGACAACAAGTTCGCTGCCTGAAAAATCTTCTTCTTCCTCCAAAAGGTCATCGGAGTAGAAGTAGAATTGCGTGCAAAAGCGTTCTGAGTCGAAAATGGATTTAAACTTTCTTCTTCTTCTAAGCGCTTTTGTGATTTTCTCCTGGCCCTCTGGTAGCACCAGAAAAATCAGCAGGTAGGTGACCAGTTTCTTCATACCATCTTTTAGGATATTTCAAAAAGTCATACGGTAACAGCCTGTCTGGACCACTTAGACCAATCCTTTGCATGAAGTTTTTAGATAACAATATGTTTAGTAGAAGGTTGACAAACCTCAAGTAATTTTGACTGCCCCATCGTTATACGACTTCTGCGTTGTGTTCTGATAACAGAGTAGATAGAAAATTTCTTTCTCCACCTTTGCCGTGTTAGTCGGAATGGAACTAGCTTTGCCAGTAAGCCCATCAGATTTTTACGAAGTAATGGGAAAAGAGCCAGATCGCATATGCTTTCGCAACACGGAAAGGAAATATTGCATACATTTTTGGGCCTTGTCAAACTCTGGCTTCACCCCCTCTGGCATACGTCCTGTTAGCTGATGAGAAAGCTGCTCAACTTCTTCTTTAACAGCATCTGCGGAATAGCCGAAAAAAGTAGATACTATGCTGCGCGTTGTTTTTTTTTTCAATATCATAGGTCATAATGTCACAAGGCGAATAACTTCCAAAAGCATAAAGCACAGAGTTGGGTTCGCACTCCAGCGGGGATCAAAGTGCAGTAACTATGCTTTGTACTAACACCTTCCTTTTGTTCATTCCATGTTTGTGAATTTAGCAGCCATGAATTCTTCAGCAACTTGAAGATCAGCAATGGAATTCCTGGACATTTCCTCATTGAAACTAGACAATCTGCTTGGATTCCTTATGCAGGAAATCAGAGAGTTTCGCTTAATTGTCAACTCTGTATCAATGTCGACAACGTTTTCGTCGACCTAAAATTCTCCTTCTGCCTCGCTGTGGAACTGGAACACATGCGAGTCATCTGCGATTTTGTAAAGTATTCTGCCTGCCGTTTCCTCTTCAAACTGCCAACCTTTCCAAAACATTGCGGGATATTTTAATAACATGTTATTCTTCTGAATGTCTTAAAGTTTTCATTGAAACAACCATTCCCTACAAATTAGGTAAGGTGAGTCTAGAGCGTTTTCACGAAAGTGACCTTCTTCAGCACTAGGTTTACAGAGTATAGATTTCAGAAATGGGCAGCTTTTTGTGTGAAGGTGTGGAAATTCACCAATCTCCCGTAGTTTTTTGAGTGCGTGCTAATAATGATGGCATAACTGTCAATCAAAAGCGCACTTTTTACCAAAAAAAAACATGAACATATAACAACGACAAGCACGCTCAAATAGACGCGTTCGCTCACGTTCCAGTTAGTGCTGATAACGATGTCAATCCACAGCACATTTTTTACTATTAACTTGCTCCACCTCGCTCTTATTAGGTCGTCCCGAAAGTTTTTGCGCACGATTTTCAAAAATTCATAATTTCACATTTTTCCAACCGATTTGACTGCTTTCACTTTTACGTGAAAGGGTAGGTCATGCTCCTTATAATGACATCTCAGCTGCTTAGTAGTGGTCGTCTGTTGCATAGATAGGAGCGATAGAAGAAAATCGGTCAAAACTTGAATTTTCTGTGTAGGGTCATAAGAAATCGGAGACTTGCAACAAAAATCGGAGCAGTCAGTATTGTAGGTTCTTTCACCAGCTCTTTCTAACAGTGCAAAGTTTGCGCTAATTGAACGTCTCTATAAAATGTTATGATTTCCCTGAAAAATGCCAAAATAAATCAAATTCGCCCTTTCGTATTGCTTGCTCAAAAATCATAACTTTTCATAGAGACCCTCAATCAGCGCAAACTTTGCACTATCAGAAAGAGCTGGTGAAAGAACCTACAATACTGACTGCTTCGATTTTTGTTGCAAGTCTCCGATTTCATGGCCCTACACAGAAAATTAAAATTTTGACCGATTTTCTTCTATCGCTCCTATCTATGCAACAGACGTTCACTACTAAGCAGCTGAGATGTCATTGTAAGGAGCATGACTTATCCTTTTACATAAAAGTGAAAGCAGTTAAATCGGTTAACAAAATCAGAAGTTATAAATTTTTAAAAATCGTGCGCAAAAACTTTCGGGACGACCTATACAATGTGTTGGCATTTATCGGTTACCGGAGCAAATGATTTTTAGAGCCGGGAAGCAAAAAAGCCTCAACATGCTTTATACCATTCGAAAGCTGAGATCATGGAGAATCGAAATAGACCGTCGATTTTTTTCTAGGTCTTTTGTGCCGCAAGATATGAGGGATTTTATGTGCTTCAAAAATTAACGATTTTGTGTCCTCACTTTCTGCTCTCCAAATGAATGCTACGAGAAAGTCGACGGTCTACGTTTGTTAATGAAGACTTCTCTTTAACACAGATAGATAATCGGCAGTGATTAGGTCTTCATTTGGCAGAAATCTGCTGTTGAAAATGACCATGTGTTCAGATAAAATGCGGTGTATCTCTCGGTAGAGGGGGGCTAGAAAGAAACCGACGGTCTAGGTCGAATCCCCTTTTCCTGAGCTTTCGAATGGTATATAGCTTGCTTGGCGAAAAAACTAACCAGTTTTCAAAAATGGGGTGGAGATATTTACTATTAGCTTGCTCCACCCAGCTCCACCAATGTATTGGCTTTTATCGGTTACCGGAGAAAATGATTTTTAGAGCTGGGAAGCAAAAAAGCCTCAACATTTTTTACATCATTCGAAAGCTGAGATCATGGAGAATCGACGTAGACCGTCGACTTTTTTTTAGGTCTTCTGTGCCGCGAGATATCAGGGATTTTATGTACCCCAAAAACCAAGTGCTTTTTTGTCCTCACTTTCTGCTCTCCAAATGAATGCTACGAGGATAAATAAATAATATAAATAAACATAAATGACGTTTCTTTTGTAAAATTATGAGTGTACTTGTTGTTTGAGGTACTTAGCCTGCAAAACCTTCTAATAACGATTTTTATCATATTCTCAGAGTACAATACCAATCTTAGCCCAGGTGAAGGGGGTCATCGGGAGTTTGGCCTCAAAGCGAAGGGGGTAAGATCCATCAATCCCCCTATCACAACTATGTTCGGAATCCCCATGCTCACTTCCCCCCCTGTGCCAACTCCTAGCCCTGTAGGTGAACTCTGCAAAAAAATCGATAAAAATCGGTAAAATCGACATCAATCGATAACGAAAAGTGGACTGTGACACCCGCCGGGGCCCGAAGTGTATGTGTGCCAAGTTTGGTCCGGATACGGCGGAGCCGGGTAAGCCAGCTAGTCGCTAATAAAACTAACAGTCTCCTCCCAGAAACTGATCCGAATGAAACTTTATCAAATGCGAACTTCGCATCGCTTCTTCGAATCCGTCAGTTCTTAGGCTAAATCAATGTATAATATAAGGTTGTTCCAGTTCCGTCTGTTCCAACTTTCAAACGCAATAAGTCGTAAACTTTTCATTTCTGGAAAGGTTTAACGTTTTCTTTGATAGAGCAAAGCAATTTCTACAAGATCGTTTTCTGGTTTCGCACAGGGTTGAGCGCAAGGTCAGGCGCGCCCGACCTGGGGGGTCGCCTTGGGGGTAATGGGGTCAGGCGGAACCCCTCAAAAGGTCAGGCCGCCTGAGCTTTTTGAGGGGTTGCGCTTGACCCCCTTAACTTGCCTACAATATTCAAAAATCGCTCCTTTTTTATAGTAATGAGCGCAAAGCCTCTTCTTGCTATGTTGAAAATTTGGAGCCAAACACTAGAACCCCTGCAAAAATTATAACTTTGAAAAGAGGGCTGTCCAAATTCAAGACTTGCCGTCAAGTTGCGTGTGGTTGTGAAATCGCAGAAAGTTGGGCCTACGGCCAGGAAACAAGAACCCTTCAGCAAGGTCTGGTCTGCTTCAAAATATCACTGTCTAAGGTCCTGGAGGTGAAGAGGAGGGGTCATTTTAAGGGGGGGGGGTTCGTTTTTTGAAGGACTTGTGCCTGACCTCTTGCTCAACCCTGGTTTCGCATCAATTCAAATCCATCTCGAGCTTGACGCCAAAAACTGAAAGGATCTAAACATCCAGAAAACAGAAAAAATCGTAACTTCATCCAAAAAAATTCTGGAAAACTGCTAATTCTCACAGAAGCATATCAGAAATTTATATATATATTAAATCGTTTCAAAAGTAATTTCGCTTTTCAAACGGGCGCCACACTTGATGGAACAAAAGTTTCTAAGAGAACTTGGAGGCATTCGATGCAGAATTTCATTCTCTTTCTAATGGTAATGAAATTGTTGCGAAACAGTTAATGTACTTTCAGAAAATATCCAAAATCTGCGACCCATGCTTTTTGAGATGGTCAAGTTTCACGATTTTTTAAAACTTTCATATCAATTCTCAGAAGGAGTTCAAGTAGAGATTTAACAGAGTAAGCCTTACAGGATACAGTACTACTTTTTTCTCTTTCTCATAGCTCGCCGTAATTTTTCAAAAGATTTTTTAACAGAACCATCGGATTTTGGCAGGCCCACCTCAGCCACAATCGCATCAAACGTCAGTAATTACTCGGAGTCTCGAGCTTTCAAAATGATATATGACTTAATATTGATTTTATAAAGCAAGTGAGAGTTTACGGGTTCGAAATATTAAATTTCAAGTTTTTCGGGTACAGCCTGGGGCTCGCTAAAGAAATGAGTTATGATGATTTTTTCCCGGAAACTAAACGAATCGGAAACAAAAAACACCTGTTAGAAAGAGGAGAAAATGCTGCATCGAACAGTGCACGATCTGCTCTTCTTTTGATGTTCTACGAGGATTTAGCTGCCCAAGTATGGAAATCGGTAGCATCAGTTAAAATTCTGTTAAAAATGTAGGACAAGCTATATAAAGGAGAAAAAAGTAGTACTGTACTCTGTAAGGCTTACTCTGTCAAATCTTTACTTGAACTCCTTCTGAGGATTGGTTTGAAAGTTCTGAAAAATCGTGAAACTTGACCATCTCAAAAAGCATGGGTCGCACATTTTGGTTATTTTCTGAAAGCTCACCGAATATTTTGCAAAAATTCCATAACCATGAGAAAGAGAATGAAATTCTGCATCTAATGCCTCCAAGATCTCTCAGAAAGCTCTTTCCGTCAAATGTGGTGCTCGTTCGAAAAAAACGAAATTACTTTTGAAACGACCTAATATATATATATATATATATTTTCCTTATAAAAATCAAGAAAACAAGAAGTTCATGACTTATGCAATTGAAAGTTCAAACGAACGGAACTTATGGGACAACCTGATAGCTAGCGCAGATTTAAGGAATAGTGATCGAAGCTTAGACTTAAGCCCATAGATAACCTTTGCTAATTTGATGACACTTTTACTGGTTTAAGAAGAAGGAAAGGTGATTCACCGTGTGTAGCACGCGGTCCGAAACTTGTCAGACATGACCAGTCAGACTGACGAGGATGAGATACAGAAAAAGCAGCAGAAAAGTTGCGGGATCGCACGTAATTTTGAGAGGCAGCCAGGTCTTGGAGGTATGTTAAAATAGAAAGCTTGATTTCTGTCAATTGTAAGTTGAACCTCTAAAATGAAAAAAATCCTTTCCAAATTTAGGAGGAGGGTAGCTAATGCTAGAGGCAGGTTGTTCCATTATGCAAACAAACGACATGTGTTCTAAGCAATTTATGATGACATGGTTGACAGGCAAGAATAATGCGCGTGACCAAAATTTTGAAGAAAGCTGATTACATTCATGGTAACAGATTTTGGAAGTGTTAAGGGTTCGTTTGTGCAGTTTTCTTGGATTTCTCCGCAATTCCCGTAGAATAAAAATCGAAGAGCTTTGATTAAATTTTATCGAAATGTGTAACAGAAATGAAGAGTGATTAGCTAACTTTGAAGAAATATTTGGCTCTCAAAAATTCTGTCTTGATGCAATCAGGCTTTTCACATTTAAAATTATTTTCGAAGGTATTTAGTTTCGTACTAGGCCTACCTGAGCCCAGGACAATACTTGGAAATTTGGACAATCGAAGCAATTGTCTCTTCTCATTCTCATAGATTTTTTGTTGTGCACATTTACAGCAAACGATATTCTTCTATTCTACGCATGAGCGCCAAAAATTACAGAATTTCGATATCTTGAGGCGTTGATCGCTTACATGCTTCGCAATGTTTGAATCGCAATTTTAAAGCTCTTTACTGCTGGAGAAGTATTCTGTAGTGTTCAGCGCCATTGCGATTTGCTATGGCGGAATTCATGAAGATGATGTAACAAAGTATGCTTATTGTTAGCATATATTAGTGAATCCAATAGGCTGCATGAATGGTAAACAATTTCCGAACAATTTAAGTGTGATGAAACGAACTTCACATGGCTGGAATTAGCAAAGATACAAACTCATTCATCCTTTTGTTACTCTCCAGCAGTTAAGACATTTTTCGCTTAGAAATTGTAACTGAAATGAATGAAAGGCGGTGATTACAACCTGAAGCTAGTGCACATACGCAAACAATAACCAAAGCGAATTTAAAGGGTTTTTCAGAAAATTTATGCACTATTGATCATTGATACGGTAAGTACATTGATGAGGATTTTCTGCCTTTAACCCATATTTTGTCTCAAAAGAAACGATACAAGCAAAAAAGTTTTATTTTATGCTAGATGGAGTTGCCGTTCTGAACATGAAATTACGGTAATGCTCTATATAGGTCGTATCAGGTATAACTAAACATTGGTTTATGAGTGTTCTTGAAATTTGTTGATATTTTTGTTTTCCTATAAATCTAGTTCAATGTGAACTTTCGAAGCTTAAAAATGATTACCTTAATGGAGAAGCTTCAAGAAACCCTAACAAGTCATTTAGTGGAATCAACTTTCTAAAAAACCCTGTTGCACAACTTTCCAAGTTTTCCCCTCAGATGGCAGCTTTTACAATGGCGCTAGAGTCTGGAATTTTTTACTGTTCCTTCAGTGATAAGGCGCCCGTTGGATCGATCTAAGTTGAAGTTAGCTCTGCAAGATATTCATCCTAACTTCATTTATCGCACAAAAGGTGCTCCAACAAATAGTCGTAAAGCAGAGCAATCGTTGTCGTCCCCCCCCCCAAGACGAAACCCTGGGTACGCCACTGCTTTGTAGATCTATGAACTTTCAGAAGCATCTTTTGCATGGATAATGTAGTGTCATGGCTTATGTCACTTTGGCAATTTTGCGAAATTTGGTTTAAATTAGTGAGAGTTATAGGGATTGAGCGAACTCATCACAAAATTTCTGTCTATACTCTTGGAAACTTCATGCAGGTTAACAAACGCCCAGATCTTGATTTTGCTATGCTGGATGTGGTCATAAGCAGGAGTTATTTTCTTTCACGGCATCTTGAGCACAGTAGCTATGTTGTAATCGTAACGTCAAAATTTCTTGATCAAACTTCTTTGTTTCCGATCTTCAGAAAGTAGACGTTACCAAGTTCTGGCGTTCAATGCAACTGTAGCCCTCAATCCCATTTCCTTAACTGATCATTTCGAATTTCAAAAGATGCTTTCACATCTTTCAATAGCACGTTGTTTCGCACTTTAGCAGAAAGAAAGAGTCAACTGTTGGATGCAAATAGATGAATAACGTTTTTAGTTGAGCAGAAAAATTGTATCATCTCAACTCTTCATTTACTCACCACGTTCGCATGTGCTTTAAACGGCATAGCCTTGAGCGAAGAATATTCCCTAAACCCGAAAATGACCCATTAGAAAACTGTCTCTGCACACTTTCAATGGTGGTCATTTCCTCCAAAACTGCACGACTTTTGGAATAACCGAGCCTGTGTGAATTAGAAAGAACTCAAAACGAGGCAAAAAGCATTTAGCGAAATTTTGCGCACCGCGAAAATACGCAAAGTACTTGAAAAACCCTTATCAATGCAAACCCATCAAAAAACAAGGCAGGGGTGACTATAAAAAAAGATTATTTTCACAACTTGGAAGCTTTTGTTAAGGACATTCTTTTGATGACTGTACAAAAAAAACTTCCAGAAAGGTAGGTTCCATCGTTTTGAAATTACATTGCGAATTTGAATTTAGATACAGCTATTAACAATCAAATTCTTATTGTTAGATAAAACCCCTTTGAGCTTCGAAATAATTGCTTATATAGACAACATAATCAAAATCATTGACTGCGAAACTTTGAAACCTGTATCTCAACAAGTTCCTCGTGAAAATATCACGGTAATACAAATGAAAGCTATTCATTGCAAGTGTGCCATGCCATGCTCATAATATTCGGTTGTCCCGAAAGTTTTGTCCGTTTTTCATCGCTCACTAAAGCTCACAGAACACCAGCTCATGCTGTACAATTTTCTTTATGCTCGGTATTGTATGCTTTGAGTGGTCAGATGTTTTCTAGCACGAAGCAACTTATGTTAATAATTTTTCACCCACGTAAAAACTCATCTAATTAGCCGCTTGCAAAACGCCGGCATAGTGAAACTCGTACGCCCCTCCCTCTCCCTTCAAAGCACTTCAGCGAGCGACACTGGCGCTGCGCTATTCGTACTGAATAAATTGAGACATTAGTACCCTTTTTAATGTAGATATGGCGGAAGCAGTGCAAACCTTCACAACATACATAGCTAAACATTTCGGAACTCTTTCTATTGATTTACTTTGAAGGCGCCGCAGGCGACTCTTCTGTACATCTCGTCTCTTGCGCTAGCTTCAGCTTTGACTTTGGACATCAAAGAGTTATTAGCGCAATGACAGTGCACGCCATCGACGACCAGAGAGGGGTTCAACCGCGCGCAGGCGCAAAAGTTTCGTGGCGACAGAGGCATGGTCGTGAGCAGCAGTACAGTCCTTCAGTCGGACACGTCGTGACCTCGCTTTCTTTACATCACCACGTATTCCGGGGTTTACTACGTGCCGAGATCTTCTCGTTTTATCGTCTCAAAACATGTGAGGTTACTTCAAATCGTCTTTGTGTCAAAACGTGTCAGCTCGGGCCCGTAGGACACAAATAACAGTAGTTGTCCTGGCAAGAGTTCCACTGGAAATAAGAAATTCTATGCACCACTGAGACGACATTGCGTTCTCGGAATTAACGTCAATTTCAGCCCGCTGACAAAGATAGAATTTACCTTAAGGAACATTGATAAATACGAATCGCTTCAGGCACGATGTATCGTCTGCGCCCCAGAGAGGTTCCCACAGGTACCACGTCATCTCGCTGCCTTTCGCACTTTTGAACGTGTTAACCTCGGGCACTTTCGTTGAAATCTCAGGAGAAACGTGTCAAAAAGAGCGAAAGGCAGCGTCACACCATGTACGCACGCTGGTTCACATGAGAACCTCTCTGGTGTGCAGACGGTACAGTCTTACGATTAAATCAAATCGATAACCACTTTAGATAAAGAGCAACAACTGAGCCTTCAAGACAATGGGCACTACATAAGACTACTTGTTACACCTCACTCTCGATTTCTGTTGACCAATCTGATTTAAAAGGGTGAGTTTAAGGCGAATGGGGCAGATATGCGTACCTCGGTTAACTCATCAAACCCCACTATTTAACAGTATCTAAACATTTAATTCAAGCTGGTAATGTCGACAGATTATGCAACGAAAGTTTATGATAATCTAATTGTGCTTTAAATACTAGCTACTGTGCTCCAAACATATGCATCAAATAATTCAACTTAGGTTCGCAAGAGTCAGCCCGATTATCCGAAAGACTTCTGGGCACAATTTTTACAAACAAAGCTGCATGTCTGCTTGTTTGTCTGTCTGTATGTCTGTGTGTACGTATGTTCCGAATAGAATTTATATATCTGAACCGCCGGACCAAACTTGGCGCACATACACTTCGGGGGGGGGAAAGGTGTCGTACGCTACCTTTCGTTATTGGTCGGTCCATGATTTTGTCCATTTTTTACAAATCCGCTTATCAGGCTGAAAGTTGGGGGAGGGGCGGGTACCCCTTTGATTCAAAGGAATTGGCGGCTGGAAGGCGACCGCTCGCGCCTGCACCGCAGTCTACGTCTCTTCGCAAGCTTGCTCTCCGATCATTCCCTAGCTTTAATTACGCCTTCTCATTTTGCACCCAGCGTTCCCGTCTTATTAAAGGGTAACCGAGCATGCTGATTACGAAAATATTGTTGACAGGGCCGGGCGGAGCCGAGTCTGCCAGCTAATTGTATATAAGGAAAACAAATGTTTCTACTCTGTAAATTGAGTAAATAACCTACGACACACCGACGCAGCACGATTCTCAAACTATGACAACAGGCCCGATGTAGATATGCGTCTTGGTTAGTTTAGCTGCGTATTTAAAATTCAAAGATTAATGCTTTATTTGGCCACTATAATATATAGTCCTTGCATTCGCGCCTTCCGTCGCGCGCTCCAAGGCAAAGGTTACTGTTCAATGACTACTTCTGCCGCTAGGTCTACTCTTCAGTGTGCTTGATAGTTTCCTTGGCGGTGTTTACTTGTTGGCAATTTTTTAGTGTGTGATACTGTTCTTCACCAGAAGTGAGCATTTAGGTTATTCAGGCCCAGAACAGTGGCACAGAATTGCCACCGTATTTGCATAAATTCTTGCGGCTGAATCAATGAGTCATGTTTCTCAATCATCGCAATTTTTTCTTTCCCCTTGCGAAAAAAGTGGGAAGTCCCCTCTTTGCTTTCAATGTCCGCTAATGGAAAAAAATTATTTTATTTGAAAGGAGCGTACAATTGACGAATGTAGCAGAGATAAAAATTCCCATTGGTTGATGGTCATTAACATGTTTCAATTTCTTATAGGATCAAAACACTGATATTCATGTGAAGGCGCATTGTAATTACCCTAACAGATACATTTCACAGTAGTATTAAAGTTTTTGAAAAGCAAATACATGGTCTTCACGATCATTTATGGTGCCTGGAGACTCGACATAGAACAGCGTAAACACATGGACATTTTGCCCTTACTGGTGCAGCAAAGTTCAGCAAAGCAAAAGCTACATTTTCTTATCTTTGTTGCCCTTCTTGTACTTACAAACAAAGAATAGCATTTTTTTCTCGCAGTTGACATCGTTCCACTCGTAGTCACCTGTATTGGGTTGCCATGTGGACAACTGACCGGTGTACATCTTTGATATCACATAATTACAAAATTCTGACATTTTGTAGGTATCGAGAAAAAGTGCCTCACCTCGACACAGTTTTCATCCAAGTTCATGTAATTATTTGGTTCTTTGGCAGACCATTTTGTGAAGTCCAAGGGTGTTCCATCGGTCCATTTCCATGTTGTACCACTGCGCTTTAAGCCTATCCAAGTGAAATCGGAGTAAGTCGTGTAATTTTGATAACTCTCTGACATTCCTGAATTTGTGGGGATTATGTGCATAATCGCTCAAAGTATAAGAAATAAATACGTACACTAATTGAAGGTTTATCAAAATTTTCACTTACTGTAAACGGCACTATTCTCTTCTTCGCTGTGAATTGAAGCAAGGTGACCACCCATAAGACGACATTTGGCTTCGGCCTCATCAAACGTCGCATTGCAAGATCTCTAAATTATTCTTTGAAACCAAATAACACGGAAATAACATGACCGACAACAATCATTAAGTCCAATGTGCTCGGTAGTTGAGAGGAAGGCTATGTTCCTCCTTATGTAACTTCAATTAGCAAAAACTTCTGCTGGAATTTGTTCAATGGTCTAGTTATGTATTTTAATTCACCACCATTGGAGATAACCTTGAGCTCTTAATGCTTACGGTTGCTTTTGTGTTTTAGTTTATTCTATGTTGTAATCTTTATCTGTGTAGTGTTTAGCCTCTTCTTTCTAAGACGAAAATAACATGAAACAAGTATTAGTGACGACTATAATAGGAAACCTTTTCTATTAAACGATTTGTCCGGCAAGATCTATGTCTTTTTAGTCCAATTTGTTGGTGCATCAAGTTCCAAAAACAGTTAACCCTCTGCGACAAAGCAAAGTAGAATCAAATTAACAATCAAGGTAATCTACTTTATCTTTTTAGATTAGCAATTGATTTGAATATTCTCAATTTTCTCGTAAACTTTTGAGTTTTTACATGTAGCTTGATCACAATTGCTGCTGCGTCACTATGTTCAAAATTATTATATGAACTTTGCCATGTTCTGGCGAATTGCCACTGGCGGCTCATAGTACAAATAAGTAGGCAAAAACTACAGATTCTGAATGTATTCTTGTGTTTGGATAAACAAATTACTTGTGCTAGTTGCGCCAAAATCTCACAAGGGAAGTCCGTTCAGTCGAAGTGGCCTTTTCGAATAAGTCATATACCATTTTGAAGAGCGTTAAACGCTGATTCCGAATCTGATTTCATTGGCTACCGAGCGCCTCTGCTTGCTGAGTTATAAATGTTTTTTGGAGCGAAAATTGAACGCAGAATTCAAGTAAAATGAACTAATGCGGACTTTTCAGCGCCTAAATAGAGCAACATGTAGTATGAGTGTTTTGGACAGAAGGTATCCTTTTTTCCTTTTCTAGTGCTCTGATAAGCAGCATTGGACCATTTGAGCAATTCTGATGAATTTTGCTCTAATTACGCATTCAACTTTTCAACCCAAAAAAGAACGCTCATAGCTCGGCGTCCAGAGGTGCTCGACAGATGGCGAACACAGATTCGGAATCAGCGTTTAACGCTTTTCAGAATAGTATATGAGTCATTTGGAAAGGCCACTTCGACTGATCCGACCTCCCTTGTCAGTTATTTTTGTCTTGAATTTCAAGCCAAAAACTGAAAATAATATAACTGCTTCAAAAATTGAAGAAAAATCGTAAATATTTTTAAAGAAATCCGACAATTGTTCTAATTGCTTACGTAAATACTGTTTACCTAAGACCTTTATATATGCCATTGCCAAATTTTTTTCTCGGTCAAAAATCATAAGAACAAAAATTTCCATGCTTTTGTCAAAATAGTGCTATGCTATCCCTACAAATACAAACTTCCAGCTCTTCACAAGCCCTAATTTTTGAAAAATATTGAATACAGCATTCCTTGCTCAAGTGAATTGCGCTAAAATCGAAACTTAAAGGTTGTGGGGAATTTGTGTTTGTAGTCCGACAGACTAGTAGTATACAAGTACTTATGTAAGAACAGCATAGCACCACTTTGGCAAAAGCATAAAATTCTTTGTTTTTTTGATTTCTGACTGAGGAAGAAATACGTCAATAACGCATATAGATATTTTAGTTGCATAGTATTTACATGAGCAGTTAGAAGTTTCTGTAGGAGTTTTGGGCCGAGTGACGATTTTTCTCAATTTTTTCAATATGCTTTTTGGTTTTTGCTTTGAAACTCAAGATACTCATAGCTGACCCTAAATTAAGATTGCCATCTTGTAAAGCTTGCTCTGCTCTATCGAATGGTCTTTGCAATCTAATTAGAAATGAAACGTTTATGACTTACTGCGGTTAAAATTAGAAACAAATGAAACTTGTGGAAACACCGGAAATCCTGATACTTTCGAAAGCTGACCTTCTTCTTACATGTGTTTAAAAAATGTTGTTAATTTATTCGACAGGAAGCAATACAATTCAGCTGTTTTGCAGTTCTTTACTTGCATTCCGGCGCATATTTGTTTTTTACATAAAAAATAACAAATTTTCCTTTTGAATGTAACGCACCGTCATTGTGGCATTATCATATTACTGTATGATTTACACATGCGACTATTTCACTATTCTTTTATTTTTATTCTATTCACTTGCATAAGTAACGATAGGCATATAATAGTAGGAGTGGTAATATCACTTCCCTAATTTCACTGCGTATAAGACGCACCTTTTTCAGTTTTTCAAGCGTGCCGCTCAACCGGCTCGTTGTGTCTCGTAAAACGAGACTCACGATACTTTCAGACAATATGCAGCACTGTAAATAGTTTTTTGGTCGCAAGGTCTTTCGGCGTGTCTGTGCTGTTCGATTTCAGAAAAAAATCCTCCGCATCCTATACGCGTCAAATATAGTAACTGTGACAGATCAGTTGAAATTTCGAATAGAGGAAAAATTTGACACAGATTGGCACGAGGTGGCTCCAGAAGACTTCGAAAACGAAGTCCACTTTAGTGATTTTGCAGAACAAAACGAAAATCTTTATGAAGCGCTCAAAGAGAAAACACTTGAAACGCGGTAACCAAGAGCGATGAACTTTGCATACTCTCGACTTGGCAGCTTGGTGTAGCTGTTGCGCACCACTACTTGCTTGAAGCAGCAGAAAGGAGAGTTAAGGCGGTTTGAATTCTGATTCACAGTATTTCATTAACACGAAATTATCGCTTTCACAGGGGAGAGCGACCATTTCGTAAACATTTCCTTTTTTCTCTCGGCCATTTCTCTCTCATTCCTTCAGGTGAAAAGCAGTAGAGTAGAAGGTCGCTGGACTCGAAAATTGCTGGTATTTTCAGGTTGATCTGAAAACACCTGACTTGGAAAGAAGTTTGCCACGTCTCCGAATCACTGACTTCATGAATCAAGCTTGCTTTACCGCCCCCGCCCCCCTCTAACGCATTTACGCACCCAAAATCGGTGCCATAGAAACCCACTTCTTCGTTAGTAATTACCACCAGAGATAACAATATATTTATTTAACACAAAACGATACCTAGCCTGCACGTGTGAAACGCGAAGTTTTGCCTCATTTCCTTTGATCGAGAATCTAAGTATTTAAAGCCGATTTGCAGCTTACAACACAATCTAGTAGTACCTAAAGAAGATATGGAAAAAGATGCGTCTTAACATGCCCACCTAACAGCATTGTGAGGATCATTTTATCACTATCACCATTTTTATAAAAAAGGAATCTAACCGGTATCATCAAGTTCGTGTTACTCTGACATTAAGATATGCATGAAATTAACAGCAAACTTACTTTGTATGTGTAGCCCTGGAATTGGCGCTCATTGCTATCACAGTGACATGTTTCGTTTTTGACGGCGTTGCAGTACGAAGCAAGAAATACAAACGCTATGGATATCAACTGGTTTACATGTCTCATGGCAGCCATCTGCAAAGTTTGGATTAGCAACCAAAAAGTGCTAATGAGTCTTGTTTTCATAAATCTCAAATCGAGAAAAAACTTTATACAAACATTAGAAATCTTCTGCAGATCAATATCTATAGCTATTTGAATATTTAGTGACATTCTGTCACATCACTTATCGAAAGACACTTATGCCACGCCTTTTTATGAAAGTCACCTACATTAGAGAATGCTCATTGAATGCTATCTCATGCAAACAACCTTTCAAGTAGATGCTTGACGTAGATGCACGCCATCAGAGAAGTATCATCTTGAAGAGGTATCATCTTCAAGCCTTCACCATCTTAGCATCCTCCTTAAACAGATGTTGAATCGAAAAAGTCTTACATATAGATTTAGAGCAAGCTCACTGAGAATCTTTTTGCTGAAATAGTGTGTTTGGACAAGTAGGGCCCAAATTCGTACGTTAGAATTAGTTGGTCAAAATCTTTCCAGTTAGATGAGTAAAGAAAGAACCTGTCATCAAAATTTCTATCATATAAGGTTGATGCATAATTCCTGCACCAAAATAGGTACAAACCACAATAATCAGGAATAATCCAATATCCCAAATAGGGTTCGATATATCATTAGATAGAGCAAACCTAGCTCTTCAAGATGGTGCTTAAAATTTCACAGCAGCTTTGATCCACGCGAAGATTGAAGGAAACCGAAAAGATCCAAGTGCCTCAAAAACCCAAAAAAAAATTGAAAGTCTATTCAGAAAACCTTGAAAATTTCGAACTTGCTTATGCATTGTCATTTCGTCTAAGACATACAGTGACCGCCAAAAAGTTGCGGACAAGCCTCCCTCTCTTTTTCATCGCTCTATTTCAGAAGGAAAACAAGGATAAAAAAATGTAGTAATTGCTTGAGGTGATAGAGCTCTTCAAGAGCTACAACCCACGCTTTGTGCTTTCTGGAAAACATGCACTCTAAAAATTTTAAAAACCGAAAATGGCCGCGTCACAATGTCGCGGACAATAATTCTTCGAACGCAAAAATTTTCTTTTGAGTCCTATTTTGAAGTGGAGACACAAGTAATCCAAACGAGTAAGCATACCACTATACAGAGCTCGTCAAGAACTACACACTGGTTATGGATGCTTCCCAGAAAACACAAACTTGAATTTTATTTTGCTTCTTTTCAAAAAACAACTCATTCGAAAGAACGAGACTTCCTCTACACGATGGTATGCAAAATAGATGGGTATAAGAAACAGCGGAGATTTGGCGGATGGGGTGGAAAAATGCGGCCTCAGTGGTAGGGTGAGGATATCCAGCTAAAGTTGAATAGAGCTTCTTTCGCTACCAGTTCAATCCTGGAAGCTTAAAACTATCAATGTTCTTGTGATAGATCCATTTTGAAGCTCTAGAACTGTTTTGGTGTTGATAAGAGCCTTCACTCCAACCACCATTGAGGCCGCGTTTTTCCACCCCATCCGCCAAATCTCCGCTGTTTCTTATACCCATCTCTTTTGCAAACCATCATGTAGAGGAAGTTTCGTTCTTTCGAATGAGCCTAATTGCAGGCTCACATATTGACCACAAGCCGAGTTACAAGCCTGCAAAGCGGTGCAAGTCAGTAGTGAGGTGCAGGTGGGGTCATGTACACGCACTGTCAGAAGCCATTTTCAGCAAAGAAACTCACCAGCACACGTCCGATGCATAGAAGATGGCAAAGGGCATCCATTTTATCCGAATAGCTTTGTTTGAATGTCTTGCATGGTTTTCCATGTGAAGAAATTGGCTTGAAGCAGGGAATTAGAAGTTGTTTTTAAAAAAAAGCAAAATAAAATTCAAGCTTGTATTTTCTGGGAAGCAACCATAACCAGTGTGTAGTTCTTGACGAGCTCTGTATAGTGGTATGCTTACTCGTTTGGATTACTTGTGTCTCCACTTCAGAATAGGACTCAAAAGAAAATTTTTGCGTTCGAAGAATTATTGTCCGCGACATTGTGACATTTTCGGACTTTTTTAAGAAAAAGTTTTTTAAAATTTTAGAATACATGTTTTTCGAAAAACGCAAAGTGGATTGTAGGTCTTGAAGAGCTCTATCACCGCATACAATTACTACATTTTTTTATCCTTGTTTTCCTTTTGAAATAGAGCGATGAAATTGGGAGGGAGGTTTGTCCGCAACTTTTTGGCGGTCACTGTATTTCTAAGCAGTTGCTGTATTTTTCTCTCAGCTAGGAAATGAGAAACCGTAGTTATCATGTTTTTTTCAAAGCATACTAGAAGCGTGGGCGTGAATTTTCAGCTTTTTAGAGCAGCTGGTTTACGAGAAATATCGAATTTTTGGCAGCAAGGCAAGAAAAACTCGGATAAAAAAAGCTAGAATCGATATTTCTCGTGAACTAGTTCTTCTGGAAGGCTGAAAATGTAAAATTTTACTGCTAATGGTATGTACTACACAAATGTCAATGTTAGAGCATCTCAGCACTAATTTGGCAAAAAACATGAAAAACTTCGTTTTCTCATCGTATAGCTGAGAAAAAATTACAGCAACTGCATAGATAGATGTCTTACATGGAATGTCTACTCGTGAGCAAGAAAGAATTTTTGCAAGGGCTTTTTTAATTACAATTTTGTTTAGATCTGTCTTAAGGTTTTGAACGCATGGTTTTTTTTTCCAGTTTTTGGCGCAAAACTTCGTGGATCAAAGCTGGTGTAGATTTTTGAGCACTATTTTGTAGAGCTAGGTTTGCTCTATCTAAAGATATATCAAGTCCTATATAAAGATAGGAGAATTTCGGATTATTGCGCTTTGTACCTATTTTGGTGCAGGAATTATGCATTAACCTAATAATTATAAATAAAGAAAGATGTCTGAAAACTCCGTTTCGTTCCTATCCTTAGGCGGAGTGTTCTGTTGTTTCTATGCCATCTCCAAGATTCTTCAGTAAGGCAGGATGGCCTGGCTGGAAAACGACTCATCTTTCAGATTTAAAACCGATTGTTTCCATACTTACCTGTATCACTTATATCTTCGTTAATCATCGTGTTGCACGAACGGGAACCAGTGATGCCTCCGATCGTCGCTATCTCGGGCGATTGACCAGTGTTTACTTTCGCACCAGGAACACGTGAAACGCTTTGAAGGACTTCGTGAATATATCTGACCATCGCGTCGACGGTTTTGGCTGCGTTCATACTGATCCGGAAGTTCAAGAACATTTCCAGCACAGCGCTCATTTCGAGAGCTGGCTGGAACTACTTCCGAACTTTCGGATAAGTATGAAGGCAGCCTTTCCTCTTTCGCGTTTGACATCCAGTGGTACCAATCTATTACAGTTCTCGTCCACCGGTTGTCGTCGAAACGCATAACGTGCCCGACCCATCCTATCTTGCTCTGCTTGGCGTGCGCGGCAGCTCCCTGATCTTCGATCGTTGAAGTAGGGTAAAACTTTCTTGCCTCACTTGCGTGAGTCGGTTCCCTCCTATCATTACTCTCTCTCTCAACAACACTTTCGATAACGCTAACGCGTGTTCAACCTGCTTCCTTATTGTCCATGTTTCCGAAGAGTACGTCAAAGCAGGAATAACGTCGAGTTGAGAGAAGGTGGACGCAGAGCCGGTTTTTCTTGGTTTTCTTCACTATTTCCTCAATTTTCTTATATGATCCTCATGCTGCACGCTTCCTCCTGCTCAGTTCCGGAGCTAAATCGTTCATCATATTGGGTTCACGACCTAGGTAAGTGTAGCTTGAGCATTCGGTGATGTTCCTTCCGTTGAGAATGAAAGGAGCATCAGGCATTCTTCCGTTCCTCAAGAACACCGTCTTCATTAGATTCAGTCATAAACCAATCTTTCCACACACTTTGTCAAACTGGGCTAACATTTGTTTCGTCTACATGATGCTTGGTGTTATCAATACGATGTCATCAGCAAAGGTAAGGTGGTGTAGTTGTCGGCCGTCGACTTTCACTCCCACATTGTCCCATTCCAACTAACGCATGACGTTCTCCATAGCGGCACTGAATAGTTTCGTCGATATACTATAGCCTTGTCGCAAGCCTCTCGTCACTTCAATGATGATGTTTTTGTAGAATGGAGTGATGCTGATGATGCTGTTGTGAAGTCGTTATACAGCTCACAAATTATCTTGAGGTACTGAATAGGAATCCTGATTGCTCAGGCATCGATGACGGCTTTATTTTTAACCTTTGAAACCAAAGCCGTCATCGATGCCTTAAGCAGTCAGGATATTCCTACTCAGAAGGCCTTTGACTCTTCGGTTTCGGCATAGTATATCGATGGAACCGAAGAGTCAAAGGCCTTCTTCAAGTCGATGAAGATGAGAGACGGCATACTATACTCTCGTGACAGTTCTATGAGTCTTGAAACCGTGTGTATGTGGTCTATCGTACTGAATTCTCTTCAAAACCTAGTTTGCTCGCATGATTGTCCTTCGTCTAACTCTCTTTCGATTCTGTTAATAATAACTCGCGTAAAGAGTTTGTAGACACAGACAACAAGCAGATAGGGCGATAATTGCCGATGTCGCAAAGATCATCCTTCTTGTACAGCAACACAGTCTTTCTGGTATTCCATTGTCTTGGAACCTTGCATTCCGTCAGGTATCGGGTGATGAGCTTGCCAAGGTCTTGATGAGAAATGGCGAAAAATCTTCAAACGTTCTGGCTTAATCCTGTCGGGACCGGGTGCTGTACAGTTCTTCATCGACATGATAGCATGAAGAATCTTGGAAGGAAGAACAGACTGTGCGACACTCGCCCTCCTTAAGACGGTGTGGCGAAAGGTGGACGTTGCTCGAAGAGATCCAGGTAAAAGTCGTGGATAACCTTCTCCATTGATTTTCGGGAAGCAGTTTTGGTTCCGTCAGGACGACGAAGTGCGGTTATCTTTGTCTTGAAGTTGACGAAGCTTCGGCGGGCGTTGCGTATCATTCTTCCACCCTCCGCAGCGTCGACCATCACTGCTACTCTCCTTTCCTTTCCTTCCTCTTATCTTTTGCAGATATATTGCTGAATCTCTGAGGAATCGAGAACTCAGCGAGCGGCGTTCCGAATAATTCTGATTGCTTTTCAAAAATTCCGCGAGCGGGGTGCGAGAAATCAGCCATCTATTTTTCCGGTGCCCGCCTGCCCCCGGCGATTGTCTGCTCAGACAATCGCCGGGGGCAGGCGGGCACCGGAAAAATAGTTTGCCGATCTCTCGCACCCCGCTCGCGGATTTTTTGCAAAGCAGTCAGGACCTTTCGGAAGACCGTTTGCCGAATTTTCGATTCCTCAGAGATTCAGCAATATATCTGCAAAAGATAAGAGCGAAAAAAATTCAACAGGCGGTCTCTCAAAAATCCGCTGACTCATCGAGCGGTCTTCTGAAAAGTCCTGATTGCTTTGCAAAAAATCCGCGAGCGGGGTGCGAGAAATTAGCAATCTATTTTTCCGGTGCCCGCCTGCCCCCAGCGATTGTCTGAGTGAGTGGAGGTCGCAAATGAAAACTGATGAAGGTCTAACTGTGACACTGCCCAAACGGCGATGCAGATGTTGCACTCTTGGCTGAGATCCTTATTTCCAAAGCAGACCGACCAGGAATTCTTTACGACAAAGAAGATCTTTTCCACTGCTGCGTTCCTTCATTCGAAGAGGTTGCAACGGTGTTAGAGCTTTCGTCTGCCTAATAACTAGTGCTTTTATCGCAAAGCCCCTCATGCAAAACATGTCATACCCTGCAATGAGATGTGTATGATACTAAATCACTTGTTTACTTCAGAAACTCTGTCGCATTCTATTTTTCATTTTTTTAACCATGAAGAATGCAAGCGTACAAGTCTACATTTGTTTCAACATTCAGTGTTTTGTACGCACTTCAATTTCAGCCCTCTTATGAGGCCACCATTTGAAAAATGAACAAAGACTTCTTTTCTTACTCCATTTCGAAAGTGCGATTTCTATTTGAGTTCAAGTTTTAGAATGGCAATAGCTGTGAGATATTTTGAGAATAGGAAAAGGAGGCAACCTTTCTTGTAAAATTGCCCTGTTCTAAGAAGAGCAACCTTCTCGCATTTTTTGAGGTGTGTCTGAATTAGATAGTTTGTAAGA
Source organism: Cylicocyclus nassatus (assembly GCA_958299035.1). Classification (NCBI taxonomy): domain Eukaryota; kingdom Metazoa; phylum Nematoda; class Chromadorea; order Rhabditida; family Strongylidae; genus Cylicocyclus; species Cylicocyclus nassatus. The sequence goes on from CATQJL010000305.1 coordinate 15,337,351, forward strand.
AATGCTTGGGTGCATGCCAATCAGGTAAATCTCAAATTCTAACCAGTCCCCAGTCTATTATTTGAGTTTTTACAGCCTTAATCCTCTTCAAGTAAATGTAATCATAGGTATGCTTTTTTACCAAAGTCAAGTTCCACTAGTTCTTGTACTGATTCTTCAAAAAAAGTCCAAGTAACCTATGGAAAGAACAAATGTTATAGGATACAAAACAATTTTTTGCCCCTCCCGCAGCTTATTTTCCAAAATTCTCACATTAATTTTGAGCTATCAGATTCCATATTCAATCAACTTAAACCTCATAGAACATCAGGCAGGCACCTCGGGTGTTATTCGATGCAGCATTTTATCCTTTTTTGAAAACATGTTTTTTTCCTGATTTGAAAAGTCTTGGAGGTAAAATCAACAAAAATCATGTTTTCGAATGCACCCCAAGCTGTATCCGGCAAATCAAAAATTCGATAATTCGAATTCCGGACCGCTTATTTGTTTTGCAAAATTAGTGCTGAATCCTACCCACTGTTAAAAGTATCAAAAATTAAGAAATCATTTGAGTTTGACGAGCCTAAATTCTGGTATGGGTGAGCTAAAATCCGTTAGTGTTGTTTGAAATTTTATCAAAAAATTATGGAAAGCTTTGGGAAGGAGAACGAAATTGTTTTATATTTCACAGGGTTTGCTCTATTTGTCCTACCTAAGCTTCTCCGGGCAATTAGTACAAAAGTTCGAAAATTTTCAAACTTGACCTGGATAAAAACCATGAGTGGTGGTTTTCTGTGATTTTCCAAAAGTTTATTTGTTAAACTGCAATTCAAAGATATCTATCTGTAAGAACATGAAAAGCTTTATCGAAGGCTACCAAAATCTTCTGTAAATCTTTCTTATGCGGACTGTGGCGCTTGTTCAAATAATGCGAAAACACGTTTGGGATGACCTTATACCTACAGCGTCCAGCTCTCTAAGACAAGCATTGAATTATTCATTTCACAGACTTAATCTGTATTTCAGACTGGCACTGAAGAGGAAGCTGTCACGAAGTTGGATGAACCGTTTTGATGACGAAACAAGATGTTCTATGCTAACTTTGTAACGCACCGAGACAACCTAAAAATAATTTCTGAATGTAAGTCACAGGTTTGTTCAGTGCATGGTTTTGTGCGATTGATTATAAGCAAATTTGAGTTGAAAAAGCTAAAGATTTTTCTTGTTATCAAGCAGTCTTACGAATTCTTCAAAGCCTCTGACTTTATTTCTTCGAGACAACTTGTAATATTGGTTTTAGCCCTATCATTAAAAGTTTACAGGAGTCTAATAATAATAATGATAACGATATTTGGAACTTTCACCTATTATACTATATTTCCTCAATAATTGTGTAGCAAGGCTTATGTAAGTAATTTACGCAGTTTAGACCTTAGTAATTGTATACACAATCAGCTACTCAACCTAATTAACCAGAAATTATTGTTGGAATTAATTACTAGCAGCCTTTACTCTGAATTTCTATCTCACAAGTATTTGTTTATTTTTATTTTTTACAAACCTTGGCATTGGAATGATGCGGTAAACGCTTAAGTTGTTTCGACATGGGATCTGGAGAAGTTTCATTATTGAAGCTTTTTGACGTTTTGAGCATCTGTCATCTCCAGAGGCCGGAGCTCTACCGCTATCGTTGATAATGGTCGCGACCGTTCTAAATATTCGTCCGTTTTGAAAGTTCGTTTATGGAAATTTGCATATTGGTCAAAAAGAATAAAGATTATTCGAAAGCTGCCGTAAGCACACAAAATTTTTCTGAGCGTACGAAGCTTCGATAGAATTTTCATGTGGTAAAATGACATGGAAATCTACTAATGATGCTATAGTAATAAATATTAGCTCCACCAGGATACTTTTTCCCATTAAGTCGCAGAATCCTTCTCCTTTGATAGATTGTAAACACCTAGTTGTTACTGATACTCCTCAAATTCTTCTCTTTCGACATAGAGGAGAGCAAGTTAGCAGCACGATTACAACTAATATTTTGTTAGCGTCTTTCACAGCTTCTGCCAGCTTTCAATTTTCTTACGCCACCGAAGCGAAGCAAGCTCTGTGTCATATACACAAGTCAATCACAAGGCTTCTTTAATGTTTAGAAATTTTCGCTTGCACAAAATATCACTGAAGAGAATGTTTGCAAGTTTTGGTTTTGAGAAGTATTCTTTTTGATGAACTTCCAAATTTCAAAAAGCAAAGCAATAAAGCGCTCTTCAAAAGCCTAAGCTTTTGATGGTTTCTTTAGTGACACATTGAGGCGTTTGTGCTGATCGACAGTGAAAGAGTAAGTCACGAGACGGAAGGTCCAAAAGTGTCAGGAATCTTTATTAACAACCTGACTGTGGCGTATCCTCCACGAGAAAAATATGTTTAAGAATACTTGAAAAAATTGCAAGATTTTACGAGCTGTTGACCCCCAAACACTGTACGAGCACGTTTTCAAGTAAATTTTTTTATGATAGGATTTTTGGCAGTAGAGAAGCAGATCGTAGCCTGACAAAGGAGTAAATAGGAGAAAAGGATTTGTCTCCATGCTACTTCTGTGGATTCCCTCTTTTCCTCCCCCCCCCCCCCCCCTTCCTCCCTGTAATCATGTCAACCGTGTTAATTCGAAGGCAGCGGCTCGGCAGAATGACAATTTTGGGATATTCATCGTTTTCGGTTCCTTGGATGAGCTAAGTTCAAGACTGTGCTTTGCAGCTTCAAAAGATATCAATAACCCGCTTTTCCAGACGTGAAAAATGCTGTTTGGGCGGGTCGAGAAAGTGGTTACTGGAACCAGTAATGCAGTTGCCACAGATGGGTACCGTGTCTCCAATCACGAGCCATTGGCAAGCAAGCAAGCATACGCCGTCCGCCCAAAAAAGCGCTTATCACGTCTGGAAAAGCGGGTTATTGATATCTCTTGAAGCTGCAAAGCACTCTTGGACTTAGCTCATCTTAGGGAACAGAGAACGATGAATAAAGTTGTCATTCTGCCGAGTCGCTGCCTTTAAATGATGTCTTTCTTTCTAACAAGGGAACGATCCCAATTAAGGTGGCGAATTGGAATAAACCGCATATCATTAGATGCGTCTTGATGAGCTGATTGCAAATCTACCTTCCAAATCTGCGACAACGTTATCTGGAAGAAGTTATGAAAGGTTAAAAACGTGAAGTAACGGGGGTTTTAGTGCATAACTCTCTTCAAAATCCAACTTGGAAGTGTATGACTAGCATGATATCGAGTGTACTGATTTCAAGGAATGCTCACACTCTAAAGAAACACAAATAAGTGTTTTTGAACAACTAATTTTCAAGGTATTGCGCTGTATATTTGCCAAGTTTGGACTTTTCATTGCTTATAGCTTCTATCAAAGAACTTTAGTTACTTTTTAGCCGTTCAAAAACATTTATTTGCGTTTCTTTTGAATGTGAGCACTCCGTGAAATCAGCACACTCAATATGATGCTAGTCGTGCACTTCCAAGTTGGATTTTAAAGCAAATTATGCATCAAAACCCCCGTTACTTCACATTTATAAGCTTTCATAACTTCTTCCAGATAACTTTGTCGCAGATATGGAAGATTTGGAATCAGCTCGTCAAGACGCAACTAATGGTAAGCGGTTCATTCCAATTCGCCACCTTAAGTTGGGATCGTTCCCTTGTAAGATTCGGCATCTTGAGGTGGCAATTGTTACTTGAAGCCGTAAAATGGCTGAACAATTTTATATTAGCTTTATTGTTTGTTCCATATTCCACTGCAGGAATTAGAATTGGTTGCCGAATATCCTTATTTGGGCATTGCAAATGAGCCATTTTCCCTCATGAGAATTTGAAAAAGTAACACCTTCAATCAAATATCCCTAAACTGATCAAAAAGTGATGGGGCACCTAGAGAAATATAATTATATGTTGGCTAAAAATTAATATCGTTTTAACATGAAAATCTTCATAAAAACTGTCGTAGTTGTTTTTTATCCATGATATTTTGTGGATAAGTAATTCAAAGCTTCTTCTATCACTATCAAAACTATTCAGAGTTTTAAATGATCAGTAAGGGACAGTTATGTCACAACATGGCTAAAATTCCGAAAGCTTAAATCTGCAACTTTCGAAGCTTCGTTTTCATGTTCTAATGAATGTAGAAAACAGCAATTTGGTATTCCGACAGCTTTTCTCTAATTAGCGACTATTGATAAAAATTGTGATCTGCAGTTTCAAGATTCTTTGACTCAAAAAACCAAATTTTCTCATGTTTGCGCATAATGAGAAAATTGGAATTTTCACTTCTTTGTTAATTTATTTCATTGCAAAATAAATTCTATTCGAACAGATTCTACTTTCCAAATCCCATTGAGGTGCTCTTTCCAGCGGTACCGGATACTAGGCAAAACATTATCTGCAACATCCGTAGGACCTGCAAAAAACACCTTATTTATTAGCCAACCTAGGTAATACAATTCATAGGTGCGATAGTGTGAGAATTTGCTCACCCTCCTTTACCCCTGAACCGGGACCAAGGTGACCTTCTTCACCAAAAGCCGAGAAGAAATCAACAGTGAAGTAAGGCTAAGCAAAACAGATATTTGTGCGGGAATTGTTTATGTCGGAAAGGAGGAAAAAGATTTGCATAGATTCACTAACTTCCAGAAAGAAAAAAATAGTAGCTTCTATAATTGCACAGCAACGTCAGCGAGGAAAGTGTCATGGAACAACGTTCCCTCTGGTTTCACGGAATAGATATAATAGTTTGAGAGTTCGTTCATAGAATTACCTAGTAATAGGTATGCCTAGTGACTTCTGGACACTTAGGAGTTTCTAACATAGAAAATTCATAAATTTTGTACATGAATAGCTTTTGCATGGAAATAGTCAACATCGGAGCCGCCTCGTCCTCCGTTTTCAGAAAATATGTAGCATGTCTGAGATCCGTTCAATAAAGGGCCTGGGTGAAGGGTGTGCCCTGTGATTCTTGGACGATGAATTCATAACTTTTGTTGATGTAGATGAACGTCTTGTACGCCGAGATAGTCATCATTAGAACCGTCTCGTCCTCCGCTTTTAGAAAATATATACTTTAACTGGTGTCCGTTAAAGAAAGTGCCGAGTGAAGAGTGGGTGAGACCTTTACAATGGGAGAGGTCAAGTGGCTTTTTTACCATTGTGAAAAGAGTTTACTTGAGCACTCTGATTATAAAAGTCTCACCCACCCTTCACCCGGCACTTTTTTGACGGACCCCAGGCAAAATATATATTTTCTAAAAGCGGGGGAAGAGGCGATTCTAAAGGTGGGCATTTCCATGTACTATCTTTCATTCACAAAAGTTACAAATTTTTTAATGATGAATCGGAAATCCCCAGAAATCACCACCCACACCCTTCACCTGGCACTTTTTCTAAAGAATCCAGGCAAACTATAATATACAGGGTGTCCTAAAAGTAAGTATACACTTTTCGGGTGTATGACTTTATGAACGATAGCATGTGCCAGCCGCCAGCTGGGTACCATACGCGGTGCGCTGATCGCCCCGCCCTTTGTTAATTAGCTTAGGAATGCGCTGCAGCCATTGGAACTCTTCCTTCATGCTTCTTCAGTAGGTTGCAATTTGAAACAATAGATTTCAAAACTTCAGTTGAATTAAAAACCAGTTTTCAGGTCTTTTTTCATTATGAATTAGTTCGTAAGCGATTTTCAATGTATTTCAGTTACTTGTTTCTAGTAGGTTTGTCCAAATTGTGAAAAGTGTTTTTCTTTATTCACATCTGTTACTACACTGAATATTCTATACCAGTGCGTCACCTCTGCTTCGCAGAGGCTCGCACTGGCCCTACTTTCTGTATGTCTTACTCATTCCCGCATAATAATGACATTGAAACTCACCGCGCTATGCAGGCTATCAAGAATAACTTGTAAACAACTACTCATTCCGAGAGCTTTTTTGTGTGAGATCGGTATTTTCGCGTGGATGAAACTTTTCCGAGAAGAATAAATGCAAATTTGAATCGGTTTTTGGACTTTTTATGGTTTGGTAGTCGCCATAACGACGGCGATCACCGTGGACTACATCTCTGTGCAAAAATCTTCTCAAATGATCAGGTAAACTCTCGGCAATTTGAACATTAACGCAACTACTTTTTTTCGGCGTCATTTTCGTAAAGTAATCAACTTTAGTTCAATTTTTTGGGCTAAAGTCCATGGTTTGCACATTAACTTGTTAATCATATCCATAACTTCGCAAAAAGTGGTGATGCAGGCCCCATTTTGCTGGTCAGAAGCCAAGTGGATCCGCTTAAAGCGCATTTTTAGAGGGATCCACCCAACGGATCCACTCGTGCTTTTGCATAGCGAACTTTCATGCTGCTAGCATGCACCACGCAAAATTTGGGCTCCGGACGTTGGCTGGAACACGCTCCTCGAATTTCGTAACGGACAGACAGACACACACACACACACAAAAAAACGTAAACACCCTTAGCCCGTTATTATAAGTTATGATTGTGCACTCTCAAGCTTAGTTCAAAAAAAGTCAGCTTATCGGGAAGCATTATTATCATTGCTGAAATGACCAACACGATTGTAGTCAACTTCACCCCAGCTTGCAACAAGCTTATGGCTCACTATCAGAAGTTGCTTTCACTTGACTAGGGAACATGGCCATGAACCAGTGCTAGAGCTGTACTGCAAAAAACTCGTCCATCTTGCGATAGGCGGGGCTAATGGTGCGCACCTTATTGACACAAGCCTGCCTAAGCGCGCTATCGTTCATAAAGTCCTCCACCCCACTTTTCAGTCGTCAATATCCCTCTTCCCAATGGGTCTTTTTTGCCAGTCAAGTACCATTATTTAGAGGAGGCTTCAACTTAGATTTACAGTATTGGACGAATCACCGATCTCTTTTCGTTACTGTAGGATTACCGTAAGAACTTCCAGCATGCGGAACCATTGTGAATTAAGCAATCTGACAAAAAAAATTTTAAGAGGTCAGAAAAATCTTGTACTAGGGTTTTCGCTCACGCTGATTCCACTGCATAACTTTTTAAGAGTGTTTTCAGCCTTTTTGACGGTGTAATCACTTTTGCGACAAGTACTGGGAATTCGGTTATTACGGTTTACGTGGGACAACCTTGGAAAGAAGCATCATAGTAAAGTGGGAATTTCATATTCGAAATCTGCGGCTTCCATTACCATATTATAAGAGTTTTTGGCTTGTTTTATTTTGTTCCGAGGCAGAATATGGCTTCCAAGGGCATAGAATCCTTGTCGAAGTTCCTACACTAATCCTACAGTATTGAAGAGAGATCGGCAATTTGCATGAAACTGCGAATCTAAGTTGAAGCCTCCTCTACAGAATGGTGCTTGAATGGCAGAAAAAGATACAATGGGAAGATAGAATTAACGATTGAAGAGTGTGTACTTACTTTTGGGACACCCTGTATATCCTTCGAAAGCGAAGGACAAAATGATTTTAAAAACAATTTTCTTGCTGATGCTGCTGTTCATCTATAGAAACTACGAATTTTCTTCTAGAAAATGCGCAATTGCTTGAAAATTGTTTAACTTTCAGAAAAAATATTCTCGCATGCACATCTTCTATTCTAATTTCAAAAACAGGCGCTGTGATGTAAAAAAGGGAAAAGGAAAATGCAAATAATTACGAGGTGCTGGTCAGAAACACAACTGTGTGCTAATTCGGCAGCACATTCACATTTCAGGAAAGAAAGACAACCAGTGATGGCAAGGAATTGAGAATTATAAACTTTGTTTTGGAAAAATGATGAGGGAACACCATGGCTCCCCCCTCCCCCCGGTAGACATTTCATATTCTCTACCAAGTGAAACACCCTTCACCCGGAAAAGCTGCGACCGCTGTGACCCTTCATCCTAGAGGGCTCATTCTCACCTTATCGCACCCAATGCTGTAAATGCAATCTCAGTGAAAACCGAGATTGTAAGAAATCATGGGTTGACATGATGGAAACAAGAGACATGGCAAATCTCCAGAAGAACAAAAAACTCGAACGATAGAAGAGGGATAGCAAGGAATAACTCTCTTACTCATAAGTGTTTTACAAGGTTTGGATAAGCTCGATATGAAACTTAGTTCCTGTAAGCTATTTATAAGAAACAGTTATGAGGGTACAAAAAAAATTCCAACACTGAAGTTCGCCTTTATTTGGTAGTCAAAGCCTCAACGTTTGGAAATAAGTAAAAAGTAGCACTGAATTTACACTGAAATTATGCATGTGAAATTGATGGGTTGAAAACATAGGAAATTAGCCAAGCAGGCGTTCAAAGAACCTTTTCACATCCATAAATGCTAAAACAGGAAAAATATGCACTTCAAAAGTATTTGCAGTATTCTTCCTGTTTTAAAAGTTTTGTGTTCCATCTACATCTGCAGATTTATTCAAAACGCATGTGCTTTCTCAGAGGTACCAAAGTGAATAAAAACGTCTGAAAATTATGATACACAATTAACAGCATAGCATTTATCAGCGCGAAATTCTTGAAATTCAGAAAGAAAAGTGACGGCATTGGTGTTCTTTAAAACTCCGTTTCTGGTCCTTTCTTAAATTTACAAACGTAGAATCGTGTCCATTTCTTGCAGTCGTAAGTCTCCCATCTGCCACGGTTTTTGTTATCTTTGTCAACGAGCATCTGAATATATAATTAGATACATTGACCGAGGAAACTTGCGGACAAGCCTCTCTTCCTTTTCGTCGCTCATTTTCAGATAAAGAACAAAAATGAAAAAAGATCAGTTTGCTAAGATGATAGAGCTCTTTAGGAGCTACAATTCTCATATTACGCTTTCTAGACAACATAAATTCTAAAATTTCCAAAAATCTTTTGTCAAAAAAGCTCGAAAATGAGCGTGTCACAGAATCGCGGACAACAAGTCTTCGGGGGCAAAAAATTTGTTTTGGGTTCTTTTTCAGAGCGAAAAAAAGCAATCCGAAGACATTAATATACAGAGTTCTCAAGGACTATAATCTGGTTAGGCGGCGTAGCAGGAGGAACCAAAGGCTTTGTCGCCGTACCCGCAGGTGGCGATTAGGAGCGCGAGCACTATAGAGGGGATTTGGCAAAGATCCAGAAAAACTTGCAAAGAAACCTAGAATTTTAAGGAAATTCCACATAATTTTGCCTGGAAAAACGCAGGAGATACGCGGGAGGCAATCTGAAGTCCATTTTCATGACTTTTGCTGATAAAGTGAACGAACTTTAAAACAACTTGCAGCCAAAAATTCAAAAATTCCAAAAATTTACTTGGAAAATTAGTGAGAATATGGAAGGCAAATATTGATAGTTGAAAATGAGATCTTGAATTAGTAATTTTAGATTTTAAATGGTATCTATCATCTTATCAAGTAAACAAAAAGTTGTTAGCAATTGAGAAATTTCAACTTAGACTTGATAGTCCTACAACATAATGGCAAATTCCTCGCAATTTTTAGCAAATTTCGATGAGTTTTTGAGATTGTGCTCACAAAAAAAGGCGTTCTATCAAAAACTGAGACGTTGTATCACATCGACATCCGTAACGTTTCAGATTTTTTGTGATGCGTTGCAGTTTGCTCAAAGATTGCAATTCGAAGAAGAGCCCGTAAACAAAGGCATTTGAATTTTGTATGAAGATGAGGCACAGGGGTCTTCTAGTTGAATTCCGATGTGTAATACTATTCCATGCCATACTGGAAACGAATCAAGACTCAATCCAAAGAAATATTTTCAATCTTACGGATGGTTTCCTATCCAGCTGAATGCTTGTTTTCGCTTTGAAGGAACCCAAAAGGAATTCTTCGCATTTGAAAACTTATCGAGCGCGACTATGTGCGACCAAATTAAACTTTTTTTGGCACAAGATCTTTGAAATTCTCGGATCTTTCGGAAAGCGTAATATGAGGGTTGTAGTTTTTCGAAAAGCTCTATCATCCCAGCAGCCTAATCTCTTCATCCCTGTTTTCCTTTTGAAAATGAGCAACGACGAAAGGAGGGCGGTTTGTTCGCGACTTTGATGGTTACTGTATCTAGTCATGCCTTCACCTTCAATCACTAGAGACTAAAGAATCAAGCGTAATATCATGTAAACTTGCTCGAACGCAGTCTCCCCTAGAAAGGAGTCTAGGGTCTTTGCTAAATTTATTGAAATTGTAAATCGTTCCATCAGTCCACCTCCACCTGTTGCCTTTCCGTCTCAGACCTATCCATACGTAATCACTCTCTTTTTGCGCAAACTCTGCAAAGTCAAGTTATATTGTACTCGACAATCAGCCATCTTTACGGTTACAAAGCTATCCTCACTAGCAATTTGTTAGAGTGATGCTAAATAATCCACATCTGTGCTCGTTAGAATTTTCTTCGGCTCGAACTGCATTAGAAAGTACTAATTGAAGTGCCAGTTTGAATGAAATGCTAATTTCAAGCTTGCCATCCTTTTTTGCGGAACACCTCCTTGTGAAAATTCGTAACCACAAACAAAATGCAAGATCCCCGAATGATAAAAAATTCTACCAACGCTCCTCTGTGCGATAGCACAGTTTGGTCCATGCAGCCGATAGTGTTTGCAAAATCAAGCTGGTTTTTGAGACTGGACTTCTCTCAGAGTTCAGCTTAAGCAATTGAGAATGCAAAAAACCAATGCAGCACATTAACAGCCTTGCTGAAGGTAGTTTGAATTTTTACCGGATTTTTTCGCAGACCTTTCAACAGGTTTTCAGGCCTTTTCAAACCAGAATATATTTGCCCGTGCGCTTGAGACGCACGGGCGCTGCTTACGGTGACAAAAGCATAAGGTACGCGGGCTAGCTTCATTCACCATGTCTCCTTAACACATTGACGACCGCGTTTCGCGAACCGGTCAACATTTTTTAGATAAAATCACGCGTAATTTCTTCTACAGTACACCTACAGTAACTCTGGAATGCTGGCAAAAAATAGTAAAGGTTGTGTCTAGATCCAGCACAAAAGAAAATTCCCGGAGTAGGTTTAACACAAAATAGTAGCCATTTCAACGATACAAATGGTGTGTCAAGCCTTGACACACCATGTGTGTCAAGCGGTCGTCAATGTGTTAATAATCGTGCATGCAAATTTGTTACTCTGGACGAGCAGCGCCTGTGAATGCAATAAAATTGATATAATAAAGACTAAAGTCGTAAGGGTGTATCGATATTAAATGCCAGCGTAACTGCACGTTGCTTTCTTGTGCTCTTCTCATGAAATGATGGAGTAAACTCAATTGCCAGAACTGCTTACTGCGTATTATGTTGTTTTCCTTTTCACTATGAATCGAAGCTAGGTGTCCGTTATAGTAGTCTCTGCACTTCTTCTCTGCGAAATCAAATGAGGCGTGGCAAAAAAGCTGGAAAAAATACATTCAATATCACCTTACTGAAAAATAGCCTTTAAGTATCGTTCCTCGAATACTTGAGTGCGGAAAATCCTGTTTTGACAATGGATTGGTGCAATTGGGTGACTCATCTTGCGATAACATTGCTGGGCAAGAAGTAAATATTAGGTTGTCTCACAAGTTTTGTCAATTTTGACTCTCTAAGCTATAACTCACATACTTCTCAATTCTGTTGAAGTGTAGGGCACCTTTTGATAGAACAAAGCAAGCTGTACAAGAAGCCGTGTAGGCGTTTGCACCAGCTTCAGCACTTCACGAATAAGAAGCCAAAATCTGAAAACTTTTGGATGCCCAAAAAATTGAAAATTCTCTGTAACTTTGCCCGAAGAAAACTTACCAATTCCCAAACTCGCTCACGCATGTACACTCCACAGAACACAATCATATGTGCCGTTGCTATGTTTGTTTCTGTGCTAGAAACCAAGAAAACCAAAATCTTCTAGCTTTTAAAAAAAGCGATGCTGCGCTTTTTACATAGGTAGTAAATGTATACTACAGGCCTATACAAGTACAGTCACAAATTTCCAGCTTTCTATAAGCTCTAGTTCCCAAGAGATATTAAGTTCAACATGTAACACCTAAACAAAAAAGTTAGATTGGTATTTCTCAAAAAAAGCGCCTCCGGTAAGCTGAAAAATTACCGATGTATTACAGAAGGCCTGTGTTGTACATTTATCTGTGTGAAAACAGCTCCATCGCTTTTTTGGAAGCATGAAATTTAGTTTTCTCGATTTCTAACACAGAAACAAACACAGCAACTACACATATGAGTATGTTGTTTGGAGTATATGAGCGTGAATGAGTCTGGGACCTGGTAAGTTTTCTTCGGGCAAAGTTACAGAAAAATTTCAATTTTTGGGCATCCAGAAGTTGTCTGATTTCGGTCTTTAACTCGTGATGTTCTGAAGCTGGTGCAACTTGCACACCATCTTATCGAGCTTGCCTTGCCTAATTGAACTGTGCCCTGCAACATAATCAGAATTGAGAAGTGTGCGATTTGTCGCTTTAGAAAGTCAAAGAAAAGACTTATGAGACAACTTAATAGATAGATAATTATTTTTTGAGTAAGTAAGAAGACTATAGGATTTTACAACCCCTTCCTTTCTTTCGGCATAAGCTTGTGCGCTGCCTCTTTAACTTCAACTTTTACAAAGAGCAATTGCTTCAAGACCCTTTTTCTCGCTTGTTTCAAATGCAGTTTTTGGAAATCGATCATCTTCTTCGAGCCGTGAATTTATCTGTACGCTGAATTGTCAAACAAAGTTTTTTGTTCGAGCATCAAATGTACGGACTTATTTTTGAATTCTGATTTTCCTGCGGTTTACCCTTTTCCTAAAAGTCGTTTCATGCATTGTCCTTTTTTACAAAGGAAAGTTTGCTGGGCATACTTTTGAGCTGAACTCAGCAGATTATAAAAGCATGAATGAGGTTCAATGGAACATGTGATTTGACAGGTGGTTTTGTGCTCAGAAAAGTGAGGATGACAATGCACACAACATCTACGGAACCACCAATTTATGTGAGATTGGAAAAGGCTCGATGAATTCAAAATTACTCTCCGTTTTCTGTTTGAGATCATAAGTTTTTAAGCGTTGCGTATTAGATTGTCATTGCAATCTGCGTGCTACTTTTGCTTATGCTTACTCTGCAGCGATAGGATGTCAGAAAAAAATGATGACATCCTATCGCTGCAGAGTAAGCATAAGCAAAAGTAGCACGCATTAACAAGTACACTTCTGGAATTTACTACTTGCTTAGATACTTTGATGGCCTGTCTTTATGTGGCGTGCGGGCAACGGCACAAAAGTTTACATTGATCCCTGTCCCTCGCTTCTGACATCCACGATCTTCTTGGCTGACGTCGGTGGCTGCGTCCACGAGTTCCAGGTGCAATAATCGTATCCAGCTGATTCTCAGCTGGTCCATCCGTTCCACGAACAGGTCTGCCCATCTCGTTGGAGTCTTCCTCGAGGACGTTTTCTTCGCGACGAATCCACTTTGACGTCTAGTGTCCATCTGTCTTCTGTTCTTCTCATAATGTGACCAGCCCGTCGAGTCTTCGCTTCCGCAACGTATTCCACATGGTTACGAAAACAGGACATTTTTCTCATATCCGTACTGCGAAGCCCGACAAGATGTTGTTTGTGTCGGGTCATCTTTGGAAGACTGCGCTTAGCATTCTTTGGGTGGTCCTTAGAGCTTTCACGTGGCTATGGTGTCAGTCAAATTCTCAACTGCGTAACAGAGCGCCGAGAGAACGATTGAGTCGAACAGGTGGGCACGAATCAGTTGGACGGTGTCTTTCTTCAGAGGCCCGAAGGCGGCCCAGGCTGCTTTTCTTTTCCTGTTAAGTTCTTCCTTCAGGGTTGGGCCAGACTGCGCTGGGAAGCGGCATACGCAGCGTACGCCGCGTACGCTCCTATGATAAAGTATACCAAGCATACGCTGCGTACGCCGCGTACGCCGTTTTCCCAGCGAAATCTGGCTCAACCCTCAAGTCCTTCTCCATGTTCATCGAACGTCCGAGATACATGTAAGAAGACGTCTCCATAATAGGGGTGCCTTCCAATTCCATTTCTGCATCTTTGCAAAGGGCGTTCTTTATGAACTGCGGTTTTTTTCTAATTTATTCGCAATCCTTACTTTTTCTACTTCGTTTATTTCCTTCAGCGTCTCTGCTTCAGTGACACGCTCGAAAAGAGAACGATGTGTTTTTGACACTGTCAAACACTTCCTCTAGTTGGCGAGGATTAGGACGAGGATTAGGACGAGAGGCAGTCGGTATTCCTTGTGGAATTCTATGACTCTCGAAACCATTTGAATGTGGCCCATGCAGCTGAATTCTTAGCGAGATCTAGCTTGTTCTTGGAATTGGGTTTTCTTAGGGTCCTAAATATGGCGAGGATTAATCGTGAAGAGCTTATACAGCACACCTAGCAGGCATATTGGAAGCTAGTTCCGAAGATCCTCCCGTTCACCCTTCTTCAAGAGAAGGACAGTTCTTGACGTTTTCTTCCATTGGTCGGGAATCCTTTCCTTCTGGAGGTAAGATGCAGGTACGACGCAAGAATTCTCGTATAGACGCTGTCCTCCTGCTCGCGGAAATTCGACGGAAAGTTCTGATCCTGGAGCTGTGGACGTCTACATGGTGTAACTGCGGTACGCACTTCATCAGGTAGAAGTCGAAGTGGTACCTCTCCAGTGGGAACAACGAGCATCGGTACAAGGTGATGAAAGAAAGAGGTTGATGTAAGAGTTCTTCGCGGTAGATTCCATCTTCATCGAAAAGAAGGCGGGATCCCCTTCGTTCAGTAGTGCGACCAGCAGCGCGTGGAATTTGCAGAGGTCCCTTCGGCACTTCTTAAAACTTCGTCTTCCTTCGGCTGCTTCCAGTATCTTGAATGTCTGTACTTCCTGAGATCCTCCTGCAAAGCTGTTCTACAACTGGCGTTGGCTATCAATCGTTTGAGATGAGTTGCATTCGGATTCTGCCTCAGAACTTTTCTTCTTTCGAGCAAATCCTTGGTGGTTTTTGAAATCCACTCCAAGTTCTTCCCAGAAGTCACTGAGGCGCACTCTCCACAGGCTCGCAATCCTTTGAAAACCCTGTCGCAGTCGTATGTTGGGTTCTCCTCGATGGGCCAGTCCAACACTTGATATGAGCTCTTCTAGCTTTTACCGTTGTAAACGACATTCTTCCTTCTCGCGGCACTGTGACAGACTTCTTTTACAGCTTTCGACTAAATCGTACCTTTGCTCGAAGGAGGCGGTGATCGAAGCCGCTGCAGAAGGATGGAATTACTGACAGCAAGCTTGTGTTGTAGTGAGCAAACTTCAGTTTCGTTTGGTGAGATTGTGGTCGATCTCCGCCGGTTCCGTTGGGAAATTTCCAAATCCACCGGCGATGTTCTTTCTTCATGAAGATGGAATTTCCATGGAAAAATCGTGCAACAGGGAGAAGCCAAGGAGACGGTTGCCGTTTTCGTTCCAGAGCCCATATCCAAACTCCCCGATTCCATATTCCTTTTCTAGTGGCATCGCGGTTTTCGCGCTGAAGTCGCCCACAACAAACTTGAAGTTCTCGTTGCAGAAAATCTCCTCCACATCTTGTTAAAAAGCATCTTCTTCTGATTCGCCATTGCTGATGTTGGAGAATAGCAGTTGATGATGCTGATGGTCTTCTGACGTAGAGGGCGTAGTCCTAGGATGCTTAGTCGAGGTGATAGGATCTCGTGCGAATCGACAAGATAAGCGATTAATGGATGG
This sequence comes from Cylicocyclus nassatus, assembly GCA_958299035.1. Classification (NCBI taxonomy): domain Eukaryota; kingdom Metazoa; phylum Nematoda; class Chromadorea; order Rhabditida; family Strongylidae; genus Cylicocyclus; species Cylicocyclus nassatus. The sequence continues at coordinate 15,353,047 of CATQJL010000305.1, forward strand.
ACGACAAAGCCAACGTCTCCAACGTTATGTGATGGAACCTTGTCACCGCGAATGATGACGGTCCCATCACTTATCTGTCGCACGTCCTTCTCTGGACTTCGTTTCCTGCAGAGCGACGACGTTGTACTTAATGTGCTCTACAGCATCGAGAAGAGCGTGGAGGTCGGCGTTTGTGGAGACTGTCCTGGCGTTGTAGGTGCAGAGCATGAGGCAGTCTCCGTGGGCATCGTCGGGCGGACGTGTCGTTTTTATCCAATCCGATGTGCGCTCTGAGTACCCTGACATCGTTCTTGCTACCACCCGGCGTCGTAGGCGGGATCCGATGTGCAAGGTTTCTTTCTATTCTTCTAACTGAGGAGTACTAAAATTTTTCTCCCACAAGAGCAGACTTAATAGGCCTACTCTTGACGTCCACGGGGTGACCGCTGACCCTGGGCCGCCAGCCCCCTTTTTCTAGAATTTTAAAGGTCATGGGCCATCAAAAATTCTAAGAAACGCCCCAAAAATTTTTCAGAGTGCCTGGCTTACGCCACGCACCTTCATTTGGGAAAAAATTTTTGACGTCTCTCCTCCTCCCCCCCCCCCGGACAAAATCCTGCGACCGCCACTGATGTTACCTAAGAATTGAATAATGACACTCTTACCTTATGTACACGTTTTACTAGTTCTCAAATAAAAGACAATTTTAGCTTTAAGAACGCGAAGAAGCACCATTATTTTCCGGACAGCATGTTATAATCGACGTCACTGATAGAATAGTATCTATTTGGGATTGGATTGTATTTGAAAAGCTTCATGATTAGAGGGCTTTTTGTATTATGTATTGGCAGATTTTTCAGGTTGCCGATTTGTTCAAGATGTCATAATAACTTTTCAGATTTGAAGCGAAGTTCTAAATCCAGCGTCCACACAGAGTGCTACCCGGCTTAATTGCAGTGTAAAGAAGGCCCTAGAAGCAGATAAAAAATGTGTTGATCTGGCCTTATAATATGGCCTGCAAAAAAAGAAGATACTGACCCATGTTGAATGCTTTCTGCGCTTCACCCTTTTTTGGGTTCCACCTATTCAGAGACGATTTCTTGGCGTGTTTTGACGTGGTAAACACAGTTGATCACTGTGCAATAGTATCTCTGGTGCATACGACATTTTTTGTGTTTTGCATGAGACGGGAATGACAGGACATTGGTCCACGCTTGTCAAAATGGCGTTTCGGAAAAGAGGATTTTTAAAGTCCGCGTTAGAGAGTCAGGGCCATAAAAGATCCAAGCATCAAAGACAAAATCTGGGCGGAAAGTTTAAGGTTTATTACTTGCTTATTTGCAGAGTAGATCCCTCAACATTTGCGCACAAAGCACCAAGCTGTAATGACGCCCAATAAACAAAAACAACGTGGCAATTCTTTCACCAACGCGTTTTTTTTTGCTGCAACACATTTTATCACTTCGGCGTTTTCCATGTAACTTTTTTTGGTAGAGGGTTTTGTTGAGCAAAAAACTAATTTTAGCTTTAGAGCAAACCACGATTTGCTTCCAGAACAAAGTCAGTAGTAAGTCAAAACACTCTGACCTTATAGTTAGTAAACAAGTTTCTTATCCACAAAATAGCCGATTCGCAAGTGCAATCGTCATCCTTTCCCCAAGCTAGAAAAACCATCGCATAAAGGATAATGCATTGTGCGACAGCCATTGCCTCAACCTGAAAATTGCGGAGTATATGTCGAAATGGCCCACATGAAGTACAACAAAGATTTCGTTTCATATTCAAATTGCCCAGCAAATGAAGCTGTATGTAGAAATTCTTGATTGTTGGTACAAACAGCAGGCTTTCCTTGTAAAGTGCGAAAAAAGCACTATCCCTTTCACTCAATCTCGAAAAGTTGGCCTAAGCTTTTTTTTTAAATTGACATGAATTATAAGCCATACAGAGTCTAGCTTTTCAAAGAAACTGGACTCAAAAATTACCAAACTACCCGGCAAAATGTTTTTCATCGTTCCTTTTTCTTTTTGCTGAAGTTGAAATTACGAGTTATAGTTTGGGACTGGCTAATATATCAGGAATCAGATGAACCCTTTTTAAGTGCTTTGCGACTCGTCAACTTACCTTTTTCTGTTCGCAGATACCAATCACCAATCTCATATATAAATTCTCTATGTATGCCTGTATGCAGGTGTGTTCCGAATACAAAATTTCGTTTTTGAACTGATCCGGACCAGACTTGGCACACATACACTCGGGCGGGACCGCCGTCACAAGATACTTTTTGACGATCTATATCGTTTTTATCAATTTCCAGCGATTTTTCGGAAAGTTTGGGCTACGGAACTAGTAGTTGAAACAGGAGGAAGGGGGGGGGGAAAGTAAGTGAGTATGCTGATCACGAATACATTATTGGTTTTTGGAGTTGTCGATTACCTTTATCAATCCCATCAAAATTTCCTGCAAACTTTGAGCTATGGAGCTGGGACTTGGCACAGAGGGTACAGTCTGCCCCAATCCCAATCAGGCCAAAATTGGCATGGCGGAAGTCCGCGTCGCAAGGGTTTTGCGTCACGCCTACGGCCTGCTCTCCTGCTCTCTCTTCGCTCTCTTCACTCTGTCCGACAGCGCGCGTATGCGGCGTAAAGTAGCGGCGCTACGTGCGCGCATTAGTCAACGGTTCGGCCTGATTCCGATTAGGGCAGACTCTAAGTGAGCATGCTAATTACGAATACAATACTAGTTTGTAATGTCGATCACTTTCATTGCTTTTAACAATTTTTTGCTTGAGCTATGGGGCTGAGAGTTGGCACAAGGGGAGCACGCTGATTATGAAATAGTGGCGGCAGGGTACTTGGAACCGAATCGAATGATTATTCGATCATTCGTATAAGTCATTCGAATGCGAATGATTCGAAAGTCGAATATTAAAAAATCTTAGCTTTCGAATATTATGTGGAAGTCGGCTATTCGGTGGTCATTAATTCGATCATTCGATGGTTATCGAATATTCGAATATTCGATGTTCATCGAATGATCGAATCAATGACCATCGCATATTTGACTTTCGGATCATTCGCATTGGAATGATTTATCCAAATGATCGAATAATCATTCGATTCGGTCCCAAGTATACGAGTTGCACGAGAGAAGAACTTGTGTTGGGTCAAGAAGTTCGTCGTTTGTTGTAGTGTGAGAATAGGGATATGGTGGAATAAGTTATTGTGTAGTGATTGCAGCATCGGTCTAGCTTATCGCACTGCCAACGAGAGGAAGATTGCTTGTTGCCATGAGTGCCGTTCCAAAAGTTGTGTGTATAGCACTTGTAAAGTTTAACAATATGTATATATGTGTACTAGCGACCCTACGGGTCTCTAGTAAGTAAGCTGGGGCAAATAATATATTGATAACTGTTTGCGTGAACTAAGAATGCAAGAGAACGAATACCCATTTTCTCAACGATCTTTGTCGCAATGCGAGTAGTAGTAGAAGCAAAATCAGGCTCTCAAAGAAACTTTTGCAGCTACTAACTACCAAATCATATACGCTGTGCTTCTTGCAGATACCCAACCCCAGCTCCTAAAAATGGAAATCGCCTAAGCAGTCATCTATGTAGAACAACTGATTCGGGATTTCAGGGATGTGCGAAGGCCGCAAACACATCAACCTTCTCCGATCATGCACAGCCCTATACAGGGTGCGCCAGAATTATTTGCGCGTGTATTCTGCAACGCAAAACTTGTGCAAGAGAGATCAGCGATAGGCAAAAGGCTATTATGTTTCATAACGTTTTATCATTAAGAGGCCATAGCATGAATTGGAATTTTTGAGTGTGGCTTGACAGAAATCACAAAATATCTTACTGATTAAGTTGCGCGCAACACGCAGGTTTTTTTTTTCAGAGAATCTTCTGCTTTTTCATGGAAAAAGGCTCCTGTGATGCAAGAACACACCACCTGATAGAGCAAGTTTTTGGCTGCAACATACTGTAAGCGCAATGTTCAGGATTGTCTAACATGAAAATTATCGACGTTTAAACAAAGTCATGTGTTTGCTACTGCTCACAGCTTCACATTTTAGGGTGCGAAGGAGCGAAATTAGCAGAAATTGACTCCATATCAGGTTGGAGTTCAATTTCATCAGTTGAAGAGAACCGAATATTTACTAGACGCTTTGTGAAAGCACTATAGCATTGAATCCAGTGACAGGCACGTTTCTGTAGTTTACAAATGTGATTTGAAAACAAAACAGCCACTGACACGCGGGTGGCATTTGCGTACTTTATGTTGCCATTTTTTGAAGAATAATTGTTGGCGAACGCAAGTACTACGATTCGATAGCGCAAAGCCTCCTCTACACTGTGTACATAAAATCCCTCGAAATTGTCTCAAGAATCTCCAGTTACGGAATGAATTATAACTACCGAAAAATTAGGTTTTTGCGCCTTCTATGACAATTTCATTATTACACAAAGGTATGGCAATCACCTTGGGCACATAAAACGCTATTTTGTAGAGGATGATTGCAGTATTTTACCACATAAATTTTGATTTCAAAACTATGAGTAGTTTTTTTTCAGCACTCATGCAAAGTTGATGCGAATACTTTTGGCGCACCCTAGCGTACTCTCCTTATAATATCTCGCGAATCATTTCTTGAACCGAGACCAACGCTCGCTCAAAGCTTTCTCCTAAACAATCATCATGGCAAACATGTTCTACCGCATAAAGCCTCTGGGTCTTCCCTCCCCAAAAACCAAGACTTCCTTGCTTTTTCTACTTTCAGAAGCAGAAGTACGCTTTCTGCGAAGTAGAGCAGTCATGAGTGGATTTCAAGCGATCTTCTGCATGATTTCGCATTGAAACTAAATTTCTTAGCAAAGCACTGCCACATATAGCTCTTGGGACCTTTCTTTTTTCGAGACCAAGCTCCTTTTGCTTCTTTGTTATAGGAGGCAGAGGTATGATTTCTGCGAAGTAAAAGCGGTCAAAAGTGGATTTCAAGCGAGCTTTTGCATAATTTAGCATTGAAACTGAAAAATTCTTAGCCTAAGTACGCCATCGTATGAAGTCCTTGAAGCTTTCCTTCCTTCGAGAATTATGCTTTTTGAAGCAGAAGTACGGTTTTCGCAAAGTAAAAACGGCGAAGAATTTCCTAGAGAATCATATCAAAAATGTTTTGCCGCATGAACACCGAGTTTTTTCTTCCTTTAAGACAAGCTTCCTCTGCTCTGTTGTTTTTATTGGCAATGTAGGGTTTTCGCAAAGTAGATACCGCCAAAAACAAATGCAGCAAGTTTTGTGAGTTTTCACATTATAATTTAGTGGGTAAAAAAGTGTTTCCGTGTGGATTTGGTGGCTCTTTCCGTCCAGCAGACCGAGCTCCCTCTGCTCATTTGTTTTTAACGGCAAAAACGAACTTTTCACAATATAAAAGTATCCAAAGTAAGTATTTAGCAGATTTTTGTGAAATTCATCTAGTCTTAGAAATTTAGCAAAATGTTCCTAGAAATCTAACAAATACTACCTCATGAATCGGCTGATTTCCTTTTTTCCGACAAGACGGAGACTCCCCTGTTCTTTCTATTTCCAGAGGCCAAAGCAATTTTTTCAAAGAGAGCATCCAAATGTGAGGCTTAGGCGAATTTCCGTAAAAATGATAGGTTATATTATCTTATTTTCCTAACCTTCATAATGTTCGAAATCATAACGTCCTTTTCGAAAACTAGTGACTGTAAGAAGTTAAGCAGGATAGGAAGCAAAATGGAGCAACAGTTTTTCAAATTATAGTAGCAACTGGGGGCCAGACATTTGCACTAATTCGGTAGTCTGGAATCAATATTTTGTTGTTGTTTGAGCTCTGTACATGACACGCACTTGATCCCCTCTTTGCTTGTTTATGAATGAGGAGGTGATCTTTAACGACTGTTGCCTGCATTACCCATATTTGCACTTTCCATGCGGAGCAAGCTCTATAATTTGCATTTAAAGTGCGTAAAGTCTGGAAACTGAGTACGAACGCCGTCAACTCCACGTCGCTGTTATGAAAATCATATGGATCCTTCTTGAGTGCATACGTCAGCACTACTCTCTCGAAGTTCTCTGCACATCTTTTAGTTCATGTATCGCAGTTGTATTTCGTCGCCGCATGATCTGGACTTCCTTCGCTATCGCGAATCTGCTGTTAATACTGTAAGAGAACGCGTAGCACAACAGTAAAGCATATGGGGGAGGAGAGTACCCCGTCGCATCGCTTTGGCAGTTACCAGATTATATTATAGTAATAAGATCGTCGAGTTGTCGACAGCACGGACGGGTGTGGAGAGTTCGCTCAGCGCGCTGAGATATACTTCATGCACTACAGAGTAGTAGTCGCACAAAAGAGAACTACAAAGACCCACAGTACTTGTAACCTATCGTTTGGCCATGTTATCATATCACACAGACATTCAATTTTTCGAATGATATTCGATATTCGAATATTATTCGATAGTCGAATATTCGAAATTCTCGACTTTTGAATATTATTCAGTAGTCGAATGTTCAAAATTTCCGATTTTCGAATATATTCAATATTCGATCGAAAAAAATCTCGAATTTTCCCAAGTATACAGGGTACTGGCATGCATGGGATAGAGACAACAATATTACACGACAAGGCGTGATGATTTCTGCTATGTTTTGAGAGGACTAGGCGGAGCTGGCTATGCCAGCTAACAAGGGAATGGTCGGAAGTCGAAGTGGCCAAACCAAACAAGCTGTATATCATTCGATGCAGTTTGAAACGCTGACTTTGAATTTGTCTTCCGTATCTGCTTATCGCTTCTGTGGACGAAGCTACAAGCGGTTTTATAGCGAAAAAATCATACATAAAAACAGCGAAATTGAACACATTGTTGCACTTTTAGCTCAGCTTCTGGCTTTAAAAATTTGTAGTAAGCTAGCTGCATGTTTTGGCCCAGCATTAAGGCGAACATGGCTCTTCACGGCTAAATCTTCAACTTCAAGCATAATGTCTTAGCTAAATAATGGTATTTAATGGCTTATAGCTTCGGCCAGAAAAGCGATAGGCAGATGAAGACAGATTTAGAGTCAGCGCTTTATGCTGCATCTAATAGTATGCAGCTTGTCTGGATTGGCCACTTCGATTTCTAACCATTCATTTGTAAGCTACCAGTCTTTAATAAGTACTAGATGGCTTACCCGGCTCCGCCCGCCCCTGTCAATAATATATTTGTAATCGGCATGCTCGATTACCCCCCTGTGCCAACTCCCAGCCCTGTAGCTCAAATTTTGCAAAAAATCGATAAAATCGATATCGATCGATGACAAAAAGTAGCCTATGACACCCGCCGGGGCCCGAAGTGCATGTGTGCCAAGTTTGGTCCAGATCGGTTCAAAAATGGAATTTTCTATTCGGAACATACGTACAGACATACAGACAGACAGACATACAGACATACAGACAAACAGACATTCAGCTTTATATATAAGATAAGATACATACTAAGGAAGAGATTATCCACCATAAATCACATTAATTCAGTCTGTAGCTTGGTATTCAACACAAATCACATTGAAACAGGCTAAGTAGCATAATAGTGTAGTTAGCGGTTGTCCAGAATGTGCTTTTGCTGTGACACATCATGGATGACCTTCCCGCTATTAATCATCCTGTAAATGAAACGAGAGACCGTTGCGAGTTTTAGGACCGCATGCATCAGGATCTCTGCCGAAGAGGCGAATGCTGCTTATGAAAAGCTTCATGTATTGGATTTGACGCGGCTTAATTATCCGTAAGTGTTTCTACTACCATTTACTATAAATTTATTGAACAGGAGCTTGTGTTTTCTGGTTTTTTATGATACCTGAAAACCCCTTCAAACGGTCGTCTTTTCTTCAAAATCATTTTTCTTTCTTCGAAGTTGATGAAAACATTTCAGAATGGCACCGATTATCTAACTTAACCGTGCCAAGTTTGCTCCTGAAGACTTGATAAAAATATCGGCATTTTTGGTGTTTTTTGTTTTAAATTGTGGTTCAACGCATTGGCAGTACCGAGACTTTCGTTTTGGAAGGAGGGATGGGCGACAAAAAGTCTTTTCGAAAGGAGATGCGTGGGGCTAGCCGCGCACTGCAAAAAAAATTTTTGGCGTGCAATCCTCTGCGGACAAAAAATTTTTTTCAGTTTAAATTAAATTTTCAAAAAAATTTTGAAATCAATTGAGCTATTAAAAAGTATGAAGAAGTCACTTGCACATTTTTATAACTCATGTAAGAAACTCTCGAAAAATTTGCCCCCTCCCCTCCACCGTTCTCGGGGAGGGGGGATTTTGACTTTCCTTGGCTCCTCCCCCTCCCCCTCCCCCCCCCCCGCCCCTCCCCCCTCGCTCAACTAGCCATTGGTTTACCGCGATTTTTATGATCCCAATACATCATTTGTTCTTATCAGAAACATACTTACAAGGAAATGGTCAGAAGTCGAAGCGGCAAATCCAAACAAGTTATATACCATTGAATGTCCATAAAACGTTGACTTTGAAATTGTCTTCCTTATTTGTTAGACATTTTTGTGGACAAAGCTATAAGCCGGTATAAGCCATTATATTGTCAAGAAAATGTGCGTGCAAAGTGCTATGTACAGAACGGTGGCCGTCCCAGGATTTCCGTTCGGCGGGGGGGACGCATATTTTTTGAAAGGTGAGTGGCGTTAGCCACGCGCTCCGAAAAGATTTCTAGGCTGCTTCTTAAAAATTTTTCGGGCCCATGATTCCTAAAACGGGGTGTTAGGCAAAATGCAGGGCCAAAATATGGATTTAGGTTACTTCATATAGCCTGTGCCCAAAAGTGAGCTAAAAGGGCAATAATGTACAATTTCGCAAATTTTATGTACAATTTCCTCATAATAAAACTGCTCATAATTTCGTCTACAAAGCATTTAGCAGATATGTAAGACAGATCTAAAGTCAGCGTTTTCTATGCTATCTAATGATATGCAGCTTATTTGGTTTACCCTCTTCGATTGTTGACCGTTTCCTTATCAGCACTGTTGCGTTAGATAACAGTACAACTTTGATATGTTTTTCAACATACTGACGGCCATGCGAATTTTTAGTTGTCTACCTTACCACAAGCTTTCACGGATTAACTATTTTCAGGTAAAATCACGCATACTACCATCTGCATTTACAGTAGCTCTGAAAGCTGACAAAATGATGGAGAGTACTTTTGAATCCAGTGCAAAAAAAGCTGCAGCGTAGCACCCTAAGATGTCGCCATTTCAACAAGGATCAAGCCTTGACGCACCATGTGTGTCAAGCGATCGTTAATGTGTTAACATCAGAAAAAGTAGATCTGAAAGAAGGCAGTCTGTTGCAGGGGATCATCAAGAGACTATACAAAAGCTGGATGCCGTTTTTACACTTTCTCGCTTCTGTTGCATATGATCATAGTGAAAAAATATTGGGTAATTCTATAAGTTTTTTTTATCTGAATTTCAAGGCCATAAGTCGCACACTTCTCGACTCTGATTGAGATGCAGGGTACCGTTCGATAGAGCAAAGCAAGCTTTACAAAAACGGTGTATGAGGCTTCGTACCGGATTTCAGTACATCACGAGTTGTAAGATTTGGACTTTTTGGATGCCCAAAAAAATGAAAATCATTTAACACTAAACTTACGGGATCCCAAACTCGCTCACGCATATACACTCCACAGAACACATTCATATGTGCTGCTGCTGTGTTTGTTTTTGTGCTACAAACCGAGAAAACCAAGATTTTCAAGCTTCCAAAAGCAAGCTGCGCTATTTTCACGCAGGTAAGTGTATACTACAGACCATAGGTAAATTCCCAGCTTCCTGAAACGCTAATTCGTGGGAAATACCGTATTTAGTTTTTTTGCTAAGGTTTTTTTTTGTTGAAATTAGTACTTTTTGAAAACTAGAGCTTATAAAAAGCTGAGAATTGTGACTGTACTCCTGAAGGCTTGTAGTATACATTTGTTTGAAACAGCGCGGCAGCGACTTTTTGAAAGCAAAATTTGGTTTTTTCGATTTCTAGCACAGAAACAAACCACAGAAACAGCACATATGAGTATGTTCTGTGAAGTCTATATGCGTGGGAGCCTGAGTCTGATAAACTTTTTTTGGACAAGGTTATGAAAATTTTTGATTTTCGAGCATCCAGAAGTTATCAGATTTCGACTTCTAACTCGTGATGTACTGAAGTTAGTACGAACCACTTATATGCCCTTTTATAAAGTTTGCTTTGCTCGAACGGGGCCCTATCTCTCAAACAGAATTAAGAAGCATGTAATTTATTGCGGTAAAAAGTATGAATTGAAAAGCTTATGAGACAACCTAATACTTGCAGATAGTTAGAATACTTGAAAGTCCGGATATTGGAGCTCCAAAAGTAACGCCTTTATTTTAGCTGCGTTCTACTTTGCAAAGGAGATGATGGGGCACACTTTTGAGGGAGAGTTAGAAAGTATGATGAGAGCCGCATGCCCCATCATCTCCTTTCAATAAACTCCAAATCTCTTTCATCTGCAGATTGTTCTAGGAGAATAATTAGAGGAACAGTACTTTTTCGCGCTATGATAACAAACATAGATTGAAAATACAACTGTACAACGTTCAGATTGTAATACAAAATAACAATGGAGTATGCAAGACCAAAAACATGATCTTTACTGTTATCGAATAGCGTTTGCCTTAAGCCAGTGGGCGTATAGCTGTGAGGCAATGCTAAAATACAGAGACGTAGCTTTTTTAAAAGGCACGTAAATAGGCATTCACTGTGCACAGAATTGCAAATGTATCATATTAATTCTGAGGGAAGATAATAACGCTCAGTTTATTCCATTAAACCTCTGTTTACATTTTCCACATAAATATTTTCGATCCTCGTCGCATAGCAGAGAATTGCTACATAGTTCAAACGGATCTTCCTCATAGAAGGATCACAGTAAGTTGCGAGGCGTCCAAGTGGCGGATAAGGGGATAATCGCCGAAAAAACGATCTCGCGCCTGCTCTCATAAGCAAGATAAGCTGGGAAATGGACTTTTGACTCCACTGAAAGCTTGCAGTCTAATTTTCCGGGTATTGTGTGGAGAGGTGTACACGGGGTCGCCTAAAACAAGTAAGCTCCTATTTCCATTTTGAAGATTTCGAGGTTGTTTGATACAGTAGATATATGAAAAGCTCCTCTAGTCATGGGGCCATTCTTATGGAAACGCTAGTGGGGACAGGGTTTGAAAGGCGATCTAGATTGCCGAAAATGAAACGATCTGTACTTACAGTGCACCGACGCTGGCATCGGACGCATCTATCGAAGACCTCATGCTGCAAGCAAGAAAGAACAAGCACGACGTCATCGGACTGACCGAGATAAAGAAACACTATTCGCCGTTTAAGACCAAATCGGACGTTTATGGGTATCAATATGAATCGATTTCAATCATGACCGTCTTGATTGCGTATGTCTCAACATCCAGCTAGCACGAGGACAACTCGAGGAGGCATTTTATATGAACATCAAAATACTACAGAAAAGATCACACCTTCTACAAAATCATCGTGTCGGTAACTTCAACGCGAAGATGGGAGCTAGAAAATCGCCTGCGGAACTTTACATCGGAACTTACGGTTTACAGCGGAGCGAACAAGGGAGAGATTGCCCGAGTTCATCACGACAAAGACGATCCATGGAAACTTAACCATAATGAGTCGATCACATCATCGTCAACAGAATGTATTGCCGGATGGACGTTGCTGTAGTTTTAGTTTTATCTGGATCATACCATCGCCTCCTTCTTGCCAAGATCTACTTCAAACGGAATGGAAAGAGCCATTAAGTTTACGAAACATCGTCGCATGACCATTAATTTGGATCTGTTTTCTTCCATATCCGGCTTATGGCAAGATACCGTGACAACATAGCAAGTACGAGAAAGAATTTTCGTTGGAGACTTTGGAGCTGATACGCCAACGTGCGTAGCAGCATGAGCCGCAGGTAAAAGCTCGTCCACCCTAAGTAGGGGTCTTAAGCTTTTGACAGCTCACCATAGTACCATTCAATACCGCTCACATAATGTGCAAAATTTCCGTAAATATCGCGAAATTTCGAAAATTCCGCGAACTTTCCGGAATTTCGCGAAATTTCGGAAAGTTCGCGAAGTTTCGCGAAATTCCAGGAATTTCGCGGAATTTTCGGAATTTCGCGATATTCACGCAAATTTTGCATAGTGAGCGGTATTGTATAGTGATATCATAAGTGGGCGGGGCTTACAGTTAACAGTTAAAAAGCGTAAAATCGATATTTTGGAATGAATCACCAAACCCTCAAAAATTGATAGAATCGGTATTCTGAGGGCTGTCAAATCCCGCGAATCGACAAAAATCGATAAAATCGATATTCTGGCGGTTTCGAAATTTCGGAAATCGGTAAAATTATTGGCAAACTAAGCGAAAATTTCAAAACACTCCATAATAAGCTCATCTCCAGTGCTTTCATACAGCTGAAACTCCTCCAAGCAAGCTCCGCGCACTTTACACCCCACATCACGATAAAAAAATATAGAAAAATAAGGAAACTATGCAAAAATCGCGTTATTCTAGCCCGATTTACCCCCTTTTAGCCGCTTTCAGCCCCCTAACCAGCTCCAGATGGCCGCGGGTAACTATCACACGCGCTGCAGAAATAAAGAGAGGGGAAAAAATGAGGGGGGAGAAAGAGGAGAAATTGCGAGACCCTGAACTTAAAAGTCCGGGAAGGTTTATAAATGGGCTCCCACAAGCGGAGCTCCTGCATTTTCTCCGAATTATATGTGGTGTCTCCCTCGAATTCAAACTGAAGAATGGCTATCCGAGCCTATCATCCCTACTCTCCACGGAGATAAAATTCAAAATATACATCATCGCCTTTATATAGCGCCTCATACGGTGGAGCTACAACCATGATCTACCCCTAGAAAAATAGAGCTATCAAAAGTACATATCAGTGACCACATGTGATTACCCCAACCCTACAACTTGCAGAGATATAAGGGCGCAAACTCGCCTTTACTACAGATTTCCCAAGTTCAGCTGTCAATTAGGCACTTTTATTGGAAACTTGCTATTCTACGACCCTCTTTCTAAAAATCGTATAGTCGTCCTCACCCCACTAGTCGGTCGGTGGACGAATTCGAATTCGAACTGGAACCTGCCGAGGCAGAGCGCGGCAGACTGCCCCTCAGCCAACCGCTTGCACATGAGCTTTTCTCTTATTCTTCATGTTTCTTTGCTATCTCTCGTATTGCGGCAATGTTCTTAATCAGATTTTTAAATTTCGTACCGCTACTCTTTGAAACAAACAGTTTTTAAGGGAATTTCAGCCCTATCGCAAAAAAAATTAGAGTGGACATATTCTAACGAGAAACTTGACACAGTTCATCAAATCACATTTGTGTATATGTCACTTACCGGAAAAGAGATTTCTCATCCAAAATCTCCAATCCCGTCCTTCTTGCCGGTTTACCTGGAAAAATGTAAAACAAACGAGCACAACTGCGCAAAACAATAGTTAGAGGTACAAAATCCAAAAATCTGATTGAGAACATTGCCGAATACGAGGGATAGCAAGGAAACACGAAGAAAATAAGAGAAAAGCTCATGTGCAAGCGGTTGGCTGAGGGGCGATCTGCCGCGCTCTGCCGCGGCCGGCCTGCTCCAGTTCGAATTTAAATTCAACCACCGACCGACTAGTGGGGTGAGGACGACTATATTTGTAGAGGTTTGTCCAATAAAACAAACTACAGCCTATCTGTAATATCATATCTGTAATATTCGCAGAGTTATTAGCCCCCAACATGCATGCTCAAGCCGTAAAATCGGCTTTCCCAAAGTTGCTCCGTAATTCCCCGTAAAAAATCATGTTAGACACCTCTCTCATACCTATATACTTTATATTTTTTCCAGCTTTTTAGAAGCAATACACACTGATATAGCGTGCTCGCTCCTCACTCTTGGCCGCCTTGGCGCAAAATTTGGTCAAAATATGGCGCTATTCCAGTATCCGGGCCCCAAAATTTTTTTATCGTGGATTTTGTTGAAACTTGGCCCAAGGGGGTTATTCGGGCCGCTGATGCCGAATATCATATTGGTTCTGTACGGTAGCGTCATTTTCTCGGGTTACGGTGGGTATATGGTAGGGGGTCAAAATTACGGAATTCGCTGAAACTTGGCCCAGGGGGGTTATCCGGCCCGCTGATGCCGAATATCATATTGGTTTTGTACGGTAGCGTCATTTTCTCGGGTTACGGTGGATATACGATAGAAGGTCAAAATCTCAAAATCCGCTGTAACTTCGCACAGAGAGGTTATTCGACATGCTGATTAGAAATGTCACACTTTTCGCACGAAAACGACTCCCTGTATGGTTACGGTACGTTTACGGTAGGGGTCAAAATCACAAATCGGCAAATGTATCTTTTCCCTGTGCTTTGCTTAGGCAAAAGCCGCAGCAGGATGTGTAGCGCGCGGCGGTGGTCGTGTGTGCAAAGCTTCACGATTGTCCGAAGCGCTGTACATTCGTTTCAGGCAAAACTATTTTTATACACGTTACCGTGTAGCTCCGTAACCCGAGAAAATGACGCTATGGTTGGAAACCAATGTGATATTTGGCATCAGCGGGCCAAATAACCCCCCTTGGCCAAGTTTCAGCGAAACCGTATTTTGACCTCCTACCATATACCCACCGTAACCCCACATGGAGGCGATTTCCTGTGGAGAAAATGTGATATTCGTGATCAGCATGTCAGATAACCCCCCTGGGTCAAGTTTCAGCGAATTCCGTAATTTTGACCTCCTACCGTATACCCACCGTAACCCTAAAAAATGATGCTACCGTACAAAACCAATATGATATTCGGCATCAGCGACCCGAATAACCCCCCTGGGCCAAGTTTGAGCGGAATCCATGGCTAAAAAATTTTGGGGCCCGGATACTGGAATAGCGCCCAAAATATTGAGGTTCTCGAAATGACCGGAAACTTCGCTCATAGTGGTTTTTGATCCCGATCATTACAAAAATCCTATTTATTTTGCACTAGAGAGTCTTACAGTAAAGCTAAAGTGAGATGGAAGTGGCTCAACACATCAAAATCGCAAATTCGCCTGCACTTTTTGCATATCTATTGCGAAAATTCTCTGCATGTTTTTGTGATTTCAAAACATTGTGAACACCTTTACCGGACCATGCTTAGCGCAGATCTTTATCTGCATTGTTCGTCAGATCATGATGTTACAAAATCGCGTTCTCATGAATTGTCATTCAAATTCAAAGTCGTGTAATTTGGCAGATATTCTACTCTATAATGTGCCACCAGCAGCAAAACAATACGAGAAATGTTGTTAGCACGTCGAGTAATCCATGTAAGCGGAAATTATAACATTTGCTTCATACATGCATTCAACTATGTTATTTTCATAACTGTGGAAAAGCTTACAGATCACTTCAGCATGAAGGTTTGAATGAAAACATTCACAAGCCGTTTCTAATGTTCATCTGCTAGCAGCAGATGAGAAAATTACGGATTTATCAGTTTATCAGCCAGATACAATACCGCTCACATAATGTGCAAAATTCCCGTATATATCGCGAAATTCCGAAAATTCCGCGAACTTTCCGGAATTTCGCGAAATTTCGGAAAGTTCGCGAAGTTTTGCGAAATTCCAGGAATTTCGCGGAATTTTCGGAATTCCGCGATATTCACAGAAATTTTGCATATTTTGTGAGCGGTATTGGGGAGACGGTCAAGAGGCGCGATTTTTCTGGCTGTCACCAAATTGAAACTCCAGTTTCGTGCTAGGGGAGTGTTCAAAAAGTGCCAGATAAAGTCTATAGGCTCACTAGCCGTTTGATACCACCACTTGATAAGTTTGATGGCTTTTGCTCGAAAAGTGATCGAAGTAATTACAAAATTGTTATAAACTGCATTTTCATGAGTTTTGAGCTCCAACAATTTTATTTTGGATCGATTGCAGATGATAACATCGAACAATTCCTGCGATTCTCTAATACACTTCTTTCGAAATTTCAAATAATTCTGGAACTTCATAAAACATTAAATTTGTGCTATATGCTGCCCATCTGGCAATAAGAATCGCGCCTCTTGACTACACCCGCGGTGATGTAGTATTCCTTATCAGGCCAATGCCCAAGTCGCGGGGCAAAAGTGGCTTAGGAAGCGAAAAATTCGCTTTGGAATAACTAAGAGGCAAGAGGACTAAAAGTTGGCGCCGCCCACTCCCAGTAACGCCCGCTCATCCGTCCGCGCCCATTCAATTAATTTTGCAAAAACGGCCTGGGTGTTCTCCGAAAGGCCACTGTCGGGCATTTCGCAGATTCTCGACTTTATATCCGGAACCAGGTACGTGAGAAGGCCCGGAACGACCAAAACATGGAAATCGAAAATCTGGGTGGTGCCTTCAAGGGGAGAAAACTAGTAGTGCTGTTAACGCCGCGGAGGCTGAAGGAAGTATATGCAACGCCCGTCGAAGCTTCGTCATTTTCAAGACAAAGATGACCGCACACCGTCGTCTTGAAAAAACCATAACTGCTTTTCGAGAATCAATTGGAGGAAGTTTATCCACGGCTTGCTCAGATATCTTTGATAACTACTTCCAGAACTATGCCAGAACATGTGAAGTATCTTTTGCTTCTCAAGACCTTAGCACACGATACCTGACGGAAGGCAAGGTTACAAAGCTCTGGAAGACAGCATGACCGTGTTGCTGTAAAAAAAGGGAGCCTGCAATATCGACAATCATTTCCCTGTCTGCCTGTTGTCTGTAGTCTACAAACTCCTTACGCAAGTTATTTTCAAAGAATCGGAGAGAGTTAGACGAAGAATCAGCACGACAGACCACATACACACGGTGTCAAGACTCATTGAAGTGTCATAAGAGTACAAGGTGCCGCTCTGTCTCATCTTCATCGACTTGAAGAAGGCCTTTGGCTCGTGACTGAAGCGTCATCGATGCCTTGAATGATCAAGGTATTCCTACTCACTACCTCAAAATAATTGGTGAGCTTATTACGACTTCACAACCAGCATCACACGATTTTACAAGGATATCATCATTGACGTGAAAAGAGGTGTGCGACAATGCGATAGTATATCGCCGAAACTATTCAGTGCCGCTCTTGAGAAGGGCGTGCGTAAGTAATCTATGACATGGGAGTCAAAGTCGACGGCGAGCAACTAAATCAAATTTACTTTGCTAATGACATTAAATAATAACGCTTAGCCTCAATAGCCTTACACAAGCGGAACGGATACTGGTACAGATGGACAACATGTGTAGAGAGATCGGTCTACAGCTAGACAGGAAAACGTGTGCACTAGAAACGGAAAAATGTCTTGCCTTTTTCATGTTCAACGGAACTAACGTAACCGAGTGCTCAAGCTACACCTACTTAGGCTGGGATATCAATGGTGATTGGTGAGCATTACTAAAGAGTGCGGCCGAAGCGACATTTTGCACTGCGACTTGAGCATTGGCTTAACATGGGTTCTACTATCGTAAGCTGCCAAAAGCTCAAGACACCTAACTTAGGCCCGTATGCACGTACGTCCCCGCTGGGGAGGGGAAGAGAGCTGGATCCCCAGGGGAACGATCCTCTCCGCCGACCCCCGCCATGACAGAGGGAAGGGAGCGATCTCCTTTCCTGCACCTAAGCGGGGATGGTGTGAATGGTTTCAGAGGTATTGATCGAGCGAACCCCAGTGCATACGGGGTTCGAATGGGGGAGGGGATCCCTTTCCCCTCCCCACTCGATCCTCGTATACACGAGTGTAACTCAACAACGCGGGGAAGGGGATCGACATCCCCTGAAACGGAGTAGGAGTTCGATGGTGTAGGTCAAGCCAGAGAAGCGAGTATTCTAATTTCAGTCAATTATTACAAAGCATTTCGTTCAAATTGATGAAAGATTTTCTACGGGAGCCGGGTTCCTCTCTCAGCGACCTGTAGCTTGCAGTTGTAACTCCCTCTTCCATATTCGCTTCTTGTAAGAAAAACCCGGACATACATCTGCCAGTTTCGAATATCTGTAGAAGTTTGAGACCATTCACGAGAGTTGCGCATTTTCTACATGACATGATTGTTCTATCCATAAAGGCTGGTACAACATATTGTAACTATCACATTATATGATAAATTTTCTTTATCTTGTTAATCTAACGTAAAACTGCTTTTTATAAAACGAAAATTAG
Organism: Cylicocyclus nassatus; assembly: GCA_958299035.1. Taxonomy (NCBI): domain Eukaryota; kingdom Metazoa; phylum Nematoda; class Chromadorea; order Rhabditida; family Strongylidae; genus Cylicocyclus; species Cylicocyclus nassatus. The sequence goes on from CATQJL010000305.1 coordinate 15,371,287, forward strand.
CAGAATCGCGTGTTTCTGGGTAGAGATCCTCGGGGGAGTGATCCCCTCCCCAGCGTTCCCCTTGTGCATAGCGGGGATGACCGCTGGGGATCATTCCCCTGAGATAAAAGACGATATGCAGCTGTAGCTACAGCGTTTATGGAGAGCTGGCACGATTTGCAGCTTCTGTTATGTGTTAAAATACTGCTTTGAGCGTCCGCGCGGCACCCCCCCCCCTTTTCGGCAGCATAACGTCTTCTATCCATTCCCTTGCAGAGACTCATCAACTTCTATGGTACAACATTTTTACGCTGAAATAGGGCAGCATAAGCGAAAGTGGGCAGCATTCAAGAAAGCAAGAACATAATGGGAGTAAAAAAATCATTTTTGGTGATCCGAGCGCAGTCACTGCATACGCGCATTCCGCAACCCTAAATTATTGAAAGTGAGGAGTTGAAGATGAGTTGCAGTCAAAATATGAAAAAAGAAAGAGTTTTTCATAGAAAATTTGAAAGCAGGGTGATTTCCCCGCTTGATCCCCTCTTGTGCATAAGGAAGTTCACTTCCCCTCCCCACAGGGGATCCCTTGTCCGATATTGTCTTTGTGCATACGGGGGTTCGCGCGGGGAGGGGAGGGGATCCCCAGCGGGGATCATTTCAATGGTATAACGCACATCCCCTCCCCGCGGGGATGTACGTGCATACGGGCCTTAGAGGGCACGGTGTTTTTAATGATCGAAGATCAGGGACACTGTCGTCTACGCCAAGCAAAACAAGATAAAATAGACCTGACACATGGTGCATTTCGACGAAACCGGTGGACGAGGGCATCGTTAGATTGGATACCACTGAATGTCAAACGCAAACAAGGAATACCGAATACCGTCGACGCAATAGTCAGAAATGTCCACAAAGCCCTTTCAATGAAGTCCTCAGACCGCTATACTTGTTCCTGGGGGGGGGGGGGAACATTAACAACGTTAACATTCGTGAACATTTGCCCGATATAGGGAAAGGAGGCATCAGCATGGCGCGTAGTAAACCCCCGAAATATGTCGTAATGTAAAAAAGCGAGGTCGCAAAGTGTCCAACAGAAGAACATGCTGTTACGACCATGCCTTGGTCCGCAAAACTTATGCGCGCACGGTCGAACCGATGAGTGTCGAGCCCGTACTACCAGTGTAGTACAGATACCTGCGCTTAATAGTGCTGCGTCAGTTATCGATGGTGCTGTGCTCAATAGAAAGTGCGGGAGGGGGGTGGGGGGGGGGGGAGAGGGAGGGCATCGCCTCCCATGGCAACGTTTTGCAAGACGCTCACTAGGATGGGTTTTGTGTGAATAAACACAGTTGGTAACTTTCTCGGCTTAGAGAATAATGACTTTGTAAAACATGTGACATTAAGAACTACAAGAAAAATCAAATAATGTGTAGCAATCACTTTTTTACTTGATGCACGTTTCAGCTTCCATTAGCCGTGATACCAGACGGTTCCCCCGCTCAATTAGATAGAGAAATGTTATAGTGTGGACCCCGGCCAGCTTCCCATATGTACCTCCGCTCCGCGCACGCAGCGCATGCCTTCAGTGCGCTTCTCGTCCCAGCCTCTATTGGCTTTTATGCGTTCTTCTTTCTTTACTTAAATTGTTCCTTCTCTAATCACTTTATTTAGATTTAAAGGGTCCACGACAGCTGATGGTGGTAAGTTTCCACGAGCCTCAGAAGTCTTGAGAGCTTTTGTCTCAGAAAAACTCGTTTTTTTCCTCTAGTGAACATTGATTGTATTCTAGGTGGATTTCTCTTCGAACGTTCCTATCACAGGCTTAGCGTATCTATCCGATTAAGTTCGTTTTGTGCAGATGCTTTTAGTTTCTTTTCAATGCGGCTTCGAACCTTCTGCTTGTACGATTAAGCTCTCAAACTTGCACTTTTCAGGTTTTTTATGATTACAGAAAGGAAACGTTTGGAAAGTGATCCTCTCTTTGTCAATTCTATAGTTATCACCCATCACGGGTGTATCATACTAGTATCCATGAGGCTGACTGAGAATTAAGTGTTAGTGGGAGTTGTGGAAGCGTTCTTTTCCGCTTAGGCTCTTCTCTAACTAAGGTTATAGGGTTCCACTTCTCACGAGGGAAGGATACTTGGTGACCGTGGCCTTTTGCAATGAGTTGCATACTAATAGGTGCGTCTTGGAACGCTGATTCTAAATCTATGTTCAATATCTGCTGTGTGATTCTCTGAACGAAGTTACGGACTTTTTTCCATACTGTTTTTTGCGAGATTTAGGCAGACAAAATCGTCAGTATCTAGGCTTTTTAGACTCTGATCTAACGGTGACAGTTTTCTTGAGCATAACTTGAAGCTTTATTTTATCTGTACGCTCTTTTGTGGTTGCGTAAGTGAACATTTTAACGATATTGGTGAATCCTGTATCAAAAAAAGTGCAAATTTTGATGACAAAAAATGTTCATAACTTCTTTCGAAGGAGAGCACAGCAGATAGTGAAAACAGATTCGAAATCAGCGCTTTAATATGCATTTAATGGTGTACTTTTCATTTCAAAAGGCCACGGTCACCACGTATCCTTTCCTTGTTAGTTCACTCCTATGTTCACCTAAAAATGTTTTTTGTTTATAAGTGGGATTAGAAGCGCCAACAGAGCGCGCGCTGCGTGCGCGGCGCGGAGTTACATATGGGAAGCTGGCCGGGGTCCACACTATACTACCATCGATTTCAATTCGCATTCTTTTCCGCGCCGCACAGGTTTAGTGCGCACGCTTTGCAACGCCCATGCACGACGTGGCGGGCGTCCAATCCTGGCGCTTTGCCAGCCGTCATCAGTTGATTTCGCGGCCAACCAGATCATTTTTGTTGCTATTTCTTCATTATTTTCGCTTCTTTTTTCAGGTTTTCCGCTGGAGAAGTGATGGGTAGGCCCTAATCAGACAGAGGTATATGCCGTTTTTGTGGACAGGAGTGGACACCCGCCACGTCGCGCATGGGCATTGCAAAGTGTGCGCACTAGACGTGTGCGGCGCGGAAAAGACCAATGCGAATTTATATCGATGGTACACAGCTAATGAACAGCAAATCAGCACAGCGATTAAAATGCTAAGAGGGAAGAAATAAGGGGATCTTGACATGCACAACATGCGGCGAGTTAAGGAAGTTCAGTGCGAGAATATAAAGAAAAAATAGCTCAATCACTGAAAATTAAGACTAGATAAATTTCTAACATATTCTGTGATCGAAATAAACTCACTTTTCTAAATATAAAGAACTAGCTGGCTTACCCGGCTCCGCCGTATCCGGACCAAACTTGGCACACATACACTTCGGGCCCCGGCGGGTGTCACAGTCCACTTTTCGTTATCGATCGATGTCGATTCTACCGATTTTTATCGATTTTTTGCAGAGTTCACCTACAGGGCTAGGAGTTGGCACAGGGGGGGAAGTGAGCATGGGGATTCCGAATACAATATTAGTTTTCAGAATTATCGATTACTTTTATTGATTTTATCGATTTTTTGTAAATTTTGACATGCGAGGCTGGGATTTTGCACAGGAGGTAATCGAGCATGCTGATTACGAACGCAATATTAGTTTTCAGGATCGTCCATTACTTTTATCGATTTTATCGATTTTTTTTGTAAAGTTTGACCTGCGGGGCTGGGAGTTTGCACAGGGGGTAATCGAGCATGCAGATTACGAATACAATATTAGTTTTCAAGATCGTCCATTACTTTTATCCATTTTATCGATTTTTTGAAAATTTGGCTAGGGGGCTGGAATTTGGCACAGGGGTGTAATCGAGCATGCTGATCACCCCCCTTGGGGATGATCAGCATGCTCGATTACCCCCCTGTGCCAACTCCCAGCCCCCTAGCTCAAACTTTGCAAAAAAATCGATAAAATCGATAAAAGTAATCGATAATCCCGAAAACCAATATTGTATTCGGAATCCCCATGCTCGATTACCCCCCCCCTGTGCCAACTCCCAGCCCCGTAGCTCAAACTTTGCAAAAAAATCGATAAAATCGATAAAATCGATATCGATCGATGACGAAAAGTAGCCTATGACACCCGCCGGGGCCCGAAGTGTATGTGTGCCAAGTTTGGTCCGGATCGGTTCAGAAATGGAATTTTCTATTCGGAACATACGTACACACAGACATACATACAGACATACATACAAACAGACATTCAGCTTTATATATAAGATATTTCACCAAAAATGAACAGACAATGCTCAGCGCGTTGACATTCGGGCGCTCATCAGCTGTTCATAACGATTACGCTTGGCGTGCGTTAAACCTAGTGATATGTGTACAGTCCTTGCTCATAGAACGAACTCGGCATACTCGACCCCTGGCCAATTGCGCTTTCCTGCTTCTCCATGGTGGGCGCACTATTTTCCTTTGTCTGTCCTCATGTTACGACGTTCACGCATTTCATCACGCGGCCGTGATAAGAGATAGCCGCTGGACGAATCGCGGCCGAAACGACACGTAGTGGGTACGTGCGATGTTTCGGACGTACGAAGAGCACGAGGAAGGAATTACTACGGGCCCCCGTGTACCCACTCGTGCAAAAGATAATCAACGAGGAAACGTGTGATGCGGGTGTCCACATAATAGCTTAGTCCTTGAATCTTTGATCCTCAAAAAGTACGAGATTCGAGCGAGCGACCAAGGTATTTCTCGATGTCATTGTTCAGTGTAACGATTTTTATAGTGTTGGTCATGCAGGTATTAACGTAATCGTCCTGAAATTTGTCATATTAGTGGACGCCACAAACGTCAGTATCAATACTCGGTGATTTTTTGTATGCGATGCAGCTCCAAAATTCTCTTTGCACAGGTTATGTTTGCAAGTCAAATTTTCCCAGTGCTTTACACTTGCCATTTCAGTTTTCTAAGGCTACTTTACTCCCTCAGACTTCTTGATTTGGCATAGAGCTCTATGACTTAATGTGTTACCTCAAAATCTACATTTTCAAATCGAATCCAACTTAAAATTATCGCCCGGTTAGAGCTCAACAAAATCAAACATTGAATGCATCGAAGCTAGAAAATTTGAAGATTTGAGTGCAGTCAGTTATCGGAGGCGGTGACTTGGCAAAACCGAACCGGAAACTTAATACGGTGGATTGTTAATATCCCAAGTGAAATCAGAGCAAGTCCGAGCTCACAGCATGCTGCCCTCGTCAAGATAACTGTCCCACACCGCGTCGCACAAGCCATTCTTGCATGCGTTCGGACGAGCTCGCGATTACCACTGTCGGACAAACCGCTCCGCAACGACTCTGCGTTTCGAATCTTGGTGAGATCTGATCCTCTTGTCCGAATTCAAAGTAGGGCCTTGGAAAATGGTGGTTTTCCTCATTTTGATGTTTTCTAAGGCAGAATACCTTAGGTAAACAGAAAAATTTTAGGTCAAAGATTTGCCGAGCCACTGTTTCTAAACGCTTATCAATAAATATCAATGCTCTCAAAAACGATTTTGCAAAATTGCTGAGAAGAGATGTTTGTCCTGTTGAGTGCGCTCTACCCATCTGTTATTTGAAGTGCTTCCCGGAGCCGGCGTTAATCCCGTAACTTGACCATTGCTAACATGATCTGAGTGCTCCACTGATTTTCTAAAAGCGTACTGCACTTGGCACTAATAGAGCAAAGCATGCTCCATAAAAAATATGTACCAGATATCCTTGTAAATAGTAATTGGCCTGAAGTTTGAAGCAATTCTAGGAACACTGAGTGAAAATTAATTTGAAAATTATCTTAGCCTAGAAGAATTTTACAACCTCTATCTTACTTAGTATACGCGCATAAGAATTCAGTGCACGGTTTATATTTTTTCACAGCTGTAAATTGAGAAGGTAAATGGTCGAAATGACAAACAAAATCGCGTGCTTATTTTACATGTATAGTTGTATTCTTTGAACCCTTGAAAGTAGTCTAATGAAGATCTTAGATGGTCGACAGGTGGTCGACACATTTTTCATTGCAAAATTTTACTTGAAAGAAGAAGTTTTGTGGTATTACTGCCAGCTAATGCGTCAGAAAATGCTGCGTGAAGAATGTACCCGTTGCGAGCCTTGGGCGATAATCCCTTTGCGAATCAAATAATTTTCAAGGCATGAGGTCTCGTAGAGCATCGTCCAAGGAGTAACACAGTGCCTTAACAGCGGTAATTACTTTTCTTAAATATAAAATGCGGTACTGTGAAAGTGGTGCTGCTGACTGATCGCGCTGCAACTCCTTTCAAATGAAAGCAATCGCGCAATACTCGTATATATTAGGTTGTAAAGAAAGTTCCCGGGCACTTTTTAAAACTTCATTTTCAAACGCATTTTTTCGGCGCTTGGTCGGACTTTGAGCCAAGTTTTGTATACTCGGTAGAGGGAAGCCTGAAGTTTCCAACAAGCCTTCTGACTTTTATCGATGCCAAGACGTGTTTGATCTGCACGTCAAGAAGAGAAATCTTTCCAACCACAAAAATTTCACAATTTTTCTTCCTATGGCCATTTTTTGTGCAATTCAAAGAATTTCGTCCAAATTAAGGGTGATTTGATTGAGAAGCCTGTTAACTTCTGACCCGCCGGTGTGCTCGAGTCTTGCAATTTGTGCTCAGAATTCTTAAGCTGTCGAACTTGCCTCTGACTGCAACTCTCTTCGCAGCTGGCGTCGCTTCTGCAGGGATAGCCACGCCTGGATGATGGGTCCAAAAGATGTATAAGGCATTACCCCAACAATGTTTGCAGTAATCAAAGATTTGGTGAACCCTATGCAGAATGACAAGACTTCAAAGTCGCTTACTCAAAAAATGGTCCATTTTTAGCGAAAAATGGTCGATTTTTTAAACTTTCTGGGGGAAATTTCTCTGCAGGCGGTCCTTCAAAAACATGAATGGTCCCCATAACAGCCCCAGCAGTCCTCTATATAACTACAGCATCTTGGTTCTCCAGCTCTCATCATACCTGAGATAATGCTGCACAAATAGGCTACTTTTCGCGACATCTTTTTTTTCTTCTGCGCCTGCTGGTGGACTGCAGTGAGATGCTGAGAAGTCAGTAAGACAAATATATGCTATAGACAAAATTGTCTTTGCAATGAAGTTTGTAGCTTCAAAAAAGAATCAATCTGCTTGTAGTTACAACGATTTGAAAAAAATTTTCGCAAGTGCCTGGGAACTTGCTTTACAACCTAGTAGTAATATAGAAGATGTCCATAAGTTACATGCATATTAACTGCCATGATAGATATCCACATTAGAAGACACGTTAGAAGTTGTAACGCCCATACCTACCGGCCACCCTGTACGTGCCTTAGGGCCGCATGCACTCTCCCCGCTGGGGAGGGGATCGCAGCTCAAAAGAAAGCTTTATATTTTGAAACTCCAGATACCTGGATTTCACGTTGTGTACCTATCCGTAAGTATTCCTACTACCCTTCACTATGAACAGCGAGAAGCTGTACGAACCGCATTTCTAGCTTTAGTATGATCCCTGATGATCCCCGGCGATTTTCTTTAGAGTTATTTTTCTTTCTCCGAAGTTAACGAAAACCATCCAAAGTTGTACTGAACATCTAACACATCAGTGCTAAGCATGTTGCTGATGAGAACAAATGAGTTTTTGAAAAGTCGAATATTTGGTAAACCAGATTTCGACCTGTGGATCAGCGAAAATTTCATGACTTCAAAGCATCATTTGTTCTTATCACGAACATGCTTAACACTGTCGAGTTGGATAATCTGCACAACTTTGGAGGTTTTTCGTTAACTTCGGAGAAAGAAAAATGACTTTAAAGAAAAGCGCCGGGGATCATCAGGGATCATACAAAAGCTGGAAAATGTGGTTCGTACAGCTTCTCGCTCCTCTCCAACATGTTCATAGTGAAGGGTAGTAGGAATACTTACGGATAGGTACACAACGTGAAATCCAGGTATCTGGAGTTTCGAAATATAGAGCTTTATTTTAAGCTGCGATCTCCTCCCAGCGGGGATGTTAGTGCATGCGGCCCTTAATCATACGAAACTATGGCATCTACTGCAAAAAAAGCGGAAAAAAAATTTTCGTGCTCTAAGTCTATTTTGTTTCTTGACTTCTAGCCTCGAAAAGATCTAGTAGACGCACCTATGCACATTATTAATAGTCTAACCAACGGTAAGGCTTGCATGGATACAGAATATAAGGATGCAAGGATAGAGAATACCTGATACAAGTAAGAAGCAGCAATACCTTCTTTTAAGTAAATGAGTCTGGATGAAGGATTAATACAGTTCCTTTCGAATGTTATTATGTTTTGAGCAAGTGCTTCCTACACTGCAAAAATTCTAAAAGACTTCGGACCGTTAGATGCAGCTTTTCAACCTTTTTCAAAGGCTTATGTTTCCATTGCAATTTAATCACATATCTTGTAAAAAAGTATGCGATTCATTTATGAACTTTCGAGCGATCCGTCGAAGGAGTTCAAGCCATAATTGGACAGAGGAAACTTGTAGGACAAGAATTTTTTTGAAAAATTTTGCATCTGCACTTAGCAACAATGAAAAAAGTATTTTCCAGAGTACATTCAGACGGTTTAGTCTCATTGAAAAATGATGTGAAGCTGTCGGTTACCTTTTGCTATAAAAAATAGGTAAAGATGAAAATTTCCAAATTATTAGTTTGATGCAACTAAAGCGCATTTGTTTTCACGGCAAACCCATGTTTCAACGGCCATCAAACTTTCATCTCCAAGAATAGTTAGCTTACTACTGAGGCTGTTTTATTGATTCGTTTGATGGCGCTTAAAACAATCTTCTAGCTTCATCTCTTAAAGATTTATAAAAATTTTGATAATTGCACTCAGAACAAGAATTCCACTGAAACTTTTCCGCCAAAAATTCAAATTTTGGCACATGATACGTTTTTCTGATCAGCTACTATATACACGAAAAAAACCACCGAGAAATATAAGCTCAAATTCATAGATAGACTGGCCTGAAACTCTACAAATGACATTCTACGGACAATGTCTTCCAAAAGAAGTGAACACTGTTTGATCGTTAATAACGCTCTCGCCTTCATGTCTTCCGCCAAACTTGGAGTATCATTCTGTAGAGCGAGGTTCAGCTTAGATTTACTGCATAGACCGAATCATCAATAACTCTTTACTACGGTAGGATTACGGTATGAACTTTGAAAAGGATTCTAAGAAACTGACAAATAAAAAGCTACTCGATGACGATCTTGATTTTCAACCTTCCCCCTATTCAACGCATTTGGCACACGGTCAAAAATTGCGGAAGTATAGATAGGATGGATTTCACAGAATACTCCTGGACAGCGTCAAATCCAGTTCAATTATGATCGAGTGATAGACTCATTTGACCACTGACCACTTTCGCTAATGGTAGCGTCTACGATGGACCTTGGTCGAAGTGAAAGTGAGTGAAGCATTGTGTGATGGAATTAGTGCACTTCACAGTTTCTCAAGATTATTGCGAAGACTCTCTTCGCGCTCTTTTCCTTATCTTCGCCATTAAAATTCCGTCGCCGATTTTGGCTTGTTTTGAACCACAGCGTAAAGCATTGGTTACTTGTCTGATGCAGTAATACTATCCCAATTGTTTAACAGGTTTACTTTTAAAATCCTTCAAAAAAAGGCTTAAGGCGGAAAACTTTAGGAATTTTCAAAATTATTCTTGACTTTTGAAAAGCAGCATTATTACTGTTCCAAAGACACTCTAATGAGCGAAAATTAATTCCAAAAATTTCTAGTAAGTAATCAATAATCAGTTTTTTTCTAGATGGTACAGATATCTGTGGTGCTTCTAATTCTAGTCGAATTACATTTATCATATGCCTGTGCGGCTACATCTCCCGGATCGTCAATTCCACGAACGACTACCGCCTCTCCGGGTATCAGAACCACCTCCTCAACTGCGCCAAGGACGTCAACCACAACTGTCCGAGCCCCTATAGGTAGGTACAGAATCTTTTTTTCAAAATATTGCTGAAAAATTGCATATTCAGCCGCTTGCCAGACGTGCACCGTCGAACAAGTTTCCTTCGACAAAGCTAATGGAGATCCTACGAGCATAGACTCAAGCTCTAGGTAGGTTATACCCTCTCCTCCTCCCCCCCCCTTTTGTTTCCGATTATGATTTTGGGATGATAACCTATTGACCCAAATTCATTTTTTAGGGTGGAAGCTCCTGATCCAGCAACTGGTTGTCTTCGACTGACAGCTATCTGCGCCGCTCAACCTGGCTTCTTCGGTTTCATGGAGTTTAACATCAATGAAGGGGGTCCGGAAGAAAATTTGGATGTTGTGCAGGTAGACTGAGTAGTTTACTTTTCCTTATAGACTTGGGGCTGCGAGTATGTAAAATACATTTGAGGATTCCGGTTTCTTTTGATTTTACACTTACTTTTCCTCCCATTCAGGTAGGGAAAATCAACCAATTCTTTTCGAAAATGCACCACTTCCCATGCATAATGTTTTTTCAAATATAGCCAGTGTTTTCAAATTCAACAAATTTGAATATTTACCTAATGAGAATTTTTTACAGGTTGTTGAAGCATTGCTAGAATGCAGGGATGGTGCTTGGTACTACCGTACTATCCCTAGACAAGTGAATTCAGTACAGTGTATAGAAGCAGCGCCCTAAAGATTGTTCTGCCATTACTGTACAAACATTATTTATTGTAATTTCAATATTTTTTGTACATTTATGTATACCCTTATATACTATGTGGACAAATAAATATTGCTATCAAACATTGAGAACTCTCTCGAACACAGAAGAACAGACAAAAGAAGGGACACAGAAGTAGTCTGTTTCTACTTCTACTTATTATTCTATTCTATATCGCTTACAGGCGTCTTTCTTCTTCATATTTCTTTCAGCCTCAAACAATCTCTTGCAATTACGAAAAAGTTGAAAATAAGAAGATATTTTTAGGATTTCGGTTTTATATCTAATAAGACTTGCACATCAGTATGTACACCGAGTCATCTAAACATTGATATTTAATGAATTCTATTTCGAAGTCTCAAGGTAACCATTATATTTCAAGGGTGTTACTGGAGGGTTCAAATAAACCGGAATGTTCGCTAAAACAAAAAGTTCTGTGATAGTTCACGTCAACACCAATGTTAATCAAGGATATTCTCCACAAGAAAGAAATATTCAATCTTGAGCTTCTATCTATCCAAAAGATAGCTAAGGCTTATGTGTTTCTCTTATGACAAGAAACCCTCAATTCCTTTGAAGAGTCGACAGTCATTAGGTTCTAAGAGGATTCAAAATGATTTCTGTCAAGGTTTATTCTTCGGAAAACCGCTCTAGAACGTTTGTTCGCTGGGAATGTACAAGCTCAAAGTCTGGCACCAGCTGGCACGGAGCAAGCTGGACATCGTTTTGGGACCAAAAGCAGAGGGAAAATCTTGTGGCCAAAAAGACCACAAAATCTACGACTCTCTTTTAGTCGACGTTTCGTTCTTTGAGGTATTTTTACTTTTAGTAGGGTTAAAGGGGACTTCGTAAAACTTAGTGAAAGTCAGGGACTTGGTTTTGAAAATTTCCTGGTGCCAGTTCTTGCCGAGCCCTGTACAAGCTCAACTATGTTTGCTGTGAATGGGAACAAACTCACACAACTTGATCTAAACACCACAATGAATTCAAAAACATTTTTACCAAATCTTTTTACACCATACTTTGGTGTTTTAGGCTTAATAAAGTATGGGGCCGGGCATACTTCACGCGATTTCAATCGCGACGTGATTTATGACGTGATCACGTGATTTTACGCATTATTCCAACTGTCCATAACTCACCGTAAGCACATTTTGAATGTACAGAAGATAGTGCATTTTATCAACGTAAGTTATACACACTATGCATGAACAGTTTGCTAATGTTGGATCAGAGGACTTCTGGCGAATTGCCAAATCGCGTCTGAATCTGAAATCACGTGCAATATGTCGGGCCCTTAAGGAGTAATTCACATTTTTTGTTGTTCATCCATAGCCACGTCACTTCAGAATCAGAGATATTATTCCCCATTAGATTTCCGGTGATAGTCGAAAAAGTTGTATAATGTTTTACAACAGAGTCGAAAAAGTTGCATAATGTTTTACAACAGCTAGTTCCAGCATTATGTCAAATCGCTTCGAGCGAAATGTAGACAAATTTATGAATCAACCCCAAGATGAGTGCCTTTTTAAGAACTTTTTGATGCAAATGGATACTGTAAGAACTCTAACAAAAACTGTGTGGTTCCTATTATTCCATATATGAGACAGAAGTTTGTTCCTTTCGCCGAACATCCTTTTCGGTGATAAATTTCAAGTCCGTCAATTATTTCGACTAATGAAAACGCATACATTCCACAGAACGAGTGATCACCAGAAATCGTAGGCAATGAGGCAGACAAAGTCTTTATGCACTTAACGCACTTCGCGCGAACTCGAGATCACCCTTTGAGAACATCTAGTTCGGTCATCTGTAAACTCGTCCCGCACACCTGTTTTCGTTCAAGACGTTAACCACTTCTTTGTTCGAAGGTGAAACTTCTTTTGGAGCATCATTTATTAGCTGCTCAGCTTTTTGTCTAGCTTAGAATTATAAAAAAATACTTTACTGACAATTTTTGCCTAATGTTATTAATATCAATAGTTTCCATTCGCAAACATTTATGCACATTTTTTATCCACAAATTCATTCAAACTTAGTTCATGTCCAACCCCTATATATCTACTCCATGGCTAGCAATTTTTGATGAAAAATAAATTTTAATTTATCGCTCTCAAAAAAGAATTCGGTGTAAAACTTGAAATGTTGCGTGACAAGTGACATCTTCATCGACTTCATGAGATACAATAAAAAGTTTCGAACTCAATGATCTCCTTAAAAAGCTAGAATAAACTTTCTCAAGACTGATGCTGATGTTGTTGTCGTCTCGAGGACAAATAAAAATCAGCCTTAATAAGTAAAAGTAGAGGAAAATAAAGATAATAGATACTCATTTGAACAGGAAGTGAGATCAGAGGAACAAAACAAGCGATTTTTAAAGCTCGGGAAGAGACCAGTAGCAACACAATCAGAACTTCGTGCTATCACAAGAATGAAGTCAATATTATTCTAGAGTTCTAGTGAATATGTCAAATATTTCATAACTTCGTAACATTATTTTTGTCATTTTTCAGATTTTTTAAAGGGTGGCTTGAAAACCAAATAAACTAACAATTCATATGTGGTCTTATGCTTTTGACTTAATGAGGGCTGCGAACATTTCAAAACAGCTCCGGCTTCAACTGAAAAACCAAATCATGATCAAGTTTCTACTCGATTTCAAGCCTCAGATCCTCTTATTGTTAGATTTTTGCTTTGAGCATTACCCATAACGAATACCAAGCAGATGTTTCATACAGTAAACCTCGACTACTTGGCTAACTTCCACATTCGCATTTTATGCAATTTCTTAGATTTTTCAGATGAGACCAGTACCTCACTTTTTCGCAGTTCTCAGTGCCCTACCTATCACTCTCACATGTGTTCGCACCGATCCGGGCACAGGTCCTCGAACGACTACCGTAGCCTCTGTCACGACAACTGCGCCAAGGACAACAACAACAAGACCTACGACGACGACGACGCTCGCACTCCGTAAGATTTATTTAGAAATTATTTCGAAATCTTTAAAAACTTCAGAAGCATGGGAAGATACCAACTAAGAGAGTTTATCACTAGACATATCTTCAAACGTCGATTCCAAATCTGCTTTCCTTTTTGCGGAACAACACTCCGAAAGAAGTTATGAGGCAAATTCCCGAATTCGTCAAGCTTTAAGTGACTTCACATATGTGGATTTCCATTGGCTATGTTTCATTCTTAGCTATTCATCTAATATATAAAGAATCGTTAGCTCAATTCAAAAATCTTCCAATAGCGGGAAACGGCGGCGAGTCCCGAAGCGAACGCTCTTCCAGTAGCACATGTATGTACACGCCCCGTAAAATCCAATTGCCTACGCGTCGCATTGAACACCAACACGCGGCGCGGCTGGAAATGTTTGGTCCCGAAGCGCTACAGGCTTTTTGCGAGCGACAATGAGCGCGCACCCTTTTCACACATATTTTTTTGAACTTTTGAAGGGAGCTTTTGTCAAGATATACCTTGCATTGACGAGAACAACATGAGATTTGAAAGAAGAATTCTTGGAATTCAGTGAACACCGACAGTCGTGCGCGACGACCGCTTGCTTACGCTGGTGTTCAAGGCACGGCGCGGGAAATTAGGTTTTACGGCGCCTATAGATTGCTGATCACTAGTACTCCATTACAAATTATTACCCACTTTCAGGTGCTTTTGTACAGTTTTTCGTTAACTCTAGACCGCTTAAAGCTTCACAAATGACTTTCAAACGCTCATAACTTCTTTCGAGAAATTGTTCCGCAAAAGAGAAAGTCAAATTTGGAACCAGCCTTTGAAAACGCGTCTAGTAATATTCATTTCCTCTTCAATCGCCATGTGTTGGTATGTTTCATTTTTTGAGATTTCTCATATGAGAACTGAGAGCCTTATCTGGACTGCTCAACCTACGGGGCCCATAAATTTACTCTGACCCATCCAACAGTCTCCCCCCCCCCACTAAATGGGTTATCAAAAGTGACTTACATGAGTTACAAACTTATTAAATCGGCTCATACTCGCTTGTAGAAAATTGATTTCAAACTTTGCTCTAATTCAACCAGGCTATGCGTTTATTTCAGCAAATTCCCTTTTCTTGCAATACAACTATAACGCTACAAGTTTGTTAGAACTCGGAGATTTAGAGTGCCCTGAAAAGATTGGACTTTTCTCATCGGGTGAATTCTCTGGCGCTCCTCCCCACTTCCTTGTTTCAAGAAATATGTTTGGGACCGCCAGCCATCTCCATGTCAAATATTAGGAGCCTAACTGTCTTGAAAATGCTTCAAACTCCAAAGACTTTGCTTTGAAACTTCTAGGACCCAGTTGGTTACTTAACCCTAGCTATTGAAAAAATTTAAAAAAAAACCAACCCTACCACAGCTATTTTCTATGGTCGACAAGTAAACAATGATTAGCCCTTCACTTGAATGATTTTCTGAGAAACTTTCAATTATAATGATGTCATTGTTCATGTAGAAGGAAGCAGTTTACTTTAACTTTTCTGCAGTCATCGTGGTATCAAATGGCTTGGCTTTTGGAGGCGACTGTGACCCAATTGAGGCCGCCCGCGACGCGACGCACCTCTGCGTCTCTCCTGCGCGCTTGCTCTCTGATTATTACCTAGCCTTAAACAGGTCACGAAGCCCCGCCTTCTAGCCGCTAGTTAGTTGAATTAAAGGGTATGTAGTCACTCTATTCACTTCCTTTCTTATCTTGCAATTATAAAATCAATAGAGTCGTTCAAACCAAGAGGAAAGTCTAAGAATGTAGAGATTAGCGATTAGTAACAAAAAGTCAAACAACGTCTTTATCTAGTATATTTTCTATAACGTTGTAACGTGTTATTCTTTACAATTAAAATTCTGCAAACACTTCTTCTTCCCTATGCTGCCTTTCATTTTTCTCACAGATTTTTTTCTATGAAGCATACCATGTATTATAATTATTGAATTTCAGTAGCCTGCCAAACCTGCCAAGCTTCACAAGTTTCCTTTGACGAAGGCAATGGTGACCCAGGCAGAATCGACTCGAGCTTCAGGTAGAGAATGGTTTTTTTGTGAAAAACTTGGGTTCAAGAAATTTCTCAGGCTAGAAACGCCGGATCCAGATTCGGGATGTTTGCGACTTACGGCGATATGTACCGCTCAAACGGGATACTTTTCTTTCATGGAATTCAACGTCATAGAAGGAGGTCCTGCAGAGAACCAAAATATGGGACAGGTATGTCTAATTCATTAGTGGTGGTGATGCAGTTGACGGGAAAACTCAAATAACTCAGTTTTCTAACTCATAAAAAATGTTACCCCAGATTTCTACAAGACGTAGATCACCATATTTAGATAACCGAAGCACTTTTGGAATGTATAAACGGTGCATGGTATTATCGACGAGAACGATTAGTGAACTCAGTCCAATGCACCGAGGCTCCTCTTTGAATTTTTTTCATAAATGTTATCTACTGTATAAAGCTCAGATGTAATTATTTATTACGCAATAATGTGCTTGAGATTCACTCGTCTTTTTTGGTGTTTTCAACAGTTTTTGCTGCATTGTACTTCTTACCACCTTTGTTATAATAACTTTCGTTGTAGAACCTGCAATGAATCAGATTAGATGGTAAAAATCGTTGACTGTGAGTTGATTGAGTAATTCTTACCGTATCCACAAGAGAAGATATGTGAACAGCATGAAGAAGCCAATGAAACACCCTCTGAAGGTGACTGCATAATTATGGCGAGTGGTTAGCGCCAAATAGCTGACATGTATTTGGGCAGCCATGCCAATGATAAACTGAAATAATCAAGTGAAAATAAGAAACGACCTTTAATTTGAAATAGCAACGCTAAACTGCTATTTTGAACATTTAGACAAGTAATAAGAAAAACAAAATTATATTTCACGCTTTGATCTTACCAGACTGGACGGAAATCAGATTGAAGACTTGTCTACCCTTCCTTGAATCCCTTTTCCTAATCAAAAGGTTGTGGAAGTTAGTCAAATTGTAAATTTTGAATTTCAATTTATTTTCAGGGGGATCGAGGAGTCCCTAAGCCCATTGGTTTGAAAAAAAATATACCTACACAACTGCAAAATGTCCATATGTTGCATGAATATGTAATTTGACACATTCAAAAAAAAAACGGAGATTTCGTCTTTATATCAAACTAAAAACGACGAATTTTTCTCTCAATCAAAGAACTAGTGGGATTAGAGCATTTGGGTTGTGTGTGCTAAATATTCGAAAAAATTTTGTAAGGCGAATTTTTGACAAATTTTCTCGACAAATTCTATACCTGAATCATTTGTGAAGTAGTTATGAGTTGAGCAATCTGCGGTGGAACTTTGACCTTGAGTGATCGAAGGCAGTAGTAACTGTAAACAATCATTTCTTACGCGACATCCTTCACTTTCTTCCAAATTACAGACTGGACTACTGAGGCATTTTTAAGCCTTTTACTTAGCACTAGCTTTTTACACAAAATCAAATTATTTATATCGCTATGAGAGATCTGCTTACCTGTACATAGCAGCATGAATACCGTAGTTCATCCAAACAATCCAAAACATGTGCGCGTTATCCTCATGATAGTTTACGATAGCGTAATAGCCAGTGAAAGCGTGATGATACCTGAATAAATATTCATTTTTTTTTTATTTTGTGCAAGTATAGATCATCATGATCTTCAACATCAACCTGTGTAATTAAGTCGTTTCAAAGTTCGCATTTAAAGCGCCGTATATGTTAAATTAAGAGTGATGAAGGAAATTGGTTGCTTCAAAACAGCTTCTTCTTTTTAACCGTTGTTTTCATAAAGGCATTCCCAAACATTTTCGAAAAAAAGGTACTGGACTTTTAAAAAGGCTACTGTTGCCATGCTAAAAGCCAACAATTTTAGGAACTTTTAGTTGTAGTTTTCTTTCAAAAGATGCAAAGGCATACAGATAGATCAATCTAACGGTGTTTGCCCTTTTTCTTTCTGGCTAAGCATCTGCTTCTCCAATTTTTTTTTCCAAAAAAGTCTTGCTTTTCCAGCAACAAGTCGCTCAAAATTGTACCCGACTCACAGAACCACTCCATTCAAAATGAGTTAAGTGACAACATCGCATAATCAAAGTTCAACAATAATGGAATGTTAAACTCCTCAAGAATGAAATTTGAAGACTGAAGCGCAGGCAAGATAAACGTGAGGAAAACGAGGAGAGCGGTAAAAGGAGAGTATCCACAACTTTATTTTCATCTTGCCTTTTCCGGCGAGTTAGTAAATTGTAGTATTCAAAAGCCTTTGAATTGTCTTATAAAGCAAAGTTTCTCTTTCAAGTCTTCATAAACTCACAAAAAGAAAGACACTCAAACATTCTCACAAGAAGTTATACCTATTATTATTATTGCTCGTTACCCGAGCCTAGCTTGCATTTGCTGGACAATTCAGGGGTTAGCCATAAAAACCGAGGAAAACCTTGATAGCCCTTCAGCACAGCATGTTTCCTTGTTTTTATGAAAGACTATGGAAACAGCATTTCTCTCATGTGCTTGAATAAAATTTCTGAGGAAACTTCTGTCGCATTCAGAAACTCTTAGGTTAAACGTACTCTAGATGTGTGCAATTTCGGAGAAGGATGAATAAGCCTATCGAGCCAGTTCAACCCACTTTCCTTTTTTGTTAATCTATCACCCTCTAGTATTAGACCCTTCTTCTCAGACAATTCATCGGAATTTCCGCAGGACAAGCAGAATTTGCAGCGTTTCCGCAGCGCTTTCTCAACCATTGGGAAAGTGCACGCTCCAAAATGCGGGGTTTCTGCAGGAAAATGACGTCAGAGCGATCGTAAACCGGAACTTCCGCAGCACTTCCCATTAAGCGCTGCGAAAATGCAATAAGGCTCATAAGGTTTCCGCAGCACTTTGATCTGCCAGCATTTCCGCAGGAGTTTGAGAGCGCATGCGCTTGCAGTTGCTAAATTGCGAACGCATTATTAATGGTATATTCTGTAAATTTCATTTTTCAGGGTTCGCTAAGCTTTCAGTGAAAAGACCAGTGGTTTCAGAATGTAAGCTTCAGAAATTCTCCCGTATTTTTTGAGTTAAAGTACAAACCAATGCTCGCGTGCAGTCTTTACAAAGTGCAAATCTAGTATAGACACTGATAAGGGTTGCACTGTCTGCTGAAGTGAGATTACGTCGAAGTTTGACAAAACCCAAACCGTAGGTTTCCCAAATATACTTAAAAAATAGTGATAAGAAGAATAATTGCAGAGCTGCAGAAGAATTAGGATACAAAAGTTCCAGCACGCTTTGTTGGGATTTGAAATTTTATCGTTGGGATATTTGTTGGAATATTTTAGAAAAAAAGTGAGCATTAACATTTTCTTTACATTTTCCTACGTCTTCTGCTATTCTTTCCTATTAACGAAAAAAATGACATATGTAAGCAACTTACCAATGCATAAGCATCAGAGGTCGTTTGCGAAGCACTATGAAGATAGTGTCTACTAATTCCGGAAACTTTGACAGAACCCATAAAAGTACCCAATATCCTGCCGTCTCATCAGTGTAAACTTCAGAAATATGTGTGTAAGTATCTAAAGTACCAATAAATATGCTTTCGAATCCGTAAGATCAAATTCGCTACTTACGTGTAATTCCCTTATTATACACTACCCTAAGAAATGTTGGAACTGTGTAGTAGAAACCAAGAGCTGAATATACGGCAAGAATAAAATTCCAAATATTTAGCGGTAGTTGCAAATCGTATGCTTTTTTGTCCCTCATGTAATATTTGATAGAAAATATAGTCACCATGTAACAAATGGCTACTTTTATAGAGAATCCTTCCAATGATGCGCAGTAATCCTTCGCACGTTCATAGTCAAAGTCGCCAAATAGGATGTCCAAGCTCATATCTAAGAAAAACATCAATACCTCCGATGAACGTGGAACACAAAAACACAAAATTCTTCAAAGAGCATTTTATGGAATAGCCGTGTAAAACTAGAAACGATAAGGACTATCTGAAGAACCCAATAGCTCGTTATCAGCGGACGAATCTCCTCAAACAACTTAAATAGAGAACGTTCCTTGCAGCGACAGGAGTCACACCATCTCGTCAGATCACCGGCAGAAGCGATAAGGCGCCTACTCACAATCAGGCGGTTTTCAAGTTTTGATAGCCACTTCCCTGAAAGAAAATGAAATGAGAGCCTATGATGGAAACTATTAACAGTATATGATTATGTTAGTTACACATGCTCATCAGCTTATTTTGAAGGTTATACATCGAAAAATAAGGCAAAGTTAGCGATAGATTAGTGCTATTGATTACGGCGAGAAAGCTCAAGAGCTGGTTTTCAAGTCGGATCTAGTTTTTCGAAAAATTTCTGCCCACAAGGGACAAAGCGCAGGCTGCTCATTGGGAGCGAGCGACAAGCCAGCGAAAAAGGCAATCGGTAGCATCAAAAGTTCTATGTGTTTCATCAGATATTCTGAGAAAAAGCTAAGGCGCGCTTCCCGAGGAGACATGCATTTGGACCCGACAAGCACTATTTTAGTAAGGTTAAAAAGCTAGCTCACCATAGGCGAATATCTGATTTCTCGGCGTTAATTCTAGCCATACCAGCGTAAGATCATTCACTGCATGACACTGCGAATTGGCTGATCTTCTCAGCACAATATATAGTGGTTATTACGAAAGCACATGTGCCGGAAGAATACGAGCAGTAGATCAAGATGATATACAAAGATGCCGGAAGCTACGGCAGGTAGCAGCAAGACCATCAGAAGAGTTCTAGATGAAATCCGAAATTGGTCAAGGCTTCATGCTATCTCCCCTCTCTTCAACTAACGTGGATTTTAAGGCTCCGTACTATCTCCCCTCTCTTCAACTATCGCGAATTTGATAGTTAGAGGCTTCATATGTCAACCTTTATGGGCTCTAATAAACGCAAATGACGTGACCAATGACGAGAAGCAGAAAAGAGTTAAAGGCACCTTGTTGAGATGGCCACTTCGACTGCTAACCATTCCCTTGCTGGAAGAGCGTTACTGTGGCGATAAAAATCGCTATTTGCGTTGAAAGACGTAAATGTTATAATATATAGACTGAAGACGGCTGAGCAAAGTGAGCGAATTTCTATTTTTGCCTAGGTTTGTTTGCAAAAATTGAGAAATATCGCAGAAACTGAGTTGACAACAGAATGGGAATCACTGTAACTTGCAAGATAAATCGAATTGGCTAAAAACGCCAAGTTGAAGTACGCTGTCCCTAGTTGCGAAAACGTGAACAATTGCGCTTATTTTGCGCTTGGAGTTTACATACTTACCGGCTCAATGATGTTAGGTATCAGCATCTAGGAAGACAGGCATTGCTGAATGCTCAGAGTCAGCATCAAGAGATTTGCTGTTCATTGGCATCAGCGCAAGCTCCATATTATTTCACTGATGTGTTGGCATACATTTACCACAGTGGCGGTCTTGGATTTCAGCCACGCCCCCGAAAATTTTTTTACAAGGCTAATTTGAATTTTTAGAAATTTTTTAAAATTGTTTAATTGTTGACAAGAACAAAAAAGTCAAGAGGGGCGCCCCCCCCCCTCGGTCCGCCATTGATCTACCACTCATCGTATTGACGTGCATCTCCCACTTAACTTTCAAGTCTGTATTACGCGTTCTGCAGAGTGTGATGATATGGTCATCTCGTTGGAAGGTTTAGTACTGTTTGATGTGATTTAATCATATAGAAGATCCCCAAAAATTGTCCCTGCTGTTTAACGTTATTACTGTGTTGCTCCATTGCTTTTTGGTGCAACCATTCTACAGATTTGTTCTCAACTTTGATTTACAGTATGGAGTGATCTACGTTTCCTTTTTAGTATTGTAAGATTACAGTAGGAGCTTTGAAGAGGGCTTTGAGCCATTAAGGCTATACCTTACTTTAAACAAGAGCCAACTAAGCTAAAAACACTTGCTCTGCTACCCGTAAGTTTTTCTCGTGTCCGCATAATAACGACTTTGAAACTCACCGCATGATTCTGAACATCACAAATAGTTTGTAAGCAACAGTTCATTTCTGAAGCAACTCTATGTAAGATCGGTAATAAGAACTTTTTTTTGCAAAGTAACAAATGCGGATTTCGAATGCATTGCTGAATTTATCCTGACTTAATTATCATCATCATAAAGGGGCAGAGCTGGCCGAGAGGTTAGTGTCCTTGACTACGGCGAGGAAGGTCACAGGTTCGGTTCCGCGGCGGGCCTAATTTCTTTGGCAAAACAGCTCTGCCCACGATCCCAGCGCCAGGCTGCTGATCCAAAGGAAAGCAAGCGACAAGCCGGCTGAAGAAGAAACCCCGTCGCATCACAATGCTCTTTTATGTCTAATCAGGATTCTCGAGTAAACGCTAGGGCGTTCCCCGGAGGCGACGCGCATTTGAGCCCGACAGATGCGAACAGTAGGCGAGGGTTACCGTCCCAACAAGATGAGCGGGGACGGCTGAAGAAGCTAGCTCATCATGGAAACAATCAACGATCCAAGTTCTCTCCTCTTCGATTGGCCACTGTCAACGTCGGATCTCTTACTGGGCGACATCGAGAACTGGCGGATCTTCTTGGAAGACGTAGGGTAGACATCGCCTGCATCCAGGAGACCAGATGGAAGGGTGAGAAGTCACGCGATATAGGAGACGGCTTCAAGCTTCTATATAAAGGAACAAGCAGCAAAAGAAACGGCGTCGGAATAGTCATCTCCGAACGGTTAAGAGATAGTATAACAAGTGTAGATCGATTCAGTGACCGGCTCATGGGCATCACATTAGATGTGGGTGAGCGAGTTCTCCGAGTAATCACCGCATACGCACCCCAAGCAGGTTGCACGGTAGAAGAGAAAGACGGCTTCTGGCAAGAACTAGATGACTACATCAGATGTGTACCTTCAGAAGAAACGCTACTGATTGGAGCAGATCTTAACGGCCATGTCGGTGAACAACGAAGTGGTGCGAGTAGAAGTCACGGAAATCACGGGTATGGGATCCGCAACGAAGAAGGCAACCGAATTCTGGAGTTCGCTTCCGCTCATGAATTGGCGTTGGCAAACACCTACTTCATCAAGAAGAGCGATCACCTAGTAACGTATGCCAGCGGAAATCGAAAATCGCAAATAGACTTCTGGGCGGTACGACTAAAGGAGCTCAAGTACGTGAAGAACTGCAAAGTGATCCCTAGCGAAGAATGTGTACCACAACATCGACCACTGATTCTAGATCTGAATATCCCAATCAAGAGTCGAAGAAAGGCAATGACGGAGGACAGAATACGCATCAAGTGGTGGAAGCTCAAAGACGACGCTCGATCCAAAGCTGCTATGGAATCAGCTCTACCACTCCTAGAAGACGAACCGGAGCGTTCCTGGGCAAATCTGAAGAATAACGTTCATCAGATGGCAGGCAATCTACTGGGGCTTACGAAACCGGGAAGACCAAGACTAGATAAAGAAACCTGGTGGTGGAACGAATCCGTTCAAGCTGTGATCAAGCAAAAGAAGATGGCGTACCAGTTGTGGAAGAAGACAAGATCAGAAGACGACCATCAAAGATATGTAGATGCAAAACGTGCAACAAAGAAGAGCGTTAGAGAAGCGAAGGAAGCTTACATGACAGAATTCTACAAGAAGCTGCATACTCGAGAAGGCGAGCGAGATATCTACCGAATCGCAAGAAGAAGAGCAAAAGCCGCAGAAGACATGTCTCACTTCTACAATATCAAAGACGAACAAGGAAGAGTTCTGAGAAGGCCACAAGAGATAACTGAACGATGGCGAGCACACTTCGAGGAAGTGTCATCTACAAGTTACGAAGAGACATCTACCATAGTAGCTGAGACGGTACAAGGACCGGTAGAAAACATCACAGAAGATGAAGTTCGCGCAGCCATAGCGAAGACGAAGAACGGCAAAGCAACCGGCCCAGACGACATTCCCAGTGAATTCTGGAAGAGGTGCGGACAAGCTGGAATCACTTGGCTAACACAGCTTCTCAATCGGATAATCGAATCCAAGAAGATGCCGCGCGATTGGTCCAAAAGCACAACGATTCCAGTATGGAAGAAGAAAGGAGACATAGCCGATTGTTCCACATATCGTCCCATACGTCTAACGAGTCACACGCTGAAGATCTTCGAACGAATACTAGAAACAAGACTCCGAAGCATCATAGAACTAGCTCCCAATCAGTGTGGATTCGTGAAGGGCTGTAGCACAACAGATGCCATCCATACCGCCAGAATAATGATAGAAAGAAGCAGGGAAAAACAATGTGAACTACATGCGGCGTTCCTCGACCTGGAGAAGGCGTTCGACAAGGTACCACACGACATCATATGGTGGGCACTACGAAAGCACAAGGTGCCAGAAGAGTACGTGCAATGGACGAAGATGATCTACAAGAATGCCACCAGCCACGTACAGACAGCAGCGGGACCGACGAAAGAATTCCAGATACGAGCCGGCGTACACCAAGGCTCTGTACTCTCACCGCTCCTGTTCAACACAGTCATAGATGCAGTGGTCGACGGCTTCATACGACAACCACCATGGACGCTTATGTACGCAGACGATGTTCTCCTACTGGCAAGAAGCAGAAGAGAGCTCCAGATGGAAGTGCAGAAGTGGAAGGATCAGCTTGAGATGCATGGACTGAAGCTGAACATGACGAAAACGGAGTATATGGAACTGGGAACACAGACACCCGGGACAATCCAGATCGGAGACACGCAACTCAAGAAGACCACCTCCTTCAAGTACCTGGGAAGCCGTATCTCCGCAGATGGCAACCTCCGCGATGAGATAAGCAGTAGAGTAACGCAGCGGGGATGAAGTGGAGAAGTATCACAGGAGTTCCATGTGATAAGCGGATGCCAAGAATGCTGAAGTCCCTGATATATCGCACGATAGTTCGACCAACGGCTCTATACGGAAGCGAATGCTGGCCATGTACACGTGACGAAGAGAGAATGATCAGTGTAATGGAAACACGAATGCTGAGATGGACCACAGGAGTGACGATGCTAGACCATGTCCCGAATGACACTATACGAAGCGTAATAAAAGTGACACCCATTGTAAAGAAGATGCAAGAAAGACGTCTACAGTGGTATGGACATGTGAGCCGAAGAGAAGAAAACCACATTACGAGATTGGCCATGTCAGTGGAAGTGCCAGGGAAGAGACCAAGAGGAAGACCTAAGATGAGATGGCTGGATAAAGTCAAAGCAGATATGAGAGAGCTTGGTATAAGAGAAGAGCAGGCCTTAAACCGAGAAGAATGGAAAAGATTGACGAGAGCGGCAGACCCCGAATGACGGGAGAATGCAAGGACAAAAAAAAATTATCATCATAAAGATAATGGTCATTTTGAGCTATATCTCAGTGCAAAAATCTTTGCAGTAAGGTAAGAATTTGCCAGATCGATAATCTATTTGATCACCACTCTTTGGCGCTGTTCAAAAAAAAACTTTTTGAGCAATTGGGCTAGAATTCATGTGGCGCAGATTTACTTGTCAGGCAAATCATGGTCGCAAAAAGTCGAATTGGCGGCCTAGTTTTACGTGCCAAAAGCAGCGTGTTCTCGCTTGATGCGCAATTTTTGAAAGACCCACTTATCGAAATGGCTCGTCCTTGTGCATGTTGGGCCTTTATGCTGGTACGGTATGTTATGCAAATTTGCAGCTTAATAGCTTGGCTGTAGCACCCTCTATGAATTTCATGACAGACATACAGACACACGCACAATAAGGACGTTAGCGCTTCAAGAAATTATGAGTCATATAAGTCATATACCGTAACAGCATTGCTCAAATTCTGCCACACCATTCTAAAAGCTCTGAATTTCGTTAAAAAATTAAAGTGTAATTAGCTTGCATGGAAACCTTGTTACACAACTTCCAGATTTTGAAGAGCTTTTCATAGACTGCCCTTACTACATTGGCGACAAGTGCTGCAAGTTCCTGCCGTAATCCGCAGTAAAAAACGATCGCACTTTGTTCCATGATGCAAATCCAAGTTGAATCCAGCTCTAAGAATGGTACTTCAGTAGCTGCCAAAGACGAATTGAGTTACTAATGATCAAATAGTAGGGGCATCTATCTGGCACGCCCCGTATCAGTATATTCTAGCGGCAATGATGCATATTTGTCTACTCATCTACATATATATAGCTTAAGTAATGGCATAGCAGCATACAATAAAGCGATAATCAAAGGTTAAGCTATCGCAGCTGTCGGAAGTTACAACACAATCTGTTTACACCATAGCTCCGTAAACCGAGCTTAGAATCTCTCAGATAAGTGAGACATTTTATTATATTAGGTTGTTACATAAGTCTTGTTACACTTTACTTCTTACGGCGATAAGTCATGCGCCTCATATTCTTCACAGGGCTTCAGGGTACCTTTTGATAGAGCAAAGCAAGCTTTACAAAATGGTATGCAAAAGTTCGCACCAACTTCGACACTATAAGTTTGCACCCAAAATGTGAGTCGTACTGAAGGCTCCAAAAACGCGAAAAATTCGTATCTTCGCTCACAAAAGTTCTACAAATCTCCAGCTTGCTCATAAAAATTGCACACTATATCAGACACTCATATGTACCGTTGCTGTATTTTTTCCTCATCTAGAAATCGAGAAAACCAAAATTTCCTTGTTTTTACAAAAACGAAGCTATGTTGTTTCTATTTATGTAGCTGTATACTACAAGTCCTTGTAAGTATAACTGTAAAATTTCAGCTTTCCGGAATCCCTAGTTTTCGAAAATTACCTAGTTTAGCATTGAACACACGAGTGAAAAAAGCTAAATTCGGTATTTTGCGAAAACTAGGGCTTCTGGAAAGCTGAAAATTTACGGTTATACTTATAAGGGCTTGTAGTATACAGTACATAAATAGAAACAGCATAGCTTTGTTTTTGAAAAAACAAGAAAATTTTTATTTTCTCGATTTCTAGATGAGGAAGAAATACAGCAACGGTACATGTGAGTGTCTGATATAGTGTGCAATTTTTATGAGCAAGCTAGAGATTTGTAGAACTTTTTTGAGCGAATATATAATTTTTTCGCGTTTTTGGAGCCTTCAGTACGACTCAGATTTTGGATGCAAACTTATAGTGAGTCGAAGTTGGTGCGAACTTTTGCATACCATCTTGTAGAGCTTACTTTGCTCTATCGAATGGTACCCTGAAGCCCTGTCAAGAATATGAGGTGCATGACTTATCGCCTAAGAAGTTGAAGTGTAACAAGACTTATGTAACAACCTAATACAAGGGCTTACTCGATTATGAAGTGAATGAACTATTTTAAATGAGTATTCGTAAGGGAAGTCCTGTTGCTGAGACAGAAGATCTTATCGCCAGACAGTCCATCCGCTTTCTCAACCGCTGTCTACAACATAGCGTGATCCCGAACTTCATCGCACGTAAAAGGTTCCACGCGGTTTACCAGAGAACGATCACCGAGTGCAGTCCATCCAACTACGCCTCCTACGCATCGCACTACAACATAAGAAGAATCAAATGTACACTTGGTTGTGCAAAGTGTCACAAAAAAGAGCAATTGTTCACGATACTTGGAAGATCGCCTCTGGAGGAGATTAGTGGGTGGGTCACTTAAGATTTGTAATCAAATTCGATCTAACGTTAAAGCAGCACTGCAGAGAAAGTTTGATAGCCTCTTGGATAGATCACAAAGCAACGCTGCGACTCAACCAAACGCGAGGACACCTTTTGATAACAGCGAGCGCACAACCGCTATGATTTCGGATCACTCCGCAAAAACATCGCGAGTCACAGTGATTGAGTTTCCGCTTCCGGAAAACGCGCGAAGTATTAGAGTTGGGCCCAAGTTTCTCACCATCACAACCCATCTCTATGGTAATTCTGCGCCAGTTCGCTTGTAGTCTGCACTCCAGGATAAACTCCGCAGAAAGGTGAACCTAGAGGGTGGGGGGGGGGGGGGGGCGGCGATCAA
Organism: Cylicocyclus nassatus; assembly: GCA_958299035.1. Lineage (NCBI taxonomy): Eukaryota > Metazoa > Nematoda > Chromadorea > Rhabditida > Strongylidae > Cylicocyclus > Cylicocyclus nassatus. The sequence continues at coordinate 15,398,958 of CATQJL010000305.1, forward strand.
AGACCATCTAACATATGTCCAGCAATACCATTCCCACGTGCGTTCTTTAAACAACAGTGTGCGAATTTTGTGTTGATTTAATTGTTGAGCCAGTCCGAGATTGGTTAATATATTTATTAGGCTGACGTTTCGGCTATGTCGCCTTCTTCAGAGCCTGAAATGGGCGACAACAACAGTGTGCGAATCCCTTGGTCAATATTGGTTTCCGTCTCTTCGCAGACGATGTCTTTAGAATCATAGCACGGATCCGCGAACGGAAGACGCACTCAACCTTACTCTAGCACAAAAGCAGGGCATTAGGTAAGTACGAGAGCTTATAAATACTGCGCAAATAAGACTCTCAATAGCGACAACGGAGGCGAGTTTGTAATCATACCCCGCCAGTTAGATACAGCGATAACACAAAGGCATCTGCAAGACGAATCATACCGCCCATCGTCTGTCAACGAATTTCAGAGACAATACCGCAAACTTAACAGAGAGTAGGTAGCGACGCTAAAGCAGCTCATTTATCGCACGACACTATTGCGCGCCTCAAAATCAAGATGCCTGCCTGCCCAGAGCTGTATCTGCTCATTAAGACATGCAAGCTCCAATCAGACACCGACTTGGCTTCCACCGACCCTTCTACATTCTATTGCGACCGATTATAAGCAGCGTAGGAGGACCCACGGATAGGATTGGGTGGTTTATCAACAGCATACTAATGCAACTACTCAAATTCATTCCCTCGCACTTGGCCAACACAAAAATGTTTTTGGACCGTCTGCGCGCAACGCACATTGATCGTAACTGTGTCATAGAGTCGTTTGATGTCAATGCGCTTTATATAAACGTAAGTAATGAGTCCGCGATGCAAGCTGTCTCTGAGCTTCTCATAGACAAGACTCTATAAATCTCTACGGCTCTCTATCGCGCAGGTTATGGCCCTTTTGCAAGCGTACTTGAATTGCAACATTTTTAGGTGGTCTGGGAGCTATTTCGCGCAGATCAGAGGTCTGGCCATAGGACAAAGGTTAACCACACTCGCAGTAGCGTTTATGGCAAAAATTGAAGCACCAATCTTAGAGTGCCGTCCCTTGCTCTATTGTAGGTATATAGAAGACTATTTTATCATCTGCGCCACTCAGGCAGATGTTGGCAATGCTTCCAACTACTCAACAAGCAATCGCGGTACATACAGCTTACTAGGAGAAGCCTAGCAACGAATGGTCACCGTTTTTAAATGTGCAAATCAACATCTCTTCATGTAAGCACGCAACTAAATGGTACCGCAAACCCAGCAATAAAAATATTCTTATCCACTTTCAATCAGCGCATCCACTCCAAACAAAAGGAGTTGTAGTTAAAACATGTTCCGCACAGCATCTCAGGTTTGCAGTAGACAACGGGAAAGAATGGAATCATTGGCACTTGCCCGCAGCATAGCATCTTCCAACGGTTACGAAAATTGCGCAAGGGCACCTAGGAGTAGGAAAGAGCAGCATTCTGTAGTAAGCCAACAGTCTGCAGTTGATAAAGTCTTTTGCATACCCTTTATCTCCGATGAAGTAACACCGCCTTGCGACGGTGACTCAGGAGAGCAGGGCTACAAAATTCAGTTACGATTGGAGAATTGCCTTCGAGCAATTTGAAGAGCTTGGTTGATTTGCAATCGTCTTTATGATCGTTCTTGCATTCCGCCAAATTCCATGATATGCCCTCAGGGCAGAGGCGGAGATTGCATGGCCACCGGGGTCATCTACATGATCTCCTGTGACGACTGCGGCGAGGAATACATAGATGAGACGGCGCGCCCGCTGTGTGCTCGCATCAAGGAACACATGGATGGCAGGGATAAATCGCGCACATCCACTCCTCTGGGCACTCACCGGGTTCAAAAACATGCGGGGACAAATTTTGGAGTTTCAGTGAAATTCCTGGCACACGAATCCCAAACATCAGCTCGCAAATGTTTGGAAGCTTTTTGGATTCATGCGAAAAGCCCAAAGATGAATCGCAAAGAGGAATGCCTGACTATCACGCGTGAAGTCGCGCCCTACCTCGGCCAGCTCTTCTGACCTAGTTTTCTGTTATAAATGGTATTCTCTTATGCGGTCAGTCATTCATCTTGCTCTCGCATCAAATCTCGTCAGCGTAACCCAAAAGGTGAGTGTTTGGCTATAGGCTATCAGCTGAGCTAGTGGTCTAACAGGAATCTTAACACTTTGCTCGCATTGCTGCAGAGACGTTGTCGAATGGATTGCAGATCGTATTACCCATTTCAGGCTCTGAAGAAGGCGATTTGCCGAGACGTTAGCCGATAAAGTATTGTAACAATCTTGGTCACGGATCACAAACAGCACGCAGTATTCAAACCAAACATGGGTGAGAAAGAGAGTAGTTTATTTGTTTTGCAAAAAAGTAAATCTTCTCTACTTGGAGAATCGTGTAGAAGCGAACCATAATATACAAAAGCGCTATGGTTTGAAGGCAGTGTCCGGGCAAAAACTCGATTTTGAGATTTTGCGCTCACCCGGGCCTATTCGCTACGCTGAATCCGAAAATGCACATTGGAGAGCGCGAAAAGGGCGAAAAGAGTCTGACACAGGAGGGAAATCAGCAGGTGGGCGGGGTCCTCCCCACTAAAAATTCACGCTCCCAGCTTCCGGAAAGATTTTCTCGCTTCATGTTTCAAGTCAATCATTCGCACTTAGCTGATAGCGATGTTGGGACGGCTAGCGGAATCGAGAAGACTGCTCCGGAAGCTGGGAGCGTGCATGCACAATGGGGGAGGACAACGCCCACCTGCTGTTTCCCTTTTGCGCTAGAGCCCTTCTTTGCCGTTTTCACGCTTTCTAGTGTGGATTTTCGGAATCAATATGGCGAACCCGTATAAGCACAAAACCTCAAATTTGAGTTTTTGCCCGGACACTGCCTTTAAGAGGCCCAGCAACCAAAATACTAGCCTTCAAGGTCACTCTACAGAAATTCCTATTGTTTTACACTGCCTTATGCGCGAAGAACGGTGCAGGTCCCGCTGAAAGGTACATTTAATCGCAATCTAAAATGGCCGAAATTGCCATGGCGGGAGTCCGTATCGTGAGGGCGTTTTGCGTCACGTCTTCCGCTAGCCTGTCTGCTATCAAACCCTTCCTCTTTCCGAAAGCCGTACGCAGCCAAAACAAAAACTCGCGAGCGCGCATATTTAGCCAACTCTTGCACCTGATCCCAATGGAGACAGACTTGAGTGACTTGACAATCGAGTTACCAATTTAGAACCCTACCTCGGAAACAATGTTTTTCAAATACCTTTGCTTCGCGTTGATCTCGAAAGTGCGCTATAGAGACCGAAAATGCCAAATGGGTACCCAAAACATTTCACGGATATGTGATATGCCGAGGACGAAGAAATCCAATTGTTGCACGACCTGTGAATGAGTGTGCGTTGTGGGCATTCTAACGCCAAGTAGAAAGTCTATAAGCGCTTCCTAATTGCTATAGGCCAAACATCCTAACTTTTGAATTGAATTTCCTAGTCCCGACTCTACATTTGCCTCCTCAAATAGGTGATAAGTGGCCAGATCGTCTACTTTATAGCATTGCAATTCCAACCCGAACACGATCAGGCAAGTTTAATCGCTCAGAAAAAAATTTTGAGCGCTAAGCCACTTCCTTCACATGCAATATTTGGGCTTTGATATCTAGCACTCACTTTTTAGCTACCATACAGTAGGAAAAGCAGGAAAAATTCAGTCTTCCTTATAACATCGATGCAAAAGTTTACGCCGTTTTCAAACCTCAATTACCATGCATAGGCAAGTCTTCAAAAAGCCAACGCAGAGTGAGCTTATTGACAAAACATCGTTTTCACCTTGAGCAACCTTCGCTTATTCTTGATTGTCAATTCAAACGTTCAATAAAAATTTGATTACCTCAGGGTAGGAGGAATTCTCTGTAGTGCAACGCTCTTTTTGGCCTTCTCCGACTGGCGCTTCGCGATGTGAAAATTGTTCAATGGTATGGTCAAATTCGAAATTTTTACTGTAGAATTCTATTCAGAGTTGCGTTTTTTTCAGACAGGTATTCACTCATTATGGCTACCTAAATGAACACATCCCGATGATTCCATTTATGGCTTCAGTTAGGCAATAGGTCATCTTCGCTGATAGGATCCATTTTTTGTGCCAATTAGCGCAGTTGCTTGTATTTCTCGTAGGAGGACGTGCTAGACCAACCACGGTTTCTTCCCCGTCCCTTCCTTGCTTGATGGTTTCTAGGAGATAACTAACCGTTCTGAGGAAGTGACAAAGGAGTGCCGTCTTTATGGAAGATGGATTTAAATAATTAATTAATTTGAAAGCACACGTCCACGCGGCCTGATCACGATGATAGAAAAATCGCCATACCCTTTTAGGCCCCGGACAGACACTTCACGCGATTTGATCGTCGCGACTTAATCGTCAATATTTCCATTCATTTTTATTACACATTCAAAAATTTCGGGCTGGAAAAGTATCACAACCGAAATGCAAGTTGATCAGCATGAAATGATGTTGTAACAGTTGTCTCGTCGCGATTCAGTCGCGACGATCAAATGTGAAGTCTGCCCGAGGCCTTACGCTACAATGATTGTCTCTGTCTTCCATACAGTGTTGGACAAAATTATAGGCCCACTCTAAAAAGTGCCATAACTCACTCTGTTGTCAATAAAATGTTCCAAAATTTGGCAAAACTTTGTATTTTACCAGCCTGCTATCAGCCATCAAAATGGGCCTCGTTTTCGTTTGGTTATTCAAGAAAAAATTGAAAATTTTGAAAAAAGCAGGCTTGAAGGCTGGACAAAATTATAGGTCCACCTGGAGTTTTTACTGATTAAAGCCTTCTTAGTTCCCGAATTTTTTTAAGGTAGGCACACATCTAAAAAAGTTAAACAGCTGCTTTGGTCAAGCTGTGTCATACCTCCAAAAAGAACTGATTATCTGCTTTTTTGCCTTGAAAATGCTTTCACATGTATTTCGCTCCACAAACCTGCGTTGAGTAAAAAATTCTGCAGTTTCTCAGCTAGATCGGAAGCGACAAGATTTCATCTACTTTCAGGATGCTTTTTGACGTGAGCATTAGGGAAAAAACCCGATTATTTGCTGCTGAAACAAATCCGACATCGACTCAATTGGGAAAGTAAGCCTCAGTTTCTGCCCTAAAACCCTTTACGCATTGTCATTATATTCTTAAGATATTGTAGAAGCATTCTTTGCACAAGTATAAAGCTGTTCGCCATACTCGCAGGTGTCCACAAAGCTGCCTTGCTTCTTTTTCGAAACTTGAGTTGTGTGTGCAACGTAATGATGGTGTTACGCAGATCCAAAATAGCTTGCCAATTGCTACCTCACTTAGATTTTTATAGTAATTATTTACTAGATAATGGATACAGCTTGTAGTGTATGTTAGCACATGATTCTTCTGAGAATTTTGGTCGGAACCACAAATAGCTTTGGTGCTTGTCGTAATCAGTTTCTGCAGGGTGATTTCAGTAATTATACCCGAATGCTAGAATCTCTAAAAAGTCGTAACCATGGAATACGGACTCCCCTTCGTAGAAACAATGCCTTTAGATGCCTTTCCTTTACTTTATGCTTCTGAGAACATTGTAAAAGAAGTTTGAAGGCAGAAATTTGAGCTTAGGATTGTGTTGTCAATGTCGGATTTGCTTCAGCAATAAAAAGTCGAACTTTTTCCTCGATGCTCATGTCAAAAAGCATCCAGAAGGTAGATAAAACCCCGTCCCTTCCGATCCAGCTGAGAAACTGCAAAATTTTCTACTCAACGCAGGTTTGGGAGCGAAATACCTGTGAAAGCATTCTCAAGGCAAAACAGATAATCAGTTCTTGGAGGTATGACATAGCTTGACTGAAGCAGTTGTTCAATATTTTTAGATGTGTACCTACCTAAAAAAAAATTCAGGAGCGAAGAAGTGCTTTAATCAGTAAAAACTCCAGAGTGGACCTATAATTTTGTCCAGCCTTCAAGCCTTTTCCAAAATTTTCAATTTTTTCTTGAATAATCAAACGAAAACGAGACCCATTTAGATGACTGATAGTAGGCTGGTAAAACACAAGGCTTTGCCAAATTTTGGAACACTCTATTGGCAACAGAGTGAGTTTTGGCACTTTTTAGAGTGGACCTATATTTGTGTCCAGCACTGTATGTTATCCTATTTCACTCTGTTTATCTAATCATCCACCGCACCCCTCTCTGTACCCACTCTCAGCGATCAATTCGAAGCTTAAAATCCATCTTATATATAACTAGCTGGCATACCCGGCTCCACCCGGCACCACATATATACACTTCGGCGAAAAAAAAACCCGAGTTGTTCTCCTCAAAAAGAGGAATACAGCTGCAGAAATGCAAAAGATCGGTATCAATAAAAGTAACAAATAATTTCAAAAACGAATATTGTATTCGTAATCCATGTTCGACTATCCCCCCTGTGCCCACTCCCAGTCCCGTAGCCCAAACTTTGCAAAAAATTGATGAAATCGACAAAAGTATTTGATAATTCTGGAAACTAATATTGTATTCGTAATCAGCATGCTCGATTACCCCCCCCCCTGTGCCAACTCCCAGCCCAGCAGGTTAAACTCTACAAAAAATCATTAGAAATCGATAAAATAGACATCGATCTATAAACAAAAGTAGCCTACGACACCCGCCCCGCTCCGAAGTATATGTGTGCCAAGTTTGGCCCAGATCGGTTCAAAAATGGAATTAATTCTATCTATTCGAAACATACGTAAAGGCTAATGCATGACGAAAGCGCAGAAGCAGTTTGAATTGAGCGGGTGCAAACGCGGCGCGCGCGTATCCTCACCGTTGTAAGTCTTGTGCCTCATGCGCTCTGCGGCTAACAAAGCCGCGTTCGCGCCCAACGCTATTGCGTTTTCGTCATGCAGCAGGCTATACCCACATAGAGACATAGAGACGTATAGGACGTTCGAAAAATCGTGACGATGGCGCGACCGCGCACGACACGCACGGACTTCTGTCAACCACATTTCCTTTGCCTTCATCTCTACTTGGACGGTTTTTCTGCTTACGTATGATAACACATCATCGCAGATTTCTTTCATTAACAACAAGGTCACAATAACAGTTTCACAACGTATGTTCGGAAATCATTCGAGGGTGAAGAATTCATCCACCAACGGATCCATGTCTTTCGACTTTTTCTTTTTCTCCTGTAGCGCAGCTCGCACTGCTCTCACAATGAAGTCGACTTCCGGATCCGCCTTAGGTTCTTCATTCACCATAGGTTGGAACCGTTGTGAAAGTATTCGCCTTGACTAGAGGTGGCTTAGGCTGAGGTGGCTTAGGCGCTCGTGGGGGACTGGGTGAACATCTGCAACTTAAAGTTTAGTCAATGCATCCATTTTTATCAAACTCACCTCTTCTTAGCCGGAGGCATATCAGTCTCTTCCAAGTGCTGCTGTCTACCGCTTGCTCCTCGTGGTCTTTCTGGGCGGGCCTCTCGTAAGGTTTTGCAGATTTTATCGTCGTCAATTACCAGATATTCACCATCAATCGTGTTGATACGTTTGAACAGACCCAAGATTCTGATCCGCACAGCCTCCATGATCGCAACACAAATGAGGCGACCTCAGAGCCTACCGCCTTATATACCCTGGGGGCGGGGCCAAGGGGCGGCGGCGGGCTCTGATTGGCCACCTTACCATCAGGGCGTTGGTTGGAAGACCTTTCCGGTCGTTGGGCTTGAAGATAGGGGGATTTTGATTAGTTCCTATTCAAAACTTGGAACTTTTCTGCAAACATGAAGAAAACCAAAGAAAGCAAGAAGGAGATGATGTTCTCTTCAAATGCGATCATCGTACACTCCAGCAGCGATGCAGCTGTGCAGTCGCAAGGATTCGTAGCACATTGGAGGACCGGTAAGTAGATGCAGCTGCAAGAGTTTTTGATTTCATTTTGTTTGCTTTGCAAGGAATTCTTTGAATAGCAATATCATCAATCCTTTGAAATGATTGTTTCTTGATTTCTCTAAAGCCCTGGCCACACTTCGCTCAAAGGCGCCCAAAAGCGCCCAAACTTCTAAATAATAAATGCTTTAGTGCTTACCACTCTGTCGGGTTCGAAAAGCAAAAAGGAGATGATGTCCTCTTCAAATGTGATCATCATACGCTCCAGCAGCGATGCAGCTGTGCAGTCGCAAGGATTCGTAGCGCATTGGAGGACCGGTAAGTAGATGCAGCTGCAAGAGTTTTTGATTTCATTTTGTTTGCTTTGCAAGGAACTCTTTGTATAGCAATATCATCAATCCTTTGAAATGATTGTTTCTTGATTTCTCTCAGGCCCTGGCCAGACTTCGCTCAAAAGCGCTCAAAAGCGCCCAAAAGCGCCCAAACTTCTCTAACCTCTCCTCACTTTCTCTCATCTCTCCTCACACAAGAATGTGAAGAGAGATTAGAGAAGTTTGGGCGCTTTTGGGCGCTTTTGAACGAAGTCTGATCAGGGCCTTAGAGAAATCAAGGAAGAATCATTTAAGACGATTGGTGATAATACTATTCAAAGAGTTCCTTGCAAAGCAAACAAAATGAAATCAAAAACTCTTGCAACTGCATCTACTTACCGGTCCTCCAATGTGCCACGAATCCTTGCGACTGCACAGCTGCATCTCTGCTGGAGCGTAGGATGAGCATATTTGAGGAGGACATTATCTCCTTTTTGCTCTTCGCACTCGACAGAATTGTAAACGAAACTGTAAGGTAAAATCCTTCTTTTGATCAAATGGAATGCATCTTACCGATGCAATTACCCTTTGCGCAGACATACTTTTCAAATTTGCCTAGCCTGATCAAAAACCGCTTTGCTCGAAAATTTATGCGGGAGCAAGTTTTCATCGCCCAATGCCACTGAGCAAAAGACCTCCAGACTGTGGAAAAACCAACAAAAATCTCATTTTTCCCATTTTTCGCTTGTAATGGCTGTGCTTTCACCAAATATTACTCAGAGCTAAGAAGACGAAACAGGCTCAAATCACTTCTATGAAATCTTCATCTAGGCTATCGATTTAAGTAAATAGTTCGCTAAAAATGTTTTTTCATTTGATATAGTTAATGGAGTGTGGCACCACCCCTAAAAAGCTGTGGCTGCCACAGCTTTTTAGGGGTGGTGCCACACTCCATTAACTACCTTCAAACATTATCTTACCTTTACCTTCAAACAGATCAAATAGCTGCGTGCTTAACCTTCTTCTTTACATAGCAGAAATTTCATATGAAAACGTGTTCAGCCAAACCTTCTAAGGCTAGGAACGAAACGGTACAACTAAAGAGCCGAAGATGTATTCCTCTTTTTGAGGAATACAACTTCGACTTTTTTTGACCAAAGTGTATGTGATGCCGGGCGGAGCCGGGTAAGCCAGCTAGTGAGACCGATAAAGCCAATGATAAAATTGAATCAGTATTGCACTCGCAATCAGCATGCAAACTTACCTTCTGTGCCGCTTTCAGCCCGTAACGCAAAGTTTTCCTAAACTCCGCGATATCGATCGACTGTGGAAAGCAACACATGAAACACGCCCGTCTCCGAAGTGTAGAGTGCAATGTTTGACGCTGTTCGGTCCAGAAATGGAATTTCCATTTCCGCCACTCTGTAACGAAATTTAAGTCATTATGCAGTCGTAGTAGAAAACTTTGAGAGTTTTCTACCAGTGACCTTATCCGAAACCATAAAACCAACTTAAGAAACTGGCATACCTATACGCAGACAGAACTTGCTTACTAAGCCTCTACTGAACAGATAGTACTGAAGCACTACATGAAAATATCACAGCAAACAGCTAGTTTGAAGGGCTTATATAGATAGGTAGTATACATATGAAGAAGCAAAAGAAAGCGTTAGCTTTTGCTTGCTACTTTCATTGACTTAAACCTCCTTCACTAACAAAGAGAGATTAGGTTGTAGAATGAGTAGAGATACATACAAGAGAAGTATAATAACAAACGAAAAGGAGGGTGGGGTGGAGGCCCGGAAACGATATTGATGTCAATAGAGCCTTAATGCAGCTGGCGTTCAAACCTCTCTGTGCGGGATTTATCCTTATCCGAACGTTTATCGCATGTTTCACTAGTAAAACATAGCTGGTAAAAAAAGACGATATTTTGCGTTGGTTACAATTGAAAGCGCTTGTGTATTTTTATCCTTCGGAATTTGCGTAAAGGTCTAAAACCTTTACGAACTTTTATCGACTTATAGTCCGACACTGCCTATATAAGATATTTTTGAGTCATCAAACATAATAAAAATTTCATTGCTTCATATTTTTCAGCAAAATCGTGTGTACACGAGAAAGTTACAATCGTTTATGAAGTGTACAAAAGATATATACACACGATTTACTGTGTCTACCACGATACCTTGTTATGCCAGAATGTGAAATGACTGTGAATTCTTATAAAAATAAGCAATTCGTGCAGCTATCACGTACCAATAAAGTGTAGTCATAAAGTTTGATTACGGCGGTATAAATTTTGATGGGAATACCAAATATTCTCACATTTGAAGGGTTCTTGTATTTCGCATATTTGACGCAAGTTTCTGGTTCAACAAATAAGAGTCTCATAGTTTCTTCTTTGTGTTGTTTCAGTTATATAGTCCTCTGTATTATTATAGACTATTTCTGAATTGTTTCAAAAGTATTACCCGTTTTCTGGCTTCAACTTCGATTCACTCTTTTCAAAGTTATGCTGTGAACGTAACTTTTACATAATGTGTCATATTACGTTCGTAATTTCATTTTTTATGGAGCCCTTTGAGTGTATGAGTAAAATAAAGTTGCACAAATGGTGTTACAATCAGCACGTCCTTATTAGATTTAAGCGTAACTTGTAAAATTATTAAAGCACAAAAAAAAACAATTTCTAGCCTACATACGCCAAACTCTCATTTGAATCCGCTTGTAGAGATCGTTAAAAAAAAATTTCGCTTATGCTTTACTGTTTTTCAAGTTCCGGAATCACATATTGAACACAGCTCCATGGAAAAATGAGCTTACATGAAACAACTAGAAACAAAGAGCTTTAAAATGCTGCGATAACTCTCACAAAACTATAATTTTCCCTTCAAACAAGCAAGTCGAAAAGAGGTACAAAAACGGGTAGAATTTTTGAAACATTCCAACGCTTAAACAACAAAATTTCCAGCAAACAGTGATTCAATCAAACCGGCGTTTAGGACTGCATCTAATAGTTTTGTTCGTGATTTGGTTCACGCTTTCTTAAGTTCAAGTTTGATTCACGATAGTAAGTAAAGGAATATTACAAACAACATCCTTTTTGCTATATAAATATCTATTCGGTCCGATTATGAGATATTATGAGATAAGCCGTTACGGAAAAAAATTCCAAGAATTCTAAAAAGTTGTGCAGAGATGTTTTTAGACAAGCTGATTTTAATAATCATCTTTTTACAAGTTTTTCAAGCATTTCAAATGGTTTTAATCACATTTTTGAAACATATGAAAAAGAACTTTGCTGCGGATTACCTGACACAAATTAAGAATAAAGGGAGTGCAACTTGCAAATTCATAATCAGCGACTTAGTTAAGCTTAATGATAAAGTTTTTGGCTCGTTGAGAATCCATTTTAAGGCAAAATGCTTACTTTTGATATTTTTTATTTATGAGTGTCAAAAAGAATTTTTGAAATCTTCTTTGAGGAATTATAACTCATCCTATTTGTAGTGAGATATGGCAAACTGATGGTGTTGAGCAGCGACGTGAGTCTCTATTTCAAGGATTTTTGAGAAAAGATGCTAACTCGGAACCACTTACTTCGAGACCCTATTAATCTTTCCTATTTCTAAATGCCCAAATCCACTTCTTTACAGTGCAGAAGCTTTGCAATTACTCCCTGATTAGAATTTTTACACCTTGAAGAAAAAAAAACGCTTTTGGTCAAGATTTGTTGTCTTCGGTTCAAAATGTCATTCGGGATCGGGCTGAATAATAACAAAAATTTACGAAAAAAAAGCTTTTGCAAATAAGTGAGGAAACATTTCTTTGAATCTCATAAAAAGTTTTCATTAAAGAGATTAGCGCTCTCTTTGGAATATCAGCGCCTAGAAAAAGAGCTAAAAAGGCTTGCATTGATTGTGCATCAACCTTCAATCTCTGAACACATCAAATGCTAATACTAATATCGGAATAGAACAGACTAGATGCAATTAGCCTGTTCATATAATTATATAATAAATTTTTCCGAAAATTCCTTCCGATTATAATTCATCCATTAGAAAGCGAGGAATAAAAACAGGCAAACGCTTCAGACACCGATCAACGCAACTTTTTACCTTCTTTCCAACGGTATGTTTTTTGTCTGGTCATTTTCGTGGTCATTGTGATAACCGGCCAAAGTTTGAGCTTATGAGTTTTCATCCATGTCCAAGTTTGGCATTTTCTAAATTCACTGCTTACTTTTTAGACAGAGTAAACAAAGCACAATTTTATAGAATTTTTTTAAAGTCTGCAACTCACTTTCTGGGTTTTTAGTTACTGGGAACCGTTATTGGGAACATTTTTATCTAGAACTTTTGAGAAAGCATTCAGATAGGGCAAACCTTTTGCAAGCTGAAGCAGGTTTTCGTAGCTGCGAATTGTCTCGTAGAATTTTTAAAATTCATTTTTAAAGTAACCATATCTTATATTTGACCTATTCAAAACTCGTAGAACAAAATAACGTATTCTCCTTTTTCTAACAGTTGTCTTTTTTTTGATGAGACACGCGAAATCTGCGGAAAACGCAGTATTTCTCGATTTCACGAGTGCGCACTGACGTACATTAGGTTTCAAAATTTTTTCTTTTGAAGCAAAAGTCGTTCATTTACTTTTTAATTAGTAACAGTGATGATAAAGTTTTGGAATTCCGGTACTGCAGATTTTCCAGTGTTTGGTGCAGGCAAGTTATGCATCTTTTCCAAAACTCAAGACTTTTGGAATATTTTTTAGCAAAATTTTGAAAGAGTAGTTGAAAAAGAAAAAAATTGCTCCAGTTGACAAAATGTTTGCCATACCTGCTGGCTATAGAAGCTCCCTCAAAGATTTCGTACAAAAATTTTGAAATTTAGCAAAGGTTGGACGGGCTGAAAACGAAGGGTTATTCTAGCGGTTATCTCAGCAATCTCAACAAACCACACTGAAAGTCCAGCAGCTGAAGAGGATGAATTTCTGCATCGGACACAGTTTGAAGGCAGCTCGGGAAAATTGCGAATGGGGGGTTTCCACAACCACAAGGCTTTCTGGACCAGCTGAGTCAAGTACTGTGCATGAATAGTCAAAAAAGGGCTTTTTGGCGTTTCCCGACGTTGGAGTTTGCTGGAGAGGCGGGGCGAGGGATTACCGTCAACTGTATCGTATTGATTGCCTGGGCCGATCAGCCAATTGCCCCAAAACAGGCGAAGTTACAGTATCCTGCAGTCACTTGCTGGTTATGGCGGGAATCCCTCGCCCCGCCTCTTCAGCAATCTGCAAAGCCGGTAAGCTCCAAAATGACAATCTTTTGACATTTCAAGCACAGTACCTGACTCAGCTGTTCCAGAAGGCCCTGAAGTTGTGGAAATCCCCCAGTCGCATTTCCCGAGCCACTGCCTTTAAAAATTTATTACTCATTCTACCATATATGCTGATGGATTAAAAAAATTGACAATTTTTGCACCAATCTAATATATCAAGTAAAGTGCCAGAATGTAAGCAACTCAGCATTATCCAATGCAGATTTTCCTTTTCTTTCTTAGAACTTCTTTCTATTTCGAAATTTTCCAAAATCTTCGCGGATCAAATTATCATAATCTCTAATTTAGACTGCTCCAAAGAGCTGTATCCGAAATTCCAAAATTCGATATTACGAAGCTGCAAAAGCTTATTTGCCTTGTAAAAATTGTGCTTAATAATAACCTATTCTTAAAATCCTTAAAATTTTTTCGTGCTTGATGTTCTCGTGTATGACACTGTTTCGCAAAAAGTGAAGAATTTTGAGAAAGTTGTCTTGAGAAAATCGTAGAAGCTAGCTGGGCACTCAAGTATTTATTTTGTTGCAATCTGTTTACTCTACTCATACGTTTTTCATTTTAGTACAATGGCTTGGTGACGAGGAAAACCAAAGACGAGACACAGTAATGCGTTGACAATGTTGATCTTTATACATATACGTACAATCAAATACATATATGCGAGCTCCAGTTATCCAAGCAGCGTCGAGAATTTTCTTTTTACATGTCCTGGTTTCATCGCGTATCTAATGAATGGTGAAAAATAATCTTTGTGATGTTTATTAGATCACAATGCTTCTTTGTTTGCTCATAGGTTTCTTCTCTATGCGTTCGTATCTACATTTCAATGCTATTATTTTTTCAAAACATATTCAAGCAGATCAAAAAAAAATTTTTTTTGATAAGGACCATTAGTTTTCTTTGAAAGGATAATTTGTATTATAGATTAATTTCCTAATAAATAAATCGTCACAACCTTAACGTGCATAAGATTCCCATCATCAATAGGTCATCCTCTGTTGAGTTATTTTCTACCTGTTCTGACCAAGATTTGCTTTGGCATATTGGAACTTTATGGCGTGTTCTCAATCTGCCCGCGTCAAAAACCATAGCTGAAGAAAGCAGAGCAGCAAAATAAAACCTTTTATGTGTGAAACAATATCCAATGGTTGTTTATCACTAGCGCTTCGTCATTAGGCATTTCAAATAAACGAAGAGAATCGTAATCGTAAAATGTTAAGTGAATGTATTAACAATCATCTCATTTTAGGAATGCTGTACATACTGGCAATCCTCTCATTTGTTAACGCAGGGCAATTGAAGGTGGGAGAAGAGAAAGAACCTGTTATACCTTTAGAGTTGAAAGTCCAGACTGTCGAGATCCCTGCACCTGTGATCAAAGTCCTGGCACCACCGAGAATTAGATACGAAATCGCAGAACCTCAAATCATAAATGTGGAACCCGAGATCAGATATGTAACGCCTCCGACCATACAACTAAGACCAAATATAATTCGCATCCAAGAGAAACCTGTGAAATATCGAGTTAGACCAGTGGACGTGGATGCTGAGGTCGACTATGGGCGAGGAGTAGGAACGAGTCGCAGACGTTTCTCTCAGCGCAGAACAACCGTAAGGAGACGTGTCAACAAATCAAGGGGAAAACACAGCAGAGTGAGACAACACAAAGTCAAATCTAAATCACACGAGCGTAGTCGAATATCTGGCGACATTACTATTTCTCATAGTTCCAAAGTAGACGTTGAAGTCGGTACTGGCTCTTTGACATTCGATGTTTGGTTGGTGTTCGAAAGAAGGCATTATATGGTAAGTAAGTCGAAACGTCTACGTAATTCCACTTCATGAGTGAATCCCAACCCATAGGTGAAAAGAAATGCAAAATCCTTCAACGATGCAGAGAGATCTTGCCGAAAGCATCACGCTCACTTGGTTTCTATACACAGCGAAGCAGAAAACAACTTCATTCACAGCAAGCTGTCTTTAGTGCAACATATGCTATCAAGAACACATGCAAAACTTTTACAGAAATCACTGCCGACGGCTCTCGCATCAGATCTTTTTTTGATTTTGTCTACATTGGTCTTCACCAAAATTCGAGAAACAAGTGGGAATGGACGGACGGGAGCGCATTCAATTACAACAAGTGGGCGGTACATCAGCCAGACAAGCCAAAAACGGAAAAATGCGCGCAGGTGTAATGCATAATCTATTTTTTTATAATCTAGGTTTCGTGATACGAGCAAATTTCAGTTTCATCAAGGCCCAGCGAGATTAGTATATGTTCAGGACTATCACTGGAACAGTATTTCATGCGAAAGACCTATGAGATATTATGTCTGCAAGAAATAATCTGCAGCATTATAGCTTGGATGATTTTTGAATAAAAGGTTAACCGACATTGTGAACGGTTTCCAAGTGCAAAAATTCTTGCAGCAATAAATCCTGAATAAAGCAATGTATTAGGTTGTAACAGAATTAATGCAGGGTTTGAATTCCAACCGCAATAAGTCATACACTTCTCATTTTTAAGTAGGTTGCAAAACACCACTCGATAGAGCAAAGCAATCTCTACAAGGTGGCAATCTTGCTTTAGCAACAACTCTGATCCACCACGAGTTTCGAGCCAAAAACTAAAAAGATTCAATTGTCCGAAAAATTGAGAAAAATCGTAACTCAGCTCATAAAAAACCTACAAAAGTTCTAACTTGCTCACGTAAACACTATTCACATAAGACATCTATAAACGCCTTTGTCGTACTTTTTTCTCTGTTAGAAATCAAGAAAACGGAAATTTTCGTGCGTTTGCCAAAATGATGCTGTGCCGTTCCTACATAAGTAGTTGTAAACTACAAACCCGCAGAAGTATAAACGTGAATTTCGAACTCTCTACAAGATTTAGTTTCCAAAAAATATCGGATACAGTTTTCGCTAATTATGTGGTGTCCAAGCTAAAATTCAAATTTCTCGAGAACTAGAGCTTGTAGAGAGCTGAAAATTTAGTTTGCACTTCTACAGATTTGTAGTATACAACTATTATGTGGAAACGGCACAGCAACACTTTGGTAAGCGCACAGGAAATTGCCTTTTACTTGATTTCTAACAGAGAAAAAATACGGCAACGGCGTGCATAGATGCCTCATGTGGATTGGGTTTACGTGAGCAAGTTAGAATTTTCGTAGGTTTTTTATGAACTGAGAGTTAAGATTTTCTCAATTTTTCGAACAATTGAATCTTTTTAGTTTTTGGCTCGAAATTCGTGGAGGATTAGAGCTGTTGCTAAAGCGAGATAGTCATCTTGTAGAACTTGCTTTGCTCTATCGAATGGCCTTTTGCAACCTACTCAGAAATGAGAAGTGTATGACTTATTGCAGTCGGAATTCAAAACCTGCATTAAATTTGTTACAACCTAATACTAGGTTCTCCCGAAAGTTTTCCCAGTTTTTCTCATCGCTCACTCAAGCTTACAGAACACGAATCCATGGACGACCCGGATCCACTTGGTATAGATTTTCATCTTTTTTCTTTCATCTGCACTTGCTCTCTGATCTAAACTGTCTTTGCATGTTAATGCCATGACTTTTTGAGCAGCTCTGCAGTAACGCCAAACCTTCCCTGAATTTAAAAATTTTTTATCCTGATATTTTCAAAGGACGCTGGTAACTTTTATGTAGAGCAAACCTTTGATTATATTGTATCAGATTTCAGATTATATGGGACACGTTCACCAATTCGTTAATAATTTATTCGATAAAAACCCAGCTTTCCGGTTATGTTTGCTATGTGAAACTGCCAAAAATTTCAAAAAGCTGCTTTCTCAAAGCAAATCAAACTTGGACATGTTGCATAAACAATGCTTAATAAGAATCACGTTTTAATTCGCAGGAATTTCGAAAGCTTCCGTGTATTTATTGCAGTTGCGTTTTTCATGACTTTGCCAAAAATTGAAACCTTTGAAGAAATAATTTTTTGAAGCTAAACAGCAGATTAGGTCTAACTAGTTATGACCTTATAGTTCGAGAACTGCTCTCTCTGATACATATTCAAACTTTTCCAAAAACTTTGGAATGAAATTTTAGAAAATTAGCCTAGTTTTGAGCAGATAAATATGACCTGTGAAGAATTGTGACAATTATCAAAAAAGGCATAGAAGATTGTGGTTTGAAAATGTATCCATGAGAAAGAGAAGGAAAAGCTGCATTGAACGCATGTTGAAACTCATTCAGCTCTTTATTGTGCGTGGTTTTTTAGTGCTTTGAAATAGCGGACAAAACTTTTGGGACAACCTAATATTACCATAACTTTTCTATTCTATGGTAGCAGTCTTATTCTCTGGCATCGTGTAGGGTGTAATGCAAGCTGCAAGCATCCGCAACTTGTTTGATTTTCGATAATGTGGTAGAAAGAATTCAAACATTTTTGAAAACCCTTGAAAATCGAGGTCTCACGGTTTTTTTTATAAACATTAAGTCGTACAAAACCTGAATCAAAAATAACAGAAAGAAAATTTAGGCAGTATGTATCAGTTTCGAAAGATTTTCAAATTGTGCAGTATACCTTCCGTAACCCTTACAAAGGATCGCAAAATTATGCAAAAAAATGTCTGCACTTGAAAATTACATCATAATTTCTTATACTGCAAAAACTGAAAGTGTTACGTTCAAATAGACAAAAGTAATTCAAAAAGTTGCATTACGTTGCATTACTTATATGCCAACCTAATTTAGGTCGAAGTTTTGCCAAATTGAAAATGACTCGCAAATCTCGCACGGTAAACGTAAATTCTTACTTCAAGCTGTATTTAATGCAGAATTTCTTCCTCCTTAAGCTGCTGTATTCCCGATGTGACTGAGAAGTGTTAAGATAATCGTAGTAAATTAAAATCACCGCCCGTTCATGGATGCGATAGGTGAAGGAATTTCTCTGATCCCTTCACCTTAGAGCCGGCATCTGGCTGACTGCTGAATGCGTTCACTTGAGGTTGAGACTAAAGTCAAGGCATAACGGCAGAATCAACCAGCTGTTATAACGACACTTTTTGTTTGAAAAGGAAACGTCAGTTGCTCTCCTCCTCAAACATCATTACTGCAAGAGAGTACCGAAGCAGCAGCGTTTTGTTGAAAAACGCATGCATGAGACCTTATGCGCACTAAAAGTAACGTTGATAACGAAACATAACCCGAAATTGAAAGGGTATCTGATTTTTTGAATAATTAACATTGTATCAATGAATTAACACTGTCGCAAGAAAGAGTTGAGCAGGAGCTAAAAATCTGGGACAAGAATCTTACCATATCTCCTTTCACTAGAGAGAATAATCTTATATATAGAGTGTGCGTAGAATATGTATACCCTGTTTGATCGTTAATATCTCTCTTCCCAACAAGTCTCTTGCCTTGCAGGTACCGTTTTGTAGAGCTGGCTTCAACTCAGATTTACAGTATGGAGCGAATCACCCATCTCAATTCATTACTGTAGGATTACGGTAGAAACTTGAAACATATGGTGTCAATATGGAAAAAGCTGCCGTTTCAAAATTTTTCAAAAAAAATGTGAAAACTTGTGTAATAGGGTTTTTATGGACGTTAAGTTCAATACTCAACTAGTCACAAGATTGCGAAGCTTTTTAAACGGTGTAACCGCACTTTTCAGGAACATTGAAGAAATGGCCGCTACCTCTTACCCGGCATAACTCTTCAATGAAGCATCATAATAAGTTGGGAACATTACATAGAATCAACAACTCTAATTAGCCCAGTGCAAAAGCTTTCAGGCTGTTTTGTTTCCTTTGTGAGGCAGAATATACCCTTTCATGGCTCAAAACCCTCTTTGAAGTTTCTACCGTAATCCCACAGTAATGAAGAGAGATGGGTTGTTCGCTCCATATTGCAATTCTAAGTTGAAGCCAGCTCTACAAAACTGTTCCTGAAGCAAGGCGAAAGACTTGTTTGGAAGAAAGATATTAACGATCAAACAGTGTATACATACTTTACGGGCACCCTGTATAAAGCTGAATGTCTGTCTGTAAGTATATCTGTATTTGATTGTACGTATATGTATAAAGATCAACATTGTCAACGCATTACTGTGTCTCGTCTTTGGTTTTCCTCGTCACCAACGGGTGTCACAGGTTACTTTTCGTTATCGATCGATACCGATTTTATCGATTTTTGTCGATTTTCTGTAAAGTTTGAACTGCGGGGCTGAGAGATAGCACAGGGAGGGGGGGGGGGGGTAGAGCATGCTGATTAAGAATACAATATTAGTTTTTGAAATTATCCATCAGTTTTATCGATTTTATCGAGTTTTTGCAAATTTTGAGCTGCGGGGCTGGGAATTCGCGCAAGTAAGTGCGCATGCTGATAACTAACACCGCGGGAATAGGGAGTTGGAGTTGGTGTTAGGCCGGAAATTAAGTTTTGCAGCTACTTCCATAACTCAATTCTCTTTGGATGTGGCGCACTGAAACTTTGGCAGTATGTAGTGCGTAATGTAAGCTACAAACCCTTACAAACCGTTTAAACTTTGAAACAAATTAGAAAAATTCCAAGCATTTTCGAAAACTAGTAAATTTTGACAATTTTGGAGTTTCGAGGCAAAATGAAGTTGTAATCAGTCTAGACCATGTGCAATTATCCGGAAGCGTGTATTAATTGTTGCTAGAGGTTGACTTATTCGGCTCAAAAAAAATAAAATTTAGGGGCAAGTAGAGATTTGGCGCCCTCACAATTTCGAAAGAGTTTCTGTACGCAAGGCTGCTGAAGACAACCGTCAATGAATAAGGAGTCAGAACCACAAAATTCCACTAGCCTTTACATATTGAGGTTCTTTGACCTGCTAAACACGAATATCATAATCATTTGTTCAATCAATGCCTCTTTCCTTATCTAGGATAGGACCCTATATTGTATACCTACAGTAATCTTACAAAAAGCTCTTAACACGCAACTTCAGTATCGTTTTCGTAATCAACATGTCGGATAACCCCATTATGCTAAGTTTCAGCCAAATCTGTCGAATTTTATAATTCTTCCCTCTAATTTATATACCTACCGTAACCCTCGCTGCGACGTCAGAACTTGGTAGGAAATTAGCTCCGCCTATAGCTTACATCAAAGCCAACACAGTGGCAAAATTTGAGTGCGCCACGATGAGTGAGAGGAAAGTTAGCGGATGAGTTGCAAAACTTAGTTTCCAACCTAATATATAAAAGTGGGCGTAAGGAAAGGCTGTACAGGAATAAGGATGGGAGCTTTATCGCAGTGTTTCGACAGAGCCGGGCGAATTCGGGTAAGCCAGCTAGTAACAGATAAAAGAACAGTTGAATTACTCGTATCTCAAGCTTTCAAATCATATATAAAAGTTCGAAAGGGACCTTCTTGGTTTGAAAAAATAATGACTTAAAACTGGCTGATATTGTAGCTAGACAAAGCTGCTCGTATCTCGCTTCTCAGAGAGGCTAGGATAAAAGAGACGGTCCATGTCGATTTCTCATGTTCCTAGGGTTGTTTCAGACTGCCGCACTGACCGCAGCAGACTGCAGCAGACTGCAGCAGACTGCAGCTGACCGCACTGACCGCGGGGTCGCACAAATCACTACATCCTTTTGTGAAGGTGGAGAGTATATAGTTGTAGCTCATACAGTCTCTTAACAACATATGCCCTAATAGACAACACGAGCGGGAGTACAATAGGTATATGCAATAAAAAAAGGAATCTGAACAAATATGAGCATATTAAAGAAAAACAGTCGCCAAAATTTGATTGAGAAGAGAGTTAGAACCTTTAAACTTTCTAGGCCAAAACACGGTGTTTTGATGTATTCGCAACAATTTTCCCCTTTACGAAAGGATGCAGGCTGCATTCTGCTGCAGTCAATGCAGCAGCATGAAACAACCCTTAGCTATCAAATGGATACAGAGTGTTGGTGCACAAAGCTTTCTCAATTCAAAAAAGTCTTGCTCCTGCGACCCATAGAAAGCAACAGCTGGGTGGAGCAAGTTAATTCTAAATATCTCCACCTTATTTTTGAAAAGCTACGAGTTTTTTCACCCAATAACCCATATACCTTTGAAAAGCTCACGAGAAAGGGTTTAGAGTGTCTCTTTTTCTCTAGCTCCCCTCTACTTCGACTGAAAACATGTGTTTTTGTGAAGAATTTTTGTGCAAAGAATGATTGAAAATGCCTAGTTATCCAACCCTATTACAGAGCAAGACTTTGCCAGTAAAAGTAGACCGTCTCTTTTTTCTAGCTTTCCTCTTCCTTTCAAAAATGGAGCTCAAAGTGACTGCATAAAATTAGCTGATGCTGGTACTAGATAGATTTTTTTAAATGAATTCACAGGAAAGTTGGAAGAAAGAGACGGTCTACGTCAATTTTGTATGTTTCGAATGGTATGTCGACTGATGAAACATAAAGCTTTTTTGAGTCAAAAAAGTTCTCTGATGGATGACCTTTCTAAGCCTAAGCATTAAGGAAATCTTTATATTACACCTCTGCACCACTTATTTTCTTTCTTTTCATTCTAGCTCCCGTTAGACATGTAAGCTTGCGTGAGCATTCATCTCAGGCCCAGTTACTCTCTTCACTTTTCTAGGTTAGAAGTAACCAAAACCTCTACCTGGGACCGTGCTTTCCTATCGCACCTATGCCTTCGTTTTCAAACGCCCAACTTTCTCTAGTCTTTGAAATAATCATTTGGAACTTTGAGGAAAACTTCAGTAACTGGCAGATTAACGAAGTTTTTCGTCAATCAAAGCATTTTTTCCGGTTGGCTAAATTATTTCCCAAAGGTCTTGAATCTTGGAAAAATCGCATGATCTGTTATTGCACCAAACACTGAAAAATCTTTAGAATACGGGAATTCCAACATTGTTACGAAGTGAATGACAAATTTTCGCTTAGAATGAAGATTTTGGAATTTGGGGTACTCCAGTATGAAATCAAATACTGCAATTTTCTCTTCAATTTTCGCGTGTCTCACGAAGATTAGACAATCGTTAGAAAGAAGAGAAAAAATTGCATCAAATGACACTTGAACTGCTTACCATTTTATGTTATGGAAGGTTAGAATAGGACGGATATAAAACTTGCTCACTTCAAAAACTGCGTTTCAGAAATTCTGAAAGACAAGCCAAAGAGCTACAAAAAATTGCATCAGTTGGAAAATGTTTGCCTTTTCTGCTGGCTGTCAAAGACGAAATTGCAGTGTAGACGAATTTCGGGAGCCATGGAATCTACCACTTCGCCCGGATGTATGACTTTATGAACGATAGCATGCCAGCCGCCAGCTAGGTACCGTACGTGGTGCGCTGATCGCTCCGCCCCCTTGTAAATTAGCCTAGGAATGCGTTGCAGCCATTGGAAAACTCTTTAATAGCTGCCCCGCCTCTCGTTCCCACGTCTAACTTTGCATAAGTCACGCATTCTCCCACACTTGTCTAGCAGCGAGCGGTCGACTACCTCAACTGTCTATCGATCGATCAAGCAGCGCACTCTTTCGATCCAGCGATGTTCACCACCTGCACGCTTGGAGGACTGGCACCTGCACCGATGTAACCCGGCTGTGCGCTCCTTTCTTGCCGCAGGGCTGAGGAGCCACTTCGTGAGGGGTTTCCTTTTTACCGACCCCTAGGTGAGATCTTGGCCGGTGTGTACTCTGCCCATTGTACTGAGTTGCTTGTGTGTTTGGTTCAATTAGGAAATTGGTGGGCACATAGAGCTGTAGTGTTTTGACTCTTGTGGTAGCCAAAGGCTCAGACCTTGGCACATTATATCTGTATGCTGTTTGTGTTCCTTGTGTACTTGTCTTGGAGTGATCCATCAGTTGGAAGACAGGGCATGATGTGCACTAGTGTCCTAGTTGCAAGTGATCCACAATTGTCCATGTGTGAACGGCTTGAGAAGGCTGGCAGTAGGCATTAGGGGGTTGGTTGGTAGCTTAGGGCCTCTAATTCGTGTGCGTTGTGCTCGTGGCAAGCCATAATAGCGTGGCGCAAGTAGCTACCTTCCCCAAGTGTCGTTGTTCTGTTTCACGGACGGAGTCCCCGGCTCCCCTCGCCTATGCAGGAGAGCACGTTACCACTGACGCTGGGAGCTGGGGACCCCAATCCGCGACATGGTGCATCGAGACGGAGTTAGCCATAGGGATAGTAAACCTATGTCTAGCTTTTGTGATCGGACCTAACTTGCGTATGCCCGCACACACGCTCTTTACGCATTGGCGTCCCTAGCTAGCAAAGCAAATTCTAGTCTTATTCTCCATTCCATCTTATTCTCTTTGGCCTTACGTTTCGACGCTCTCGTCTTCATCAGAGGCCTGGGATGGTTCAAAGCTTCATCCGTAACTCCAGCCTATCAAAAGTCTCCACCAGCCCCCTGCCAGTTCTCAACTCTTCCCCCAATCTAGTGCTACAAAAATTGTAATGACAAAAGACATATCAGGGAACCACTGTTTCGTTGGATGTCCGTAACGGATGTAAATGTTCGCGACGGACGAATGAGCTATACTGAGGGAAGTCACATAAACAGTTATAGCTCACATAATGATAAAAACGGAAGAGAATCAGTGGTTATGGATAAGCTTTTTTTCATTTCTGGATTCCTTGCAGAAATCCAGAACGATTTCAAGGCTTTCTTAGCCGAGATCTCTTTAGTGTTAGAATTGTAACTTTGATGTCAAAGTCATCTCCACCATGCGATCCGTGCCTGTGTCTGCCAAGCGGCGAAGCCAAGTAGCCAAGTTCTTGCGCCTTTTATCTGACAAATGCTCTTTTATGCGAATGCCAAGTGTTCTTCCTGTTTCTCCAATATAGCGTGCATTACACTCCATACATTCAAGCGTACACCGCTCCCATCTTCGCACAGTCACCCATTCTGCTGTACGGGCATATCACGCATTGCTCCGTATTGTAGTACTAATCGTAGAGCCTGTTACGTACGAGCTGTTTCTGATATTATCGTTAGGAGCGTTCACTAACATAATATCATCTTGCAGCTACGCACGAATGATGCATTTTTGTATAGCCGCGCTGATCTTCTTCAGAAATGAATGGCAAGCAAAGTGGAAGTTTGTCATCAGCCCGAATGTTGTTGCCATTCCTTCGATGATGAAAGTGCGATGAAGAATGGCAACCGTTACTGCAAGCTATTTGGGTACCCAGTCTTCGTGACTCGCATCGATCCTCCTCTCAGTTGCACTTCTGCATCGCGGTTCTCAACATATCACCAATGACAGCACGCTTCACAGAAACAGGATGTGCAGATCTTACATTGATGAGGATATTTTTGAAGCTTTCCCTGCGATACCATTTGATTCTTACAATGCCGGTCGCCTTTACTTAAGCGTTGAGATAAGGCAGCCATCCATCGCGAGCTATCTCATGTGTGAACTTGATGCACTGTGATTGCTGGTTAAGAATTCTGAAACACTCGTCCATCTCGGAATGTGTTGAAGTTGCAACGCAGCAATCATCGAGTAACGGCAGTACATCAGTGGCATACGTGTTAGGACTGGCTCTTCAATTCTGCTCATAAAGCATATGGCGAGAATTGGTGTTAGCCTTTGGCCCATAGCTAATCCACTATCTGGGACTAATAAGTCCCAGACCATCTGAAAATGGTGCATTTTAGACATTCTTCCATTAGGGCCATCGTATGCGTTTTGCTAAGTCCAAACTTGTTCATTGTATGAGCATGCCTATCCAACATTTCCGATAACGCTTGCAAAGCTTGGTCATTCTGCACATTAGTTTAAAGAGACGTTACATTAAACGACTCAATTACCGTGCTCGAATCAAACTTAGCCTTGCAAAGCTGTTCCGCGAACTCGCGTGCGTTGGATAAGTGCGAGCACCTTCGTTAGCAGCTGGCTCACGATCTTATTTAGGTATCATGAAATCCTATCGGTGGGGCCGCCTACGCAGCTGATAATTGGTCTAATTTTGCAAGTTGCCGCTGACATTGCGTTCATTTCGTTCTCGGAAAGCTTGTGGGTCTTCAAAAGGCTGTAAAAAACTGGACAGGACGGATTTGTCACTTTCAATCTGCTTATGTGACTATCAGCAAGTCCGGCAGATTTTGCAATCGTAGTCCATGCGTCATTGAGTTTTTTACTTTGGGCTCGGTATTCCTTTTCAAAGACCGCTGCATACGTTGTAGCGTCTGCGAGGTGGGCTGCAGTTATTTTACGATCCAGTTCCTGCGAAATTATTACAAACTAGCTGGCTTACCCGACTCCGCCCGGCCCTGTCAAAAACAATAAAGATTCCATTTCTATCCCTATTCACCTTTACCTGTGCCCACTTCTACATGCAATTCCCTATTCCCGCTGTGTGAGTAATCAGTATGCTCATCTATCTTCCTCACCAACCCCCCAGCCCCGTAGCTCAAACTTTGAAAAAATCGATAAAATCGATAAAAGTAATTGATAGTTCTGAAAACTCATTGTATTCCGAATCCCAATGCTCACCTATCCCCCTGTGCCAACTCCCAGCCCCGCAGGTGAACTCTGCAAAAAATTGATAAAAATCGATAAAACTAATGGACGTTTCCAAAACTATTATTGTATTCGTAATTAGCATGCTCGATTACCCCCCTGTGCCAACTCCCAGCCCCGTAAGTCAAACTTTGCAAAAAAATCGATAAAATCGATAGAATCGATAAATGTAGCGGATAATTCCAAAAACTAATATTGTATTCGTAATCAGCATACTCGATTACCCTCCCCCCTTGTGCCAGCCCCGTAGACCAAACTTTACAAAAAGTCGATATAAATCGATAAAATCGATATCAATCGATGACGAAAAGTAGCCTATGACACCCGCCGGGGCCCGAAGTGTATATGTGCCAAGTTTGGTCGGGATCGGTTCGGAAATGGAATTTTCTATTCGGAACATACGTACAGACAGACAGACATACAGATATACAGACATACAGACAAACAGACATTCAGCTTTATATATAAGAATTTCATATAAAAGCTGTTTGAATGGATTAACATGAAAATTCCGCATACTTTCCTGCTGCTCTGCTTTGAGTAGCATTCCCTACTTATGTGAAAAAGTGATCGTGAAAACAGACAGAAGTAAAGTAAATCGAGCGATTTTGATAAAGTTATATCTCTTAAGGGTGTGACGTCTCTTAGGGGTCGGAACATACGTACAGACAGACAGACATGCAGACAGACAGACATACAGACAGACAAACAGACATTCAGCTTTATATATAAGATTCGCCGCCCTTGTCGCTCACTGATAGACGTACAGAACCATTTGAGATGAGTTCACGGATCTCCTTCAAACCTTGCCACTGATTTCGTGAAAGGTTGCTTTGGCGCTTTCGTTCTGACTTGGTCAAGACTTCTAAGACACCAGAGCATAAGAGCCGGAACTTCATGTCTACACAAAAAATTTGGTTCAGGTTGTCTATAGAAGGACGATGGGAATGGGATCGTCAGTAAAGTTCTTTGATCGTTAGCAGCAGAATGATGTTGAACACTCGCGCGCTTGGCTTTCAATCGAAGTAAATCCCTAAGCTTGTGCAGACCTCCTACTACCTTTCGGTAAAGCCCAGCATTGATGTTCTGTGCAGGGGAGAACGAAGGACCTAGGCTAAGAAGCTCCATGATGTTTAAAGACACTTGAGCGTTTCCCATATCCGTGACTCTTCCCGTTTTTCATTGTATGATAAGAGAAGTTCGGTGCGGTGATAGGCACTAGAACTTTTGTCAAGCAAACAATTTTTATGGCATTTGTTTGAGAGTCGGTCGTACTTTGCAATGAGCCTAGTCTTAACATTAGACCGGATCGAATCACAGATTGACTTTAAACCATCCTTAATTATTTGTAGGTTTTTTTGAAAGTTATGGCACATCAAAGTGGGAGTTCGCATAACGCGCTCACTTTAGCATCCCTAATCTTTCGGTTTTCTGTTGCAACCATGAATATATCCGGCCAGGTCAATATAAACGAATATAACGAAAGGAGCAATCTCAAAATGTGAAACTGCGCTGATTTGTAATTCAATTTGTATGTGCGCCAAATTTTTTGTTTCTGAGTACTTTCTGGTTTAACTGAAAAATACTAGACTCCCAGACTTTTGTGTCATCCTGTAACTTTCGAAAACTGCGACTGTTGGGGTAAGGGTCTCGACTCCTCTTACCTAAGTGTGTATGGGGTGCTACATAAAAATCACCATGTATCCATAAGATAAGATAAAGACAGGATAAAAGGGAGGGGAGCAGTTAGGCTGCAAGGAATGGAGGAAATTGCCATGCCAGGGGCACGATTTTCTGGTACGATTTTCTGTACTGGCTGGGGCTAGACAGTTGATGCAATGCTTCAAAGAACATAGCATGATAGGACAAGAAGACGTCCAAGCTGTCCAAGGGTTCTTGGACTGTCCAAGGGAACTCTTGAAGCTTTCCCTTCCATACGTAGGCATCGAAGAAGCTCGTCCTCGAACGTCTCAAGCAAACGAAGGTGGCAGACGGCAAAGAAAAACTGGAGCAGATTGTTTGCTTCGGAAGCGAGGAGAGAGATCGACAACGAGGTTAGGGGCAAAGATATGATTAGGAATAGTTGGGTGGGGCAGATGAACGATATTGAGCAGTTGTACAAGTCAACGTTAACTGTTCAGCTATTACGAAATTATAACGACACATGTATGAAAAAACATGTCCTCAACTGCTGAAGTTTGGCTTTTACAATGTGAGCGATCAGAAAATCAATGACGTAAAAAGTATAAATCCATATAAAGAAGTACAAATAAGTTGTCTACGTTATTCTTACAATATGATTTAGAGAGACAAGCATGGTTCTAGCACAATATCAACTAGCCCATCATTTGGACTAGTAGGCTAGTACTCTACAAGAGTAAGTTAATTGCTCACGCTCCACCGTTCATGTAGATGGTGCACACGAGCAAGAGATGCTAAGGGGGTAGAATGAATGAAAACGGCGGAATGAAATGCTTTCTTTCAACGCATTGCACGATTATGTCCTCTTTTGAGGCAAAAAACATGATCTCTATGCATCTAGTAAGGAGCTGGCAACAAGATGTGCTCAGCACGTGTTTTTATTTAGCTTTAAAGTTGGAAAATAAAAAGATTATGCTTCTTTTGTTTGCTTTGAAAAAAATGTCTTTGGCGTTGCAGTCTTCATTCAAAGGTCAATGTCAACTTAAATACGTGGGACTACAGTAGCTAGCTTGTTGGCGTTGCTGCAACATTTACAGTCCATACTTTGAGGCAGCTCATGTTGCTAATTTCAATTGCGAATTCGGATAGCGTACTATATGGTTCTTTGACTTAATATCTGACGACAAAAATTGGTTCACGATCATCGCGGGATGTTTCACATTTCTACAGGTTGTCGTTACTTTGCTGTGATTGAAAAAATTAAAATGTGATTGCGGTCTAGAATAATGAGCTATGAAATCCACATAAACTTTCGCTTGGCTGAAGTTTACGTATCACCGGGTAGTGATATTTCGTTTTTGATTTGAACTTGAATCTTACAACCCATTAAAACCAAATGACTTCGACTGCGCATTAACCCTCGGGCTCTGGTGCACATTTCTGTGTGCGCGAAGATGGCCCAGCCTCATTACGGTGGCCCTCGAAGGATGATGGTTGATAAAGCCTGTACCTGAAAAATAAGCAGATATAAGTGCAAATCTCTTGAATATGGCTAAGCTTGAGTCAACAGTAAGAGTGACTGAAACATATCTTATATATAAAGCTGAATGTCTGTTTGTCTGTCTGTATGTCTGTCTGTACGTATGTTCCGAATAGGAAATTCCATTTCCGAACCGATCTGGACCAAACTTGGCACGCATACACTTCGGGCTCCGGCGGGTGTCATGGGCTACTTTTCGTCATCGATCGATATTGATTTTATCGATTTTTTGCAAAATTTGAGCTACAGGGCTGGGAGTTGGCACAGGGGGGTAATCGAGCATGCTGATCACCCCCGTGGGGGTGATCAGCATGCTCGATTACACCCCTCTGCCAAGTTCCAGCCCCCTAGCTCAAATTTTGCAAAGTAGCCTATGACACCCGCCGGGGCCCGAAGTGTATGTGTGCCAAGTTTGGTCCGGATCGGTTAAGAAATGGAATTTTCTATTCGGAACATACGGCGGAGCCGGGTAAGCCAGCTAGTAGTAAATAATTGTGGCCGTTCCGTGTTCAACGTTTTTAGAACATGCGCTGCAGCGTCAATTGTTGCTCAAATGAAAGAAGGCATTTTGAACTTTCTGACGCCATTCGGCAAAGCATGATAAGCCCTTAACTTCTTGCAGATGCATTACCTTCTTTTCGTAGGAATGGTGATACATTTAGAAATTTTGTCGTTGCCTCTGTCCATCGAAGGTTTTGTACTTCTAACTTCCGTCGCTCATTGGCGAGGAGGTTTTTGTCATTGATTATGATCATAAAACGCATAGTTTTTGATAACAGTTCAAAACAAGAATGTTTCTGGACGATAGCTTACAGGCTTCGAAAACAGGCTGCTTGAACGCCACAACGCTTTGAAAACATGCTTATTTACAACAATGGATACGACAACTGGATAGGTACACCTCCTGTGAATATCAATTACTAAACATTCTGTGTTCAAGTCTTAACATATAAAATATTCACAGCTCCACAACAATAACCCATGAAGAAGAACTACGACGAGCTTCTTATTCTTTAGTCAATAAAGTCGACCGTTTGCGTTATCGCGTGAAAAGCAGACGTCGGCAAAGCGGAATGCATGAGAGGAAATACGAAATCTATGCGATTTACACATACGAACAGGCTTTGAATGCAAACCTTGCTTAAACCTAAAGCGATGAGCTTTGAGAGGAACACATCGAGTTATTCGAAGGTAAATTTGACACAATGACATATCTCCAATGAGAAGCACCCCAACTCGCAGTTTTTTGCCGCATTTCAAATATGAAGTCTCGCACATCCAGTCATGCTTTTCTTCCATAGACTATTCTAGTTCCATACCAACTGCTTTTCCAATGGTCGTCAAAAATGTGATTACCCCGCTAAAAAGCTCAGAAAACTTGCAATTTGTTATGAAATGAAATCAACAAGCATGAGAACCATGCTTCGCAATTTTTGAAAAATTTTGGATTTTCTTTTATAAAATCGATCCGAAAGATCTTTCCGTTTTTTCTACCTGTCATAAAAACACGTGAAATAAAGGCAGCAAATGCTCTAAGCACCATCAAGCGCAGTTTTTCCCCTTTCCAGCAATCATATTTTGGACCATTTGCTTGGGTGGTTTCTGAAATAATTGCAAAAATTTCAAATTCATATTTTTTTACCATGCCCAACCTTAGCAATTTATAAAGCTTTGATACAGTTTGATAGCGTGAACAAAGTGCAATGCAATGCGATCTTCTCGCATCTCCAGTTAGCTTTTTGTATTTTTTAGGATACCTTTTTCAAAAGATCTTCACTTTTGCGAAGTCACAAAGTACACAAGGGCTCCAAATACTGACAAATGTTTGGAAATTGATACTTGCAAGAATCGATTATGATGACAAACTAACGCAAAGATCGTTCATGATGACACACTAGCTTTACAAAACATCAAAGTTTGCCATTTCGAAAAATCAAATCTCGCATTTTACTCGCACAACATGAGGCGGATTCAAAACCAGGAATAATGATAATTTTATCGCCAATTCCACGATTTGGGAAGGAAAAAGGGCTTATCAGAAAGCGGAGAAAAGCTGCTCGAATGACACCTTAGTTGTGCTCCGTTTTATGTTCCGTGAGTTTTGGGATGACCAAAAGTGGAATTTGACAGCATCGGGAATATAATTTTGAAGATTTCGGAAAGTCAGCTATGGGGAGCTAAAAAATTTCATTGCATTGCACTTTGATTATCTAAATGCTACCAAAGCTTTTCCAAAAGTTCAAAATGAAGATTTTCAAAAATTGCTAAAGTTGGGCGTGGTAAAAGCCATAGGTTTGAAATTTCTGCAATTATCTCAGAAACCACCAAAGCAAATGCCCCCAAAGCATGATTATTGGAAAGAGAAAGAAAAACTGCGCTTGAAGGTGCTCAAAGCATTTGCCTGCCTTTATTCCATGTGTTTTTATAATGTTGAAAAAACGGAAAGAACTTTTGTACCCACCTAATATATCGGCTTATTTCACAATGACTCTGTATGCTGGAACACCGTAATCCAGCAGTGATGAAGAGGAATCGAAGATTCGTTTTAGAGTATTCTACGGAAGAACTTGAAGATCGGCAAAAGACTTTAAAGCAAGAACTTCAAGGATGCATTTTTGGAACACTTTGTATATGAGGTGTCCCAAAAAAGGTGTCAAACTTTATCTTCAATAACTCTTGTGTGAAAAGTTTCCGCGATCTTTCAACATCAGACTGTAGAACTTTTGACTTTTGCTTAGATTTACAGCATGGAGCAGATCACAACCAGCCTTTATTAATGTGAGATTACGCTAAGATCCTCAATTTTGGGCTATGGAGGGCATGATTTTGCTCTTGAAAGCAATCTGAGAACTTCTGCACTAAGCTAATCAGGATTGCTGTCGACTGCTGTCACTGATTGTAATTTGTTATTGATGCTTTTTACAAATTATGATAAGTATACCGTAAGAATGTTTTAGAATGCTTTTCAGTATGTTATAGCACCACTTACAAGATTTGCAAACTTGTGAAGGTTTGTGATGGAATTAGCATGAATGAGAACTCTGGTACACAGCTGTTACTTTTATTTTTTTGAATATTATTCTCAAAACGGCGGTTCCATGCATAATTGCATCATCATGTAGACAACCGATAAACCAATCCCAGCTTTCTGAGTGCCTACCTTATGGTAGGGTTGAATCTTGTCCGTATTAGCGATTATGTAAAGTTCATTAGAGTGCTTTCCACGTCCTTTATCGAGAGTATACAACAATTTGAGGACTTCATTTGGATTGATTCAAAGCTCGAAGGCTCTTCAAGCAGCTGCTTGTTATGACTTCCATGCTTTCAAAAAAATAACTTATTTCGATCATTTATCTTTGAATAGAGAACGAGGCGTCGTGATTTTTGAAAATTCTTCGTACTTCAAAGATTAGTAGTACAAACAATTTGTACAGAGAGAGAATAATCAAACTACGTT
Source organism: Cylicocyclus nassatus (assembly GCA_958299035.1). Taxonomy (NCBI): domain Eukaryota; kingdom Metazoa; phylum Nematoda; class Chromadorea; order Rhabditida; family Strongylidae; genus Cylicocyclus; species Cylicocyclus nassatus. Next base: position 15,431,653 of record CATQJL010000305.1, read on the forward strand.
ACAAGTAAGAAGTATATAACAGATAAGGGTTGTTGACTTTCGTTCTCGGTGAGGACTTTCGAAGTTTTCATTTTTCTTCGTTTAAAATGAGTTTTGGAAGCCATTTTGAGGAATTCAAGCTAGCATTTGCAACACAGCTAAATTTTGGACGGGCTTCTAAAAAGAAAGCAAATTGCAGCGATTTTCAGTATGATAGTGTCTAGCACGTGGCTTGTTTGTACTGCAATCTCATCGATAATGTTCAAAAGCTATCGTCAAAAAATCTTATGAAACCATACGAACACATTCTATCAGCGTCACCCGCGATTCGCAAAACAAACGAAACAATAATCTTGAAAAGATTAATAAAATTGTGATAAATAAAAAACCATTCTTTTCATCTGAATCAGCAAACAGCGTATTCTAATTCTTCCTTTCTTCAGTGCCAGAGACAGCGCCTTTCATTTTATGTATACTTTTAACAGGACTGTTTCAGAACTTGTACCTTTATGTAACTTATTGATTTGGCACATCTTTGTCACAACATCCTTTTGAATCAATAATGGTTGAAAGCAATCGCTTTTAGTCAAACTAATCAGCAGAAATCAAATTTACATACAGTTCTTCTGCATTCCGCTCTTTTCATTTTAATAAGGCTGCTCGCTGATTCGTTAAAATTTCCCACACGCTACTTTTCCGCGGAAAATTGAAGTGAGCGGAGTTTAGCAAAGTACCATGCAAAAATGGACGGCCTTTTTGTGATTCTGTTAGCAGGTCGCAAAAAGCCAGCAGTACGTATTTTCCAATCCCCCCCCCCCCCACTTCCAGCCATTGCCTGAAATCAACGGTTAGTGACTTAAATTAGCATAATCACGATATAAGCTTGAGACTTAACTGGCGCTGATTCTCAATGTTAGCTGATGAGTCTCGCTCAACACCTACTTAGCCTCGCGCCTTCTCGGTACTCAATCTTGTAAATTCGAAATTTCCTTCGACAAATCCAATAATTTCGAGAGGAGAGTTACAGGGCTTATCAACTGCAGTGTCGGGAGCAGCATCTATCCTCCAGTGCTGCCGCTTCGGGACTCTGCACTCTTTCGCAAAACATGCTCTCTGATCACTTTTCCCGCGAGCGTGGAAAGGCTTAGACACTATCGATTGGATATGATTAAAGAAATGAAACAGAGGGAATGCGGAGTCCCGCGAGTGGAGATGCTGGTGCAGCCGACACTGCTATTGGTAAACCCTATAGCTCCTGTACGATTAAGAATTCTTCAAATGATTTGTTCAAAAAAAAACTCATTGCAAAATCCATCTGCATTTTGAGCAATGCCTTGGGCAACATGTGATCCCTAAATATTGAAGGCAGCGTTTGGCTGATTAAACTGCATCGCTTTGTAGTAATGTAGTGGCCCATCACTTAAGTAATAATTGAAGCTTAAAATTTGAATCGAAGTCTACAAAGCTTAGGATTTGCTTTGGAAGCGTCGCGGACAGCTTCTGTCCAAAACCAGCCCAATCAGCAGCTTCAAAATGCAAGCTAAGGCGCATTTCGCAGTTTTGGAGAATTTACCTTTAGAGTTCGGAAGTCGTGTTGATGAAATATTGTTGAACCATGCGTCACCTCTGCTTCGCAGAGGCTCGCATTGGCTATACTATCTATGTGCCTTACTCATGCTCGTAAAATCTTCTCACTCGAATTCACCGTGCTATGCCGACTACCACATGTAAGATGTAAACAACTACTCATTTAGAAAGTTTTTTTCACGTGAGCTCGGTGATTTTGCGTGGATGAAACTTTTTGCAGGAAGACAAATACAAATTTGGATAGTTTTTTGAATTTGTCATGGCTTGGTAGTCGCCCTAAAGGCAATAGTAACCATAAGCTACATCCCTGTGCGAAATTCTTCTCAAATGCTTGGCTAGAACCTTGGCAAATTGACCATTTACGCAACCAATTCTTTTTGGCGCTATATAGTAGTAAACTTTTGACCACCTTTGCGGCTGAAGTCCATCGCTTACACATTTGCTTACCAAACACATCCACGAGTTTGCAAAAAGTGGTGATACGGACCCAATTTGGCGGGACAGAAGCCAGGTGGACCCGTTTGGGCGCAATTTCTAAGGGATATATTCAACGAATCTACTCGTGCTTTTGCATGTTGGACTTTCATGAAGGTAGCATGCGCTATGCGAAATTTGGGCTCAGAACGCTGGCTGGAACACGCTCTACGAATTTCGTAACAGACAAACACACACACAAACACGTAAGCAACCCTTAGCCCGTTATTATAAGGTCTTGATTGTAGTGTTGAATTGTGAAAGTGTTGAATTACAGCTGTCGTTCCGCACAAATCCCGCAGCGACGAAATTGCGAGCATTATGCCCTAGACTTTAAGCTCTCTTGAGTGCCGTAGCTTGCCGGCGCTGAGACAGCGCTGAGGCAGTACTGTGCTGTCTCGGCGCCGGCACAGCTCCAGCACTTTAGAGGGAGGCTTATAAATTTTGAGTAATTAAACTCAGAATGAAAGGCTATTTCAGTTTTTGCATATGCGGCATCTGTTCCCATGTCCATTTCTTCGGTAGTCTTATGGATAGAGTTTTAAGATCCATTGCATTAACTGTTGCTCATGAAGCAACTTAGATATTGTCGTAGATGTTTCCATTCGCATCTGACATGGCAATATAAACTACTAGTTGACTTACCCGGCTCCGCCCGGCCCTGTCATTATTATGTTCGTAATCAGCATGCTCGATTACCCCACTGTGCCAACTCCCAGTCCCGTAGCTTGAACTTTGCAAAAAAAATCGATAAAATCGATAAAAGTAATGCGCAATTCTAAAAACTAATATTGTATTCGTAATTAGCATGCTCGATTACCCCCCTGTGCCAAGTTCCAGCCCCGTAGCTCAAACTTTGCAAAAAAATCGATAAAATCGATAAAAGTAATGCGCGATTCTAAAAACTAATATTGTATTCGTAATTAGCATGCCCGATTACCCCCCCCCCCCTGTGCCAAATTCCAGCCCCGTAGCTCAAACTTTGCAAAAAAATCGATAAAATCGATAAAAGTAATGCGCGATTCTAAAAACTAATATTGTATTCGTAATTAGCATGCCCGATTACCCCCCCCCTGTGCCAAATTCCAGCCCCGTAGCTCAAACTTTGCAAAAAAAATCGATAAAATCGATAAAAGTAATGCGCGATTCTAAAAACTAATATTGTATTCGTAATTAGCATGCTCGATTACCCCCCTGTGCCAAATTCCAGCCCCGTAGCTCAAACTTTGCAAAAAAATCGATAAAATCGATAAAAGTAATGCGCGATTCTAAAAACTAATATTGTATTCGTAATTAGCATGCCCGATTACCCCCCCCCCCCTGTGCCAAATTCCAGCCCCGTAGCTCAAACTTTGCAAAAAAATCGATAAAATCGATAAAAGTAATGCGCGATTCTAAAAACTAATATTGTATTCGTAATTAGCATGCCCGATTACCCCCCCCCCCCCTGTGCCAAATTCCAGCCCCGTAGCTCAAACTTTGCAAAAAAATCGATAAAATCGATAAAAGTAATGCGCGATTCTAAAAACTAATATTGTATTCGTAATTAGCATGCTCGATTACCCCCCTGTGCCAAATTCCAGCCCCGTAGCTCAAACTTTGCAAAAAAATCGATAAAATCGATAAAAGTAATGCGCGATTCTAAAAACTAATATTGTATTCGTAATTAGCATGCCCGATTACCCCCCCCCCCCTGTGCCAAATTCCAGCCCCGTAGCTCAAACTTTGCAAAAAAATCGATAAAATCGATAAAAGTAATGCGCGATTCTAAAAACTAATATTGTTTTCGTAGTTAGCATGCTCGATTACCCCCCTGTGCCAAGTTCCAGCCCCGTAGCTCAAACTTTGCAAAAAAATCGATAAAATCGATAAAAGTAATGCGCGATTCTAAAAACTAATATTGTATTCGTAATTAGCATGCTCGATTACCCCCCTGTGCCAAATTCCAGCCCCGTAGCTCAAACTTTGCAAAAAATCGATAAAATCGATAAAAGTAATGCGCGATTCTAAAAACTAATATTGTATTCGTAATTAGCATGCTCGATTACCCCCCTGTGCCAAATTCCAGCCCCGTAGCTCAAACTTTGCAAAAAATCGATAAAATCGATAAAAGTAATGCGCGATTCTAAAAACTAATATTGTATTCGTAATTAGCATGCCCGATTACCCCCCCCCCTGTGCCAAATTCCAGCCCCGTAGCTCAAACTTTGCAAAAAAATCGATAAAATCGATAAAAGTAATGCGCGATTCTAAAAACTAATATTGTATTCGTAATTAGCATGCTCGATTACCCCCCTGTGCCAAATTCCAGCCCCGTAGCTCAAACTTTGCAAAAAAAACGATAAAACCGATAAAAGTAATGCGCGATTCTAAAAACTAATATTGTATCCGTAATCAGCATGCTCGATTACCCCCATGTGCCAACTCCCGGCCCCGTAGGTGAACTCTGCAAAAAAATCGATAAAAATCGATAAAATCGATATCGATCGAAGACGAAAAGTAGCCCATGACACCCGCCAGGGCCCGAAGTGTATGTGTGCCAAGTTTGGTCCGGATCGGTTGAGAAATGGAATTTTCTATTCGGAACATACGTACAGACAGACAGACATACAGATATACAGACATACAGACAAACAGACATTCAGCTTTATATATAAGAATTTCATATAAAAGCTGTTTGAATGGATTAACATGAAAATTCCGCATACTTTCCTGCTGCTCTGCTTTGAGTAGCATTCCCTACTTATGTGAAAAAGTGATCGTGAAAACAGACAGAAGTAAAGTAAATCGAGCGATTTTGATAAAGTTATATCTCTTAAGGGTGTGACGAAATTCACGATGCGCGAAATTGCTAGAATTTTTAGTGACAGAGCGTGACGCCGCGCAACAGGCGCTGTAGTATAGCGTACGTCCATCATATATTTTGTGCAAGCCAGGCCACAATTTTTTATGCAACTTCTATTCGCAAAAATATAAGGCATATCACGCATAGAACATTCCATAAACAGATTGTTACAACTGTCTAGATTATCTAGCGTTGAATGCAATTTTGCGGGAATTTTGCAAGAACGGAAAAAGCCAGCTGTCTTTTTAAAAAAAGGCAAAAATGGTTTGCAATGGCATCGTGCAGTAAATCTGGCATAATCACTGTGATCGACGTGCCGGCTGTCCCTACAAGCTAAATCACGCCTTCAGTCAAGGGCTTCAGTCATTCTGTATTTTTTGTTAGCAGTTCAGTTTTTGTCGCGAACATGGATATGGCTTTGACAGACACCTGCAGGATGATTCTCATAGATTCTCACTGACAGAATATTGTGCAGGAAACCTCTCGCAGAGTGAGAATGGCTGGCAATTTGTGGAAAAAGCAAATTTTACTCGATTTCTATAGGTCGTCAAGAAAATAATGCCGTTTTTTAAACCAAAGCCATAAAACAAATCCAAAAAATTATGCGAGGGGCACCATTTGATAAAGCAAAGGAAGCTCTACAAGATGGCATCCAAATATTGGCAGAGCTTGTTGTTTACGCAAAGTTCGGAGCCAAAACATATGAGCAACTGAAGCAGCATGACGAAACTTTGGATTTTTGTCCTAGAAAATCCTGCGAACTTCTCACTTGCTCCTGCATGTAAAAGACACATGCACTTATCCATGGGTACACTTGCTATATTTTTTTCCATGCTTAGAAACGAAGAAAAAATTGAAAAATGGAAAATGGCAGACTCCGCCCTCAGTAGCACTGGACCCCCTCCCACATATGTCTCTGTATACCACAAAGCTTCATAACTTTAAACATAATATTTCGGACTCGGATGTGTTTTAGTTCTCGAGTGATATCAATTTTGCCCGAAAAACCCCGAAAAAAAAAACGACATTATTTTCTTGACACTAATACTTACATGACCCTACAACAAGAGGCTGACTTATAAAGCAAATCATCGTAATTCAGCAGAATTGAAGGTGATCTGAAACTTTATTAATGTAAACCTGCATTGTTGAAAGTTGTAAGCATTTTGCACTGTAGCTTACAATAGTATTATATTACAGTGTAAGGGGTGCTATAAGTCAGGTAAGCTTCAAAAATCAGCTGTTTTTTCGCGACTTAGCGAAGAAATCTTCTCTAATATTTTTCGACCAGAATCCAGAAACCTTTCTCACACCCAAACCCTTCTGTCTTTTCCCGTAAACAAGTCCGAGAATTGAATTTCTGAAAATCTCCTGTATAAAGGTTATGTGGCCTATCTTCACAAAAATCAGAAAATTGCTTCTTAAGCTAGCTTATAATGTGGTTGCAATCAGTAAAATTCGAATGAACACTGGCTTTTATAAGGAAATCATGGTAATAAAAGCCTCTAGCTACTTTTGGCGCTAATCTACGTAGACCGCTCCAGCAAAGCGAGCTTATGAAGTTTCTGTGCGATGGAGCTTGCACCGTTAGTATGGAGATCAGGTCTTACACACTGTATACTAAAATAGATCACAACAGAAGGGTGTATTATGAGCACATGTTTTGAATGAAAACTCCATACAGGCGGGAGCATATGGCTGTGCAGATTGCAGATTAACGTGATTTTGCGGCACCAACGGAATGTCGCGCTTGCGGAATATCGCTTATCAAATAAGCTCTATAGCGCATCCAAAAAATAGAAAGTTTGCGGACTCGTACAAAAACCTGATGATTTACGCTCTTGTAAAAACCTAAGGAAAACTGTTAACGGGCACCCTAGTTTATTTCTGGAGGTAAGTTGTAAGAATTTCAGACATCACGTCACGTGCTCTATCCCTATTGAGAAATCTAATTAACGTGAATCAGGCAGAAAAAAGGTGTTTTTTCTTTTTTACACTCCTGTTTTCACAGAAACAATGACTCCTTTTCAAATAAGCAAAGACTTAAAATTTAGATCCTATTGTTTTCACCAAGCCAACTTCGTATAAATTTCATAATATTCATTTAAAATCTTCGATTTTGCTGTGCTAAACAGGTTTTTATATTATAATCTCTTTAGTTTATTGGCCTAACATTTCGACGCGTTCGTCGTTTTTAGAGGCCGTTTATCCCACCATTACATGATCGAACGCATCGAAACAGCAAGCCAATCTAATAAAATGCCATAACAGAACTGTTTGGCAAAGCGGAATTCAAGTTATTGTCATTCTTTCACCAACATAAGACACCTGCCATACTTGATCCTCTTGGTCCGCTTGATCCGCTCAATCCGCTTCGTGCAGAACGCGCGCACACAACAGTCTGTCATTTGACTTCGCCTAAAAAGGAGTTTTGTGGGGTTAGGCAAGTACGCTGTACGCGACGCCAAATGACAAATTTTTAGCGCGTTTTGCACGAAGCGGATCAAACGGACCAAGCGGTTCAAGCTGATCAAGCGGATCAAAAGATCAAGTATGGCGGGTGCCTGAGAGACACGAGCACGCTTTGCGTGCTTTTGATTAATAACTTTATGAGCGCGTGCAACGCGTTTTGGTAAATACTATAAGGTATTTGCGAAAGAACATGTTCGAGCTTGTTAAAAAGCAAGTTTGAGAACACTACTCTATGAACTTCTAATGGTAATCTGCCAAAACGCGTTGAAACGCACTCTTGAAGTTGCTGATAAAAATATAGTGTGTGCCCCGGCCAGCTTCCCATAGGTACCGCCGCGGCGCATACGCAACGCGCGCTCGACCTGGCGCTTCTCGTTTCGCTTATCAACGAAGAAGCATTTCTGCTTGAGACAGAAGTGAAATGAGAAATGGAAGTCACTAATCTCAGCTCGAGGAGAGGCTATGCAAAAAAAGAACGTTCAAAACTCCCGCTAGTGCGCACATTTCAGTCAGTCTCTTGCATGCTATGTGGTATGTATGATATCAGTGACTAAAAGTCGTAGAAGGAACAAAAAGTCGGGATCGTTTTCAAAAAGTTTTCTCCTGTGGTCATAAAAAAGCTAAAAAGCGTAAGCTTGAGCTGTACGAGCATCTGCCGTTTGCCATCTGTACAAGCAGAGCCCTAATGACGTACTACAAAAGAACGAGGAGCATTACTACAAATCAATCTTTTTCACTAAAATACATTGAAGTCTTCGCCATTGTGAAAAAAAATGGAATTCTAGAGAGAAAAGCTCTCGAGACTCTTAAGGCTGGTAAGAATTCCTAATCGGCAGTTATCGTTAGTCGTCTACACCTAAAATAGGGCAATTACAAGCAGAACAAAGCCAGTCAAGAGAGAAAAGCATAAGAATTTCCACTAGAGACAGAAGAGAAAGGCGCACTAAAGGCATGGCTACGGGTGCGCCGCGGAGGTACCTATGGGAAGCTGGCCGGGGTCCACACTACACGCAGAGGTGCCCTTTTCTCTCAGTTAGAAAATGAATGATAGAAAGTTTAGAAAAAACCGAAAATTCTAATTATTATGCAAGACGCTTTGAATTCATGAAAAATAGACAAAGAAGAAGTTTCACAATGCACTGCTGCTCCCATCGCCTGAAAACGATGGAAGATTTTTAAAATGATGTGAATGAGTTGATAACACACTCAGGGCCCGGCACAGATCGTCTGGAAGCAGGCTGGACTTCGTTTTTGAAGCAAACAGCAAAGTAGATATCGTTTCTGACGAATAGGGGCCAAGCACCAAGAATGAGCGCCATTTAGTCGAACACAAGCTTTTCGGACAGATTATCACACGGTTGACATGCTCTATCGTGCATGGCGAAAAGTGCGCGCGATTTGAAAGCAAGGCTAAAATAAACAAATTGCTTGTTTACAGCGCACACAGAAGCATATGACATCAAATTTGTACTGCATGTCTAGAAAATTATTTGCGAAAGTATTATGTAAAAAGATTTGAAAACTTATGTGAAGTAATACCTTTTCCAAAATTAGATCGTCTCCAGACGGCCACCAGACGATCTGAGATCGTCTGGAGCATATATTTTCGTCACTTCACATAAGTTTCGGATCTTTTTAGCATGGACGGATTCCCCGGTCAAAAATCTATCCCTGAGCATGAAGACATTTTCATATCATTGCCTTTCCTTTGTTTTTTGCCTTCATTTATTCTCGCTTTGTTAAATATCGCGCTCTAATGCCAGAGTCTTGTGCATGCGTAGTACTCAGCCCCAATTTGGATTTTCGCTCTTATCTTACGTCTTTTCTTTCAGACTAGTAATTTTTTCTTGTTTTCATCTTCTTCAAGCAGGTAGGTCGGAGAGGACTTCGTAAAATTTCCGTAAGTCAAGGGAGACTTCGTATTCAGAAACCCTAGAAACCGACTCGTGCCGGGCCCTGAACACACTCAAATATCACTTAATTCTTTTACCAACCTGCGTATCATACATATGCAATGATGTTTTAACTGTAGGTACTAATGCGAAGATTACACGGATGCTTAGAAATTTGACCATCTCTCGCTTTTCTCCAGTAATGCAATTATCGTCTTGCCGTAATCAAACATTTCAGTAAACCAACAGTACTGCACAAATGATAAAGATTTCGGGTTTTTGCTAAAACTTCTTCTATATTGTGTTGCGATATCAACAATTTTGTAGCTTGGTAATGCGGCTCGTACTGCTAACAATTTTCTCGACCGCCTATGCAGGACAAATTTTGCAAGAAGAAGATACAACCACGCCGGAGATACCCCATGAGCTAGACCACAATGTCCAACTCTATGTGGGCCAAACTGCCCATCCTGCGATTGTGATGCCACGAATAATTTTAAGTCCGAAAATAACATATTATTTCGGGAATGAAGGTGACGAGCTCCCTGCGAGGGCAATACGCCATGAAGAATCAGATACCTCAGAACTGTCTAAGCCCATGTATAGACCCAAAAAAATATTGCATCCTACAAGGAGAAGGACTGGTGTGCAAAATTCAGATAGAACGTCAGGCAGACAAAGACTACGAAAGGAAAATCGAGCTAACAAATTGAGAAGTCCTATTAGATCTAGGTCACAAAGTCGCAGCAGTGCATCTGGCGAAATTACTCCTAAACCCGATGCAACCAGCACTAACACTCCAAAATACGATGTTTGGTTGGCATTCAGAAGAAGGAAGTATATGGTGGGTGAATGGTGTGATTCGGCTTTTAACCAATCTAATCTTAAGGTGAAAAGAAATGCAAAGTCTTTTGACGATGCGGAAGCATCATGCCAAAAACTTGGCGCTCATTTGGTTTCTATACACAGCGAAGCAGAGAACAACTTTATTCACAGTAAGCTGTTTCTACTGCAGCATATATTTTGTTGTTATGACGTTTCGTAATTGTTGCAGAAATCACCTCCGACGGCTCACCTATCAAAAACTTCAACGAATTTGTTTTTATCGGTCTTCGTCTAAACTCGAAAAACGAGTGGGAATGGACAGATGGCACATACCTTAATTACAAGAAATGGGCTGTAAACCAGCCAGATCATCTTGAACATGAGAAATGCGGGCAGGTAATGTCAGCGCACTTTTTTTATTAATAGTAAGTTTGTCAATCTTGCAAAGTTTAGTTCCATCAAGGCCCAGCAAGACTAAGATTTGTTCAAGACTATCACTGGAACAGCATCGATTGTGGATGGCACATGAAATATTATGTTTGCAAAAAGAGAAATTGACAATTGACAAAATTGTTTGACAAAATTGAAAATTGACAAAATTGTTTGCAATTATGTCTCTTTGGATCAAGCTTTATAAAATGTTCATTTTACCCTTGGATGATTGCAGTTCTATTTGGTTCCATATCTCTCTAAAGATATAGAAAATTTGAGAGCATACAAAGGACGTTTACCAGAGTACTATACTATCGTGCTTTTCCGGATGAAAGTTATCCGCAAAGCCTCCCTTCGTATAGCACCCGTCTGCAAAAGCTCAACTTGAAAAGTTTGTACTATAGAAGAGTTCAAATGGATTTGATTTTGGCATTCAAAATATTCAAAGGCGAACTTCGCCTGAAGCCTTCTAATTTTTGGTCATCTCGTCCTGTTTATGGAAGGCGCTCTCTCATTGCTTTTCGCTACCCTAAGCTGCCCACCTCATGCCGTCAACGCAGATTAAGCACATTTGCTTTCAGAACAGCTAAATGGATTGAGTGTTTGCCCCCTGCACTTCTATTTCAGAAAAATTCTCCCCTTTTCAAAAAAGCCTTGTCCAAGATCGATGTTATTGAGTTACTTCAGCTACGAGACGTCAAATGATAATGTCTACATCCATCCGACTACATTTTACTTCCTTTCTTTCCGATGGCTTCAATGTTATTTTTAGCTCTGTTTTTTCCCTTTTGGTTGTCTTTATAAATTCTAGCACCTTGTCTTTTTTGCCTTTGGTTTCTGCTCAGGTCGTACTAGACCTGTTGAGTTTGCATCACCTTGTTTAGTTGAGACCCGGCTACCATATGTGTGTTCTTGCGGGTGGATTAGTAAGCTCTAGGCGGCATACATGAGTTAGTGTAGGCACTCTTTAGTTATCCTTCGCAAGGCTGCTTTCCCTCCCCTGCCCACCGGGATGGTGGTGGCCGGATGGTGGGGGTGATGCGGAGGGTTGGTGAGCGGGTATGCTGGTGGCCCCCTACCAGTATACCCGTCTGGGTATGTCGGCGGGGGCTGCCGGCGTATCCGTTTGCCGAGCTTCTGCTCCTGCTCCCACTGTTTGTCCATTTTCATGTCTGTTGGCTGGCGAGGGTAAGTGGATAAACGAATTTTTTAATCTAGAAATTACACTACTCGGTAGTATGTCCTATCAGCTTATCTCTGGTCCCACCCATATGTTGTAGCTTTATGTGCTGGTCAGAAAAAGATATTCGGTGGTTTTTTTTGCTTAGTGTTTACTACTTCATTTTCATTGCAGCTCTCCTTAGTATCCTCGTGTTAGCTGTTTTGTTGGATTGATAGCACGCCGAAGTGCGTATGAATAAATAAAAAAATAAATAAATAAATTATGATACGATACCAAACAAAATTTGAATAAAGGTTGAATGCTGTTTAACGTCCAATCTTTCCAACAAGATTTTCGATCGCTAGCTTCCCAATGCGTTTTTATCGTATAACTTAAAAAGGAAAAGATCAAAAATCAAAGTGGTTTCTCTAAGTTATGTGCCAGATATACGGTTGCAACCAATTTTTGAATTCGTCAAAAATTTAATTACGCCATTTAAAAAGGCCTGAGAACGCGCAAAAAGTTGTTAAATGAAATCACCATGCAAAAAACATTGTCACACAAATCAAACAGTAGACATAATTTTAGGGACACTCCATATATGCAGTGTGATTAGTCTCAACAATAGGATTTTTTAGGAGTTGGCAAGAGTAGACATCTGAAATAGAAGTAAATAATTCCTTTTAAAAATTCCTTTAATTCCTTTTGATAATTCCTTCCCCACAATTCCTTATCAATCAAAAGAAGTGTCTTTGCTTCCTTACGTTATTCTCCGATTTTTGCTTTCTGAGCTTGAAAAAAGAATCGCTGACAGAACGCTAAGCAAATAGACGAATCAAATGAGTATGCAACAGTGTGAATGGGGTTCGGTTCGCAAACCATAACAATTTTTTGTCAAGAATATAAGATTTGATGACGAAAAACATGTGCACAAGTTATTAGATTGTGTAGAATGAATGTACTGTTGCATTTTTTAATTCAGTTTTTCTTCATACCTTGCGCTGTAACTAGGAAATTGTACATATGCATCCAGGAAGTCACTTGAATTTTCTATTTTGTTTTTCCAATAAATAATGCTGAAAATTTGCAAAGCTAGAAATCCAAACAGGCAAAAAATCCACTTTCGACTTTATGATGCGACACGTTTCATATCCATAGGTATCAGAATGTACAGAAAACAATTCGAAAATTTGAGAATTTAATTTTTCAACAAAAGCCTGCTACGCCATGATAAAAAATGACATTGGACAGTCCGTGAAAGGCAGAAAGTAAGCATAACAGTGACGGTACCTGCAGAAAATGTCTTGTCTGTTGTCTTGCTTGTTGTCAAGTTTGTTGAGCATACTTCACTATGTAGAGCGGGAAAATACAGAGATAGCTGTCTAACTGGACTTCCTGTCATCGATTGATTTGCTTCAAAACCAAAACTTTCCAAGAATGCTGAACTTGAGAGATGCAATTATTTTTATAGATCCTGTAGTTTTCTAACAAACATCAACATTTTGATGAATGTTTCACAAAGCTTGGAGAAAAGCAAACAGAAAACAAAAAACAACAAACAACGCAGAACTCATTACACAATCCGAAAAATCTTAGTTTATCATTCGGCTTCCAAGGGATCGTTCAGACCGTGCACAAAGGCGCACAAAGGCGCGCGAAGGCGCATCAAGGCGCACAAAGGCGCACAAAGGCGCACGAAGGTGTGTGTGAGTGTCTGTGTGTGTCGAGATAAACGATACGAGACGAGACGCGCCTTCGCGGGCCTTTGTGCGCCTTCGTGCCCCTTTGTGCGCCTTTGTGCGAGGTCTGAACGATCCCTGAGAGTCAAAACTGATATCAAGCTAACAGTGGCGTACCGAGGGGGAGGGCGCCCCCCTCCCTCCGAGAATGGGTCGCGAAATTTTTGAAATTCACTTATATGAGTCATAAAAAAATTGAAAAATGTGCAAAAGACTTATTTATACTTGTAAGTACTTAAAATAATTTTTAAAATTTTTTTAAAAAATCATTTTAGCCCTATAAAAAAATTTTTTTGGAGGCGCGGCTGACGTCACGCCCACTTTTTCTTGAATTCTGGGGTTTTGAATCCGCAAAAATTTTGAGAAGCGTACCAGAAATTTTTTCTGGGCGCGCGGCTAACGCCACGCTTTCATGGCAAAAAAAATTTTTGTCCCCCCCCCCCCGAGCCAAAATCCTCGGTACGCCACTGCAAGCTAACATCACTTGGGCAGCATCCTTCGTTTTTAGTACACGATAGATTCCAAAAGATTCCCAAGGGATCATTTTACATATTAGTATAAACGAAACTGCTTGCAATTCCGGGCAAAACAGCATTTGCAAATTCTAATTGTACAAAGTGTTTCCCTCATATGTGAAGTGAAGGCCAGACTGCTCCCTTAAGCCATTCTTTGCACCTGTAAATTATGCCTACAAGCACAGGCTCTATTACGAGTTTCCCATTGTACAATGCCATACGAAGCCTCATCTTTTCATTCATCAAATCTCGACGATAACCAGCAACCGTCTATTTGTCGCAAACGCTACAGCAGGAGTTATGAAGCAACCTTCAGAACTGAGACTGAGCACTGAAAGCGATGATGTCCTTAACATTGGTAGATTAGAAGCGAAGTACACGACGAAGCTAAACTTGTAAACGTATTTTTGGAGCTAGGTTTCGTTTTTTCTTCTTCTGATTCCAACTCGTCTTCGGTTCGCTATCCCACCGTCCTCCAGCGAACAAAATGAGCTTCGCCGCTCATCCTTCATGACGGGAAATGTGCACAAACACACAAACACATAGATTTTCTGCTTTATATACGAGATTGAATATTTTTGCAAATTTTTCCAACGTTTTTCTTTACAAACATGACACACCCAAGTTCTGCCATTATGTAAGTTCTTATTCAAGCTACAAGTGCAGCTACCATTCTGTTGATTTGAAGTTGTAAAGGTACGGCAGGTATACGGTATAACGGGAATTTTTAGATTATCACAGATTTGGCTAAAAATTGGCGGGGGTTAGGAGGGGGGGGGTATCCGAGATGCTGATCATGAAAACATTACTAAATTGAGTGGTAATGCCATTTTGTAGGACTACGGTAGGTCTACGGTATGGGGGTCTCGCTCTAAACACGAAAAGAGGGGTGAATCTCACAAATGAATATGATGTTTGCGTTCAGCAAGTCAAGTAACCCAATTTCCAAGTTTAGATGAAGTTGAGCCTTTGATATTTTAATTCTTGCCCTTAGCGGCCTTGCATACAGCGATTCTTCGCGAGGGTGAAAGATTCCGACTTATCTTCAAATTCCAGTTCTCTTTGTTGAGTGAAATAAGACAAGCTCTGGCAACAATCTACTATGCGTGATCTAGGTTGCAAAAGGGTTTATTTTATCTTTTTTCTATTTTACCACTGAAAAAGCGCCGGTTTGTTCTGGTTTGTAACCCGCACTCATTCTAAGTAATGTTTAAAAAAAAGAGCTCGCTAACATCAAAAAGCGAAAAGTTACGGAAAGAGCCGCAAAACTTACTTGACAGTCCATTATGTTGAATCTCAGCCTCAGTTGAAAGTGAAACTAATCAGGAACACTCCGTAGACGACAGTTGCTCTAAAAAATCGCTGTCGATCCTTCCTCTAACACAAAATGTCAAAGTTCAATCTTGATTATATGAAACCAATCAATAAGATAAGGTTTGCGCATAAGCTTTGAAACTTTTCCCATGACTCTTTTCATATTTGATGCAGCATCCTCATTCTCTAGCAATGTGGAATATGACGTAAGCTGCAAAAAAGCGTTGAAGCGGTAGAGCGCAAGTTTCATATTTGGAGTGAGCGGCTCTGATCAACATAGTGTAGGAATCGTCAGCATCTTTGGTTCTTTTTAGCGGTAAAATATGACCCTCATTAACACAAAGCCTCCGCGAAATTCCTACCGTAATTTCACGCTAATGAAGAGAGAAAAAAATCAAACAGTAGGCCATTCTCTTTGGACAATCTGTATGTCCTCTGTTTGGTTGACCATTATTTCTACCTTCCTACAACAGCATTAATGAATCCAAATCAATGCTTCTGAACTTAGATTTAGTGAAATCGTTCAGATGGCTACAAGACCTATATTATACAAGTTTGTTACAATTTGATGATTGATTGATTGATTGATTTGCCTTTCATATTATTACAATATGCGGCACCCAAACAAACTGATCCATTTTTTAAACGTGAGTGATGTTACTCTTTGCCAATTGCAAGTGCAAGCTTCTTCTGAAATTCGTCTCTCCATCTCGTTAGAGCCAGTATACCGAGTCGTGCTCTCTTCAGGGCTTCTTGCAGTTTTTGTCGGACTTCGTTTGACAGGCGTCTCACGTTGAATGTTCCGATTTCTATACAATCATCGTTGGGATGGAACATACTTGATCCTGCTGTTCCGGGGCTTCCTGGATCAAGGGGTTCGACTTCCGCTAGGGCCGGAAGTTGCGAAAAAGTTCCAGCGCAGTTCTCGAAATGTGCTGGAACTGTGCGCTGCAGCCGCCCGCATGCCGTTTCGAGAAGCGGAGGTTGCAGGTTTTTGACCGTTTCCAATGGGTTTTCCTTCAGATTCCGCTCGTTTCGGTCCATTTCTCTTCTCCACTTCTTCTTTTGATAGAATGAGCCTTGATTTTGAAGCGGGGTGAAAGAATGAGCGCAATTTTGCTTCTATTTATCCGGAAAGATGTGCTTTTGTAAGCCCCACCATCCTCCCTTCGTTATTTTTGTTGAGACCTACTCCATTTGTTCCAGGAAGCCGCTGCGTATTTTCCACAGCCATCTGTCTTGAATGAGGGCATGCGAACAACTCTGAAACTGCGGAGAAGCAAGACTTCCTTCTAGTTTTCTGATAATTTTCACTTATGGACATTCTCAGTCTTTTTTCCATATCAATGGTCATTCGCTTTTTTTTCTACCCCTTCTCCTTGCAATCAGACGAGCTGCGAACTTGAGGCGGGGTTGAGTAATGAACTCTGTTCAGCTCCATGTCTTTCCGGGAAGATGTCTCTTGTTGCGCTCGTCTTTTCTCATAGATAGAAGCAAAAATGCGCATTTCTAATGAGTTCATCTTTTTGCATATCATATAACATATAACCAGGGTCAAGCGTGGGGTGCGGCACGCCACACCTGGGGGGTCGTAATGAGGAGTCAAAAGGGGAGGGGGTCGTAGTTGGGTAATCTGATAAAGTGATAACATGATATTCGTATCCTATCCATAATTAACATGTTAAATAACCCCTGTAGACGAAGTGTGAGCGATTTCTGAAGGTTCAAGATATTAGGCTACCTAAGTGAAATGGTCAAATTCCAACATGGTTAACTTTGTTTCAAAGGTGAATTAGTTATCCGTTTTTGCACTCAAGACAAAGCACTAATCCTTCTTTGTCCATTTCAGGAATCCTGCTTCAGAAGACCTCCAAACTGTGGAATTAGAAGCCAACCAAAATCTCGTTTTTCCCGTTTTTCGCTTTTGATCGCTGTGCTTTCACCAAATATTATTTGGAGCTAAGAAGACGAATCAGGCCCAAAATAGTCCTATGGAATCTACAAGGTTTAGGCTATCGTAACGTAGGCTTCATATAAATAGTGTCCGCTAAAAATGTTTTTTTGATATAGTTAATGGCCTGCGGCACCCCCCCCCCCCCTCAAAACCTGCGGCTGCCGCAGGTTTTGAGGGGGGGGGGGGTGCCGCAGGCCATTAACTATATCAAAAAAAAACAATTTTAGCGGACAGTATTTATATGAATCGATAGCCTAGATCTCTTAGTTTTCAAAGGAGTAATTTTAGCCTAATTCGTTTTCTTTGCTCTGAGTAATAGTTGGTGAAAGCACAACCATTAAAAGCGAAAAATGGGAAAAACGAGATTTTGATTGGCTTCTAATTCCATAGTTTGGAGGTCTTCTGAAGCTGGATTCCTGAGGTGGACAAAGAAGGAGTAGTGCTTTGTCTTGAGTGCAAAAACGGATAGCTAATTCACCTTTGAAACAATGTTAAACATGTTGAAAAATGACCATTTCACTTAGGTAGTCTAGTATGTTGGATCTTCAGAATCCGCTCACACTTTATCTACAGGAGTTATTCGACATGCTAATTATGGATAAGTTGCCCACTATGTTTGACAGGGCCCTCAAGTAATGCTATCTTAAGTGTATAGTTTAGGGGGGGGTCTTATTAAGACAGCAATCAGGAGGGGGGGGGGGGGTCGTAACCAGCGATCGTGTGCCACACCCCTTGCTTGACCCTGCATATAACCAAAAGTTTCCCACAGAATCAAAAAACTCCACTGTTTCGGACTTTTGGATAAGAATGAAGCCAGCCCTAGTTTTCTACAAGCACACTTTAAAAAGATTTTTTAATGTTTTTCAAAGCGGTGGATTTTAGTGGGCGGCGATTGGAAGAGAAGTGGGTAAGGTTTGAGCTGAAGAAAAGCTTGCCTCTTCGCAAGATCTTGCTTAGCAGAAAGGTCAGAACTTAACCCAGATTCCATACAATCTTTACATCATTGGATTCTTGAAATATTGATCTCGGATACGCGTTTATTACCTGCCGAAGGACTATCTGGAAGGATTTGCAAGCGTTTGAATGTGCTGATTTCTTGAGTTTCCTAAGGTGTACGTTCCACGAGAAATGTCTCAAAAACACTTATTCAGGTTTTCGGTCAATGTGCCTCTTCCTTGAGATGAGAATACTCACGTCACTGATTATGCGCCTTCAGACTGCTTTGCAACGAGTTGTATGCGTTACTTGGATAATTTCACGTATTTGAACGCTTATAACTATTCAGATAGTCGCTGGACAGAAAAAAACATATATTCGAAATTAGCATTTCAAGGCGAGTCCGACGATGCATGGCTTGTTTGAATGGCTGGGTTAAGTTCTGGCAATTCTCACGTTAGTTTTTTGTGTTTGTTCCTCTACAAATAATGAATGTACGTCAGGTGCTATTTTGAGAACAAAATTTGATTTGCTAGTTCATAAACGTCTGTTTATCAAGATAAACTGCATGACTCCACGTCTTTCCAAGTGTACTTTCCTTACCTTAAAAGTTGTTTCTTAAAATTAGCGTTCTTTTGAAGTATTGCAAGAGCTAACTTCTCAAAAGCAAAATTTCTGTGGGAAATTATTGTATTGCTCATTTCTTACTGCTAGATTTTTGTGGGATGTTTGAACATGGCTCGAGAAACTACTTTAGAAGAAACCAGAGTCATTGATCTATGGCAACCTGTCATGGGTGGTGACAAACAGATTTATCTAGATTTCACTAGACAGACAATATAGGCAATGCTTCATGATTCACTCAAGCTATTCTGTCATTGGATCTCCTATAATATTAATCCGATCCCAAAAAACGCGAAGGCTGAGTTGGTCCGCCCACATTTACAGTCGAGTAGATTTTCCGCTTAATATAGCGTGCTTGCACAGTTCATGGGATGCGGTAAAATTTGCGCGTGAACAGGTAGTTGCGCCAGCACTACCGGGATTTTGCGCGCGCATTTGGCCGGCGTCATGGTCGAAGCTATTTCCTCACGAGCGAATTTTACGCATTTCACCTTCTGTGCAAGCACACTATATTGAGCGGAAAATCTACTCGATTGTATGGCTTCAACGTTTGTTTAGAATAGACGCCAGCCGCGGAAGGGGGCCTTATCATTTAGAGACCCATGCAATTATGAGGCCAAGAGAACGCAGAGATCCTAGCGCGAATGAGAGACCACGAAAGGCAGGGTACATATGCTCTGCTGCTGCAATAGTTATGTTGAAATACGCAAGCGCGTGCCAAGTGTGTTGAAATATGCGAGACGGTGATAGTTGCAAAAGTTAGGTAAAGTTAGGTTGTATAAAAGCATACCATTTCTTGACTCGTTCACATCCCATATCAGTATTCGTTATGCTCTCGTTCGTTTTTCAAGCTCTTCCCATTCATGTCAGCTGAGCTATTTTTGGAACTATTTCCCGTTTGATTCTGAGAAAATCTCCAAGAATAGCTCTTTTGAGAGCATTTGCGCTGCTTGAATTCGATTTTTATCTCTAATATGTAAGCGTGAAGTGCGAGCACAGGTGCGATAAGGTGAGGACTCCTCCAGGGTGAAGGGGGTCACAGTGGTCGCAGTCCTTCCAGGGTGGAGGGTGTTTCATTTGATCGAGAAATCATAAAATGCCGACCGGGGGGGGGGGGGGGAAAGGGGAGAAGGCGAGGCGATGGTGTTTTCTTATAGGGGCCTGCAGGATCGCGAGAGTCGGACGTGCGTACGGCCATTGCGCCGCGCACGTCGTATGTCACTGGGTCGTACTCGATTTAGGCTGGATAGGTGAGATTTTTTTGTTTTCCTTCTCATTTCTCGCCTTCTTTTCCTTTCAGGCGGCGAACATATGTTGGTGCAGAGGAGTTTGAGATCTAGATTAAGGTGAGGTGCAGGATTATGCTCAATACGGGCCAATATTGTGAACTTTTCACCCCTGCTTTAAAAAATGTTGAGTTTTCTGTTCTGGCTGTCCGATTATGTTCGATTTTTCGTCCTGCCTGCCCGGTTACGAAACTCCGTTTTATTTGCAACGTCTGTTCTACCTCATCTTGCATCATGCGCGTCATCACAATCATAATCATTGTCATCATCATCATCATCATCACAAGCAATATGCAAGATAAGGTAGAATAGACGGTAGAAATAGAACAGTTTGCTGTAACAGGGCAGCCAGGACAGAAAATCCAACATCTCAACCAGCAGGCATGGAAGGTCTGCAATATTGAGTCCGTATTGAGCATAATCCTGCACCTCACCTTAATTCAGATCTTAAACTCCTCCGCACCAACATGTGCTCACCGTCTGAAAAGAAGGCGTGAAATGTAAAGAAAAACAAAAAAAAACTTACCTATCTAGCCTTAATCGACTACGACCCAGCGATATCAGGCGTGCGCGGCGCAAAGGCCGTACGCGCGTCCGACTCTCGCGATACTGCAGGCCCCTATACTTCCCAAATCAAAATTTATCATTTTAAATTCTCTGTCATCACTGGTTGTCTTTTTACCAAAATGTGAAGACTGATAGGATTGGAACAACCCTACATGTTTTTAAAAATACCAGAGAAGATGTGTATACGGGAACATCTGTTTCGGGAAAGAGGTAGACATTTCTTAAGCATTTACGAATTTTCAAAAGAATAAATTCGTAACTTTTGTAGATAAACAGCAACGTCAACAATGAAAAGGTTTTTATAACCATCTTGTTCCCGCTTTCAGAAAATATATAATATATAGAACATCTGATATCCATTCAAGAAAGTGCAGTGAACGGTTTGCCTAGTGATTTTTGGGGATTTTTAATTTTTTTAACATAAAAAAATTCATAACTTCTGCTGATGAAATCGTCCTCCGCTTTCAGAAAATATATAGCATGTCTGAGATCCATTCAAAAAAGTGTCTGGGTGAACGGTGTGCTTGGTGATTTTTAAAGATATTCGAATTTTCAAAATAAAAAGTTCATAACTTTTGTAGATAACCATCTTGTACGCCGAGATTGTCACCATTAAAACCGCCTCGTCCTCCGCTTTCAGAAAATATATACTTTGCCTGGGGTCCATTATAAAAAGTGTGGGGTGAAGGGTGGGTGAGACTTTTATAATTTTGGGAGTGCTCAAGTACAGGCTTTTTTAGGGTGGCGGTCAAGAATAACGATAGCTCTGCCAGTCGCTAGCTGGCAGCTGCTCGCGCGCGCAGAAAAGCCCGCCCTCACTCATTCATTAAGTTGAAAAATGATTTGAATCTCAGTTCGTTTCATTTGAAATTTGTTTTCTTAATCAACCATGAAAGCTTACATATTTCACATGCAAAACCAAGCTTAAAACAATTCTTTCGCGTGTTTATGGCAATGTAAAGCTGACCATTTCCATTCTTAGAAAATAGCAGAAGCCTTAACATAAAGCATGAATAAAGAAGAACAACGCTTTGGGCATTCACTGCTGCAAAATGTACTGCCTGCTTGAGCTCGTCCGCTGCTAGGGCGGTGCTACCTGTATACCGTTTATTGACATCCGGGCACTCAGGGCGCCAATATTGCCAGCTATGGTTATTCTTGACATATACCCGCTTTTTTATCATTTTGAAAAGACGTCTACTTGAGCACTCCCATTATAAAAGTCTCACCCACCCTTACCCCACACTTTTTATGATGGATCCCAGGCACAGTATATTTTCTAAAAGCGGAGGACGAGGCGCTTCTAAAGGTGACCATCTCGTCGTACAAGATGTTCATCAACAGAAGTTATGAATTTTTCTATGTTAAAAACTCGAAAATCTATAAAAATCACTAGGACACCCTTCACCCAGGCACTTTTTTCAACGGACCTCAAACATAGTTGTTTTCTGAAAGCGGAGGACGAGGCGGTTCCAAAGGCGACCATAGCGGCGTACAATATTTTCATCAGCAGAAGTTATGAATTTTTTTATGTTAAAAAATTAAAAATCCTCAAAAATCATTAGGCAAACCGTTCACTGCACTTTCTTGGATGGATATCAGACGTTCTATATATTTTCTGCAAGCGGAGGACGAAACGGTTCCCATGGTGACCATCAAGATGTACAAGATGTTCAAATATAGAAGTTGTGAATTTTTTATGTTAAAATTCGAAATTCTCCAGAAATCATTACTCACACCCGTCACCTAGCATTTTTTTCAACAGACTCCTTCTTTCCTATGCATAAACAATTCACGTACGAATATCTTCTTTGCTTAACCTTACCTCACTGTCGATTATTTTTCTCGGCTTTTGGTGAAGGGGGTCACCTAGTTCCGGCTCAGGGGTGAAGGGAGGGTGAGAAAATTCTCACACTATTCGCACCTGTGATTGCGAGAATGACATTGTGAAAGGAAACTGTACAGCGATCCTTAAGACGCAACACTATTTTAGAATGGTACGATCCACTTTCCGTTCAAATTTTGAAAAAATTTCCGAAAATCTCCCTCTTGGGAGCAATTTCTCTGGTTAAATTGGTTTTTTTTGAATTGGAATGTGAGCGTGTTCTTTTTTCTTGAGAGCCTAACAAGACGGTTGCCGTTTTCGTTCCGAAGCCCATATCCAAACTTCTCGATTCTATATTTCTCTTCTAGTGGGCCCCGATCTTCGCGTTGAAGTCGCCCACAACGAACTTCTAGAAGGGCATCTCGTTGCGAACGACCTGCTCCACGTCTTCATAGAAAGCATCTGATTCTGAATCGTCAGCTGCTGATGTTGGTGAATAGCAGCTGCTAATGGTCTTCTGACGAGGAGGTCTTAGTCGAGGCTGACAGGATCTCATGCGAATCGACAAGATGGACGATGGATGGACGGCAAAGCCATCGCCCCCAACGTTTCGTAATGGAACCTTTTCACCACGAATGATGAGGGTCCCATCACTCATCAGTCGCACGTCCTTCTTACTGGACTTCGTTTCCTGCAGAGCGATGACGTGATACTTGATGTGTTTTGCAGCGTCAAGAAGAGCGTGTAAATCGGCGTTTGTGGAGATTGTCCTGGCGTTGTAGGTGCAGAGCATGAGGTAGTCTCCAATTTCCATAGCCTTTTCTGGGCAGACGTGTCGTCTTGTCCAATCTAAAAGGCGCCTCCTAAGAACCCTGACATCATTTTTGCTACTACCCTGCGCCGTAGGCGGGATCCGATGTGCAGGGTTTCTTTCTATTCTTCTAAATGGCAAAATAATATAAATGGTTCTCTTACAGGAGCAGACTTACTAGGCCTACTCTGATTACAAAGCGATCGCTGACCAGGATGTGTAGCGGGGAGAACCGCCTAGCGACCAGAAAACCAGACGGCGGTGTATCTGGCCTGGCCAGCTCCCAGCTAAGCATCCAGCCAAAACCGGGAACGTCAAACTCCTTTACAGTTTGGGAGGCCTTACCAGAGTATACACTCGGCTGTGCGTCGCAGTTCAACACCTATTGTCAATTCCACGCCACGTTGGGGCGGCCGACCATTGTGGGGGAAAATGCCGGGAATGCCTATGTTATAACCTCGACGGGCAATGGCGCCACTACTGATTGTGAGGCCCATAGTGACCAAGCCATTTTGATAGGCATGGATATCCTGGAGATGGGTCCTACCTCGGAATGCAATAGGTAAATCCTGACAGTAGTAGACCACTTTTCCAAACTCGCCGAGGCGCATGCAATTCCGTCTAAGTCGGCAGCAGTGATAGCCTGCGTCTTTTTTAAGAGATGGGTAGCGGGGAACGGCCGTCAGCCCAGATCTGTACTTTCGGACCAGGGAGAGGAATTCGAAAATAAATTGATGGAAAAACTACAGAAGCACATGGGGTTCAACCAGATCTTCACGAAAAGATATAATCCTCGTGAAAATGACATCAGGTTCAATTAGGCAATCATTGCCATGCTAAGAAAAAAGGTACTAGCTGCGGTACATCGGGATAAAGTTCTACCTGCATGCGGTTTGCGTACAATACAACCGTTCACGAGGCGATCTGTGAGTCTTCCTTCTTCCTGCTATATGGGTCTGACGCCCATGTCCCCTGGGACTAAGATGTTAAAGCTACCGATACGCAGTCGACATAGGGTTCCTTCATACTACGCCGCGTACGCCGCGCAGCCGCATACGCCACGTACGCCGCGCACGCAGCGTACGCCGCGTACGCCGCTGCAATGAAAATATGCTCACGGCAGCAAAGCTCCTCTTTTTTTATGTATCTTTATATTTGCTGTACATTCGTGTCCCTCAAAAGTGTTCCTTCACATTATGCATTTCTTCTTCTCTTTTGCCTTGTTTATCCTGACTATCTTTGTCTATATCAATGATTGATGGAATGACTTAGGTTGTTGTGCTCCCTCTACTTTTGAGTGTCACATTTTGTATCTAACTGACTGCACATTGCGTCATCTGGTTGTATATCGGTAGTATATGGTTGTATGTTGTATCTGGTTGTATATTTGCGCCGTTAACTTCTTGCAAACACATCACTGGATAAAAAGGATTTTTCTTCTTCATATTTCCATATTTCCATTGCGCTGCAGCGGCGTACGCGGCGTACGCGGCATAGTATGAAGGAACCCATAGAGAGCTACGCCCAGAAACTAGCTGTAGGCACGCATATGGCTCGCGAGTATGCACGGGAAGTAAATGATCGGATAAAAGAGCGTATGAAAGCCTCCTATGACCGAAGAAGGGAGTGGAGAGTTGTGTAGATAGTTGTCCCCTTCCTCCCCCCCCCCCCGCCCCTAAGGGTAGGCGACCGAGTGCACATTCATATCCCTGGTGAAAAGCAATCTTCGAGCCATCCCAAGCCGGTGAGTTCATGGGGAGGGCTCTGTCGAGTTCTGGAAACCAGTAAGGATAGTGCCTTAATTACGATGATCAACCACGTTAGGAAACCATTGAGGGTACCCCTTGACCTTCTTAGGAAGCTGTCCAGGGGTATCGGGGTAAAAGCAGGCGGAAGCGCCCCGACAAAAGTAGGACGTCAGTGGTTCAGTGTAGCTCTCTCTGTTTCCAAAGCTCTCCGACAGCCTGAACCTGAAATTCCGCTGCAGTTGCGGACTACTTGGTCAAATTGTTCACATGGCGATACCAGAATTGAAGCACCTACTAGCAAGAGCGAAGAAAGCGGATGACATGTTTCAATTGGCCAATATTGCAAGTATCTTTGAGCAAGATTGTTGGACAATGAGAGGAAAGAGCCGGAGCTCCGCAGAAAGCATTTACAATATCTTACCCTTATCGGTTTGCTGTGGCTATGGACGCCCACAGATGATCAGTGTATAAGCAAAAGATTAGAGGAGGCAAAAGGAATAGAGTACGACCACCCCGCAATCTACCCTTGACCGTGCGAATACCCGATTGAAGACATTCTGGCTGAGGCTATCACGATGCTGGACCAGATTGAGGCGCCGTTTCTGAACAACAATAACACGGACCGCAATACCTTCATAGCGCTACCAAATTCTTTCGCAAAGTTGAACGACGAGATTTTGTACGAGGATAACATCGTTGTGTACACTTACGACGGCTTCGGAAAGCTCGCCCATAAACTATAACAGCTCGCGAGATCACGGAAACGATGATCATCGTATGGCCTGATACTCTACCGGAAAGGAGACTCATGAGACAGCTGCTGATAAGTATCGAGAGGCACCTTCAAAATGAGGGAACGCTCGCCTTTTTTTTCAAGCCCCTTTAAAGATCGAAATGCTGAACAGTGGAGAAAACTTAGCGAAGTATGCCGCGAATTCGTGCGATTTCTGACTGATTCCTCACGAAACTTTGCTGCAGTTATTCGCGTTCACTATTCTGGCGTCCTGGAGCACGCACCATACACGCGTCCAGCATGCTGCCTCAGAATCTACCCTAGAACTTATCATGGGCCATTCACAGGCCCACAAATATTGACGTTCCTTGAAAAAGCTAGGGTGAATAATTTGATTCGTCTACCCATCTTCGAACCTGCATCCTGCGAACTACGAGAGCAGCGAAGAAAGGAGAAGAAACTAAAGGCGCGTCGCTGCAAGGAGGAGCATATGCTCAGTTACTGGGTAATCGCGGACTCATACCACAAGAGACACGAACATC
The DNA here is from genome assembly GCA_958299035.1 of Cylicocyclus nassatus. NCBI lineage: Eukaryota > Metazoa > Nematoda > Chromadorea > Rhabditida > Strongylidae > Cylicocyclus > Cylicocyclus nassatus. The sequence continues at coordinate 15,457,915 of CATQJL010000305.1, forward strand.
CCATTACTTTCTTACCTCCAAATGCCCGCAAACGAAAGTACTTCGAGGACGATCGAGAACTATGCCACCAGGGGCCATCGTCAAGCCACTAATACGAGCAGCAGAGATATCGCCATGCCATTGTACTCTTTTCCCTGATCGTGCAAAGTCTTCGCGTCGGGAAGACGCTCCACGTGGGAGGAACATGTGATGATCTGATACTTCTATATCTGGTTTAGCTGTTATTGTTGATTTCTTTGATCTGATCTATTCGTTTTTCCCCTGCGATGTACCGGAGCGGTATTGCGTTAGCTACTCCGCGATCTCCAGTGACTATGTCTCTAATCTATGTATTCATCAATATATTTATTTATTTGTATTTATCAATATTGCGCGGAATAGAGCCGGTACTGGGCGTTGCTATTTCATAATCCTCATTGATTTCTTGATCCCTGTGACCTCATGCTATAAAAGGAGGCAACCGCGGCCGCCCTCAGTGTTTATTCTATTCTTTATTTGGATAAAGTGTTTGGTTCCACTGTCGTATATCCCCTAGTTATCTGGCCCACGCTATCACGACGGTACGCGTGTAACATTGGAGGCCGAACCAAACATTCACTTTTCCGCCGGTAGACCATGAGGAACGGTATAGGCAAGTATCCTGTCTATATCAAACGCTATAGCTCCTTGTATATCCTGTATAGCTCCCTTAGCCGAGAGGAGCTCAGCAGTACATCGCACATGCGCCTGTACGCTTTTTTCCAGGCGATGTCGGCGGTGCACTGACAGCACCCTCACTCTTGGCTCGATGATAAGGCTCCGTAGAGAGCTCTGGTCATTTTCACTGAGAGAAGTATACACGACGCTGAGGCTATGAGGTGCACTGTAAGCCGCAGTCTGTGCAAAACAGGTTGCACGAGTGCGCTTGACTCTGATGGATCGCGCGGAATTCCTGCATGAGCAAATCAATCATGAGCAATGAGCCTGTTCAGCCGCTTTACTCGAGTGTAGCGATGAATAAACACAAGTGAAACAGCTATGTTGCAGAGTAGTATTAGGGTAAAAGGTAAAAAATGGGAAACCGTGAGAATAATTGTAGATTTCTCAAGAAAGAGTGAAGGTACAGTCACCGAACCCACTGTGGCTTGCTGGCTGCAACGCTTGAAGTCAGGAGATGTGGTCATAGCAATTTGAAAACGAAAACACGTGTTGTTTACTTCTTTGTCTGACAGCACGTTTTCTGGCTACCACTCTGATAGAGCTCTTTACGCTCTATCATTCCATGTGCTATTTACCTCAGATTTCCCTTATTTTTGGAAGTTATAAATTAAAACACGATTTACTGGTTTTTATTGCGCCTAAAATTCGCATTTTTTCAAGTTTTTTGCCTTTTCGTCCGGAAATAAAGAGAAAAGCCACATGTTCAATATAACCATTTAGGAAAGCATGAAGAGCTCTTTAGAATGGCATAAGACTCGCTTCATAACTATACGATATGACAGCGCAAAAATGAGAGATTCAAAAAACCCTGTTCGAGTTCTTTATAACGCCACGCTTAGGGTAATAGGAGCGCTAACGCTTTGCCAGAATGATAAGCGAAGGTCGCTTATGTAAGCGACGTTTACGTTGCAGCCTATTTGCTGTTAATGGAACGAAAAATCTCAGAACGTAATAAAAATCAAGCTGTCCTATTTTTCATTCTAATACAGTGGATCATAATGAGGAGATTGAATGGAAAGACTATTGCTGGGCGAGCCAACAGCGTCGGAGCAAATGTTGTTTAAGAGGCAAACATTGGATGCTGGTCTCTGCCGTCCAGAATAAAAGAAAGAAAGACGAGGCCCAGGTGAGGCTGCCTGTGATTAACATGAAAGATTAGAGGCGCTCAAAAAGACCGGATAGCGAATAAATTGGAAGAAGACTCACTTCATGACGAACGCCCTTTGTGAAGATGCATAAATGGAATTTGAAGGCATTCCTATCACGGAGACGTCTTCTTACGTGTATCTCGGACGTTCGATGAACATGAAGAACGACTTGAGGAAAGATCTTAACAGGAGAAGAGAAAGCAGCTCGGACGCCGACACAGGCAACATCTTGTCGGATTTCGCAGTACGGATTTGAGAATGTCTTGTCTTCGTGAAACAGCGGAATACGTTGCGAAAGCGAAACATCGATGGGCCGGTCACATTATGAGAAGAACAGTCGATGGATGGGCATTAGGAACATCGGAGTGGATTCTTTGCGAACGTCCCCGAGAAAGATCTCCGGCAGATGTGTTCGTGGAACGGATGGACCAGCTGAGAAATCAGCTGGATACGACTTTCTTCTCTGGAACTCGTGGACGCAGCCACCGACGACGACCAAAAAGATCGTAGATGTTTGAAGCGACGGACAGGGGTCAATGGCAACTTCTGTACTGAACCTGCACGTCACGTGAGCACGGACCATCTAAGTATCTAACAATAAGTAAGTAATGTGAGCGTGAGTGCCGTTGAGCGTGAGTAACATTGCGAAAGGAAACTGTACAGCGATCGAGCAAAATACCATTTTGGAACGGCGATCCACTTTCTGCTCAAATTTGGGAAAATCTCCAAGAATCCCACTTTTGATCGGTTGCAGCAATACATACGCTGATATGTATGTTGGAAGTCTATTTGGAAAAATTATAGGTTTGAGACGGCATTTATCTGAAGGTCTGCCCCAACCAGCTTGCTAGCGACTCGTAGGACGCTAGTCTTATATATAAAGCTGAATGTCTGTTTGTCTGTCGGTCTGTCTGTCATTCTGTACGTATGTTTCGAATAAAAAATTTTTTCTGAATCGATCCGGACCGAACTTCGCACACATTACTTCTCGTTATCGATCGATATCGATTTTATCATTTTTTGCAAAGCTTGAGCTACGGAGATGGGAGTTAGCACAGGGGGGTAATCGAGCATGTTGATCACTAGCATAGGGAGATCTATGATAGACAGGGCCGGGAGGAGCCGGGTGAACCAGCTAGTGCACTTATAAAAAAGTGCTGAAAAGAAGAAAAACCTTGAGAAATTGACAAATTCTAAATGTAATTTTGAAAATTAAAGTTGCAGCAAAAGCTTCGAAACTCAGCTAGCTAAACACTCCATATGCTAAATTAAAAGTTTCAGCATGAACTAAACGTTGAAGTTGGTGACAGTTGGAAAAATCGTTACTTTGGCCTTCTCTTGAGCTCAGGCACGGCTTTCAGGGTAATCGAAACTTCGTTGCCACTGAGTATGAACGCCTTGACATTTTCCAGTGTGGAGGCCGCAGCTTCTTGTCCTCTTTCAGCTAAGCGCGAACACTATAACAGCTTACGATGTAACCGTATAGTACCGCTTCAAAAGTATAATCCATTTTTAAGTGCTTCCGTTTTTCAAGTTCGGCTTTGATTTTGCCATGAATGCTGTATACGTAACAAACTAAAACCAGCAAGTATTTGTCACTATTATAAATGCTCAAAATTTACTTGAGCCACAATGAGAGAGCGAGATTGGCTGAAAAGTGTTACTTACTCAGAGACTTACTGAAAATTTCACAACGATTTCTTTTACAGGCAAAAAATTACTTTGAAACCAAAAACACATAAATAGGTTATGTTTATGCTAGAAATTCATTCTTTCAGAATCTTTACAGAATATTTTAGTGGGCATTTTGTAGCACAATTTCTCAGCAACATCACACATGTTTCCAAAAAAAGCCGTCTTTTTCTGTAGCCGTATTCATCAACGAACCCTTGAGGTTAAAAGTTACCTCAGCTAGCATTTTAGTTTATAACCCGTATTCACAACATGATCGAAATGAAATTTTCTCGTGGGTTAAGTCTACCTTGAGGTAAAAATGAACCTTCAAACGCATAAACCCGTATTCATCATTCTACCTTGAGGTTAAAATCTACCTCAATCATCATTTCTCCATTAACTTTCTATTATGCTTTCGAGGTAAAATCTAACCCTAGGATAGCTAGGGTCAAAATCTACCTTGACTCTGCACATTACAGTTGAACTCTCTCAAAGGACCTCTTGAATTCTAATGAAGTCGTTAAAGACAAGTATGATGATATCCACTAATAGCGCAAACCTTACTTGTTTACTTACAAGGGAAGCATTTTTTTTTGTAGTGACCTTCCTGGATGGGATGTATACGTTGTTGAACAGCAGAAAACGTTTCAAATCCGTATATTTATTCGCAGAACATTCGTTGACGAGGAGCTATGAGCGTATGCAGCAAAAGATCACATGTGCATCTTATATATTAGGTCGGTGCAAAAGTCTTGTCAGTTTTTTCAATCCATCGGCAATCACGCTAGAATGAAGATAAACAAAGACTTCAAATTGTATCCGATGCAGAATTTCTTCGTCTTTCCAGCTGCAACTCCCATTTTGTTTCGTTGCGAGAGTGACGAGACATTTGCTGCAAATTACAACCACTCGTTTTTACCATGTCCAACTTTCGCTAATTTTCAAAAAATTTTATGAGACATTCGAAGGAGCCCTGATAGCCAGCAGATAGAGCTAACCTTTTGCCAACTTATGCAATTTTTTTATCAGCTGCTTTTCAGATTTTTGCTAAGTAATTTTCTAAAAGTCTTGCGTTTTGAAAAAATTGGATAACTTGTTATTGCACCAAACCCTGCAAAACCTACAGAAAACTGAGGTCTCAGCATGATTATTACTACCGCTACTATTACAAATTAAATGAGCGATTTTTCGCTTCAAATTATGAAGGTTTTGAAACATAGGCTACGCCTGTGCGACTCCTGAAATTGAGAAATACTGCGATTTTTCCGACAAATTTTTCCTGTCTCGGCAAAAAGGACAAGTATTAGAAAGAGGAGAAAAATCTGCATCGAATGGTGACTGAAGTGTTTAACTTTTATCTTCTACGAAATCAAAATAGGCTGAATGTATAATTTGGTCACTTCAAAAAATAAATCGTAGAAATTCTGAAAGGCAAGCTGTTGGGCTACAAAAAATTGCTTCTGTTGGAAAAAGGTTTGCCCTATCTGCTGGTTATAAGGGTTCCTTCGAAAGTCTCAAACAAAAATTTTGAAAATTAGCGAAAGTTGGACATGGTAAAAACGAGTGCTTGTAATTTGCAGCAAATATCTCGTCACCCTCGCAACGAAACACAACGGGAGTTCAGCAGCTGGAAAGAGGAAGAAATATATAATATACAATTTGAAGCCTTTGATTATCTTCATTCTAGCGTGATTGCCGATGGATTGAAAAAACTGACAAAACTTTTGCACCGACCTAATATAAAGCTGAAAGTCTGTTTGTCTGTATGTCTGTCTGTCTGTACGCATGTTCCGAATAGAAAATTCCATTTCTGAATCGATCCGGACCAAACTTGGCACACATACACTTCGGGCCCCGGCGGGTGTCATAGGCTATTTTTCGTCATCGATCGATATCGATTTTATCGATTTTTATCGATTTTTTGCTGAGTTCACCTATGAGGCTGAGAGTTTGCACAGGGGGTAATCGAGCATGCTGATTACGATAACAACATTAGCTTTTGAAATCGTCCATTATTTTTAACGATTTTATCGATTTTTTTGCAAAGTTTGAGCTACGGGGCTCGGATTTGGCACAGGGGGTAATCGAGCATGCTGATTACGAGTTCGATATTAGTTTGGCGCTATTCGGCTATCCGGGCCCCAAAATTTTTTGTGGTAGAGCTTGCTCAAACTTCATGTATGAGGGTTATCTTAAGGGCTAGGCATACTTCAAGCGATTTCAATCGCAACGCGATTTGACAATTCCAGGTGTCCGTAGCTCATTGTAAGCACATTACAAATGTACAGAATGTAGGGCATGTCATCAGTTTACGTAAGTTATATACACTATGCATGTGAAGTTTGCTAATGTTGGATCCGAAGACTTCTGGCGAATTGCCAAATCGCGTCGCGACTGAAATCGCGTGAACTTTACATGCTGATTACAGATAACACACTTTCTCCGCAGAACGTCTTCCCGTGTGGTTACGATAGGTGTACGGTAGGAAGTCAGAATCATGAATGCGGTTGGAATTCGGTCCATATGGCTTATTCGACATGCTACGAATATCATCTCTCTCTCTCTGCAAATTGGGACCTTTTCATAGTGTTGTGGTGGTTCTATGGCATGGGGTCGAAAACATAGATTTGCTTTGAACTTCGTCTAGGGTGGTCATTTAGCGCGCTGAACATGAATATCATGCTTATTTCGCAGGATAGTGCATTTAGTGAAGTGAAGTTAGTATAGTGAAGTTATGGTGAGTTGCAGGGTTTGAATGGACATTTTTTCGCTTTCGGTCCAATTTAGGTCCCAGATATTCAAGAGATGGGGAGACGGTCGTTTTGCATGGCGGTCTCGCGCCATTCTGATAACCTGTCCCAATGCGTAACGCACGCGGCAAATCTCCCTCCCCCTGTTTTTGCTTAGGCAAAAGCCGCCGACGGGTGAATCGCGCGCGGCAGTGGTTAAAACACTAAAACACGGCTAAAACATTAGTAGTCCTCAAATAAGCACTATCAAGTGTGAAAATTATTTTAATCTTAGAATATTTATTCAATAAAGTACGATAATTACTTTGCTCCATTGAAGCACTAAAACTATTTTTGTCCGAGGTGAAAAACGCTCATGATTTCTCGTTCATAAACGTGTCGCAGGTAACGAAGGCAGTAAAATCAGTTTTCATGCCCTCCAATACGGTATCAGGGCCCAGCATGAGGGTGACAAATGGACATCCGTAAAACGACTTCGTTTTTGCCACTGTCGATTTTTTACGATTTCCCACTTCATCTCGTCAGCTGCGTAGGTTGTTCGTTGGAGCGCGCTTTCCTCCTCAAAAGGACCGGCGTCTTCCTTTTCATCCTGATAGGGAACAGAGAAGGAGTTTTGGGACAAAATATTACTATAGGTAGGTCTGTAAGTTCGTGCCGTATTTAGGTCTATTCTCAAATCGTTCAGAAAAACAACAGACATACATTCTATGCACTGTTCCGTGGAGAATTTCTTTTTTTTTAGCAGTGATATCCTTGTTTGGATTTCTTTACTGTTCTCCCAAATAACCACCACAATCTCCAACTGCATATAACGTACCCTAAGCTTAGCTATTATTTGTTTGTTTTGGGCTTCTGAAACAGCTTTGGTAATAGTTAAATAGAGCGAACAAGCTGCAAAATCCAGTGTTTTGGTATCGTCAGCTGGTTTTCCAATATTTCAAAAACAAGCTTTCCATAAATCTTCACATTTGCGAAGTCGTAAAATGTACAAAGGCTTCAAACATACGGAATCTTCGCGAATTTAGACTTCCAAAAATTATGATTGAACACTAATTTCAACAAACAAACGTGTTTTTAAGGTCTCGAAATTTGATCTTGAAATTTTCGTATGCATCCTGGGAAGTATCAAAAAATAGAATTGGCAATTTTTTCTTCGAAACCTTTAATCAGAAAGAAAAGACATTTGACCAAAAAAGGAAGAGAAAGCTGCATCGAACAATACCCTAGCTGTTTGCTGATGCTCTACGAGGTTTAGGATAAACAGAAATCAAATATGGTAGCATCAAGATGACAGTTTTAGAAATTTTGAAAAGCCAGCTATCGATGCCAAAAAATTGCACCGCAATGCATCTTGTTTACTTTATCTAACTGTTGTTAAAGCTTCTCCAAAAGTCTAGAACGAAAATTGCAAAAAAAAGCAAAAGTTAGGGCGATTGGGAACTATAAGCGAAAGAATCTGACGATTTTTCAAGCGGAACATCAAAGAATTCCTAACCAGGGTGTTTGCCTGTCTTTGTATTGATTTGAGGATGAGTCTAAAAAACGACACGAACTTTTGACCCACCTAATATATACTACACCTCAAGTGTAAAACCGAATTATGTGAAACTTTGGGAAAACTTATGTAACTTCAGGTTGTACTTGAGGTAAGTGCGGTTCTTATGGTAGAGCTCTATCTCAACGCTGCTTACACTCTAATAACCATGAAGGGTAGCCTTCTTCCTATTGTACAGGGTGTCCCAGGAGTAAGCACACACTCTTTGATCGTTAATAACATTCTTTTTATTAGGGTGAACGGTAAAAAATGGGACACCTTGAGAATAATTGCAGATTTCTCAAGGAATAGAAGTGACTGAACTTTCCAATTTTGATGGATAGTAGAATAAATTATTATCTTTCAGATAGCACCTATATAAGGTCATTTAAGTAATTGATAATTTTTATATTTGCTAAAATGCAAAGTTAGTTACTTCGAGAAATTATGAAGTTTGAACAGTATCGGCGCAGTGAAACATGTGGAACCACCCAAAGTACCACTGTTGGAGTGAGTGGTGGGACAGTCACCAAACCCACGACGGCTTGGTGGCTTTAACTCTCAATGTCAGGAGATATGCCCATTAACAGCTTCGAGAACAAAGATACGCGATATTCAATTCTTTGCAGGTAAACGCACGATTTCTAGGTATCATCTGATAGAGCTTTTTACGCTCTATCCATCCATATGCAGTTTACTTCAGATTTTATCTATCTTCGGAAAATATAGGGCAAAACATGATTTTTTGGTCTTTTGTTGCGCCAAAAATAGCTATTTTTCAGGTTTTTTCGATTTTTTTCTGAAATTGAAAGGAAATCTCATGAATTTAACGCATCATTCGAAAGAGCATGAAGAGCTCTTTCGAATGGTGTGTCATTTGCTTTACGACTTTACGGTATAACAGCGCAAGATTGAGGATTGTCCAAAAAACCCTGTTCGAGTTCTTCACGGCGCCACGTGTAGGGTAGTGGAAGAGGAGCGTTAACGCGTTGTCAGAATAATAAGCGAAGGTCGCCCATGTGAGCGACGTTTAAGTTGCTGCTTACTTGCTGCTGCCAGAAACAAAAAATTGTAAAATGTAATGAAAATCAAGCTGTCCCATTTTTTACCGTTCACCCTAATAGAAAGCATTTTGCTTAGCTGCAAGTACCATTCAATAAAGCAGGCCACGTCTTAGATTTGTAGTGTAGCACGAATCACCCATCGCTCTTGATTGCTGTAAAATCGGTAAGAACTTCCAGCCACAGCGCCACTTTGATTCTATAATTCTGACTAGTGAACCAATAATCTAAAGGTGGTAGATTGGAGCATTCGCTTCGGGACCACCACGCGGTTTCCCGCTATTTACGCTTTTTTGAATTGAGCTAACGATTCTTTATATTCTTATATAGGCCATCCAAAAAGGCTCCAAAAGCCGGAAAGTTGTGTAGCAGTGTTTTCGAAATTGCTAATTCTATTAGACAACCTTGCTGAGCGTTTTTACCGTTCCAAACAATTTGATCAGATTTTCGGCACTGTGGAAATATTGCTGTTAACATAGCTTAACTTAAGAAAAAAGCTTGTCGGTTTCTGATCTTCACATTCATGATCAGCGACTCTGCTTGTTCTGGTGATAAAGATTTCAGCTTGATGAGTACCCATTTTGGGCCAAAATGTAGCCGTTAACTGTTCAAAACCCTCCCCAAAATTCTATCATAATTTTACAGCAACGAAGAGCTACAGGTTTTTATCTCCATACTATGAATCTGAGTTAAAGCCTGCTCTGCTGAATGGCGCTTGGCTTACCAAAAGACTATGTGGGAGGAGAGATATTAACGATTAAAAAGTGTGTTACTTTTGAGACGCCCTGTATATTAATTGCCACGTCCAACCATATTGAAACATGTTTGCTTGGTTCTTAGAATGTTTTCCTGCCAAAACATTGTAACGTGGACCTACAAGCATACGGCAACATCAACCTGGCAATGGAAAATCAGTAGGATTTTATACACCGCTATTACGTCATGGGATGTTCCGAATAAACGTCAGTGAGTACTCTGCTGACTACCAGGTAGATTTTAACCTCAAGGTAGTTTTGCGAATAGCAAAATTACCTTAAAATTAAATTTTACCTTGAGGCGTGTTTTCAAGGTAGAATTTAACCTCATGGTTCGTTGAATACGCCCACTGTAAATTTGGTAGGTATCGAACGAAAGGGAAACATTTCAAACTCTCTTTGTTGGTTTTTGCACACATTTTCCGTCAAAATCAACAGTTCTTAAAGAAGAACAAAAAACGGGACGAGTTTTGAAACGGCCTAATATTACTGAAGTTCAACTTAATTATTATTTTGCACATGGTAAAAAGTTCGCAGAAGAATTGAATCTACAATTAAGATTGAGGTCCCAAACTTTGAATCAGATATGGCGAATTCGTGATGCCAAAAACTGCAACGGAGGAAAAATTGAGATTATCTGAATTGATCGAACATTTAAACATACGACTAATCCAGTTATTCAAATTAAATTAAATTGATTAAATCCGTTACTGGAGTGATCGGGTGTTTGACTGTTCGACCTCGGATACTTGGTGGTTCACTTAGTTGACTTTTTCTCCGCCGCAGTTTTTGGCAACAGAATCGGTCGCCTAATCTGACTCAAGGTTTGGGGCCTGAATCTTATTCAACTATTCGGATTCAGATTACTAAAAGTCGCAAAATAAATCATGGATCGAAAATGGATTACTCGATATTACATTCTTTAAATTATCGGTCAGCTCCCACGAAGTCTGGAAGGCATTGGCCCGTAATAAAGCTCGGTCAACAGAGATGATCTACCCTGAGGCCCTTATGTGAGGTTTTGTCCGGTGAAATTACGACCGCCCACATCTCCATGCTATAAAAATGCAACGTCACTTGACGTGTGAGCCTCAGGTCAGGTCGGCAGGGAGATGATCTCCCTGACGGGTCATCGGAGATGAGCAATGATCTCTCGAAATAGTGTGCTACTGAGGAAAATCAGAGGAAGTTACTACTGAGCATTACGATACACGTCATTTTAACATGTTGAACATACTGAATGAGGGGCCACAGTGCAGGCTGACTATCTTCGACAAGATCTAGCAAGTGCGGCCAATCTTCGCCGCTAGTACCAATCACAAAGATGTGAATACTTGGCGAATGGGTTTTGATTTGTATACTAGTATGAATGTGGCGTACTCAATCACATCAGTATGGATGGTTGCCTCAATCAATGGCTCAACTCCGGCAAAGCTGACTCGTCGAGGCTTCGACTGAAGCTTTCCTCAACTGAGATCGAATGAGGCAGGTTTACTTTGGGCCATTGTCTTATCAATATTGAGATTGCGGGGTCTCCAAGTGATCTTACGATTAGTGTTCACTACTGTTCAAGGCAACAATTTGGTTCCATCTACGCTTAGAAAAATGCGCCCAAAGTGGTCCGTACCAGTCGATTTGGCCCGCACGAAAGACTTCTCCGGTCCCTTCCCCCCTCCCCCTCCCGCCCTTCCACTCAGTGCCCATATTATTAGTCACTGCGGCGTTCTAGAGCAGTCGGTGCGTTTTTGAATCCGCACACACTTTGACAGGGTCGGAAAGGCTCCTAATATGCAAAAATTTGGACAACCAAATTTTGATAAGACGCTGCCTACAAACGGCAAGCATTTCAAGTAGCAATCGTGCAGCTTTTCCTCTTCTACAGAGCAGCTGTTTTTCTTTATGATAATCAAAGATGTTATCGGAATTCTCACTTTTACTTGTACGTGCGACAATACCCGAAACTTTGGAACGCTAAAATCTCAGATGGTCTTATCGCATTTCAAAAATGATGCTCAAGATAATCAGATACCGAATTTGGTGCCACTACTATAATGCATCGCAAGTTAGTAGTTTCGAGGAATTTACCACAACATTCAAAAAGGCAGTTGTAAGATTACAGAATGAGCTTCTTTGCAAAACGTTTTCTGGGCGACTTTCATCAAAGCACCTTCGATAGCTTAAAGTGAATATTCCCATCAGTAATTTAGAGCTTGATGTGCCACTGTTCGAAAACTTTTAATAACTCTCAAACCCTTAAACTCTTAACTCTTAAAAAACTCAATTCAGTGACTATGGAAAAAAGGTCAAGAAAGTGTCTTGACCTTCTGGTCTTCTCTAAAAACGAAAGAACTACATCAAATACTGTAGAGCATTTGTATTTCTTTTTTCGACTCGGTTCTATGATTGTTATAAACGGACTTTGTGATCAGTCTAATAAACAGTCTACAACCATTTTTGTAACCCATCAAAAATAGGCACCAAAAAAGCGAGCCAGGTTGTTCAATACACGAAGCTGCAAGCAAAATGATTATTGCAAATTTACGACGCATTCAGGGAAAAACAGAAATCGATTAAGCCGAATGCCATTCTCAAACAGCTTTCGCTCGTCTCCTTCAAGCCAGGTATCTCACCCTTTCTCCACTCGCCCTCCACCTTCCGCCTCCGCCTTAGTGAATCTGTTTCTCCGCCTCGACCGTCAGCACTAAACACGGCATAATGAAGCATTTTCAACAACTGCAAAGTTGAATTATTTCGCAATGAGCAAAATCTCGAGACTCGTACGTAGTACATATCAGCTGAGGAGGGGAGGGGATTTTTAAGCCAACACTTCAATCTCGTTTCTTCAACTTGCATTCTTCGTTTAACCTATCTTTACCTATCCTTCACTTATATTCTGATCCCCTGAAAACTCCCTAAAATATCTCGCTCTTTTCCAAAGACATCTTCTATCTTTAAACCTCATGAGAAGGTTGCAGCGAATTTATCATGCAGAGCTAGGCACGTTTTCGATTGCAAAAACGAAATCTGGAAATTATGAGCCTTTTGATAAACCTCCACCAACGAAGATTTCGTCATTTTTTGATTTCATTCATTTCTGCCGGAAACATGGTAGCACAGCCATGCTGGATTCTCAGACAAATACGACTCTGAGAAAAAGACGATCACTTCGGGATCTTTAGAGAATTATACAAAAAAATGAACGGCGCAATAGGACAGTATTTACACAACGGGTAGGAATCGAGGGACACAGATTTCTAGATTATCTCTCATAGTCTCCACCCCTCCAGCGAAGATGTAAGTGCATACCGTTTTGAAGTTGACTACTCCCAACATTTAAGCGCTCAATCGAATGCATGAAAATAAGCATCATCTTCAGTTTTTGTGAAACTTCAGGATGTTAACGCAAATTGCACGACATACGCGGTATACTCGCGTATATCTGTAGAGCGGGGCAAGCTTCTATGGCCTCGAGCATAGTTTACGCGATTTCAACGATTCTTTTGACAAGACAAATAGTTACGAGTTCACTGCATGCCGATCATCCATTTCACTTGTGAAAATCATTCACGACTGTTTGCTTTGGAGAGGAGGATCGGCATGCGTTAAACTTATAACTGTTTGTCTGGAAGAAACGCGGCGACGACATCGCGGCGTGCACTTTACCCGAGGCCTATCAAATTTCGGACAAACTTTTGTACCATGGTAACAAACTTATTTGACCGTTCCATAAGTTCGTGCCGTTTCTATGAATTAACAGAATCGTCTATTCCAAACCAACCAATATATATTTCTCGATGTAGGGACGACCTTACGCCACATTCCTTTCAGCTTCTCAACCTCAATTCCGTAAACCGCAGCGGCGCCGGGGCTCAGGAACGTCATCTAGCCAGCGCTCAAATTACTCACTGAAGTTGAGACATGCACCATTCCTAAGGTTTGGCAGAGAGAATAAATGATAATATGACAGAGCGATTTTGTGGAGTACGTTGGGTACTGTAGTACTTTCGGTCAAATCTTGCAGTACATTTTTGACGATGTTTGCCATATGAGCTTCAGTGGATTTGTCTATCGGGCTTTTCTTGCGTTAGGACCTGGTTTTAACGGAGCAGTTGGATTGCTTATGGTATGGTTGACCGCCTACATCGCCAACGTGTGCTGTAATTTTCAGTGCAGGACGTCCTGCCCGTTTCTCGAAAAGTCTTGTACAGGGACAGACAAAGATGAAAGCTTGGTAGAAGCTTCCAAAGTTTGAAAAAAAGGTGCTGTTCTTGTCTTAGGAGTGGTTTTGCATTCAAGAAAACTGCGATGTGCTACCCTATTTTCAGATGTATAAGTCGCACTTTTTCAAATTTACCCACGGGCTGCTCAGCCGCTCATTGTGTTTCGAAAAGCGATCCTTATGTCGCACGATTCCTTGTAATACGCAGCACGGTATAGGGCCTTTTGGTTGCGAGATCCTTTGACGTGTTCGGACTGGTCGATGTAAGCTTGGTAGATTACCCCGCGGCTTATACACCTGAAAATAGGTTAATAAAAAGCTGCGGGGCAGACCATGCGCGCTTCTCTATAGCAAAAACAGCTCCACCTTTTTCGTGGAACTCTGAAAGCTTCGACCAAACGTTCATCTTTGTAGAAACAATCTTGTCATTGAGATTGAGTTTCCTGCGGGCCGCTGCGCCAAATTTCTGAGCTGTAAAATAAGGTGATTTTGAGCAAAAGTCAGTTGTTGTCAGAAGCCAGTCAAGTTAAATTTGAGCCAAGAAATGTTTTTCCTTTTACACAATCTGATTGCGAACGTCTAATAAACGTCTATGAAAGCACAGCAGCACAAGCACATCTTCGATAGTGAGACAGGACGTCAAAAGTGAAGGTTGTTCGAACATCTGACATCATAAATAGTAAAGGCTGTTTAAAGAAAATCAGAGAAGAGAAAATGACCTAAAACAGATATAAAAAGCAAAATAAACTGCTAAAAACCGGATAAAAAACGCTGCAATAAGTTTTGAAATGTTTCATTTGGCGGTTTTTCAGAGTGCAAGTTTTCGCTCCAGGACCAGATTCGCGACACGGAGTTTTAATTTTTGGTGCTTTCTTTAAATTTTTACTCCCGCATTAACGCTCCTGTTTCTTGGGACGTCTAGATTGTTGCGCTTATTGTTCTGAGCGACAATCGCCCAAGCTGAAAAAAATCGATGCGAAAGCACTGAAACAGAACAAGGTAAAGAAAAACGCATTTTTTACGATTTTTTGCAAAAAATTCCACCGTAATTGAAAAGATAGGGGCTGGTTGGTTGTCTGCATTATGAACAGAAGCAAGATCTATAGAATGCACGAAAAAGCCGCGTGAAAAGAGGTAAATTGGAAGAAAAACGAGGAATTTTCGAAAACAAGGTTTTTGCCGGATTTCTTGATTAAATCAAAAATATGGTTTTGGGACGTAGTCAGTGTGAAAATAGAGATCAAGAGCTTCGAAATAATATATAGCTTGCTAAATTTGGGTTCGAAACAGCGAAGAAAAGGGTACCAGAGCCAAATGCCCCGCGCCGCGCCTTTGGCTGCGTTCATACTGATTCCCATGTTCTGGAACTGTTCCCGCACAGTTTCAGCACAGTGCGAGAACTGTGCGGGAACAGTTCCAGAACATGGGAATCAGTATGAACGCAGCCTTTGGGTAGCGAAGCAGCGCGCGGAGACGCAGACGAGCAGCGGAGACAGACCAGAGCCGACGGTGCATTTGGCTCTGGTCGTAGATATCCGCGGGGTCTCAAAGAAACCGTGCAACATTATATATTATTCTGATCGTCATGGCACGATGAGGAGAACTGACGACGTCCCAAGCGTTGAAAATCACTCATTAACAAGATAGGATAGACCAGCGTATTTGTGCGCGATTCTCTGCGCGAGAATAAAGCTCAATTTTTTGTTTTTATTCAACTCCAATAGCTTTCCTAAACTTCTGAAACTTTTTGTTGGTCAAATGAGAGGTTAACTGAGGAATTCTGTCCTGAATTCTGGCGAAAATTCTACAGAAATTCTTTTTAAAGTAAAAAAGGCTATGAAAATGCAAATTCTCGGTTTTCCTGAAAGCTATAGATATTTTTTTATATATTTGCTTCATTAACATACGTTCCGATATAATCAGGATAATAACATCCAGGGCGAAGCCCGAATGACTTCTGTTTTTTTTTCCAGGTGTGAAGGATGTGTCCCCTCATAGCCCTCAAAGTGAAGGTTACCAGAGTACTTGGTTCTGTGTATCGAGGGTATGCGTGCAAGTGAACTTTTTGTCCAAAGCTTAGTGATTTTTCTCATTCCACAGTCAACTTGCGGTCAGACTAATTTAGCCTTTTTTGTAGTACGGTAGAGCTGATTTCGGGCACATTCCGGCTACTATACATACATGCGTAGCATGGGTAATGGAAGTGGGTGGCGGGTGGCTACAAGTTTTGGCCAACCTTATTTCTGCAATCTTCTAAAATTACCTTTTATGTGCGTCAAATCGCAATGTATTTCCACATATTGCACAGTACAGTAATTCACAAGATATAGTACTATCATCTGGGTTCATTGTATAAGATACGAAGTGCGAGGTAGCCATTTTTCGCAGTGGCTCCAAACTTTTGGCCAGCAATGAATTATTCTCGGAAACTTCATGAATCAAACACGAAAAACACCTACTGCAAAGGGACAAGAATGCTGCATTGAGTCACGAGCTGCTCACCGGTATATGACTTTTGGGTCGACCAAATATGACATTTGATAGCATCAAAGAACTGATCTGACGGGGAAGGATACTTGGTGATTGCGGCTTTCGAGATGTATACCAGTAAATGCGCCTTGAAACAAACGCCAGTCTCAAATCTATGTTTACTACATAGAGTGCGATCTTCTGAAGTTAGGTTTCCTTCATACTACGCCGCAAGACGCGGCAGCCTGCCGCGTACGCCGCTACAGTGACAGTGAACAATATGCAAAACATGAAAATATAGCACTACACGAGTAGTATTATGCAGAATAGCAAACTGAAGTCATTGACTGAGAACTAACGGAACAATACAAGTCTGGTGAATTCGAGAACGCACCCAGTCAACCTGACTAAAAAGCATTGAACTTATGATTAAACAAGATAAAAAAAGACTTCTAATTTTTAAAAAATACTTTCTACAAATAAAAGCGTGCACAGAAGAGGAACATCGATAAACCGCAAAACTACGGTGGCATAGGCATTCCTTCGCTGCGATTGCAGCGGCGACGCCACAGGAGCAGCCGGCTTGCGTCCTTCGGCGTAGTATGAAGGACCCCCATCCTTCCCCCTTCCTTGTAGACACTTTTCCATCTCACGAGGTCTAGGCAGCCGGAATCAGTACAGGCTTTATAAACTCTGATGTATCGGGATCACTCACTGATCTTAACTCAAAGTTTTATTAGTTCTTTGTAGTGCGTAAGTGAACACTCTGACAGTATTGGTGAATCCTATCATCAAACAGTGCAAATTTTGGCGGTTGGATTAAGCCGAACAGACATCCTGGGTACGGCACTGGGGCAAGAAATGTCCCTAACTTTTTCTAGAAAGCGCACAACAGATGCCGAAAGTAGATATGAGTATCAGCTTTTGGTATCTGCTTCAATAAGCATTCAATAATGTTTCATCTTAAAAGTCCCGGTAACCAACTATTCATTTCTTGTATGCTATTTGCGGGCAAAATTGTTCAACATCTTATAGGATTCGCCGTATTTATATGCTATTCGGATTTCCTTAGAAGGGTACAGAAATTCAGAAAACTAGTATAATTTTACCATGACAAAACCGTGGTCACAGTTCTTGGTAATTTTTTGAGAGCATCGCTGAGTTGTAGCGGAGATAGATCCTGAAAGTGCATGAAAAACTGTTTTAAGCGCTGTTAATGTCTTTTATGAATCTTTGCTCCGCGGAATCAGGCACAATTCCAACGCGAAATTTCGGCGCTCTGATGTGATTTGTGCTATGATATTCAATCTATAAAACGCTGCGTTAAGGGCAAGCAGTTAAGCTGAATTGAGATGAAAGATGCTTGCGAAAAATATTCTGTGAATATTAATCTTCATAAGCGAAGGTCGCGGCTTCCTCTTTCTTGAGGTCTCTATCAGGGCCCAGCACGAGGTGGCATTTGAGAAATTTGAAAACGAGATTCCCTTTGGTAATGCAGAAATTCGTGAATGACCTTTTGGTACGTTGGATCGTCCCGAAAGCTATTTCGCTTTTTTTTGAACAAGCGCCGCATTACGCGAAACAAAGGTTTTCAAGTTCTTGATAGTGCAATTTTTAATGCTCTTTAGATTATCTTTATATCGCACGACAAACGAGCTCTCAAAAAATTACCAGAAATCTCAACTCGAGGATTTTAAACATGCTACCATCAGTAACTAGAACGGACCCCGTTTTACTTGCAACAGTCGCTTTAATCCAGTTGTGTCATATCTTCAAAACGCTTATCTGCTTTTTTTTCGCGTAAAAATACTTCATGCGTATTTCGTTCCCAAGGCAGTTTTTTGACTGGTTTGGAAGCGATAGGGCTGCATCTATTTTATAGATGCTTAGCGAAGTGAGAACTAGAAAAAAATCGGAGTTTCCATAATCAAAGCGCACGCGACATAGAGCTAACCGCAGACCTGCGCTCAAATTTGTGCCCTCAAATTCCTTGTGCAATGTTCTTATGAGCGTAAAGTAGAGTAATAACATTGTTGGTACGTAAGAGTCCGAATGCAGTGGTTGCAGATTTCCGCAGGTCTTAGCATGCAGGCTAATTGAGGAATTCACCCTGCAAAGACTGATTTGCAAAAAGCTTTGAACTTATTCTTGGTTTTGATCGTAATGCTCATGTGACTCACAAAGCATCATACAATGCAGGGTATTTACACTATCTAGAAGCTAAATAGTGGCAAAAAATCAGGAAAGGTACCACTTAGTAAGTATTTTGGGATTGCCTAAATATTATCATTGAATCGCAAGGATTTATGCTTTGAAAACGAAGCAAAATGTGACTTGGTCAACAATCGCAAGTGTAGTGTACAAACTTCTTTTTATGTAGAAGGCGCTTTACATTATTTTGAGCTTACAAAAATAACATAAACCAATTTTTGAGGCAAAAATTAGAGCACAGGCCTGCTGGAAGGTCTATGTCGGGTGCGCTTCAAATATGAAAACTCCAATTTTTCTCTAGTTCTCACTTCGCTAAGCATCTATAAAATAGATGCAGCCCTATCGCTCCAAACCAGTCAAAAAACTGCGGAATAAACCATAAAAACACATTCTTGGGAACGAAATACGCATGAAAGTATTTTTAAGCGTATTTTTGTCTTTTTAAGGAACGCCTAGAGCGTATGTAATAAATAAATAAATAAAATAAGCGAAAAAAAGAAGATGAACGTTTCTTATAAAAATATGACACAGCTGAACTAAAGCGACGGTTTTGAATTTTGATTATGTATATGCACAAAATACTTTAGAAGCCAAAAATTACTTTAGTGGACAGAAACCTTAGGTGGAATTATAGTTTTGGCCAACCGTTAAGCCTGCTTTTTTCGGAATTTTTGATTTTTTCCGTTGAGAAGCAGATGAGTTACGGCAGTTTTCAGGGTGGAATTACAGTTTTGGCCAGCACTGTATTAGGTTGTGCCGAAAGTTCGTTTGCACCATTTTCAAAAATCCATAACTGTTTAAATTCTTAACGAATTTGTACGATCAAAATTTTGCTTTAGAGAGGAACTCATGCTCTTCGCATCTTTTTCTGAACTGTTCGTTAATTTATACAAATGAAGGAGATAGAAACTGAAAACCAAAATGACTCAAAATTTGAATTTTTCGTGTACGGTCATAAAAAATCGGAAATTTGCAGCAAAAATCGGAGCAGTCGGTATTAGAGGTTCTTTCACCAGCTCTTTCTAACAGTGCAAAGTCTGCGCCGATTGAGCATCTCCATGATAAGTTATGATTTCCCTGAAAAATGCCAAAATAAATCAAAATCGATGTTTTGTATTATTGCTCGAAAATCATAACTTTTCACAGAGACGCTCAATCGGCGCAAACTTTGCACCGTTAGAAAGAGCTGGTGAAAGAACCTACAATATCGACTGCTCCGATTTTTGTTGCAAGCTTCCAATTTTTTATGACCCTACACGAAAAAATCAAATTTTGAGTGATTTTGGATTTTAGCTTCAAACTCCTTCATATGTTATCGATGACAGACAGTTCAAGTACCCTTGCAAAGAGCATGAGTTTCTCTCTTATACAAAATTTAGACCTTGTAAATCCGTTATGAATTCAACAATTATGAATTTTTGAATTTGGTGCGAAAAAACTTTCGGGACGACCCAATATAAAGCTGATTGTCTGTTTGTCTGTCTGTCTGTATGTCTGTGCGTATGTTCCGAATAGAAAATTCCATTTTTGAACCGATCCGGACCAAACTTGGCACACATACACTTCGGGCCTCGGCGGGTGTCATAGGCTACTTTTCATCATCGATCGATATCGATTTGTAGATTTTTTGCAAAATTTGAGCTACTGGGCTGGGAGTTGGTACAGGGGGGTAATCGAGTGTGCTGATTACGAATATAATAATGACAGGGCCGGGCGGAGCCGGGTAAGCCAACTAGTATATATATATATATATATTAGGTTAACCGTAAGTTCTTTCGCAACGAATTCAAAAATTCATAACTTCTGATTCCAATCGATTGGACCGCTCTTATTATATTTTAATATGAAAAAGTAGGTCATGCTCTTTATAAAGACATCTCAATTGCTTACTAATGATCATCTATTGCACAGATACGAGCGGTATAAGAAAATCAGTCAAAATTCAAATTTTCTGTGTTGGGTAATAAAAAATCGGAAACTTGCGACAAAAATCGGAGTAGTCGGTACTGCAGGTTTTTTCACCAGCTCTTTCTAGTTGTGCAAAGTTTGCGCCGATTGAACGTCTCTATGAAAAGTTACGATTTTCGAGCAAGCAATACAAAAGGGCGAGTTTGATTTATTTTGGCATTTTTCAGGGAAATTGTAACTTTTCATAGAAACGCTCAATCGGCGCAAATTTTCACTATCAGAAAGAGCTGGTGAAAAAACTTGCAATACCGACTGCTCCAATTTTTGTTGCAAGTTTCCGATTTTTTATTACCCAACACAGAAAATTCGAATTTTGACTAATTTTCTTCTAAAGCTCCTATCTACGCAACAGATGACCATTAGCAAGTATTTAAGAAGTCCTTATGAAAAGCATGACTTACTCTTTCAGACAAAAATAAGAGCGTTCCAATAGGCTGGAAAATTCAGAAGTTATGAATTTTTAAATTTGGTGCGAAAGAACTTTCGGTTCAACCTAATATATATCAGTAGCGCACCCAGGATTTCGGCTCGGGGGAGGGGGGGGGGGAGCGACAAAAAAAATTTTCTAATCAAGGCGCGTGGTGTCAGTCACGCACTCCGAAAAATTTTTCGGGATGTTTCCCAAAACTTTTCCGGGCCCCTGATCCCAAAATTTCAGAAAAAAGGGGAGTGGCGGCAGCCACGCCCCAGAAAATTTTTTTTACACTGCTAATTTGAATTTTTAAGAATTTTTTAAATTTTTTAAAATTTTTTTAAAATTATTTTAATTATTTACAAGTAATAACAAGTCCTCTGCACATCTTTATAACACGTTTAAGTCACTTTTAGAAATTTCGCGACCCATTCTCGGGGGGGGGGGGCCTCGGTACGCCACTGATATATATGTATATAAAACTCAAACACTGTACCTTTGTTTGTTAGAATGTTTGTGGCTTATAGACTTCTCTGTATGTGTAACGAAGAGGCTGAATTTTGTTCCCCTATGGATGAGACGCGGCGCAAAAGATAGGCTACTTTTCGAAACTTTTCGCTGGTTCCTTCTATAGATTTATTGATTTGTTAACTTACATCCAGGAAGATGAAAGCATACCAATCATTTTTCCAAGTTAAGTAGTAAGAGCCCCCACAATGGTCGCTCGCCTCATCATGGCGTGGGGGTGACATTGGGTGTCGAACTGCGATGCACAGCCGAGTGTATACTTTGGTAGGGCCTCCCAAGTTGTGAAGGAGTTCGACACTTCCGGGTTCGGCTGGATGCCTAGCTCAGAACCGGCCACGCCAGATCCCCCGCCGTCTGGCTTCTTTTGGTCGCTAGGCAGTCCCTCCCCGCTCTAAGCCCGGGGTCAGCGATCGCCCCATGGAAATCAAGAGTAGGCCTAGTAAGCCACCTTTTGTAGGAGAAAATTCATATTACCCCAATTTCACGCGTACAAGGCGCGGAGTGGTCCTAGCTTTCATCGAGCTGCTCAGCCGCCCCAACGTGTTTTAAGAAGCGATCCTTATGCCGCACGATTCGTCAGGCAAAACGCAGCACGGTATGTGGTTCCTTTAGTTGCGAAGTCCTTTGCCGTGTTCGGGCTGGTCGATGAAAGCTAGGACCACCCCGCGCCTTGTACGCTTGAAATTAGGGTACTGCTCCAGTTAGAAGATTAGAAAGAAACCCTGCACATTGTATCCCGCCTACGGCGCCGGGTGGTAGCAAGAACGATGTCAGGGTACTCAGGGCGCCTTTTGAATTGAACAAAAACGACACGTCTGCCCGGACGACACGCCATGGAGACTGCCTCATGCTCTGCACCTACAACGCTAGCACAGTCTCCACAAACGCCGACCTCCACGCTCTTCTCGACGCTGCAGAGCAAATCATCTACCACATCATCGCTCTGCAGGAAACGAAGTCCAGGAAGAAGGACGTGCGACAGATGAGTGATGGGAGCCTCACCATTTATGGTGGAAAGGTTCCATCACGAAAGGAGGAGTCAGCTTTGTCGTCCACCCATCTATCGTCCATCTTGTCGATTCGCATGAGATCCTGTCACCTCGCCTGGCCATCCTACGACTACGACCTCCACGTCACAAGACCATCAGCATCATCAACTGCTACTCGCCAACATCAGCAGCTGACGACTCAGAACTAGATACTTTCTAGAAAGACGTGGAGGAGGTAAAAGTCCTTCTACAAGTATGTTGTGGGACTTCAATGCGAAAACCGGGATGCTACTAGAAAAGGTATATATGATTGGGAAGTTTGGATATGGGCTCCGAAAGGAAAACGGCAACCGTCTCGTTGGGCTTCTCTACGCCGCACGACTTCCATGGAAACTCCATCTTCTTGAAGAAAGAACATCGCCGGTGGACTTGGGAATCGCCCAACGGAACGACTCATGCTGAGATCGACCACATTCTCACCAACCCAAGGTGAAGCTTACTCGATGTCTCTGTAGTTCCATCCTTGTGTAGTGGCTCCGATCACCGCCTCCTTCGAGCGAAGCTACGACTCAGCCGAAGGCTGGGAAAAAATCTTTTATAATACCGCGAGAAGGAAGGAAGTCGTTTATGACGGTAAAAAGCTGGAAGAGCTCATACCAAGTTGTGTCTGGGCCATCAAGGGGGACCCAACGTGCGAATACGACCGGCTTTTGAAAGGATTGCGGGCCTGTGGAGAATGCGCCTCAGTGACTTCTGAGAAGAAATTGGAACGCATTTCGAAGACCACCAAGGAATTGCTCGAAAGAAGAAGATCTTTGAGGCAGGATCCGAATGCAACCTTGCATTCGGATCCTGCCTCAAAGACTGATAGCCAACTTGTGATCCGACTCGAGCGACTGATAGCCAACGCCAGTTGCAGAACAGCTTTGCAAGAGGATTTCAGGAAGTACAGGCAAGCCAAGATACTGGAAGCAGCCGAAAGAAGACGAAGTCTCAAGAAGTGGCGAAGGGACCTCTGCGAATATGACGCACCGCTGGCTGCACTACTGAACAAGACGGGACTCCGACTTCTTCCCGATACAAGATAAAATCTATCGCGAAGAACTTTTACACCAACCTCTTCCGCTCATCAACACCCATGCAGATGCCCGTTGTTTTCACTGGAGAAGTACCACCACGAATTTTACCTGCTGAAGTGCGTATCGCAATACAGACCATGAAGACGTCCACGGCTCCAGGATCAGATCACTTTCCGTCGAACTTCTGCGAGCCGGAGGACACCGTCTACACGAGATTTTAGCGTCGCATTTGACATCTTACCTTCAAAAGGAGAAGATTCCCGACCAGTGGAGAACGTCAAAAACTGTCCTTCTCTTCAAAAGGGGTGAAAGCGGGAATCTTCGGAACTATCGTCCAATATGTCTGCTGAGTGTGCTGTACAAGTTTTTCACGAAGATTATCCTCGCTCACATATCAAGGACACTGGATGAAGCCCAATCCCAAGAACAAGCTGGATTTCGCAAAGGATTCAGCTGCATGGACCACATCCAGACCGTTTCGAGGGTCATAGAAGTGTGCCGGAGTACCGACTGCCTCTTGTCTTAACCTTTGTCGACTACGAGAAAGCCTTTGACAGCGTCGAAACCAACGCCATTTTGTCTTAGTCGATCAAGGAGTGGACCCAGCTTACGTGAGGACGTTAGCCGACTGCTACAAGGACTGTACAACGACAATAGAGCCAGCTATTCCATCGCCTCTGACCATACCAATTGGGAAGGAGTTCCGGCAAGGTGACACAATCTCGCCGAAGCTGTTCACCGCGGCCTTGCAGTGGGTGATGAAGTTACTGGACTGGGACGAGAGAGGCATAAGAGTTGATGGGAGATTCCTGTCCAACCTTCGTTTTGCGGACGACATCGTTCTCTTCTCGAGCAGTATCACCGAAGCAGAGATGATGCTGGAAGAACTAAACGAAGTAGGGAAAAAATCGGATTGTGAATAAATTGGAAGAAGACTCAATTCATGAGGAACGCCCTTTGCGAAGATGCAGAAATGGAATTGGAAGGCACCCCCATTATGGAGACGTCTTCTTACGTGTATCTCGGACGTTCGATGAACGGAGAACGACTTGAGGGAAGAACTTAACAGGAGAAGAAGAGCAGCCTGGGCCGCCCTTGGGCCTCTGAAGGAAGCCACCGACCAACTGACGGACCCGGAGCTTCGTGCCCACCTGTTCGACTCAACCGTTCTCCCGGCGCTCTATTACGCAGCTGAGACTTGGGCCGATACTGTAGCCACGTTGAAAGCTTTACGAACCACCCGCAGAGTGCTTGAGCGCAGTCTTGTGAAGATGACCCGACACAAGTAACATCTAGTCGGACTTCGCAGCACGGATATGACAAGAATGTCCCGTCTTCGTGAACCAGGGGGATACGTTGCGAAAGCGAAACACCGATGGGCTGGTCACATAATGAGAAGGACGGACGATAGATGGACACTAAGAACATCTGAGTGGATTCCTCGCGAAACCAAACGTCCTCGAAGAAGACCACCGACGAGATGGGCAGACATGTTCGTGGAACGGATGGACCAGCTGAGAAATCAGCTGGATACGACTTTCGCCCCTGAAACTCGTGGACGCAGCCACCGACGACGGCCAATAAAATCGTGGATGTCTGAAGCGAGGGACAGGGAAAAATGGCAACTTCTCTACTGGGGCCCGCACGTCACGTGAGGACGGGCCATTTATGTATCTAAGTAAGTAAGTAAACCAGTTTACCAGAAAATTGATTGATTGACTGAGTCGATATTCTTGATATGAGAACAAAGGAAAGAGCGTCCCTCAAAATAAGATACTTTTGATAAGATAGCTTGCTGTTCACAGACGACACCTGGTTTCTGAAATGTTCACTCCCACCGTTGAGCGCTAGGTCTTGGAACTACTATTCAATGGGAGAAATGGATCTTTGATCCATAAGAGCTTCTTCTCATTAGCGGTGAAGATAATTGGAATGAGAAATGTTTGAAGTAGTTGAAGCAAGGATTAATTACTCGAAGATCTCTTCAGATTAGTTCTATCTTCATAAAAGCTGTCTTGCGATCCTCTCTTATCGAAACTACACATTGAGTAATATAAGAAGTAAATCATTAATTCTGGTTGCTGATTCAATTTGGGAGCTTCTGCTATCTTTATATGTTACGCTGTACTGTTTTGGAGCAATTAGCAAGAAAAAAAAACATTCGTGGCTTGTTCTGCTGCCAAAAAGGGCCGCCTGGCTTTGAATGAGCTTGTTGTTTTAGTGATGATACACGGATGACTAGTCATGATTAGCTACAATCGCAAAGCAAACCTTAGTAAAAGATCTCTAATGTTTGCTTTACTTGTTGGGTTTTCATAATTTCAGTAAGGGCAGCAAATGGAAGTTTTTCTGGCGAAAATTTTCGGTCAAAATGAAGCGACTCGTTCAGTGAATCCTGCCTTCAGCTATTGTACCTCAATTCTTCAGGCACCCTACTTGCGCAACCAAGATCAAGAATGCCTCTACCAAAACTGTTACCAACCTAATGCACGCAACTACAGAATGCACACTTACAGGGGATGCTACCCAACTTAGCTCTTAGAAAGAAACAAACGCTAATTTCAAACATGCTATCCTTAGCTGCGGCGCATTCAGTCTGGAGCAATTCATTAACTTTTTTCTGCGCAAAAATTTGCATACAAGGCGTCACCATTTATACTCCTAATATACTTGCGTCAAGCTTTTTTCAATGGATAAACATCGAGAATTTGATGCTATTTTTGATAACTCAGCACCTTTTTCTTGCTGATTTTTATCTAAAGGCACTCTTCTCATGTTCAGTAGTACGCATTGAAATGCCCCTGATTCCTCGTGCGGAAGTCCTACAGATGACAAAGACATTTTTGCAGTCAGCGTTGCTTGCCCTCCAAGAAACTATACATCCAATCCGTGAAAGGGCACTTCTTGAACTATTCCTTCGTTGTTGAAGACGCGATACGACCCCGACCCTTTATTTTCGCCCAAAGCATGTCTCTAACCCATGACTCGTCTGCAAATCTCGCTCTGATTTGTGCTAGGCTTTTGGCTTTTTCCCTTCCATCAGACTTCCGCCATAAATGACTCAAGCATGATTAAATTCAAATAAATGAATAAATAAATGGATAAATAATATAGATGGCGCAGCACCCTTTTTTAGAAAGGTCCACAATGATATTGAAGGTAGAAAAGTCTTTTTTTTTCAACTTGATATGCATCTCCAAAGATGATGTTCAGTAAAGCTAGATACATTTTGCGCATTAAAGGCACAGTCCACTCAGATCCTCAACAATAGTAAGGGGCGGCAGAGATCATTTACATTGTGTGGTGAGGAGGATGCGGTGTTACGAAGCGAGGCGGTCAAGAAGGAAGGCAATTTCACTACGGATGCCATAGAGCGCTGCAGTTCAAGCGGATCTGAAGCAGGAAAAGAAGAGATGATATAAATTGAAGGAGGAGGAATGGTAAGCCCTAAACGATTTGGATTGAACACTCTGCACGGACACTTTGGACAGCTTGGACCCCGGGGCGGGACCGAGGACGGCAGCTAGTATGTTATAATCAAAACTTGTTCTATTACTGATATGCCTAGTGAAAGAAGCAGCCATCGTGAAGGCTTGGGACAAACTTCATCACACTGCCTGCGTGCTACGACAGGCGCATTCGCCAAGATCTTGAAGGGCTGCTTTGAAGCCAGATAAGGCAACTTCAAGATTTAAGAGCTGCACTGTATTTGTGAAGGTTCAATTTACATGTGTACTCAATTCTTTGTTCCTAGGTATTTGTTCCTTCTGGTTTTATCTGAAAACTGTTAGGCTCTCAGACTTTTGCCCCACCCTCTACATACAAACAGACATTCAGCTTTATATAAAGCTAGCTGGCGTCCTCGGTCAAACTGGCCCGGCAAGCGTGTGTTTCAAAACGTCTTAAAACTTACCATTCCCTCATTTCCTTCAATTTGCATTTTCTCTTCTTTTCCTGCTTCAGCTCCGAGTTCAAAATGTAGCGCTCCTGTGGTATCCGTAATAAAAATGCCGCCCTTCTTAACTGCCTCGTGAGACCGCATCCTGCTACCGCAAGATGTAAATGATCTCTACCGCCCATTACCATCCGACTTTGAGAGATTGATATGCTTTCATTTCCCTCGATGTAAGTAAGCAAATAAATTGATGAAAGGGCTCAGTTAATCGCGGCGAAAAGTAGCCTACGATCTGCGCCGAGGGTTTTTTGTAAAGAAGAAAATTTCAGCTCCGTAGATCCACTTAGAAATTTTGTACTTCGAACGAAGATTCTCATAAACATACACAATTTGACTTTTATACAGTGCTGGCCAAAACTATAAGTCCACTCTGAGAACTGCCGTAGCTCATCTGCTTCTCAACAGATTGATCTGAATTTTTTTTGATAAAGTTGTGTGTTTAACATGCTACCATCAGTAAGTAGAACGGACTCCGTTTTACTTGCAACAGTCGCTTTAATCCAGTTGTGTCATATCTTTATATGAAACGCTTATCTGCTTTTTTTTCGCGTAAAAATTCTTATGGGTGATTCCGCAGTTTTTTGACTGGTTTCGAAGCTATAGGGCTCCATATATCTTACGGATGCTTACCAAAGTAAAAACTAGAAAATAAGTTATCATATTTAAAGCGCACCCTACATATACCTAACAACAACCTGCGCTCGAATTTTTGCTTCCGAAATTGATTTATGCTGTTTCTGTAAGCTCAAAATGATAAAAAGCATTATTTACACAAAAAGAAGTTCGACACTATACTTAGAATTGTTCGCTAAGTCACATTTTGCTTCGTTTTCAAAGCATAAATCTTCGCGGTTCAGTGATAAGACTTGGGCAATCCCAAAATATTAGGCTATAACATATGTCTTGCGACACTCTAATTTCTTAAGCCGATAAGTCATACAGTTCACATTTTGAACAGGGATCCAGGGCATCGTTCGATAGAGCAAAGCAAGCTTTCATGATAGGTGCAATAGTTTGCAACAGCTTCCACTCACCGTAAGTTTACACCGGAAGTGAGTCGCTCTGAAGGCTCAAAAAATTAGGAAAGAAATCATATCTTCGTTCAGAAGCATTCTCCACATCTCCAACTTGCTCATTCATATTGCACACCACATCAGACACTCATATGTACCGTTGTTGTACTTTTTCCTCATTTAGACAATAAGGAAACGAATTTTTTTTGTTTTTATAAGAACAGAGCTATGCTGTTTCTATTCATGTACTGTATACTACAAGCCCTAAGAAGTATAGCCGCAAATTTTCAGCTTCCCACAAGCCCTAGTTCTCGAAAAATACCGAATTTAGCATTGAACACCCGGGTGAGAGAAGCTAGATTTGGTATTTTTCGAAAATAGAGCCTATGGAAAGCTGAAAACTTAAGGCTATACTTCTAACTGTTTTCTCAATTTTTAAATAAGGAAAAATCTAGGGACGGTACATATGAGCGTCTGATGTAGTGCGGCATTTTCATGAGCAAGTCTGAAATTCGTGAAACTTTTTAAACGAAGATATGAATTCTTCGCGATTTTTCGAGCCTTCATACGACTCAGATTCTGGATGCAAACTTACAGTGGGTCGAAGCTGATGCGAACTTTTGCACGCTATCTTGTAGAGCTTGCTTTGCTTATCGAATGGTATGCTGGACCCCTATTAAAATGTGAACCTACGACTTACCGCTGTAAGAAGTTAGAGTGTCTCAAGAATTAAGTTACAACCTAATACTTGCCAAGCGGTGCCTTTCCTGATTTTTTGCCACTGTTTATTGGTAGATAGTGGAATAACCCTGTATTGTATGTTACCTTGTGACTCACATGAGTATTACGGTCAGAAAAAATAAGTTTAAGTTTTTGCATATCAGTTTTTGCAGGATGATTTCCTCAATTAGCCTGCATGCTAGGACCTGCGGAAATCTGCAAGCACTGCCTCCGGACTCTCATGCGTACAAAATGTTACTACTTTACTTCACGCTCATGAGAACATTGCAGAAGGGGTTCGAGGGCATAAGATTCAGCGCAGGCTTGCGGTTAGGCCTACGTCGGGTGCGTTTCAGATATGAAAACTCAAATTTTTTTCTAGTTCTCACTTTGCTAAGCATCCATCAACTTTCAAAAATTTCGCGACCCGTTCTCGAAAGGGGGAGGAGCGCTCCTTTTCCCTCCCACCGTCGGTACGCCACTGCTAGATATCATCTCTCTATTCATCTCTCTATAATAAAGCGCTAGACATAACTCATGCATGTAAGATACCCCCCCCCCTTCGTGGTCGCGATTCGGATGTCAACAACTTTGTCGTTATGTGTCGGTGCAGGTGCACCGAGCTGTGGCTCATGATGGTAGTGGCGCCTGTCTTAGATGATGTTAATCGAGGAGCCTAACTAGCAAAGTGACTTGCTAGACAAGCTAAATGCTGGGAAGGGGGTAGGTTACTTAGCTGTTTTCGTTATGCATTAGATTACTATATAGCAATAGCGAGCAGCAACGCGAGCGTGGATAGCTTCCGCTAGAAAGGTTTTGAAGTTTCGGAAAACATCAGTCAAAATATAGAAAGCATATTGGAGGTATAAAAATTATTGTAAACTGAAGGAAAGAAAGATGGAGGTCCCCAATGCTGGAAGTACGAAAAATATGGTTTGAAATGCCACAAAACTGAGATATTAGGGTAGCATAGAGGAAGTTGATACGAAAGAAGGGAGGGGGGCAGGGGGGGGAGAGTGGAAAAACTTGGGGATGTGCACTTTGACTTGGGCAAAGGCAAAGATATACGCACATCAAGAATCAGAGATCAAAGCTTTGAGCGGTCGTGACAGGGGAAGCTCAAGAGTAGTTTTTGGGATGTAATCGAAAGGTAAAAAAAAACTAACTAAATATGGCGAAGAGGCAATGTGCCAAATTTCTACGCACATCCCACTTCACTCACGGCCAGACCGGAGTGCCGCGAAGCGGCACTTCGGTCTGGTACTATATATAAAGCGCAAGCACCCCCATCTGACGTCGTCAATCGGGCCAGAGGTGTAAACATGTATGTCGTTTTGTGCCGGTGCGAGCGTACCGAGCTGATGACTCACAATGGTAGTGATGCCTGTTTGGACGATGTTGATCAAATGGCATAACCCAAAGAGCGATCACAATGGTAGTGATGCCTGTCTTAGACGATGTTGATCAAATGGCATAACCCAAAAAGCGATCACAATTGTAGTGATGCCTGTCTTAACTCAAATTAACTATTTAAAACTTTGGTTCTTTGGGAATGGTTTATGCAATTTTAAGACGCAATTGAATAAATTAATAGTTAAATACGAATGATGGGAGTAAAGTATTTTGATTAATTGGTTGTATTTTACTTTGTTTATAGTAATCCATACTATTATATAAATGGGTCGCGCTGATGACGTCATATCATACAGTGCTGCCTTCATATGTTTTCGGTTATGCTCTTCAGCAATGTTTATGAGTTGGCACCAAAGCAGCGAAATTAACACCACGGGAACTGTCAGCGGCTAGATTGATTAAGCTGTCCCACTGACTGTAATAGCTTCATTTCGAAAATCATCGAAAGTTGGTTAAATCGTTTGTACATTATCTCACCACCATTACCTTCTTTTTTGGCATCTCGCTTTTCTATTTCTACTATGGAGCGTTTAATTTGGAGTGCAGCATAAGTTTTTCAAAAAAGTTGGATATTTTGGCAAAATACTGCAGTCTTCCATAGTTCATTTTTCGAGTGCTTAGTATGTTTCCTCACCGTAAAACAGTTGCGCCAAATCTTCAAGTAATCTGTCCCTTTAATTTTTCTGCTAACACATCTCAGCAGGGAAGTTGAAGTTCTCCACGAAATGCTTAGCGTTTAGTTATTATTTTAGACAAACCACTAAATCTGTTTTTGGAGGTTTCTCGCAAACTTTACTTTGGACATCCCTGCCTACGATTTTTTTGAATGAGCATTTCGTTGAAATGCCAACAGCAAAGGCAATTCCTTAGTTTCTTCTCAATTCACATGCAAAGATGTTTGTTGAAGTTGATGAACTTTGAAAATCTGTGACTCCATCGAGTTGACATCTCATTACTGTGTAAACCTTTTCGATAGTTGCCAAGATTTGTACGAAACACTATCTTTAAACGAATTCAGCGTGGTCATGCGAACTGTCTTGAAACTCGATGAAAGCTGGATGCAAAAATCTTCTTCAGCTAGGAAAAAGTAAAAAAGAAACCATTTTCAAATTTCCGAGATTTCCTTCAAACATTAAAAATTCGAAGAGTAAAGAAGAATAATGTCAATGCGATCGTGATTGATTTTATTAGACTAAATGTTGTATGAATCTGCCGTTTATATCAGCTACGAATTAGAGACAAGGTGGCATGCACGTTGACTTTACATAAACTAAAACTTTACTAACCTATGCGCAGCTTTGCCAAAATACTGCACAACCTTAAAATTGCTTAAGGAAGAGAGGTCTGATTAGGTGAGCAGCTTGAAGCATGAACACCTTTGTAGGTCCCTTCAAGAATTTGAGTTTGCTCAAAAGATAACCTGAAAATTGAGTGGATTTTGGAGCCTACGGATGAATTGCAAGAATGCAGGACAGTTTGGGAATTTCATAAAACGTGAACGAGAGTTTTGATAGTGCAATTTTTTCAAGTGGAAGAGGAAGTATGACGCTTTCAAGAAAGGATACTTTGTGAAAAGAAAGAGGTAGTGTTCGAATTTGGAAAACTCCAGATTTGGTAGTTTCAATATTGGCTACATATTTACAAGAATATCATGAATTTTCTTGCTAATAGTTTCGGGAAGAGATAAAAATAGTCTGATTAGAGAGGTGGAGATTCTAAAGCAGTTTGGAGGGTCGCCTCTTAATGTGGGAAACAGGGTCCCGGGTGGGAAGAGCACGTGGTTGGGATTACTTTGTCGGGTTTGGGATGGGCCCAATCACAAAAAAATTTTTACGTTACGTTTTCTTTACGTGCGAAAGTTTGAGAGCATACAAAAGTCTTCGCAGACTACGAATCTTCAAAAGTTTTGACTTTCAGTCGCATTCCCGCTTCACACGCACAGCCAGCGCGCCCCCCCCCCCCGAGAATGGGTCTTTTTGAATTTTTGAAATTTTTGAAAGTTACTTAAATGTGTTATAAAAATGTGCAGAGGACTGTTTTTACTTGTAAATAATTGAAGTAATTTTTAAAAATTTTTAAAAGTTCAAATTAGCCTTGTAAAAAAAATTTTTTCGGGGGCGTGGCTGTCGCCACGCCCCCTTTTTCTGAAATTTCGGGGTCAGGGGCCCGGAAAAATTTTGGGAAACATCCCAAAAAATTGTTCGGAGTGCGTGGCTGACCACGCACCTTCATTTGAAAAAAATTTTTGCCGCCCCCCCCCCCGAGCCGAAATCCTGGGTACGCCACTGATAATGATATATATAATGATGCTCGTATGATGTTGGCTTTGAAACTCACCGTGTGATGTTGACCATCACGAACGAATTGTGACCAATTACTCATTCCGAGAGCTTTTCCTTTTAAGAGCGGTATTTGGGAAGAGAAAATTAATGTGTAGAAAATAAAGAAAATTTTGGTCAGTTAGTGAAGTTATTGCGATGGGTAGTTCCAACAAAAGAAAGTCACTTCTGTCACCCACATTTCTGGGCAAAAATCTTCACTAATTATCAAAACAAGTTGGCGATCTACGCGATTTATTTCTTTTTGGCGCCGCTTTTGCGCAAAAATAGAAATGTTGCGCACTTTTTAGCTCAAGTCCATAATCAGCGCATTTACTTCTAACAATAAGCGAATCCACGACGCAAAAAGTGTAGTCACCGATCCGCTTTGGTAAACCAAAAGTCGCGTAGACCGGTTTAAAGGCAGCGTACACCCAAAACAAATGCAACAGATGTTGCAACAGCAACTGCAACTGCAATTGCAGCTTACGCTGTTATGGATTCATCCGGAGGAGGCGGAGCGAAAGAAAAGGGGCGGCGTGAAAGAAAATTGAGGGGGTTTTCTCCGCTCAGAAGCAACATTGGGAGACCGGACCAACGCAGTTGGTCTTCTTTTGGGCCCAGTATATATACGGTGTAGAAAAATCTAGAAAATTAGGCAACTTAGATTTTGGGTGTACGCTGCCTTTAACGCGTAATTCAAAGTTTCCAACTACTAATCGGCTTGTGATTTTGTACAATTCACTTTCATGCTGATAGGGTGTCATGGTCAAAATTTCGGCTAAAGATTTTGAAGTACGACTCGCTCTGTGAATTTTGTGACAAACAGACATAAACACACACAGACAAACACACAGACGCTTAGCGCTTTATTGTAAGTGTAGATAAAGAAAAAGATTAGGGATGAAGAGAAAAATTCTAAATCGATTAAGTGAAACGTTTTACATTAGGCTGGGTTCATGCTGATTCCCATGTTCCGGAACTGCTCCCGCACAGTTCTCGCAGTGTGCTGGAACTGTTCCGGAACTGTGCTGCATGCGCTGCAACCGCCCCGCACGCGTTTTGAACGGCGGGAGTTGGGGAATTTTGACCGCTTTCAACGGTATCTCTTCCAGAGTCCTCTTACTTTCTCTTATTTCTCTACCCCGCTTCTCCTAGTGATGAGAAAAGCTGTGATCTTGAAGGGCGGTCGAGAAATGAAGGCTGTTCTTCTCTACTTATCCGAAACATGCATACGAAAAAGAACGGCGTTCTGTCTTCAACTCCGCTTCAAGTTCGCAGCTTTTCTCATCACTAGAAGAAGCGGGAAGAGAGAATGGAGAAGCAACGATATGAAAAAAGAGGGGCTGAGAATGCCCAAAAACGAAATTTATCAGACAACAAGAGAAGAGTTCCCATTTCTGCATTTTCAGAATGTTCGCATGTCCTAATTCGAGACAGATCGATGCGGAGACTACGCAGCGGTTTTCCTGAAACGGAATAAGTTTTAGCAAAGAGAAAACGAAGCGAAAATGGACGAGCGCAAGAGCAGACATATTATCGGATACGCAGAGCAGAAAAGCGCTCATTTTTCAACCGCGCTTTGACTTCGAAGTTCTGCTGATGAAAGAGGGAAGCGGAATAGAGGAATAAGGGAAAAATGAGAGACATCCGGAAGGAAAAACCGTTGGAAAACCGTCGGTCAAATCTAATTCCCGCCGTTCAAAACGCGTGCGGGGCGGTTGCAGCGCATGCAGCACAGTTCTGGAACAGTTCCGGAACATGGGAATTAGTATGAACCCAGCCTTAGCAATCAGCATCAATATCATCAAGAAATCATAGTTTTGGAAAACGAATGCCTGCAATCGCAGTCAGTTCAATGATTGCAGATTCTCAGCAATATAGTGTTTGCATGTTCTCAAGTACACAGTGTAACATATGCATTTACCGAGCAAACTTAACCACGTTTGCTTCAATTACCGCACTTGACCGATAAATTTCATAGTTTAGGGATGCTGCTTGTTTTGCTTGCGTTTTTTTCAGCCGTCAAGGTGCGTTTATTCCAATTCCTGTAAATCTTTCGAAAACGACCTTTTAGCCTGCGAATGTCCAAACGATAAGGCATCTAAGGGCTCAATACAGTTATGTACCTCAAGTTTTCGGAAGGCCTTCAGTAAGTTCGAACAGGATTGCGTCTCAAATTATCCTAAGCCGTCGAATTCAGTACGGGAATGCACCTCAAGTTTTTGGAATGCCTCCAACAAGCTCGAACAGGATTGCGTCTCAAATTATCCCAAGCCGTCGAGTTCAGTACTGGAATGCACCTCAAGTTTTCGGAAGGCCTTCAGTAAGTTCGAACAGGATTGCGTCTCAAATTATCCCAAGCCGTCGAATTCAGTACGGGAATGCACCTCAAGTTTTTGGAATGCCTCCAATAAGCTCGAACAGGATTGCGTCTCAAATTATCCCAAGCCGTCGAATTCAGTACGGGAATGCACCTCAAGTTTTCAAAAGGCCTACGATAGCCTTGTACAGGACTGCATCTCCAAGTGTCGGAATGCGTCCAGTAACTCAATACAATCCTCAAGTTTACAAAAGGCCTCAAATAAGCTTGCACAGGATTGCATCTCCAAGTATTAGAAGGCGTCCACAAATTCGGTACAGAAATTCTCAAGTAATCCAAAGCCGTCCATTTCAGCACGGGAATGCACCTCAAGTTATTGGAAGGCTTCCAAGGACTGAGTATAAGAATGTACCTCAAGTCAGCAGAAGGGGTCCAGTAACTCAGTACAGAAAACCTCAAGTTGTCGGAAGGCCTCTAATGACTAACAGTAATGTACCTCGAGTTTTCAAAAGGCCTCAAATAACCTTGCACAGGACTGCATCTCCAAGTATCAGAAGGCATCCAGTAATTCAACACAGAAATCCTCAAGCTATCCAAAGCCGTTCAATTCAGTACGGGAATGTACCTCAAGTTATCAAAAGGCCTGCAGTAACTCAGTACAAAAATGTACCCCAGATTTTCAGACGGCCTCCAAAGACTCAGTACAAGAACCCTAAAGTTGTGTATGTCGATAAAATTAGGAAAAACCAGAGAAATAAGGAAGGACGTCAGTACAAAATGCAACCCCTCAAAATCACGTGGGAACTTAAACAGAATGCGAAGAAGGAATCAACTACTAGCACCAAACGGGCACGTGAGCAACCCTCAACAAGAAGACAATCAAAAACATCTACCCGGAAAGCACGATCACGCACTAGCACTCGCAATACCGTCGCTACTCCACATACTCCAGTAATAAGCAACGCATCTGGTAATGGAAAAGTAGTATATGACGTTTGGTTGGTGTTTGAAAGAAGAGAATATATGGTACTTAGCTCAATTCACCTACGTATCTGCTTGTCCCAACTTTAGGTTAAAAGAAATGCAAAGTCTTTTGATGACGCGAAATCGTCATGTGAGAAACTTGACGCTCATCTGGTTTCCATTCATAGCCAAGAAGAGAACAATTTTATACACAGCAAGCTCTTTTTTATACCAAAAAAACTTTGAACTCTCATGCAGAAATTTTGCAGAAATTACTTCCACCGGCTCCAAAATCAAATCGTTCGATGAGTTTGTCTATATTGGTCTTCGTCTAAATTCAAAAAATAAGTGGGAATGGTTAGACGGAAACGGATTGAACTACGAAAATTGGGCTGAACACCAACCTGACCAGCCCCACATTGAAAAATGTGCGCAGGTATACTATTCAAGACTTGATAGTAGAGTAGCAATAGACTTATAATAACTACATTTCAGTTCCATCAAG
Source organism: Cylicocyclus nassatus (assembly GCA_958299035.1). Lineage (NCBI taxonomy): Eukaryota > Metazoa > Nematoda > Chromadorea > Rhabditida > Strongylidae > Cylicocyclus > Cylicocyclus nassatus. The sequence goes on from CATQJL010000305.1 coordinate 15,494,621, forward strand.
GTCCAGCGAACCTTACTCATGTCCAGGACTATAAATGGAACAGCATTTCGTGCAATTCGCCGATGAAGTACTACGTTTGCAAGAAAAATCAGCAGCAAAAATCAAAAACATCTTTCACACGTAAAGCAGGATCACCCAATAGCGTTCGCAATTCCGTCACTACTCTACGTACTCCGGTAATAAGCAACGCATCCGGTAATGGGAAAGTGGTATATGATGTTTGGTTGGTGTTTGAAAAAAGAGAATATATGGTGGGTAGAGTCGTGTTATCTATAAATCTTCTTGTCCCAAATTCAGGTGAAAAGAAATGCGAAGTCTTTTGATGACGCAGAGATGTCATGTAAGAAACTTGGCGCGCATTTGGCTTCTATTCATAGCGAAGAAGAAAACAACTTCATACACAGCAAGCTTTTTTTATACTAGCAAAGAAATGCTTTTGCATCTCATGCTTTTTTTGCAGAGATCACTTCCACCGGCTCCAAAATCAAATCGTTCGATGAGTTTGTCTATATTGGTCTTCGTCTGAATTCAAAAAATGAGTGGGAATGGTTAGACGGAAGCGGGTTGAACTACAAAAATTGGGCTGAACACCAACCTGACCAGCCCCACATTGAAAAATGCGCGCAGGTATACTCTTCCAGATTTGATAGTAGAGTAGCAGTAGACTCATGATAACCATATTTCAGTTCCATCAAGGTCCAGCGAACCTTGCTCATGTCCAGGACTATAAATGGAACAGCATTTCGTGCAATTTGCCGATGAAGTACTACGTTTGCAAGAAAAATCAGCAGCAAAAATAATGCTAATGCAGAGGTGGATTGTAGATAAAGACTGGACTGTTAGATTTGGCTGTTCAACAAATTTGGTAGACCTACACCTATAGTGTTCCAATGGGATGCCAAAAAATTCTAAGCTTGAGTACTCTAAACAAATTAAAAGCTTACGCTTTATTTGCGATTTAAAAAGCTTAAAATCAAAAAGCTATTTGCATCTTAAAGCTTTAACTTTGAAATTCCGCAAAAAAGTAGCGGCGTTAGTTGACAACTGGGATGCTCGATGGGAAAATGTTAATAATTTTGCCCGAGTTTTGTGTAACTGTGAAGGATTTGCTAAAGCACTGTTCATGCTGCCTGTTTCGGTCGTAATTATGTTGAAGTAAATGGAACGAGAAAAGCAATCTATGGCACAAAGATTGGAAATTTCTTCAATAGAAAAAAACTTATAAACCACCCATTCCTCTGTTTCTTAGAAAAATATAATGTTGCAAAATTTGTGGGAAAGTGCGAAAATATAGTAATTTCTAGACACTTGATATTTTTCGAGAGAGGCAGGTGCAGTTGTACAAGTTTACGACGGTAATTTTCAGAGTTTGTGTGTATAAATGCCATTTGGGAAGGGCTCAGAACTTCCACTAAGGCGGTCTTTAATTACCCTTTTTCTCTCCAAATCTTGAAAAGGGAAGGTTCAAACTGTTTCTACTTCCGCTCTATCATGGCGCTTCGCCTACCGGTGTGTTGCAACGAATCCTTTAGAGGTGAGCAGTGTTCTAATTGTGCAGCCGCATCCTTATTAAGGAAGAAGCAAGAACTCAAAAACTTCGCAGCGTTTCTCTTCGAAGTTCGCACCTGCCTTTTCTGATATGGCTGTCGCGGATCGTGCCGCCAGCTCCCAACGTCAGTGGTACAACGGCTTTCCTGCATCGGCGAGGGGAGCCAGGGGTCCGCTCCGTGAAAGAGTGAAAACGTATCATGTGGTGGCTACCTGTGAGAAATGCTATGTGCGCCTGCCACAGGGACACTCCATGCACACGTAGAGGCCCTTGCCACCAGCCTACTTAGCAGTTACTTGGCACTTGCGACTCTACCACTCCCAACCATCGACAGATGGGGCGTGTACACATAACCATGGCAGTAACTAGTATTGTGCCAGCCTTCCGACAGATCTTTCCCACCAGGCATGATTATAGAATACACACAGATATGATGACACAAGGTATCCATGGAGCCACAGCCAAGCTGTGGCTCACCGCATCAAACAAATCACACGGGCAAAATGCCCACCATTTACTCACAACTATTCCCTAAACTCAAACACAAGGGTGGAGCACAACCAGCCCGATGTTATCCTAGGGGCCGACAATATCGGAAACCCCTCGTGGCGGTGTCGCCGGCATGTGCCAGGCGCGAGCGCTCACGGGGTTACCTCGTCTGCGGGGTTGCCTGTCCTCCGTGGCGTGTTGGATGTGAAGACGCGTGAGTTGGGGACGGCGCTGCATCGATCAACACGTGTGAAGACGAAATTGGGACCCAACCGCTCACCAGGTAACGAGATAGGCGACTGATTTGAAAGCTGCGGCGGTAGCGATGGAAAGACGGGAGCAGCGCGAGGACATCGTTTCGGGACCCCTTCGCAGCGCGGCGGCCTCCTTTGATAGAAGTCGCGAATCCGCGACAATGGCAATGCTCCCTTATGAGAACTGATAGGCATTTTCTCCAATAATGCATAGATAGAGAAATTTTTTCTGATTATTTTGGAACTTACAGGAGCATAGGGTCTGCGCTGCCGAGAAATTTTTTTGACCGAGCAAAAAGCCACTTTTTGACCTTGCCTTAGGGCATGTATGGATGCCTATTTAAGATTTACGGAAACTTTACAATTAACGCCGAAAGGGAATTGGTAGATGGGCCCTGCTCTCTTGCTTTACTCTAGCACCTCCAACTTTGAACTCATCGATTACTTCTATTCGCAGAAAGTTATTGCTTGTAAAACACTTATACAAAAGATCACTGTTCGACGATAAATTTCACTAGCAAGACGTTTTCTTCATAGAACCGAGCTTCTGCATATATTAGCCTTTTAGACCTTTATTCTGCGGCTCATAAAAGAACTTGACTTGAAAAGCGCATTGTGGAGATTTGCTCGCAAGAACATATTTCCAGGGTGGGGACGTACCTCGGCCACTTGGATATTTTAAGCCCGAAATCTTCTTACACTAAGAATTTATTGAATATTGATGTGCGTTAGAAAGTGCAAAAAAAGCACTTGCTAATGATACTGACAGTACCGCATTAGAGATTAAATTCTCTCAGAACGGCTGCTTCAAACACAAGGAAAAAAATCGGACAGAACTTAAGCAGCAACCTGATATAATCAGTCCATTCAGCGCCATGCCAAATACGCTCTTCCAATTTGATTTCAAAGTATATTACGCATTAGAATCTTATGAATTCCACAATTTCAATTACATATAACGTTAGAGAACGCTCAATGCATAAGGAAGACAGGCACTAAAAAAGTTACTGGGACACATTCAATGCGTTCCATTCTGTTCACCACTGCGACCTGGTTCCCTTGCCTTGTAAGATAACATACAGGGTGCCCAAAAAAGATGCACACTGTTTGATCTATTAACTCTCCTACATTCACATCTTTCGCTAACTTGGGCCACTATTGTAGAGCGATATTTAACTTAGATTCGCAATATAGAGCAAATCATCAATCGCTCTTCATTAATTACTTAGGATCACGGTATGTATTTTTAGTATGCAGAGCCATTGCGGAATAGGACTTTCGATAAGGAAAACTCCCAAAAACCTGGAAGTTTGTGGAGCAAAGTTTTTAAACGTGCGAATTCATCAAATAACATTTTATCAGTTCTTAGCTTAATAATAATGTACATATTTCCGACAAACATTAAAAAAGCTGTGGTTACCCTAAACCTAAAATAACTTATGAAAGAAGCATTACGGTGAAGTGTAAGCTTCATATTTAGAATTAGCGAATACAAATAGTCCAGTGCAAGAGTTCTGGCTTGTTTGGTTTTCTCTCTAAGGGAAGGCATTTTTTTCCTTCAATGGCCCAAAATCTCTATCGAAGCCCCTACAGTAATTCTACAAAAGAGATTGATGATTCACTCCATACCGCTAACCTAAGTTGAATCTTGCTTCAGAAACAATACCTCCAGCTCGGCAAAGGACATGAAAGCAAGAGAATTATCGACAATCGAACAGTGTGTTAGTTTGGGACACCCTGTATACTCTGACTCAGACAATTTCAGATGACTTCCGGGGCAAACTGAAGCTCTAAAACTTCAGGGGGAATATTGATGCTGCTAGGTAGGGCGATGCCCACATATACGACCCAATAGGAGTGTCCGTCCCCAAAGTTTCAGAAGTTCAGTTTGCCTCGGTAGTCAGTGATTGTCTGGCAAGGGAAGCTTGTTTAGTCAAAGTGGCCATTCCAAATGAGAGCGTAACATATTGAAGGGCATAGAACGCTGATTCCAAATATGCCTTCCTTACCTGCAGAACGTTTTTGGAAGAGGAACAAAAAACTTTTTTGAAGCTAAAAAGTGATGTGCATTTGAGATACAGTAAGTTGCTAAAATCTTACTAGCCTTCAAATGATGCACCCAAGTAGGATATATTTATTTTAGAGTATATTCATGTGAATAAAGTGCTCTGATGATTATCACTGCTCCATTGAAGAGCTAGAAATAGTATTTTGGTTAGTTTTGTCCTACTTGCACATTAGATTTTTTGCTCGATAAGCGCTCATAACTCCTCGTCCATAAACGTTTTGCAGATATAGAAAGCAAATTTGAATTAGCATACCTAAAATATGATATACTAGCTGGCTTACCCGGCTCCGCCGTATCCGGACCAAACTTGGCACACATACATTTCGGGCCCCGGCGGGTGTCACAGTCCACTTTTCGTTATCGATCGATGTCGATTTTACCGATTTTTATCGATTTTTTTGCAGAGTTCACCTACAGGGCTAGGAGTTGGCACAGGGGGGAAGTGAGCATGGGGATTCCGAATACAATATTAGTTTTCAGAATTATCGATTACTTTTATTGATTTTATCGATTTTTTGTAAATTTTGACATGCGAGGCTGGGATTTTGCACAGGGGGTAATCGAGCATGCTGATTACGAACACAATATTAGTTTTCAGGATCGTCCATTACTTTTATCGATTTTATCGATTTTTTTGTAAAGTTTGACCTGCGGGGCTGGGAGTTTGCACAGGGGGGTAATCGAGCATGCAGATTACGAATACAATATTAGTTTTCAAGATCGTCCATTACTTTTATCGATTTTATCATTTTTGCAAAGTTTGAGCTAGGGGGCTGGAATTTGGCACAGGGGTGTAATCGAGCATGCTGATCACCCCCCTTGGGGATGATCAGCATGCTCGATTACCCCCCTGTGCCAACTCCCAGCCCCCTAGCTCAAACTTTGCAAAAAAATCGATAAAATCGATAAAAGTAATCGATAATCCCGAAAACCAATATTGTATTCGGAATCCCCATGCTCGATTACCCCCCTGTGCCAACTCCCAGCCCCCTAGCTCAAACTTTGCAAAAAAATCGATAAAATCGATAAAAGTAATCGATAATCCCGAAAACCAATATTGTATTCGGAATCCCCATGCTCGATTACCCCCCTGTGCGAACTCCCAGCCCCGTAGCTCAAACTTTGCAAAAAAATCGATAAAATCGATAAAAGTAATCGATAATCCTGAAAACCAATTTTGTATTCGGATTCCCCATGCTCGATTACCCCCCTGTGCCAACTCCCAGCCCCGTAGGTGAACTCAGCAAAAAAATCGATAAAATTCGATAAAATCGATATCGATCGGACGAAAAGTAGCCTATGACACCCGCCGGGGCCCGTAGTGTATGTGTGCCAAGTTTGGTCCGGATCGGTTCAGAAATGGAATTTTCTATTCGGAACATACGTACATACATACATACATACATACATACAGACAGACAAACAGACATTCAGCTTTATATATAAGATTAGGTTGTCTCATAATTAATGCACGTTTTTCTAACCTCTTTTTGACAGAACTGATTTTCAAAGAAAAAATTTTTTCTTCGAAACCTTTTATGTTGTCAAAAAGTCCGATTCCTCTAGTTTCTAATATGTGATTTCGTTTTCACAAATCTTTGTTAAAGCCGAAGTTCCACGTCTTCAAAGACAAGTGATTAAAATTTGAAACTCTTTCCCTTCACTCTTCTTGCTTTAAATCCATGAAAAGTAGACGGATTTTCTGCAAAAAATAGCATAACAATCGCGAAGCTTTGTGCTACAAAACGCCCGTCTGTATGAGATTTTTGAAAAATTTCGAGCTATGAAATCTTGTCTCAAACTTGGCTGGTCTGAGGCCGATCTAAGCAGCATAAAAATCTCAGGCAAAGAGCGACTGTATAAATTTCGCTATGTACACGTAGAGTAGATCTAGTACAACTAATGCTAGGAAAACGGCAGCATTTCATCGTCTTTTCGGAGAGAAAAAATTCAAAAAATCTCAAAAAGGCAATTTTTTAGATCTTCCAGAATACCGAAAAAATGGATACTTCCAGTTTTTTTGCAAAATTCTCTCACAGAAATATGCCGTAAAATTCAAACTTCACTCCATTGCACAACCGACCATCGGCTATATAATGAGCAAAGTCCGCGCGATCCTAGTATATTTTAGCGAAAGTTAAGCTCTCTCAAAGTATAGGTTTCTAAAAAAATGCTCGGGAATTTTTAAGGCTATAAAATCTTTCTTAAAGTGGCTGCGATCTAACAAAATCATGCGTTCTATAGTCAAAGGTTTGTTGTTTGGAGCAATTTTTATTGCGCTCAAAAAGATGGTTTGGGAAAAGAGTTATCTTGATTAGAAGTTGACATAAAACGTGCAATGATTATGAGACAACGTAATATATCCCATCTAACAAGGCCACATCGACTAATCATACATTCCTAGTGAGAAGGCATCATTAACTTACTGATAGGAGTAGAAACAGCAATAGTCATTGTAGTTTTCAATGTAACACATGTACATCATCTTTGTTACTACAAAATGTTCCCAAAATATTCAAGAATAATTTCTCAGCGTAGTAACTTTCTTGCTTGCTTTCGACTGAAATGCTGCGTGTAAGCTCACCGTCGGTTGCCTCATTCCACAACATTTCCTGCACTGTCAAGTATAGGTCGTTGAAACAAACAGCTACTTTTATGGTTAGGCTAACCAAAGGAAATACTATTTGAGCGTATATGACTGTTCTACAAGCGATCAGTGCTCTGTGGTGGATTAAGTATACTAAATGTTCTGCTACTGAGAAGCAAAGTGTTCAGGAACAAAACCGCAAGAAAACTGAAATCGTACCAAGTTATGATTTTGTTATTGTAGGGGTAAAGCTTGCCATTTTCACCGATAATTTTTTGGATTTCAAGGTGGGCACACCGTAATTGCCATTTGCTTCATGTGCCAAAAATTTCATTACAACACACTAACACTTTTGCAGAATCGTAGAAAACTAAAGGCTGCTGCATGACGAAGGCGCAATACCTTTGGGCGCGATCGCGGCTAAATTAGCCGCAGAGCGCGTGAGGCGCAGGATTTACAACGGCGAGAATGCGCGCGCGCCGCGTTCGCGTTCGCTCAACTGATACTGCTTCTGCGCCTTCGTCATGCAGCAGCGTTTAATTCTCAGAATGGAGTCTCTGAGCGCCGCGATGTCGTCTTTTGTGGTCACTCTTGTAGCAAGAATGAGCTGTTCTCTAACAAAACTTGGTTTAGACTCTGTGCTTCAAAAGGCGTGAGTCATTCTCGAATTCAAATCCGATCTAATCGTTCATTGCGCTTCCGCGGGAACGGGAATTGCGTCCTTATAATCACTTTTGTTGACGGATGAGATAGATTGATATTGCAAATTTTTTGTCTAAAATTCTTATTTTACGAAAAGTATGCTTTCCAAGCTTAATACTCGTGTCTATTTTTTTAATGTACAAGTGCAACCAACAAAGTTACTACTGCTAATCGGTTTAAACTCTCTTTCTTCTCAAAGCACCTTTTTTATACTTGTTAGCATCGGAATGCCTTTTCACAAATAGTTGAAAAACAGGCCTAGAGCTACAAATAAACTCGAAAAATACCCAGCTGCCATGGAGAATGGTTCGCGCCAAAGGCCTGCGAAACTATGCGAAAAACAATCAAATATATTTCGGACTATGAGTTTGTTTTGTTGTTTCAATCTGTATGAGTAATTCTATACCGAAGTTTAGTCGGTATCGTCGAAATAGCTTAGCATGTAAGCCTGCACTTTATGCGAGGGCGACGACACCCTTACTATTATTGAATTTTTTCTAGGGTAAATTCATATAATGTGTGCTAATGACTAGGACATATCAAGCCAAACCAAAACAGACAAGGAGACAAGGAGGTAGATTGCTGGGAATGAGTTGTGATGAACGTCACCACGTAAAGCGCATGGTATGCCCTATGCGTATTAATTCACAAATGACTTAAGAATATGGTGCTGCTCGAGTTTCTTTTGGGAACCGTCATGATAATAAGTGAGTTCCCAATGCATCATCAAAGAATTTCTTGTAAAAAATCTCAGAGGAATCGCAATTTGGCCAAACGGCCAAAATTGGCCTGACGAGAATCCGTGTTGCGACGATATCGCGTCACGTCTACGGCTAGCTAGTTGCTCCCTCCTCAATCTCTTCGCTTTCTGTGACAGCGCGCTTATGGCTGCGTTCATACTGATTCCCATGTTCTGGAACTGTTCCCGCACAGTTCTCGCACTGTGCTGAAACTGTGCGGGAACTGTGCGGGAACAGTTCCAGAACTGTGCTGCATGCGCTGCAGCCGCCCCGCACCGTTTTGAACGGCGGAAGTTGGAGAATTTTGACCGTTCTAAACGGTTTTTCTTCCAGATTTCGCTCATTTTGGCCTTAATCCTCTACCCCGCTTCCCTTTTTGATCAGCAGCACTGCGAACTCGAAGCGGGGTTGAAGAATGAGCGCTTTTCTGCGCCGTGTATTCGGAAAGATGGGCTATCGTGCGATTGTTCATTCTGTCTTCTTGTTTTTTGCTCAAAACTACTTCATTTGTTCCAGGAAGCGGTTGCCCAGTTTCCATAGCCATCTGCCACAAATTAGGGAGTAGGAGAAATCCTGAAATTGCATGAGTTGGGACGTGTCTCTTGTTTTTCATAATTTTGGGCGTTCTTAGCCTTGTTCGTTTTTCCATGTCGTTGCTTCTCCGTTCTTTCTTCTACCCCGCTTCTCCTAGTGATGAGAAAAGCTGTGAATTTGAAGCGGGGTTGAGGATTGAACGCTGTTCCGCTCCATGTATCCGGGAATATGGGCCTTCGTGCGCTCGTCCATTCTCTCATCGCTATTTTTGTTCAGACCTACTTCATGTGTACTAACAAGTTGCTGCGTAGTCTCGCATCGTGTTAAAATTGAAATAGGCAAGTCTCTAGAACACATGAAGTAGGTCTGAACAAAAATAGCGATGAGAGAATGGACGAGCGCGCGAAGGTCCATATTCCCGGATACATGGAGCAGAACAGCGTTCAATCCTCAACCCCGCTTCAAATTCACAGCTTTTCTCATCACTAGGAGAAGCTGGGTAGAAGAAAGAAGGAGAAGCAACGACATGGAAAAACGAACAAGGCTAAGAACGCCCAAAATTATGAAAAACAAGAGACACGTCCCAACTCATGCAATTTCAGGATTTCTCCTACTCCCTAATTTGTGGCAGATGGCTATGGAAACTGGGCAACCGCTTCCTGGAACAAATGAAGTAGTTTTGAGCAAAAAACAAGAAGACAGAATGAACAATCGCACGATAGCCCATCTTTCCGAATAACGGCGCAGAAAAGCGCTCATTCTTCAACCCCGCTTCGAGTTCGCAGTGCTGCTGATCAAAAAGGGAAGCGGGGTGGAGGATTAAGGCCAAAATGAGCGAAATCTGGAAGAAAAACCGTTGAGAACGGTCAAAATTCTCCAACTTTCGCCGTTCAAAACGGTGCGGGGCGGCTGCAGCGCATGCAGCACAGTTCTGGAACTGTTCCCGCACAGTTCCCGCACAGTTTCAGCACAGTGCGAGAACTGTGCGGGAACAGTTCCAGAACATGGGAATCAGTATGAACGCAGCCTATGCAGCGCAAACTCCTAAATTTGTGAGCGCGCAAATTCAGCCTTCGTCCTGATCCCGATTAGGGTAGACTGTGCATAGGTTGCTCGGAGAGCGCTTATTTCCTCAAAAGCACCGGCTTCGTTGCTAATTTGGATCCTAACAAGGAGGAGAAGAACAGTTTTAGAGCCAAAATGTTACCATATACTAAACTTTAGGTGTAGAATATATATATAGAACTTTTGAAAAACTTACGTAGAATGAAAGTTCTGCTTACCTCAGGTGAGCATTAGGTGGGAATTTCCCACCTAATTTGGAAACAAGTTAAGCACGCTCTCTGTTTGAATAAGTCTCTAAAATTTTTCGTACATTGTTCCTCAATTCAACTGCGCTACACCACCAAATTTCGTGCCATAGCGTCATCTGTGCGCTGCAAATGAGTCATTTTACTTTTGTGGCAGTGGGAAGTTTCCAAAGAAAGCTTGCCACAACCTTCAGTCACTAATTCTTCCATAACACTTTGCACTACGCTCTCCCTAGTCCATGTTTATACTCCAGATTCTTGGTCATATCGTTATGTGTGCGTTGTCGAAACATTTGGTTACGTATTAATGAAAGAAATTTGTGTTCTTGAAGATGACGCATGAGCAAGATCGTTTTGCATGTCAGTCGTGTAGCAATCCGTCGAGAGAGTTTATAGGCTATAACACCCAGCATCATTCGCGGGTTCCCATGAGCTCAGACGGCGCGCGCGCGACGCAACCAACGAAAATGGTATACGAGCGCGAAAGCGCATTTCTTCATTTGAATCTGTGGCTGGCTTGATTCGTCGCTTTTTCGACTATTTCTTGTTCGTATGTGTCTTAGACCTTCACTCTTAAAGGCAGTGTTTAGGTCAAATGGGAGGTGCTGAGGTCTTGACGCAGTGCAAGAGCAAGACTACGACTAACTCAAAAGTTCAAGTCCGATCGAAAAAAGGTGGATTCTGAAGCGAGAAAATCGCTTTGGAAGAAATTAGCGGTACTTCAATTTCAATCTCTAACAAGTTTTGATTATCATGTCAAAACCTGACAGAGGCGGGATTGGAGTATTGCCCCTTTCCAAAGCGATTTCCTCGCTTCAGAATCCACCTTTTTCGATCTATTTGAACTGTTGCGTTAGTTCAGGATCCCACTACGCCCCAGCTGACTTGAACAATGCCTCTAGGTTACTTTTGTTCGCGAATGGCTTACGTAATGTTTTGATTTTCTAAAAACGATAATGGCATCAACATTCTTCATCTTTATCTTTATCTATTACGCTCGAGTTGCACCGAAAAAAAAAGCGAGTGGAAAAGACCAACCAAGCCATACTACCTGAGAAAGTAATGATAAAAATATTATTACACTCAAATTCCTCAGATCCATTCGACGGTATAAGACGGAACAAATCTATGCTGCATAAGGACACTACATTTATCCAAGCGTGGAATCATTTTGTATCTAAAATAGCATTATGGAAAATAAATTTTGCCTTTATACCAAGTATCGAAATAGTCATAGGTATAGATGAACGTCTTAAACGTAAGCCGAGTCATATACGTAAGTGGGTGCATAGGTTATAAGAATGAGGCGATATATATAAAAAAAGGTGAAGTGTGACTGGCTGCCTAAAAACGATTGTTAGTATATAATAGCACCAAACACATATAAGGTAGATATGTAAGTCGTGACGGTAGAAATTAAGTCGCTAAACTGAGTAGTCAAAGCGAATTTAAGAATTTCTCATGATGACCGACATGGTGAAGTACTGTCTCATTTTGCATCCAATAAATCAGAGAAGTCAGATAAATATGTAGAACAAAATAACACCGGAGAATCAGAATCTGAAAAAAAAACAGCAACACCGAAGTAAAGCGAAAATGAAGTGAATAAAAAAATTATTCAAACCAAAATTCGAGACAAAATTCCTCAAGCTCAACCCTGAAAAAGGAACGAAAACGAAAAAAACGAAGGATATAACTTACAGTCAAAAAGCTCAGAGAAAACATTTTAACAAAGCATTTTTTTTTTGAATGAGTGGCTTGTTTTAGCAGCTAAGAGTTTTGCAGGTAATCTACGAAACCACTGAGCCTCGCGATAAAAAAGGCGACTGGAGAGTCCTGCATGAAACATTCTTAGGTCTAAGATCATGGGGATTGGAACCTCCAAGTCGTTGCTGGCCTGGAGGTCAATCTCCTTGCACAAAATTTGGATGCAGAAGGTGCCAGTTATAAGTCTTCTGCAACTTAGCGAATTCAACCCTGTTATCTTGGGGATTCTTCGTAGTCAGACAATGTCTCCTAGGAGGTTTTCTGAGACATTCGAGATATTAGCATACGTTTGAAAATTCGTTTAACTTTTCCAACTTTCAAAACACCTTTCTTGAGCGTTGGATTCCAAATCTCAGAGCAATATTTCAAGAGTGGAATCACATGTATGTTAACACGTTGACGACGGTGTCGCGCAATGGTGCGCGACAGGCAGTCTGTCCCTGTGGACGATGTCGCGCAATGGTGCGCGACACCCTAAACATCATTTTAATGTGCACAATGGCTCCAATTTGTGTTCATATAATCAAGTTAGGCTCGAAAGTATTTCATGTTGGCCCCGCCCCCTTTTTGGCAAACTCCGCCCACTCCATTGCCCTCTACAAAAAACTTTCCTCGTTCTCAAATCGCATAGAAAAGCTCATAGATGACAGGGGAACCTAATCTTGATGTCGACCCCGCCCCCTCTAATGCAGGCTCTACCCCCTCGATGGCAAGCTTCGCCCACTTTTCAAAAATGCCGGTTTTTGCACGAATTCATCGATTTTGAGCAATTTCCAGCATTTTTGAGAAGTGGGCGGGGCTTGCCAAAAGTGGGCGGAGCTGCCCCGCCCACTTGCATTTGTGTATCTCACGCATAAATGCATGCATACATATGTGCAGCCGGCTGTGAAAATGCCCGGAAACGGTTCGTCCACAGGGACAGGCCTTCAAAAAATGGCTCGTCGTCAACGTGTTAAACAGTCTAGTCAGAATTGTTTTATCAGTCGAGTGGATATTTCGAAAAATGCAAGTAATTTCGAGTACGATTTCTTAGCTGCATAATCGATATGATCAGCAAAACTTAGTCGAGAATCTATCAGAATTCTCAGGTCCTTAGTTACTGGACTCATCATTAGTTCAACTCCATTATCATGATTCATGGCAATAAAACGTTCCACGTGTAAGAAAGAACATTTTCAGGAATTCATCTCAGTCTATTACTTATAAGCCAGATATTCAATATTTCGATAGAAGCTTGAACAGAAACATGCGCATTGCGATGATTTTCTTCATTCAAAAGCCTACAGTTTGATATCATCAGCGTAATGCATTTTAAATTCATCCGAGTTCAAAACGTCAGGGAGTTCGATGGTAAAAATCAAAGACAGTAGAGCCAATAGGTCTCCACCCTGAGGGACACCTCTTGAGCAGTGATAATGTCTAGAAAGAGCCTGTTCTACTTTAACGGTCATAAATCCGTCTTGAAAATAGGACCTAAACTAATTAAGTGTTGGCCAGAAATTTCGAAACGTTGTTTCTTGGGGAATCTTATCAAACGCTTTTGAAAGATCAATATGAATGATATCTCAAACCAGAGTTGAGAGCCTTTTCTCTAATCAAAATTAGTCTTAACTAAATTAGTAGTGGAACAAAACCATGGGGTTTAGGAGGAAGTTATTCCCTCTTGATCCAGCAAAAAAGTTTATTTCTTGTGAATTTTTCATTACCTTGATAGAAATTCGTAATAAACTTACGGAACGAAAATCAGAGATTTGTCAGCAGTGGAGTTTTGGGTATAGGCATACCTTCGATTGTTTAGAGATAGGGCCTCTAAAGTGAAGGTTGTTTGATTGTTTGAATGTCTGCCTCTCATAAGAAGTGAAGGTTGTTTATAGAAACTTTGAGAAGAAAAAAATGAAAAACAGATGGCAAAAGCAAAAGAAACTCTTGAAAACCGGAGAAAAACGTTGCAATGAGTTTACCATCTTTCACTTGGCGGCATATTGAAGTCAGGTTTTCGCTGCAGGACAAGACAATCCACAATACGGGGTCTATTTTTGATGCCTCCTTTAAATCTTTGCCCCCTTTTTGTTGTTACTGTTTCCTACGACGTTGTCTGAAATGTTGCGCTCATTATTCTAAGCAATAATAGCCTAAGCAAGAAAAAGATCGTTGCGAAAACACTGAAAGAGAAAAGGGAGAAAAAACGCACTTTTTACGATTCTTCACAAAAAACCGCCATAAGTGGAGAACTGAGCTTGGCGACGTTGTCTACATCTACATTACAGACAGAAGCAAGATCTGTCGAGTGCAGTGCAGTGCAAAAAAACGTGAAAAGAGTCGAACTAAAAAATAAACAAGAAATTTTCGGAAACACGGTTTTTGCCAGATTTCTTGCTCAAATCCAAAAATAAACTTCTGCGACGTTGTCATCGTGAAACTAGAGATCAAGAGCTTCAACATGATATACAGTTTGCTAGAATTAAGTTGGAAACGACGAAGAAAAGCGTACCAAAGACATATGCTCCGCCGTTTGAGGTAGCTAGGTTGCTCGCAGACGCACTCAAGCAGCGGAGACAGACCAGAGCCGACGGGGAATTCGGCTCCTTTGCAGATCTCGGCGGGGTCTTAACGAAACCCTGTAATACTATATATCGTTGTGATCCTCATGACACGACCAGGTGCATCGACAACGTCGCGGATGTTGGAAATTTCTCCATAACGAGATAAACCAGCATTTGAGTGGCGAAAAATTCCCAAGGAATTTTCAAATAAAAACTTTCTTCTTAAGCAGAAAAGGCTGCAAAGACACAACACTTCTGTTTTCTGAGCTTTTTTGTAAAATACCACTTACTATACTCGCCTCATTCACGCTCACTCCTATATAGTTATGTCTTAATATCCGGGGCGAAGCCCCGGATAACTTCTGGTCTTTTTTCCAAGTGAAGATTGTGCTCTATCATGACGCTCAAAGTGAAGGTTACCAGAGTGCATGGCTCCATTTATCGAAGGTATGGGTATAGGAATGGCTATAGCCTCCTTCCACATACTAGAAACACCACAGAAATTCACTGAGAGATTGAAAGTATTATTAAGAGGCCTGGACCTTGTTGACTATACTAACAAGCTTAAGCTGTTTTTTGTAGACTTGTAACATTTCCTCGCCTGTTGGCGAAGCTAATACTCAACGTTTCTCATCTTGGGTCATTCTTCTGCGCAAATTGTATTGGTGAAGCAAGATCCACGCAAAAGGTGAGCTTTGAATAGACCTAATCGCCATTAGTATACAGAAGAGAAAATGTCTTTTACTAAACGAGGGCGATTATTCATAGGCCTGCCAATCCGATATACTTCGCATGGGCTACAGTCAAGGTCAAGTGCATCAAGTAAATCGTCCTCAGATCACTCACACACTCATTGGCACGGAGTCCTTGTAGTGCTTCCGCGATGCCACGAATTACTACAGTCCTGGTGCACTTTTACTGCCTCATAAATCTGGAGAGGTTGGACAGACTTTATCAACTATTGGACGTGTTTCCTCTCTCTAGTGCACTGAATGAGGTCACTTGAGCGGTCAGGTTCCATAGGACCAGAGTTGTCTACAGAACATGCGGAGCTCCTAGTATTGAAGGTTTGAGTACAGGAAGTTCTTTTGCAGACGCTTTTTGACTTGGCAGCATGTTGGATATGTCAAACCAATTCGTCCACGTGGAATGATGATAGATAAAACTAGCTGGCTTACCCGGCTCCGCCCGGCCCTGTCAATGCTATGATTAAGGTTTTATCCCTATCCCTGTAGAATCTTTCATTGTGCCCACTTCTACATGCGATTCCCTATTCCCACTGTGTTAGTATTTAACATGCCCACCTACCTCCCTCAACAACCCCCAGCTCAAACTTTGCGAAAAAAAACAATAAAATTGATAAAAGTGATGATACTTCTAAAAACTGATGGCGCTAACGGCTATCCGGGCCCCAAAATGTTAAAGTGATGGATCTTGCTTAAACTCGGTATATGGGGTTTATTCGAGCCGCTGATGACAAATATCGTAGTCATTTCGCGCGATAGCGCGATTTTCTGGGTTTACGGTGGGTACACGTAAGAAACTGTGATCATGGATTTTGCTGGAACTTTGCTAAGGGGTACTAATTGACATGCTGATTACAAATATCATACTCCTTCGACATTTTGGGGAGTTTCCACTGAGTTATGATAGGTATACTGCAGAGGGGCAAAATCTCAGTTTTGGCCGAAATCCGGTCTAGAGAGATTCGACCTTCTGACCACGATTAAAACACTCTCCCTGCGTATTGAGACGACCTTCTGACCACGATTAAAACACTCTCCCTGCGTATTGAGACCTTTTCGCAAAGTTACGGTACGTACATGGCGGCGGGTAAAAATCATGAACCTGCCTGAAACCTTGGCAGAGAATTACCTAAAGTGCCGTTTCAAGAATGTTGTGCTTAATCCCCACGATAAAGGCGATTTGTGTGGTATAAAAGTTTCCCACGACCGTAATGCTTTCCTTATAAAACCAATGCCGCGCGCGATACACCCTTCGGCGGCTTTTGCCTAACAAGGGAATGGTCAAAAGTCGAAGTGGCCAATCCATACAAGTGCATACCATTCGATGCACCATAAAATGCTGATTTCAAATCTCTCTTCCATATCTGCAGAGCGCCTTTGCAGGCGAAGTTATGAGCAGCTTTAATGCGAAAAAATTGTGCATAAAAATTGCCAAATTGAGCACACTATTGCTCTTTCAGCTCATCTCTAGGTACGGGCATATAAAGTATTGCTTAGTACAGCCTAGTTGCATGTTTTGGTCCAACACTGAGCCGAGAATGGCTTTGTACGGCCAAGTCTGCACTTAACACGTTCAATTTCTCAGCAAAATAATGGCCTTTAACGGCTTATAATTTCGTCCACAAAAGCGCTCTGCAGATATGGAAGGCAGATTTAGAGTCAGCGTTTCATGCTGCATCTAATGGCATGCAGCTTGTACGGATTGGCCACTTCGACTTCTGACCATTCCCTTGTAAGCAAAAACAGGGTGAGGGAGATTTGCCGCGTGCGTTACACGTTGGAACAGGTTATCAGGATGGCGCTGGAGACCGCCATGCAAAAAGACCTTTTCCCCATTTCGTGAATATCTGTGATCTAAGTTGGCCCGAAAGCGAAAAAATGTCCATTCAAACCCTGCAACTCACCATAACTCCGCTAATGCGTTATGACAGCGAACAAGCATCATATTCATAAGCGGTATACTTGTGATCCGTTACAAGTAAGGTTTTGAGCAAATCTGGAACTTCGACCCATCTACCACCGTAACCCAAGAAAATGCACTATCCTGCAAAATTAGCATGATATTCATGTTCAGCGCGCTAAATGACTACACTAGACGAAGTTTAAAGTAAATCTATGTTTTCGACCCCATACCGTATAACCACCATGACTCTTTGAAAAGGTCTCAACATGCAGAGAGAGTATGAATTTCGTAATCTGCTTGTCGAATAAGTTCTCTGTACCGAAACTCAGCCGAATTCATGAATTTGACTTCCTAACACCTATCGTAACCACCCGGGGAGAAGTTCTGCAAAGAAAGTGTGACATCTGTAATCAGCATGTAAGATAAGCCTTATACACGAAGACTGAGCAAGACCTAAGACAAAAAGATTTTGGGGCCCGTATAGCCGAGTAGCGCCAAACTAATATTGTACTCGTAATCAGCATGCTCAATTACCCAAACTCCTAGCCCCGTAGCTCAAACTTTGCAAAAAATCGATAAAATCGATATCGATCGATGACGAAAAGTGGTCTATGACACCCGCCCGGTTCTAAAATGTATGTGTGCAACGTCTGGCCCGGATCGGTTCAGAAATGGAATTTTCCATTCGGAATACGTACAGGCAGACATACACACATACAGACAGATATACACAGAAATTCAGCTTTATAAAATTAAGAAAAAATGACAGATTTGACGAAGACGGATGATAGCTGAATTGAGAAAGCACAAATTTGGGTTTCGAAATTATCACCATAACAAAAGGTGCAGAATGATAGAACTAGGGAAATCGATAAGGTTTGTGAACATAAGTGATGAAGACAGACAGCACACAAGATCGGCCGCTCAAGACGGACGCACGAGATAGAAAGATATTACATAAATTATACATTCTATTATACCACTATTATTATTCTCAATATACATGATACTCTTGTAACTTTTTTTTCACTATCGCTAGCATAAGAGACAGATTAATTTGTACAATCGCGATTCATGTGACACTATGATCCATTTATTAACAATAAGTAAAAATAGCGTATTGCACACCTTGTTTGATAATTTCGAACATATTTTGCCTCCAGTTTTCATATTAAACCATATCATATGTGACAAAGCACAACTATCAAGTGTGCGTAGCGTTTGCGAGTCTTAATGCCAAAGAGAAACTTCTTCAAGCTCATGCAAAAAACCATACATTCTTCACTCGAGTGGTCATCAAGCGAAGGGCATGCCATCATCCAAATTGTCCTATGTAGTCAGGACAAAAACTCCAAACGAAACCGAATGTTTAGCTAGAGGAAGAACATGACTTCAGAAAGAGCATTCAAATGCCGAGGCAAAACGCTAGCCTCTGCGCGCGGCTGCCATTTCCTCCGCATGCGGTGCGCGCACGCGCACTGGGAGGGCGTGCTGGAGTTCCTAGCACCTTTCCTCGCACCAGGTTCGAGGAAAGGTTGTAGTTGCATGAGCTTGAAGAAGTTTCTCTTTGGCATTAAGACTCGCAAGGGATCTAGCACCTCCGAGCTTCAGAGGCCAGGTCACGCCCTGTGCTCCACCCACTTACTGGTCTCATTGTGAAGTGTGCAAGCAGCGAGAGAATAAACTTAGTATTGAGGTAATAAGAGAGAAAAATGGAGAATAAACGAGAAACATAGTTATCATTTCTCAAGTGAGGAGCATGCAAACTTCTGCTACGCTATCCTTTTAAAAATAAGCACTGAACATTATTCTCTGAAAAGATAAATAGCACAGAATTTTTTGTATAGAAAACTCGGTCATTCAAATTGTCAGAGAATCCAGTTGATGAACTGTAAATTCCTGGTCATCTGATTGAAGTGATTTAGCATTACAAGTTGAATAACTGAATGACCAGAAGTGGTTCAGAATCCTATCACCTTCTCAACATTAAAATTATTTTGAATATATTAAAGTTTTTGAACAAACAACTCAACGCTTTTTCAAGTAGTTATGATATTTGAACATATATACTTTCATGCTTTCATTGTCATTATATTAGGTTGTCCGGAAATTAATGTCCGTTTTGAATCTCAACCGCAACAAGTCATACACTTTTCATTCCTAAATAGCTTTCAAGGTACCATTCGATAGAGCAAAGCAAGCTCTACAAGATGGCTATCTTGCTTCAACAGCAGCTCTGATCCACCTCGAGTTTCGAGCCAAAAACTAAAAAGATTCAACTCCCCGAAAAATCGAGAAAAATCACAACTTAGTTCATAAGAATCCTGCAAATATTCTAACTTGCTCACGTAAAGACTATCCACATAAGGCATATATGTACGCCATTGCCGTATTTTTTCCTCTGTTAGAAATCAAAAAAACGAAAATATTCATGCTTTTGCCAAAGTGAGGCTGTATCGTCCCCACATAAGTAGATGTGTACTGCAAATCTGTAGAAGTAACAAACGTAAATTTTCGGCTCTCTACAAGCTTCAGTTCTCGAGAAATATCAAATATAGCTTTCATTAGTCAGGTGGTCCAAACTAAAATTCAAATTTCTCGAGAACTAAAGCTTGTAGAGAGCTGAAAAATTACATTTATACTTCTACAGATTTGTAGTATGCAACTACCTATGTGGGGACAGCACAGCACCGCTTTGGCAAATACACGAAAAATTTTGTTTTTTCGATTTCTAACAGAGGAAAAAATACGGCAAAGGCGTACCTATATGCCTTATGTGGATAGTCTTTACGTGAGCAAGTTAGAATATTTGTAAAATTCTTACGAACTGAGTTATGATTTTTCTTGATTTTTCGGGCAGTTGAATCTTTTTAGTTTTTGGCTCGAAACTCAAGGTGGATCAGAGCTGCTGTTGAAGCAAGATAGCCATCTTGTAGAGCTTGCTTTGCTCTATCGAATGGTACCTTGGAAGCTATTCAGGAATAAAAAGTGGACGACTTGTTGCAGTTGAAATTCTAAACGGACATTAATTTCTGGACAATCTAATATATGTATTTTATATATGTATTTCAATGAGTCTTTCATTCCGACACTAATAATCAATATCTTAATTATCAAAATCAATTTTTGCATGTAGTATTTCCTGCAATCGATGTATTATATAATACCGAGCTTCGGTCGCATGTGTGATTAGAGAGTTGGCTAAGAGTATCAAGTACGACACTAAATTTGCAAGCTATTTTGATTTGCTATAATTCTTAAATGAACTTCAGAACTTGCGTGTAATTGACTAACTTTTCTGTTACGTACTGTGATTGGAAGGGCGGCGTGGCAGGAGTTCTCAAAGCCTGGCCGCTTTTCCTCGCAGGGGTACTTGGCACTATCAAAAATCCCTTGAAAGACATCACACCTTCTCGGGGGCCAAAGGGGCGGCTCCGCCCATCATTCCTCCTTCTAGGTGCCCTCATTATGAATTTTGTGCACGCATTGTAACATGTGTATTGTTTTTGAAGATAATAGCACTGAAATTAGGGAACAATAATTTTACATTAAGGGTTTAGAATGCATAGATGACTGCAGCTGAGTTTCAGGTATTTCGAGTTGCGTCTTACTTCCGTTTCGGATAGAATGACGTTCTCCCAAAATTCTGTAAGTGCTTGCGCTTGAGTAAGTTTGTGAAGCATATCGTAGTAATACAAATCAAGCAGAAGTTATGAGTCTTCAGTATATAACGGATAAGTCAATTAGACCCAAGTTCTATGTTTACCTAAGAATTACAGCAAACTGAAATAACTTGCAAATTTAGAGTCGTATTTGAAACTCTTAGCCAGCTATTCAATACACATGCAACCAAACCTTGGTATTCTAGTACATCGACTGTAGGAGATGCTACACTACACTTAAGAATTGGTGATAATTGAATCTTATTGATCACTAGCGACCCTACGGGTCGCTAGCAAGTGGGTAGAGGCAGATACAATATAAGGGCTTAGTTGTGATTTTAAATATTTCTAAATAAGTTTCCTATGCCTTTGCTGAGAACATCATCATTCTACAGAAGGAGGACTGTTCGAAGAAGCAATAATCTCCACAAATCATTCAGCATTTCTCGAAATTCCTGCTGCAACCATGCATGGGGTATTATTTTTCTCGCGTTTACCACGCTCTTTCTGCAAATTTCCCCTCCTCACAGAGACACTCAGATACCCCCCCCCCCCAGACAGCAACGAAATCAATCGTCTAAGAACTTTGTCAGAAAATCCTTCAATATTTTCGCCAAAGGAATATGAAGCTTTACTACAAAAGGAGATCCCTCCCCAAAAAGCACGACTACTGAGCCACCTAAAGACCGTCAATTATAAGAATTGCATGAACGTACAAAATCTGTTTTCCTGCCCGATCAAGTTGCCCTACGTGCCGCTTGAAGACCATTTATTATAAGGACTGCCCCAAACGTACAAAAATCTGTTCTGCCCGATCAAGTTGCCCTACGTGCCGCTTACAGACCGTTTAAAAATTATAAGAACTGTCCCAAACGTACAAAAATCTGTTCTGCCCGATCAAGTTGCCCTACGTGCCGCTTGAAGACCATTCAAAAATTATAAGGACTGCCCCAAACGTACAAAAATCTGTTTTCCTGCCCGATCAAGTTGCCCTACGTGCCGCTTGAAGACCATTTAAAATTATAAGAACTGCCCCAAACGTACAAAAATCTGTTCCGCCCGATCAAGTTGCCCTACGTGCCGCTTGAAGACCATTTAAAATTATAAAGACTGCCCCAAACGTACAAAAATCTGTTCTGCCCGATCAAGTTGCCCTACGTGCCGCTTGAAGACCATTTAAAATTATAAGGACTGCCCCAAACGTACAAAAATCTGTTCTGCCCGATCAAGTTGCCCTACGTGCCGCTTACAGACCGTTTAAAAATTATAAGGACTGCCCCAAACGTACAAAAATCTGTTTTCCTGCCCGATCAAGTTGCCCTACGTGCCGCTTGAAGACCATTTAAAATTATAAGAACTGCCCCAAACGTACAAAAATCTGCTCTGCCCGATCAAGTTGCCCTACGTGCCGCTTGAAGATAATTTAAAATTATAAGGACTGCCCCAAACGTACAAAAATCTGTTCTGCCCGATCAAGTTGCCCTACGTGCCGCTTGAAGACCATTTAAAATTATAAGAACTGCCCCAAACGTACAAAAATCTGTTCTGCCCGATCAAGTTGCCCTACGTGCCGCTTGAAGACCATTTAAAATTATGAGAACTGCCCCAAACGTACAAAAATCTGTTCAGCCCGATCAAGTTGCCCTACGTGCAGCTTGAAGACCATTTAAAATTATAAGGACTGCCCCAAACGTACAAAAATCTGTTCTGCCCGATCAAGTTGCCCTACGTGCCGCTTACAGACCGTTTAAAAATTATAAGGACTGCCCCAAACGTACAAAAATCTGTTTTCCTGCCCGATCAAGTTGCCCTACGTGCCGCTTGAAGACCATTTAAAATTATAAGAACTGCCCCAAACGTACAAAAATCTGCTCTGCCCGATCAAGTTGCCCTACGTGCCGCTTGAAGATAATTTAAAATTATAAGGACTGCCCCAAACGTACAAAAATCTGTTCTGCCCGATCAAGTTGCCCTACGTGCCGCTTGAAGACCATTTAAAATTATAAGAACTGCCCCAAACGTACAAAAATCTGTTCTGCCCGATCAAGTTGCCCTACGTGCCGCTTGAAGACCATTTAAAATTATGAGAACTGCCCCAAACGTACAAAAATCTGTTCAGCCCGATCAAGTTGCCCTACGTGCAGCTTGAAGACCATTTAAAATTATAAGAACTGCCCCAAACGTACAAAAATCTGTTCTGCCCGATCAAGTTGCCCTACGTGCCGCTTGAAGACCATTTAAAATTATAGGGACTGCCCCAAACGTACAAAAATCTGTTTTCCTGCCCGATCAAGTTGCCCTACGTGCCGCTTGAAGACCATTTAAAAATTATAAGGAGTGCCCCAAACGTACAAAAATCTGTTCTGCCCGATCAAGTTGCCCTACGTGCCGCTTGAAGACCATTTAAAATTATAAGGACTGCCCCAAACGTACAAAAATCTGTTCTGCCCGATCAAGTTGCCCTACGTGCCGCTTACAGACCGTTTAAAAATTATAAGAACTGCCCCAAACGTACAAAAATCTGCTCTGCCCGATCAAGTTGCCCTACGTGCCGCTTGAAGATAATTTAAAATTATAAGGACTGCCCCAAACGTACAAAAATCTGTTCTGCCCGATCAAGTTGCCCTACGTGCCGCTTGAAGACCATTTAAAATTATAAGAACTGCTCCAAACGTACAAAAATCTGTTCTGCCCGATCAAGTTGCCCTACGTGCCGCTTGAAGACCATTTAAAATTATGAGAACTGCCCCAAACGTACAAAAATCTGTTCAGCCCGATCAAGTTGCCCTACGTGCAGCTTGAAGACCATTTAAAATTATGAGAACTGCCCCAAACGTACAAAAATCTGTTCTGCCCGATCAAGTTGCCCTACGTGCCGCTTGAAGACCATTTAAAATTATAGGGACTGCCCCAAACGTACAAAAATCTGTTTTCCTGCCCGATCAAGTTGCCCTACGTGCCGCTTGAAGACCATTTAAAAATTATAAGGAGTGCCCCAAACGTACAAAAATCTGTTCTGCCCGATCAAGTTGCCCTACGTGCCGCTTGAAGACCATTTAAAATTATAAGGACTGCCCCAAACGTACAAAAATCTGTTCTGCCCGATCAAGTTGCCCTACGTGCCGCTTGAAGACCATTTAAAATTATAAGAACTGCCCCAAACGTACAAAAATCTGTTCTGCCCGATCAAGTTGCCCTACGTGCCGCTTGAAGACCATTTAAAATTATGAGAACTGCCCCAAACGTACAAAAATCTGTTCAGCCCGATCAAGTTGCCCTACGTGCAGCTTGAAGACCATTTAAAATTATAAGAACTGCCCCAAACGTACAAAAATCTGTTCTGCCCGATCAAGTTGCCCTACGTGCCGCTTGAAGATAATTTAAAATTATAAGGACTGCCCCAAACGTACAAAAATCTGTTCCGCCCGATCAAGTTGCCCTACGTGCCGCTTGAAGACCATTTAAAATTATAAAGACTGCCCCAAACGTACAAAAATCTGTTCTGCCCGATCAAGTTGCCCTACGTGCCGCTTGAAGACCATTTAAAATTATAAGGACTGCCCCAAACGTACAAAAATCTGTTCTGCCCGATCAAGTTGCCCTACGTGCCGCTTACAGACCGTTTAAAAATTATAAGGACTGCCCCAAACGTACAAAAATCTGTTTTCCTGCCCGATCAAGTTGCCCTACGTGCCGCTTGAAGACCATTTAAAATTATAAGAACTGCCCCAAACGTACAAAAATCTGCTCTGCCCGATCAAGTTGCCCTACGTGCCGCTTGAAGATAATTTAAAATTATAAGGACTGCCCCAAACGTACAAAAATCTGTTCTGCCCGATCAAGTTGCCCTACGTGCCGCTTGAAGACCATTTAAAATTATAAGAACTGCCCCAAACGTACAAAAATCTGTTCTGCCCGATCAAGTTGCCCTACGTGCCGCTTGAAGACCATTTAAAATTATGAGAACTGCCCCAAACGTACAAAAATCTGTTCAGCCCGATCAAGTTGCCCTACGTGCAGCTTGAAGACCATTTAAAATTATAAGAACTGCCCCAAACGTACAAAAATCTGTTCTGCCCGATCAAGTTGCCCTACGTGCCGCTTGAAGACCATTTAAAAATTATAAGGAGTGCCCCAAACGTACAAAAATCTGTTCTGCCCGATCAAGTTGCCCTACGTGCCGCTTGAAGACCATTTAAAATTATAAGGACTGCCCCAAACGTACAAAAATCTGTTCTGCCCGATCAAGTTGCCCTACGTGCCGCTTACAGACCGTTTAAAAATTATAAGAACTGCCCCAAACGTACAAAAATCTGCTCTGCCCGATCAAGTTGCCCTACGTGCCGCTTGAAGATAATTTAAAATTATAAGGACTGCCCCAAACGTACAAAAATCTGTTCTGCCCGATCAAGTTGCCCTACGTGCCGCTTGAAGACCATTTAAAATTATAAGAACTGCCCCAAACGTACAAAAATCTGTTCTGCCCGATCAAGTTGCCCTACGTGCCGCTTGAAGACCATTTAAAATTATGAGAACTGCCCCAAACGTACAAAAATCTGTTCTGCCCGATCAAGTTGCCCTACGTGCCGCTTACAGACCGTTTAAAAATTATAAGAACTGCCCCAAACGTACAAAAATCTGCTCTGCCCGATCAAGTTGCCCTACGTGCCGCTTGAAGATAATTTAAAATTATAAGGACTGCCCCAAACGTACAAAAATCTGTTCTGCCCGATCAAGTTGCCCTACGTGCCGCTTGAAGACCATTTAAAATTATAAGAACTGCCCCAAACGTACAAAAATCTGTTCTGCCCGATCAAGTTGCCCTACGTGCCGCTTGAAGACCATTTAAAATTATGAGAACTGCCCCAAACGTACAAAAATCTGTTCAGCCCGATCAAGTTGCCCTACGTGCAGCTTGAAGACCATTTAAAATTATGAGAACTGCCCCAAACGTACAAAAATCTGTTCTGCCCGATCAAGTTGCCCTACGTGCCGCTTGAAGACCATTTAAAATTATAGGGACTGCCCCAAACGTACAAAAATCTGTTTTCCTGCCCGATCAAGTTGCCCTACGTGCCGCTTGAAGACCATTTAAAAATTATAAGGAGTGCCCCAAACGTACAAGAATCTGTTCTGCCCGATCAAGTTGCCCTACGTGCCGCTTGAAGACCATTTAAAATTATAAGGACTGCCCCAAACGTACAAAAATCTGTTCTGCCCGATCAAGTTGCCCTACGTGCCGCTTGAAGACCATTTAAAATTATAAGAACTGCCCCAAACGTACAAAAATCTGTTCTGCCCGATCAAGTTGCCCTACGTGCCGCTTGAAGACCATTTAAAATTATGAGAACTGCCCCAAACGTACAAAAATCTGTTCAGCCCGATCAAGTTGCCCTACGTGCAGCTTGAAGACCATTTAAAATTATAAGAACTGCCCCAAACGTACAAAAATCTGTTCTGCCCGATCAAGTTGCCCTACGTGCCGCTTGAAGACCATTTAAAATTATGAGAACTGCCCCAAACGTACAAAAATCTGTTCAGCCCGATCAAGTTGCCCTACGTGCAGCTTGAAGACCATTTAAAATTATAAGAACTGCCCCAAACGTACAAAAATCTGTTCTGCCCGATCAAGTTGCCCTACGTGCCGCTTGAAGACCATTTAAAATTATGAGAACTGCCCCAAACGTACAAAAATCTGTTCAGCCCGATCAAGTTGCCCTACGTGCAGCTTGAAGACCATTTAAAATTATAAGAACTGCCCCAAACGTACAAAAATCTGTTCTGCCCGATCAAGTTGCCCTACGTGCCGCTTGAAGACCATTTAAAATTATAGGGACTGCCCCAAACGTACAAAAATCTGTTTTCCTGCCCGATCAAGTTGCCCTACGTGCCGCTTGAAGACCATTTAAAAATTATAAGGAGTGCCCCAAACGTACAAAAATCTGTTCTGCCCGATCAAGTTGCCCTACGTGCCGCTTGAAGACCATTTAAAATTATAAGGACTGCCCCAAACGTACAAAAATCTGTTCTGCCCGATCAAGTTGCCCTACGTGCCGCTTACAGACCGTTTAAAAATTATAAGGACTGCCCCAAACGTACAAAAATCTGTTTTCCTGCCCGATCAAGTTGCCCTACGTGCCGCTTGAAGACCATTTAAAATTATAAGAACTGCCCCAAACGTACAAAAATCTGCTCTGCCCGATCAAGTTGCCCTACGTGCCGCTTGAAGACCATTTAAAATTATGAGAACTGCCCCAAACGTACAAAAATCTGTTCAGCCCGATCAAGTTGCCCTACGTGCAGCTTGAAGACCATTTAAAATTATAAGAACTGCCCCAAACGTACAAAAATCTGTTCTGCCCGATCAAGTTGCCCTACGTGCCGCTTGAAGACCATTTAAAATTATAGGGACTGCCCCAAACGTACAAAAATCTGTTTTCCTGCCCGATCAAGTTGCCCTACGTGCCGCTTGAAGACCATTTAAAAATTATAAGGAGTGCCCCAAACGTACAAAAATCTGTTCTGCCCGACCAAGTTGCCCTACGTGCCGCTTGAAGACCATTTAAAATTATAAGGACTGCCCCAAACGTACAAAAATCTGTTCTGCCCGATCAAGTTGCCCTACGTGCCGCTTGAAGACCATTTAAAATTATAAGGACTGCCCCAAACGTACAAAAATCTGTTCTGCCCGATGCAATTGCCCTATGTGCCGCTTATACACCTATACCTAGTTGAAAGCACAAGCGGGACCCATTACACAAGCAAAAGCAAGGCTGTTATTAGATAAACGTTTCCAAAAGTATCAGCGAAACCAAGTTACTCACGCGCTCTCTTGTCTACATGTGGAAGCAAGACGATGATAAAGTGACTGTTCTTTGTTAGAGCATTTTTACAAGAGTTGGAAACTTGGATGAATTTAGCTCAAATCACGCTGTTACGCAATTTGGCATCATTTCAGCAACTAATACGAGTACAACATATTTGAAAGACACATTCTGGGATAACAAGCTCGAAAAAAAAGCAGCTACAAATAACCACCCGACACCCGGACACTGGCGACCCAGTCTCAAAATCATTGCGACCTCATGATTGCCTTTCGAAATACGTGTGACCCCTTACGAAAATATGCTTAGTCACTCGTTATGAAATTTGGCAGCGCTCCAAAACGCATGCCACTTGGCAGCAATCCAATTCCAAAGATCAGTGTATTTCATCATAATTTTTACGTCTGCGGCCTCCTCGTTTGCCATGATCCAACTATCGGGCGGCTTAATGGGTAAACAACGAAATCGTTATATATTACGTAGTGATTAAAGTAGTCCGAATAAAAAACTCATTGAACATATATGATGGCAGACGAAAATAGGCAAGTGTATGTGTTCAGCAGTGGCTTACCGTGTGTTCAGCAGTGGCGTACCGAGGGGGGACGGGGGGGGGGGGGGGGGCGCCCCTCCCACCCTGGAGAACGGGTCGCGAAATTTTTGGAAGTTACTTACATGAGTTAAAAAATTTGCAAGTGACTTGTTTGTTTTTGTAAGCAATTAAAATAATTTTTAAAAATTTTTAAAAATTCAAATTAGCCTTATAAAAGAATTTTTTCGGGTTTTCGCCACTGGTGTTCAGATATCCTAACCACTAAAAAAGCGTTGAGCTGCTTTTTCGGGAACTTTGATATACTCCATTCGAAATAGGTAATTCTAACGTTGAAAAGGTATTAGGGTTCTACACCACTTCGTCACTCAGTTATTCAACTCCTGATGCTGAATCACTTCAAGATGACCAGGCATTTACAACTGATCAACTAGATCTCTGATTTTTCGAATCACTGATTTTCTATACAAAAAATCCTGTACAATTTATCTCTCCATAGAATAATGGTCAAGTGTTCATTTTTGAAAGGATGGCGTAGCAGAGTTTCCAACTCTCCTCAGTTGATAAATGATAGCTATGGAACTTTTGGAACAGTTCTTTGTCCATTTTTCCTCTCTTGTTACCTTAATACTGAGTCTATGCTCTCGCTGTATGCACATCTCATAATGAGACCAGTAAATGGGTGGAGCAATGGGCGTGACCTGACCTCTAAAGCGCGGGGGTGCTAGAATCCTCCTGGGTGCGGATGCTGGTGCGAACTTGGTGCGAGGAAAGGTGCTAGGAACTCCTGCACGCCCTCCTGATTGGAAGACTCATAACTTCTGCTGAAGCGTCATTTTATCCGAAAACGCGTAAAACGTAACTCGAAATGCGAAATTCACTGAATCCTTAACCTTTGAAAGATTTTTTTCTCGATTTCAGTGCTATTATCTTCGAAAACAGTACGCTTCCTACAGTGCGTGTACACAATCCATAATGAGGGCACCTAGAGAGAGGAGTGATGGGCGGAGCCGCCATTTAGCCCCGATAAGGCGTCATGTCCTCTAAGGGAATTCTGGAGGTGCCAAGACCTCTGCGAGGAAAAGCGGCTAGGCTTTGGGAACTCCTGCCGCCCGGTCGGGCGGCCGACCGATGGTGGGTGATATGGCCTATATGTACATGTAAAGGTTCTATCACGACATCCACCTTTGTTCTCTACCCCAAAACGATTTCCAGCTTGACGTTTGCCCACGTCGTGCCGGGCCCTGAGCTTACTCGGATATATGGTTACATTGATATTTCTTACAAATGAAGGATACCAGGTCTCATTGGCTAATCGAAATGATAAGTGGATGCGCCTTGATGAGCTGATTCCAAATCCACTTTTCTTATCTGCTAAGCACTTCTCTAGAAGAAGCTATGGGCTGTCAAAAGTGTAAAGTTATTGGAGTTTTGATGCGTAATGTGTTTTGAAAACCAGCTTGAGAGTGATAAATTGGCATGGTTTTTGTACATCGGTTACAAGGGATGCATGCATACACCGAACGCATAAATAAGTATTTCTGTACAACTGTTTTGAAGATGTGGCACTGGATGTTTGCCAAAGTTGGACGTTCAGCTCTTAGCAGATAAGGAAGTTAGAATGGAGATGAAATTGGAAATCAGCCCATGAAGATTCATCTAAAGTTATGCATATCTTTCGGTTCGCCACTGCGATCTGGCATCCTTCCTTGCTAAAAACTACAACAAGTACATGGCCGCAATTTTATAGTGAAAGTCACGAAGGTTTATTATTTAATTCCGTATATGGGAGGAACCCAAGACTGCTAGAGGCGGAGTTGGCCATATGCCGTTTCTTCTTTGTGTCAGTCATAGACAATATAATAATTTTATGGATGAGTGCATGTATCTGCGATGCGCAGGAGCAAGCAAGGAATTCTTTTAGACTTCTGAGCGGAGGGGGAGGGAGAGAGACCTATTTTGCTGGTGAAGGAATTAACATCCTTTTCTTTCCAACCTATACTGATCTTCTTCAAAATGACTGTTAAACATTTTGACAATCATGTTCTGTTTTCGTTCCTCGACTCTAACAATAAAATTCGGTAAATCCTAATAAATTTATAGGAATAAAACAACCTTGAGACTACTCTTAGCACTTCAGACAATTAATTAGCAATTATTTTTTTAGCAACAAACACCTTAGCGCAATGTCCTGCGCACAACTAAAGGTCATACACAATTTGTCACAAATCATTAACATGCCATATAAAGGTATCAAATGTCTGCGTGTATAAATTCACACCTCGTGTTTGTCTGCTGTTTATTCGCAAAACCACGCCTAAACAACTCTGTTCGTCCTACCATTAGTCATTGTTTTTGACGCCATTTGTTCGCTGTACCATGAGATTTCTGATAATTCTTCTCGCCTTGATTTCTTTGGGTAAGTAAAGTCAAAATTTTACATAAATTATTCTTTATCATAAAACCAAGTTTATTTTAGCATTCTGCATAGATAAAATATGCGAAATGCCTCTTGAAACAGGGCCATGTCGTGCTGCTTTTAGAAAGTAAGTGACTTTAACTTATTTGCTAAATTTGTAAATGGTTTGCTTTCAACGCAGAGATTTTTCGATTCTTCATAAACCTTTTTCAAGTCTGGTAAAAAAATACAAATTGCTTTTTTCTCTTACGTAAGTGATTTTGGTCTTGTCTCCAGCGTTTCCACTATACAACTTCTACATATAGCGTTTTTTACAGTTTAACTCTTCTAGAGGAAGATGAAATTCATTTATTTACAGGTACGGCTACTCCACCGAAGAAAAGAAATGCAAAATGTTTATTTATGGAGGCTGCCGTGGAAACGAGAATAATTTTGAAACTGAGGAAGATTGTAAGAAGAAATGTGGATAGATTTTGAAAGAATGATTTTTTTTCGAAGATTAATAAAGACCTTTTTATGTTACCTTGCGTTTTTGCTTTTTTTTTTCATTTGGCACCAAAAAACAGTGGTAATCCTTTGAATGAACTATAAACACTATTCATCCAGTGATATTATGTGATGCAAACACAAGAATGTTCACCTTATTTTCACCATAATATCCGGTTTGACCATTAATCGCTCAAAAAAAAATCTGCACTGCCATCATAACAAAGGTACGAATTCTGTATTAATGAAATTCGTCATTTAGAATTTTATGTGTAATTCCATTTTACAGATACGCAGCACTAAATCTCAAAAGTATCGATTGATTGAAAACAAAATCAATAATAGCTGAGCAAAAATTCAAAAAAGTCAGAAAATTTTTCAAGTGTAGAAAAACAGAGAACTCTTTTAGTATAAGTTGCTGTCAGATCAATCATGAAGAATTTTCTTTATGCTCATCTCAATGTATTCTATTTTCGCCATACAAATTGTTGAGCGTAAAGATGAGCATAAAAAGAAATGGAAGGAGAAAAGTAGATGCATACAAATTGGAAAACCACGGAGTTCTGACGAAACTGAACCGAATTAGATCACATTTTTCAAAAAAAGATAGCCTATCTAGCTTGACAAGTTGTGGATGCGAAAATTCGAGGTTTCCCATTTACTTTACCATATTTTCTAGTTTATTTTACACTTTGAACTAGGTAATTTACAAATAAGTCTATGACGAATTCTTTAAAGAGCTCACAAACAAAAAACTCTCACAAATTCCAGTGTTGTAGAACAAACTACGAATTTGAACTGAAATTCTGGACCCAACAAGCAATTACAAAATGAATATAAAATGATGAAATAATTTCATAGTAGCAACATGAGAAACTACGTTATGATTTAACAGGGCACATTACAGCATTGATTCGCAGAGTTTCAGAAATTTTTCGATTTTGATAAATTTTCGCAAAACTCTAATACACTGTTTTAAGAAACGACATTGGCAACAACTTTGCACTGATAAAATTCATCTTAGGTGACTGCTGGAAGATTTTGCCCCAAACTAGCTAGAGAGATAAAAATATGATGGCATGGAGAGAAAATATTAAATATTGTGAGAAAAAAATTCAAATTCTGAAATACGAATCGTAATAGTCCGACTTTGACTATATGGATCAATCGCTACGTTACAGTTCTTTTCCAAAATTTGTCCAATTTCTATGCGCGCTACAAAAAAAAGAAGCCAAGAACTTTAGAAGAAGGATCATTGTACAAAATTGCAACTCCATCTTGGTTATCAATCATCAAATAAGGAAGTAGATGTCCGTTCCTGTTCTGCATTTCGCTTCTATGCAAGAATTGAGAAAGAGCAAAGCGCCTTCGTTCTTATTGATAACGTAAAGAATCGCGTTTAATTTCCGACTTGGTGCCAAGAACAACCTGTTACTTTGCACATCAGGCACGGTATTTCACAACTTCCTTTAATAAAAAATAGATACAACCGCTGTATACGCAAATGTTGTAGAGATGGTTATTTCCATCTGTTAGAAATTATTCAAATACAAAAAGCATTGACCTTTCAAAACAACTTGTTATCCTAATTAAGTCATCTAGAAGGGCAACTCTAGAGTGCACTTGCCGTGGAATAGCGCAATTCGTGTGCAATGCACAAGATAAGCCAAAAGTGACGACTACATGCACTCCGAATATGGTATGTTGCGCCAACTAGCACAGTAATGTGTGACGATGCAGGATTGATGTCAGATATCAGCGGAACTCTTCTGACGTTTTAACCTCCTCTACCATTTGAGCCGACTCAAAGGCGAGGTCCGGGCAAAGTCCTCCTCAACTGGATTTTTTCCTCCAACATTGTTTAGCCCTAACTAGGCCACTGCTAAAGCGGCATCTCATAAGGTTCATTCGTAAAGTGGAATTAAAGGTTAAATCTTCGCTCATTACCGTACTCGAGAGCGTCGATTGCTCGGAAAGACTACGGTCTGGGCGAAACCTTAGAGTTGAATTTTTTGGCCAACAATAAGTAATCTGAGCTACTTTCTGAGCGATGACTCAATAAAGGCCTCGTCCGTGATAAATGGCTGGACCCATTTCTTGACTAATAACAACCTCAACCCATACAAAAACTGATTTTTTTAAAGGCGACGCCCATGCAGGACCTAACCCCTTTGGTTGATACTTACAAATGCATCCTTTGATTCAACTAGATTAGCGGCTAGAAGGCGGTGCTTCGTAACCTAGTTAAAGTGAGAGAATGACTACAGAGCACGCGCGCGAGAGAGGCATACTGCGTCACGACCTTAATTAGGTCACCAGGCCCCGCCTTCCAGAAGCTCCAATTGAATCAAAGGTAAGGCCCCAGGATAGGCGCATCTGCGTTGGTCCACGGAACCCACAAGAGTGTCATCAAGCCACGCCCACCTTATGAAGCTCCGCCCACCACTGAAAGTCGTCCACGCCGCAAGGACACAGGCCCCAGAAAATGAGTTTTTTTTTGGGGGGGGGGGGTTGCATAATTGAACTTCATAACTGTAATCGGGACCTGGAAAGGCCCCGGAATGACAAAAACATGGAAGGCAAAATTTTGATTATACGCTGTCTCTAATTTCCAGTTCAAATACAAAAAATTGTGGAAGTACTTGAGATTTCATTGTTTATGTTAGTTTTCAAATCATATAATGGAATAGACAATAGACGGAATCAATCAAGATTATCTCACAATTACGACCATACACTAAAACTACATAGATAGGAAGAAAGAAAGGAAAAAATACAATTTACTGATAAGGTAGTAATAAACACACAATACCATTGCATATATTTACAAGGAAGAAACAAGAGAATGTAGTTCAAAAAACTGTATATTGACATATCAACAAAACTTCTCAGATCTAAAAAAGAAAAAACCACTAAGGCACTCTGCTGTATTTTTTCTATGGCACAGCTGATTTTACTGCTCTTAGTACTAGCCGCATGGCAGCCCACGCATCTTCACCGCTATCATGGCCACCAGCTGAAAAAATACAAAAATCAGAAGTTCAATACAAAAAATAATTTTTCATCTTTACCTTCACTTTGAATTTCCATATCCAATTTTTCTCGAGCCAACGATTTCAAACTTCTCTTGAAACGACGTCCCTCAGCACTAGAGCGCCTAAAAAATCGATTATCGATTTTTTAGCTAAGGTTTTTAAGGTCAAGAACTTACGAGAATAGTACTGAAGTGTCTATCACATTATCATGAACGATTCTCAACGCTTTGAGGTCATTTTCAAGAGCATGTCCAATCAATATCGTTTCAGAATTGATCAATTCAAATAGGATTTCTCTGACCTGGAATAATAAAATGTACTGACAATTTCGAAATCGCATTTCAAAAGCAGAAGCAGTGTCCAGGCAAATTGTGTACCTGGGTTTCTCATGTGGAAAATCTTCAAAAAGAACTGAATAAGCCTTTGCGCCGACGGCAACTCATACGATTTATTCAAGTGCAATAAAATCCTCGTGGAACTCCAGCCCATACCGTATCATCTACCATACTCGCACAAGCTGATTGGTCCTTCCGGAAATATGGTCTATGCTGCAGTTTAGAGAGGTACCTTTTGAGGTTTTTGAATATAAATCATATGAGCTGCCGCTTAGGAATGGACAACCTAGGGCCTCCCTATCAGTATCCACGAGTGGCGAGCGATAGGAGGGGTGGAGGGGGGGGGGGGGGAAGGAGAATGGTTTTGACATTTTCGAGAGCTATCTGCATGAGTTATAAATCTGTGCAAGACTTGTTTTTACCAGTAAATGATTTGAATCGTTTTTGTGTACTTTTAAAGTCTGAATTGGCTTTGTGGGATTATTTTTTCTAGAAAAAGGGGCGTGACTGTTACCACATAGGCTGGCAGAAATTTTGGAAAGCGCTCAACAATTCTCCGGATGTCGTAATGCGGTTTTTTTGTTCGAAAAAATTTCAGTGCTCCCTCCCCTCCTCCCGAAAAAATTCAGGACCCCACCCCATCCACATAAGAATCTT
Organism: Cylicocyclus nassatus; assembly: GCA_958299035.1. Classification (NCBI taxonomy): domain Eukaryota; kingdom Metazoa; phylum Nematoda; class Chromadorea; order Rhabditida; family Strongylidae; genus Cylicocyclus; species Cylicocyclus nassatus. The sequence goes on from CATQJL010000305.1 coordinate 15,529,778, forward strand.
CAGCGCACAGATTTGCCCGTGTACTGTAAAGCACAACAGTACAAAATCAATTAAAATCGTATCTCATGGTCCAAAACTCACGTCACTCAATGTGGTCCCGCTGCTTTCAATTTCTTCGGCTGTCAATCCAGAGTACCGTGTATTTGGATCCACAAGCTCATGCTCGGGACGAAATACGCAGTCGACCACTTCGTTACCGTACTCGTCTACCATCGTAACTCTAGCTGCTTCTTTTCCCCATGTTGTATAGACAAATTCACAGTCGAGAGCATAAAACTGAAAAAATCAAATTAACCGGAGTATCAATCCAAGTTGGAATATTCTCACAGCATCTGTCCGGGGATCCGAAGGACCTGCGGGCTCGGGAGTGGCGTAAAATTCGGAAAGCACAGATTCTCTCATGGTGTCGGTTACATGGCTTTCGGCGTGTTGACATCCAGCTACTCCTTGAGCTCTACCACAACAGGGGTGTGTTTTCACTTCTAAAGAAGAAGATTTTTCATCTGCAAGCACTTCATTTCTTTCATCTAACCAATTTTGTCGCATTTTGCGGTGATTTTCAAAAAAAAACCGCTGTGTATAAGAACAAAAAAGCAAAAAAAATTCCAAAAATCTTTCACAAAAAAATTTGGGAGGGTTATTCACTTCGAGCACGATTGCCGCAAGCTTAACTTGAACAAAAAAAAACAGTAAGATTTCCAGCCCAATATTTGTAGCTTTTGAAACTTTACTCATGGTCCGCAATTGCAGAACAAGGAGAAGGGATGGGAGTTTATAGCATGAGTTGTAAAAACGCGCAAGCAATTTGTTTAAAAAACTGTGCGAAATTCCCAGGACTTATAAAACTTAGAGCTTTAGAAAAAAGTTTAGGAGCCTTATTTTAATTTCTTCCCAATTTTTAGGGTTACAAGCATAAGTGAAAACTTTAGAGAAATTTCAAAGGCGAGGACGTGCTGAGGTAAAGTCGACTGCACGAAATCAACCAGGTCGCTGTAGACTGAAAGCTTGCGAGCGTGCCTGCAACGCGGCTGCCGTGTACAGGCGTTATGACGACTCATGCGCTCGAATGCCAACGTTAGCCCGCCGGAGACACGCGCGTATGTTAGATTTGATTCCTAAATTTTCTGAGAAAAAATTTAAATTTTCAAGTTCCTAAAATGCTTTCTTTTAGAGAAACCAAGACTGCCTCTTTTGGGATGCGCCAAGATGCACTACCAGTTTTCATTCAGAAAAAATTCCTCTATACAGATACACATCGTAAAATACCTTTTATTTAAATAATGAAAACATTTTTGCCAAAAAAAAATCTTTTTGCACTACCTACCTGAAGAAAATACTGCTGGTTCTGCATGATGTATGCAGAAATCTATTCTTTTTCTTCCGTCACTAGGCAATCGGTATGGAGCATGACATCGGACGCATCTGCGTCTTGTATCTGAAAAATTTTAATCAAATTCTGCAAAATGTCGTAGATCTAGCTGCTACTCACCTTCATCTGGAATGAACTCTCTTCGCCCATTTACAGTGTCGAAAAAACTTGGTACTACAACGGCTTTTGTCCTATCGCCGTTTTTCCAACGTGGGAAACTGGAAAAAAAATTTTAAACTTTTTTTTGTGCAAGGGATGCAGAAGCTTACCTATTTGATACAAGCTGCTCTTCACTAAGCCGTAAACCTCTCAACAATTTGATTAATGATTTTGGGCTCGAGATCGGTGTATTTGTTTGTTTTTGTGGGCGAACACTGAGTAGGTAGTTAGAGAAAACAGGACTTCCAGCAACGGAAATCGAGGTAAATTGAGGTGTTGATCCGACAACGTGCAGATGAAGTAGAGATTGACTGAGTCGATTTGCTGGGGCTGAAAATGGCATGATGTAAGAACTTTCAGCAAAATGCTATTCTTCCGACGATTCAGAATAATTTCTCAACTCTGCTACATCAGATTTTATCTTCACGAAAGGCTTGAGGGGAAATTTCAAGTCGGTAAAATAGTCTACGCTTCTACTCTGCTGGTTTGCTCACTGAGAGAATACTACAGACATTTGAAGTGGAAACCAAATCCTACTCTAGTAATTGCTAAAAATATTTTTATTTCTGCAAAGGCTTAGTTACAAGTTTTCAGTACTGACAAATACTAGCTGGAAAGAAAAGACTGTCGTTCTTCATAGTAAGGCATTAAGACGGGTCCAAAAATAAATTTGGGGGAGAGGGGGGGGGAGGGTAACATACGATAGAACAAAAGAACTCTACAAGATTCCTATGGACCTTGGAAATCCTGATTTGCCCAAATTTTACTGCCACAATATGAAATGCCAGAAATTTTACCGCCACAAGATGCTAAAAATCGGATTTTCGCTTCAAAAAATGGCAAACTCTGCCCTCAATGGTCCTGAGCTCCTCCCATATATGCCTTTATAGACTACAAACCTTCAAAACTTTTACCTCAAAATTTTGGTCTTGGGTGCGCCTTACTTCTTAAATATCCACTGCAGCGGAAGAAAGCTCAAAAAAGCGACATTCTTTTCTTTCCAACCTAATAATTAACAAAGACATACGCAGGAAGGGCAACGAAAATCGTTTTTGTACAGTTCTTTTAGTTTGCAAAAAGGTGCTCGAAAGTTCAAGATGTGTTTTCGAGAATTCTTCGACCCATCTAGAACGAAAAAATTGTGTCATCCTTCCATTAGAAAAACTTCGACCTCTATAAAAAGTCATAAGATTTACCAAAACTCTTTTGTACTAACAACTTCCAGCAAATAAATTCCAGAAGTCAATGTTTCAGCGCAAACTTCATTAAAGTGCATAAAAATTTTTTGCAAGAATGACATTCTTTTTTAAAAATTGCGTGATATGATGACTTCTTGAATAGTGGAGAGTAAAGCTTGGGAAGTATTTTAGCTTTATTCTGATATCCAAGCTTTCGTTTGCTAAACATTTCTTCCATATATTTTAAGGTTCAATCGCGATCAAATGCATTTAGCACCACAGCGTGAGAAAAAAAAATGAAATCGTAATTTTATGCTTTCAGGGGATAAAATCATATTTGAGGAATTTTTACAGTTATTGTGAGAAAACTGTTTGTTTTCGAAAAGGGTGAGCATTTTGAAGCGTGGATCTGATGAGGGACCAGCCAAAAATCACTAGTTTCACTTTGCTTGTTTGAAAATAACTAATTCTTCGTTGACCCTCTTCCTATTTCCTAGGGACCATAGAGCAACTATCTAATTTATCAATATTTTGATAAAAATCTTACCATTATAAGAGATATCCGGTGCTGGATATGCCATAAATGGTGGAACAAACAAATAATCCGTTGTACAATGCATCATAGTGAAGAATGTTGAAATCCCTTTCGGAATATATTCTAATCGAGAAGGCGATTCGGTTATGGAATTTATGGGTATCGATCTGAAAGATATAATATTCAGAGAAGATCTGGACACTGATAGATTAGCAGACTGTCCTTGTCATGTCAATAAATCAATAAATAGATCTATTAGCGCTATTAGGGCAATTTCTCGAAGTGTCAATGCCTAAGGGGTTGTACCAGTGGCCCTATCGCAGCAATCGTATAAAAATCGTATGGGGGGTTTAGGGCTTGCTGAGGGCAATGAGAAAGGCTGGAGGTACGATTGTAATAATATTGCTTCTTGTTCGAGTCCAAATGTTGTGAGAAAATGAAAATTTTCCAAAAACTGAAGTTGAAATGAAAACGATTTGCTGCCAAAAAATTGAGATTTTCTATAAGTGAGAATATTCCCGCACTTTTTTATAAAGTTATGCTCAAATAACAAAGTTTTGGTGTACGGAATAAAATGCATGCATAGAAGTGTCGACTTTGAACTTTTACAAAAAGATTCATATAAGGAGAAATGCAACATTTTTCTCTCTCCAAGCAAAATGGCGAAACACTTGAATTCCACGTCTAACAACAATTCTCTTTGTAATGACTTGCATCTATAGAAAAATCCAAAAAACGCTCATTTTGACATCAAAGTCGAAAATGGTGAAATTATGAAAGTGATGAGTAAGAGGTTCGAAAAAAGGGTGAGAGTTTGCCAGTTCATTACTTTCCTGATTTATAGTAAAATTCAAATGTGAAATGAATGCACTTCGAATGTCAACTCGACGAAAAAAAGCCCCACACAATGAAGGGTTCTGGAAGTAGCACAACTTCTCAAATAAAAGGGTTATTCGTCAAAAAAATTTCGATTGGGTAGAGGAACGAATACCTCGTTTAGGTACCGCCGGACTGCTGGTACTTTTGCCCTAATGTTGTACATCGTGTTAGGACCAGTAGCCCGCGAAGGCGGTGCTTAATCAAGATATCGTTCTTCTACCTAGAAAACCCCTAACAATAAAGAGTTCTGGAATCAAACTCAGAGCTCGGCACGCTGGACCGAGTCAAGCTGGATATCGTTTTTGCGACCAAAAAGACACAAATGCGACTTTTTTCACGTTTCGTTCTTTGAAATTTTTTTTATCATTAGAGTTGAGTCAAAGAAGCTTCTTACGAAAACTTCAAGGTCAAAAGGGACTTCGTTTTGAAGTTTCCCTGGTGCCAGTTTTGCCAAGCCCTGGTATAACCCCTCAAAAAGCTTTAAGTCCATAAAATGATTCAATGAAGTCGAGACACAGGTTTTCCCAAATCTTGAAAATAGTTTTTTTACTATTTTGTAATCATTCTCATTTATCAAATGATATTCTCGCTCAATTCTCAACGCCCTGATATGGCTCTGCTTTACATCCTAAGTCTTGTAGATAAAGACAAAGCTTCTAAGCTTTTCGATGTTTGTTGCACCCGGAATTAAAAAAATTATCAAATATTGAAACTGCCTGAGAAGTTAGATATAAGAAAAAACGATATGCAAGATCTCTGCAATTGATTACTCGTAATAAATTACAAAAATACTTGGCAGTATTGGCAGTGTTGGATTCAAAAACGTTCTATTAACCAAACCCTCGATGGTGATTCCTTTTATATGCTATAAAAGCTGTATAAATGGAAAGAACATCCAGAATGGGACAGCTCAAGACTGCCAAAAAATCTTTCAAAACTGCTCGGTCAACGTGGAAGCGGATAATAAATAAGAATCTGTTGCTAGGCTAATACTGACAGCAAAGCAAGCAGGACGGGTTTGTTTCCTATTGGTTAAGCTCCGTTTTAATAGATGATTTAAGCCATAAGCAGGGCTCGGCACGAGGTGGCATTCCGAAAATGCAAAAAACCATGTTCCCTTTGATTTTCCCTGAATTTTACGAAGTCCTCTTTGTTCCTAAACCATAAACCTAAAAACCTTCAAAAACGAACTCGACCAAAGAAACGTAACCTGAGTTGTGTTGTTCTGTTTTTTATTTTCAAAAAACTTCAAAAAACGAAACGTCGACCAAGAAACGTAACCTATGTAATGTTTTTTCACAGAAATAATAACCCCTTTGCTTTTTGTCCCAAAAACGATACCCAGCTTGCTTTTTTATAAGCCAACTGTATCGAGCCCTGGTCATAAGGAGTTGGTCCTCTACATGGAAGTACTAGAGTGTGACGAAATGGAGGAATTCATCTCCTGAGTCTTTAAGACACTGATAGTAGTGTCATTATTTAGAGAGCAGATTAGTGTAAGCATGAGGTGTCGATGATCTGGGAGCTAAACGCAGCATTAACTACTTATGAGGCGGAAGAGGGGAGGGGGCCAGGGGGGGGGGGGTGTAATTATGAACAGTTTCTTCATGGAAAAAGCGCATTTTTGTCAAAATGCGAAAAATCTCTGTGATAGCAAATAACCAAACTATAATTCGCAGACGAAACCTTGAGAACGATGCTTGAGTAATCGAGCATGATAAAATAATTAATTACTAAATTCCTGCTCAAGTACAGTCAAATAGTAACTAATAATGAGGGAGCATGTTCAGGACTATAGTAAACGTATAGGAATGAAAGAAAAAGTACGGCATATTGAATAGATAAGAAAAAGTCAGAATACAACACCCACATAGCTTTTGTTTTTCGAAAATCAAGAGTAGGATTTGTGGAAAATGAAAGAAAAAAGAAAAACAAATGCAAAATCGTGGCAAAAACATTGTTTCGCACTGCAGAAAAAGCCATAAACAACCAGCAAAAAAACTAAGAGCTGTGAATGTGTCGAGAAGTTTAGAAACAGAATCAGCTGCAAATCTGAACGTGAAATTCCTAACTGATGGCACTAAAAATAGCAACAAGTTCGTTTAGAATACGTTAAACTCCAACGAAACAACGACGATCAAAGTATTTTTGGTCTTGCTGGGATTTTCGCGCTGTTCGTTTAAAAATGCTCAAAATGATGGTAAAATGTGGTTTCAGTTGGAATTTCTTATTCGGTTGGTCCACAAACTTTCCTTAACAGCCGAATGAAAGGTCAAAAATAACGGAGAACTAAATCATCTAAGCATCGATAGAGGAAAAGAAAACAATTGGTATCATATGAAGGTTTGCGAAAAAAAGCTGTAAGGATAACTTCAAAAAATGATATAAATCTTCAGTTCGGAAGATGAAATGGGAGAGAAATTGTTTCAATGCGTTTGGCAGAAATATTTGCAGTTCTAGCTAAAATCCATCAAAAGAAATCTAACGTAAAAATTTTCTTAACCAAAAAGGAAAACAAAGGAGGAGATGCTGAGCTTGGTCCCAAAATTGATAACATAGATGCAAATTACTTAATGATCAAGGGATGCATATTTACTTGTAACGATGAAAAACGACAAAAGACAAGAAAAGAAAAGGTGATCCAGATTCGACGCTACCACTCACTGAATCGATCAAAACATCTATTTTCGAAAATCTTTCGAAATTATCAAGACTTTTCTATGGATCGTTGCCAAGAGGTCGCATAAGTGAAAGATTTTTTCAAAATGCAAAGATAGTGGCTACTTACCTCAAAACATGACAGAAAATCTTCAATTTTTCGAAGGATTGAGGCTAGACAATTCCTTAAAAGATCCCCCAACTATTAGGATACATGAGTTTTCCAAGTTATGAAACGTAGGCATGAAGGTTGATTAGGTTTTCAGGTTAAATTACATGCGTATTCTTTCACAAACATCACAAATAATATTCGAATCACAAAAAGTTAATTAAAATTCGAAAATCATGATTTTTTTGGTGACAGCTGATCACCACGAATTCTTGAATATGAATAAACGATAGATCTTGCAATTTCATTCTGAGTTCAAGAAACTTTTGGATGTTTCTCGATCATATTTATCGTTATGATATATCAACGAAAGTTTCGGCTCAAATCCTGTGAAAAGCGCAGGATTTCTCCTCTTTGATATGTATTTTTGAACCATGTTGCCAAAGTCTGAGGAAATGACAAAATTCCAAAAAATTCTGGTCCAAGACACTTATCAACCTATATTTTACTATATTATATGACTATTTGTAAACTATCCATCAAGAAAACTAGCACTCTTCTCGATGGACCAATTAGCTTCTTGAGAGAAGAAAGAGGGAGAGAGAGGGGGGGGGGGCTCCTGAGTGTATAAAATATATGTATGTGAATGAGTAATGGCATTGACAAATACAATCAAGGGCTATAAAACTAAAGCTATAAACGATGTACGTAGCCAAAAAAAATTTGCGAGTGTGAAAGCGATCAATAAACTATCGACCTAGTATAAATATCAACCTAATACTTAAAAATTTGGGACTCACAATATAAAAACTAGCAGTTTTCTCGATAGGTCAGTCCTATGTTTATGGATTCTAGAGGGGCAAGTTGCTTCAGATATATACATTGATGAACCAACAACAACAATTGCAATAAAATCATAGATTTCAAAAATCAAAAGCGATCAATAAACTATTTACCTGGTATGTGTGCCAACCCAATACTTTATAATATTACTAGTGGACTCACGATATAAAACTAGGCGGTCGGGCAGGAGGCAGCAAAGGCTCGCCGGTTCTGCTTATGGAAGTACCTGAGGAACTTCAGACTTCCTCGCGCCTCTAATTACTTCTTCGCACTTCTAATTATAGATGACCTATGCCAAATTGATCGTTGATTTCTCAAAGCGTAGCAAGTTTTGAGATACTTTTATGTTTTGAATTCGTAGCAAGTAAGATAGATAACAAGTTCAAAAAGGACTCATAGATCAACGTCAAATGATTTTAAAGTATGAATTGGTCTATTCAATCTTCAGACCAGAATCTCAAATATAAACATGTAAATCTTTCTCAGTTATTCAGATCGAAGACAAGAACCATGAAGAATTATTGCACTCCTCCTTTATTCTGCATCAGAATCAGTTCCTTCCGTTGCGAATTTTGGAGTAAAATTTCCTGAACCCAATATCCAAATAAGTTGAAATCGATTATAGCTGAGATTGAAAGAAATTGCGAGAATCTCAAATTGATCCGGGGTGAGATACTCTCCAAAAAGATTTTCGTTCAATTCTTCAACTTGTAAAGTATCAGAGGTGTGAAAAATGATTAGAGGCGCGAGGAATCCGGAGCTCCCCAAGCGTTTCCAGAGGCAAATGGGTAAGCCTTTGCTGCCTCCTGCATGACGTCCATAAAACTAGCAATTTTGATGGGTCAGTCTTATGTTTGTTTAGGATTTTTGAGGGTCAAGGGGCAAGCTGCTTCAGATATATATACAGAGATGGGTAAATTACGACATTCAAATGATCAAAAAATACAAAAAGATCAACAAACTATTGATTACCTGGTATATATCTGTGTATGGATGTGTGTATGATAAGACTGAGGATGAGAGGTCAATGCCGAGGTCGTCGATTGAACGTCTGACTCATTTGTGTGTGTATGTGTGTCGAGACGATGCCGAGAAGTGGGAGAAGTGCTCAGATGGAGGTACACAGAACACCGCACTCGCACTCACTCGCAATCGCCACGGCACTAGACAGCAGCAGCCCCCTATGCGAGTTGGGACATCCGTCGATCCTTAATAATAGAAGGATTAATGGGCGATTAGCCGACGGGAAGACAATACATAGAGAAGTGGCAATATTCACGAGGTGAAGGCCAGCTTTTATGGGAAAAATGGAGAAAATGGCGAGGAAAACGGAGACGATACACTCAGTTCTTTGGCTTCAGAGAATACGGAGCGAATGAGACCAAAATGACAAAAAATACAGCACTACGAAACACCAAGATACTCCTTACAAGAAAGGGATATATAGTTGCAGTGCCGATCCGTAAATTGACATGTATCGCCTAATTCGTTTCTGGGCGGTGATTTTGAATTTGCATTTCATATCTGCTAAATAACCATTTTAAATGAGTTTTGAAGGGTTCTTCCTGGCAGCCTGCCACGCACTTTCGAGTAGCCAGATCTATGTCGCGCGCAAAAATGTTGTCGAATGGTGTAGTGGATAGTGGCTTTGACTGTAGAGCGGAAGGTCGAAGGTTCGATTCCCTTCAAGTGCAATCATTTTTGCAAGATTTCCTACAACCTTTCCTGACCCATTGACGACGACGTGGACCACCGGTAGCCCACACCTCTTGCAAAGGGTATTATTTGTGGCTCTAGTATTTTTCCACATATCAATACTTTTTCAAATTTTTGCGCTCTTGGGACTTGTAAGCTTCGTCGTTCAACAAAGTATTTGTAGTTGTTTACAAAACAACCTTTCATTTCGTAAATAACAACAAAACCTTTCCACACCGAAAGTGTTGTGCAAAATCGCGTCGTCCCACAGCGCCGCCGCCAAGCGAAATTAGGCGTCGTCGTCAATGGGTTGAAGATGGTTTAGCAGACTATGGTGTAAAAAACCGGAATCGCCGTCCAGAGACGATATAAGCAACATTTTTATTCTACAAGAGCCATTTGATTAAATATTTTACCCTGCACCAAAACACGCGTCCAAATGCTCCCCTCTCCCATTTCCCCGAAGTTACCCCCCTTTCCCCTCTCTAAACCAAATATCAACACCCGGAACACAACGCTTTGTTCACTTACGCAAAGATAAATTTCAGCAGCGGTGACGGGAACAAACAGAGTAGCAGCGGTATGTATTTGAACTAGGAAATTGTGCGTAGGCGCTTTGTATGAGGAAATCAAGTCTCCGGACGAGAGACGGGATGAATACACAATGGCTTTTCAAAAGCTCAGTTGACTCTAGACTAGTGAACTCGAGTAGAACGAATTCGACCACTAAGGTTGAGGAACGGAAGGAAAGAGGATGCTAGAGAGGCTAAGATGAGAGAAAAGCTAGAAATGGCAGTAATAGCCAAATTTATTCAAAAAATATCGGTGATACACAAAAAAATGACAAGACAAATCCGAACTGCACTGAAAAATCAAAGAAGATACCCTAGTTGAATATAGGGAGATTTTCTCTTTTTTCTACGTGTAACTTCATTCCCCATAACTTCATGTATTCACACAGGCACATTCAACAGTCATGTTCATGTTTCTTCTTTGAGGTTTATATAAACTCATTCTTTTTTCCTTTCTGAATGGCCGCAAGCCAGTAGTACAAGAGCATTATAACAAAAAGTCCTAAATGCAATGCAATGCGAAAATAGAAAAAAAAGCAAAAATATCAATTTTTGAACAGATTTTTCGATGCAGAGCGTTCTTGACCTATTAGGTAATTTTTAGGAAAACATATAATGACTTTTTTATTTGAACTGGATCTTCAATACTTATTCTTTCAAAACACAGCCTCGTCAATATAGAAGAGTATGTTGTTTTGATAATTTTTGCCAATTATTGCAAAGTGTGTCGAACTAACGCAAAAAAATTTTATTCACAGATAAAGATCTCAGAAGTTCCTATATATTGATAGTAAGCATAAATTATTACAAAAATGTAATAACAGGAAAATTTCCAAGAAACCATTATGATTACAAAAGTATAAGAGCCACATAGCCTTGGGGTTTCTTCTAAGCACAAATAATCATTTTCAAAATTCTTACCCGAAAATATAAAATAGTAAGTCTGTAGTAGACACTCCACAAAAACACTGAGTGCAAAATTTCTTTTTGAAAGCTATTCAATGATAATTTATCCGGCCAAAGTCTCAATCATACTTAAGCAATTCAACATTATGAGTCAAATTAAGGCCTGAAACCCACGCAGATAAGAGGATTCTATCATGTCTTTTGTAAGAAAATGTCACCAAAAATCAAAGCTTCTTTTATAGCGGGCACAAAGAACAATGAGAACAATACTTTCTTCATTCATTGCTTGAAACTGATAATAGGTCGATTGCATCACAAAAGAACTATTCATTGCGATGAATAGACGCTCGAGATATTTCTTAATTACTTGATAAAGCGATTAGCCTCGACATGACGTGCATTACTAAGGTATTAATTTGCGTCTGTCTATAATCCTAAGAGACTAATCTGAAAAAAAGAAAGCGTTGGCCGAGGCTAGTCATGCGCATTAACACGTGGTTCTTTTCTTAAGGTCAACAGCACATAGATCGCCTATTCTCGCGTCATTTAGGATAAGTCAAGTGATCGTTGAAGGAGTAAATAAAACATTGGCGGGGGGGGGGGGGGAGGGGAGAGAGGGAGAGAGAAGAGTTATCTTTGATTCACATCATGGTGCTTGAAAGATACCACTAAGAGACTCAAAAAAAACGAAGAAAAAGTGATCATTTGTACAATTTCTCCCAAATGAAACAAAAAAGACGGGGAGTGAATAAGATGAGGCTAAGGGATGGGGGGGGGGGTCACTTCAGCTTACATTGTAAAGCTTAACCCACTGACGACGATGTGAACTATGGACCACCGGTGGCCCAAGCCTCTTGCAGAGACTATTCTATTTCAGATACAATATTTCTTAAGAATTTTTTGCACTCGGGGGTAAGTCTACGAGGCTTTTAATACTTGCGGATGCCAATGAGATGAGAATGTAGATGCCAATGTAGATGTTTAACCTTTGATTCTAGCTTGGCGGCTGGAAGGCGGGACTATGCGATCTAATTGAGGCCGCTCGCGCCCGTTACGCAATCTGCGTCTCTCCCGCGCGCGTGCTCTCGGATCATTCTCTAACCTTAACTAGGTCACGAAGCCCCGCCTTCTAGTAGCCAAGCCAGTTGAATTAAATGGTACAACGGTTTAAAAAACAGCCTTACATCACATCTCGTAAATAACCAAAAGAATTCAATTTTGGAAAATTGTGCAATATCGCGTCGTACCACAGCACCAAAAATAGGCGTCGTTGTCAGGTTAAAACGTAAGCCCAAGAGATGCAAAATTTAAAAAAAAGTGGTTCAACTAATTAAATTACCCAAATGCGGCAAAAAAATTCCATCCATGTAGGTAAGGTGATATTTTTGGACAAACACGGAACGTGAACTATAATAGAATGGGGTAGATTACATAATATCAAAATGATTCATAGTGTCGATTCTCTTCTTTTTAGATAGAGAGTCTATTATAACTGTCACATAGTGTATCAATTGAATAGATTCGCCACGTTTCGATATCAAAAAACCTTTAGTTTTGGCCGTGCTTCAATGTCAACATTGCAATCCACGAGAACATTTGCAAATATGATTGAAAATAAAGGGGACTTGGCAGAGTTCGGCTACCAAAATCAGAATATCGCTACTCGATGACAAATATGTATCTTGAAAATTTGAAAAACTTATGAATTCAGAATAAACCCCGACTCTTAATTTAAACGAAACAAGGAGTAGATAGCAGGAATACTTTTTCTCCCTACTGTGTCTGTCTCAATGTGTATCAGATAAGAACAGGACCTATCAGAGAACTGTCTAAAAACATTATGTGCTGATGCTAACTCAAGCGTAAGATCTAATCTAACTGGTAATGTTCGGTCTATGCGCATTTTTGCAGAAAGAAAAAACACCCCTGATTTTATCAAAGGTTGACTGAGGTCGTTAGAGGGAATGGCAGATTGAATTATGCGGAGTCATTTGGAGTTTATAGGTTAAGAACTCGACTGGTGACGTGATAGCGTAGTAAATGAGCTTTAAGTTCTACTTCATTTTTTTCTCCTTTTTTTCAATCCTTTCGTTGAACGCGGACATAATGTGTTTATATTCAATAACTACTGTTATTATGTGCCTATAAGCTATTAAAAAACGAAAAAAAATATATTGCACTTCACGCAAATACTGGGGCATACGCCTTGCATAAAAACCTCTTAAAAATTCGTTAAAAAATGCTCAAGCGGCCATCTCAATTTGTACGACATTTCTTTGCTGTATTGTCTGCATTACTTTCTAGGATATCTTGGAGAATTTGAAACAAATTCAAAAAATAACACAAAAAAGCCAAGATCACACTTTCCGCAGACAAATCTGACGACCCTGATACGAAAATAATTATATTGTAGTCAAAAAAGTTCTAAACTTAGATTTTATAAAAGACTTTGTATGAGTATAGCGTTCAAAGGCATTGATGATAAAAATAAGAAGTCCCCCCCTCTCCATCCTCCATCCCACCTCCTTTGTGGGTGAAAAAAATTGAGGAAAATGGAAAAGCATAGCGTTATTAGTATTTTCTAACGAATTTCTAGTGGCCAGGGCTCGAAAAAAAATCTAGTGTTGGACTTTTTTATTTACTACGTCAGTTAGCGTATGCCTAAGACAGTGATTGAGCCTTTCTAGACTCGCTAAGGACTACAAGTTCTGGCTGAATAAATCGAAACGTTGTAAAAATCAAAGAAAAAAAATGGGGTAGGGCGAAACTTTTTGGTATCAGCATCACTGCCTTTCAACTTGATAATTATAAGCAATTATAATTCTTAATTACATACTCGAGCAAAAAATTTATTGATTCAGGAGGAAAACACAGCTTGACGAAAACTTGACTAATTTGACTATGTCTCACTAAAGCAAAGGGCAATAGGCAAGTGCCTAAAAATGTCTCGAATGAGACATTACACCCCTCAAGAAGGCATTATCACAAAATTATCTAGATTACTACTGCCACATAAGTGACGTATATCAGCTTTCGCACATCGAATTGCTAAAAAAAAGTATCGAATTCACACGTGGAATAGCTGGAAAACACCAATTAGAGCCATATTCATGCACTGTAGTGAAGTGAAAGGATCACGAGGTTGTTATGATAGATCTGGCACCGATGCGAATATGATCGTTTGAGGGTTTGCAGATAATCAACAAGAGAAAAATGGTAGAGATTATGGATGAATTTTTGGAAGATTTTGCAAGTTTTTTTTCACAAATTTGTTTTGAGTGTTTTCAGCGCAATATTCTATCGCCAAATAAAAAAGATGAAATAAAGTACAAATTTAGTCACGAGGCACTCGATACATACATTGTAAATATTCAAAGATGGAATATTTGGGAAGTTCAAATTTACCAAAATTAGCGGACGCAGAAATTCTTTCTAGAAAGAGTAGACCAAAAATTTCTTAGACAACTTTTAAGTTTTCACCGCTATGTACCCTTTGATTCAACTGGCTTGGCTACTGGAAGGCGAGGCTTCGTGACCTAATTAAGGCTAGGTAATGATCTACTTCTAATGATCTCAATTTTAATGTCCGCAGACTGCATCCCAGACCCTAACTAGGTCACAGTGCCCCGCCTTCCAGCCGCCAACCCAGTTAAAAAGCCTAGATGGGCAATTACTCATACAAATTGATTTTCCCATAATTTTTAAGGTTAAATTTTGGTTATTGACAACCGTAATGATTTATTTGCAAATATTGCACTTAAATTCAATTTTAAAATTTTTTAAGATAAATTTCGCGAAAAACTCAAGGAAGAGTGGGGAGCTAAGAATCGGAGCAGGAAAGAGACATAACGGACGTTCCGTATCTCGAGGATTTTTGTAAAAAACTTTTCTTCTTTTCCTCAGAAAACTTTTTTGCCAACTTCTCCAGCGTTTTACCTACTGACCAGCGGAAGTGCAAAAAATTATCCAGAGCAAGATTGAAAATTATCTAAATCTTTCCTCTCTTCTGTTTGGCAGCGGTTATATTATAAGAATCTTATTCTTAGCACTGATAAAGCCAAGCGAAGTAAAATGGGGAAATTAAAGCATTTTCCGTAATTTTTTGACATTTTCCAATTTTCCATGGTCATGTGCCACGTACTAAATTTCCAGCCAAATCAATCTACCTATATTGCTGCTAATCAAAACTTTTTATTAACGAAGTAACTCTAAAAACCCAATCTACCTACATTGGTGCTAATTAAAACTTTTTCATTTTCAACATAAACACTTCAAGAAGTTAGACCAATCCTTCAAGAACAGAATGTATAGCTAAAGCTAGCTTATTGGGGATCTGGCTTTTCCGAAAATTAGATATAAGAAAAAGTATATCCAGACGGGGTAAACCCATTTCCTCTTCAACATTCTAAAAGAGAGGCAAAACACTTCCCGCGTTTTCAAAGTAATGAGCAAAACATATTTGCGAATTATTCAATAGGTTTTTGAAAAAAAATTGATAAAATGGAGAAGAAATACGAAAATGAGAAAATCAGGACTTGCTCAAAACTAATTGTAGGAACTTTCCACTTTGAAAAGTAAGGAAACAATGAATCTGGAAAGTGCTAGAATTTTAGAAAATCAATAATTCAAATAAAAAAAAAGCTTGGTGCTCAAAAAATCAATAGCTCAAAAACCCCGTGATTTCTTCAAAAAGAAAAACAATTCAAAAACCACATAAAAGGGTACTATGAACCCCTACGTGCATTCAGATAAACGCCGACTAATTCCAACTGAGTAAACTCGTCCTCATGGGACGAAATCACCCGTGGAGACCACGCACAGCTGAGTCGACGACATCATCGTCACACCTGGAGATTACGTAGTCGGCGAGCGCACGAGTGCTGGGCGGAGCGTCTGACGGGGTGCACGCGTGGGGGGCCGGGGGGACTGCTTTCAGCGGGGGGGGGTTGTTTTCAAGTGTTGTGCATATTCAGTGCGTGAATGGAGTGTGAAGCTGGCCTTGGATAACATACATGTTAGCTATTCATCGCTAGCACATCTAGTTTCTGGATGAGGAGGTGGGGGGGAGGGGAACTGGGGGTAAATAGATGGATACAAACATACAGGTGTTTGGGTAATTGTTCGATAAGTGGGTAAGTATTTGACAACAGTCCCAGTAAAAAAACAAGTGTCAGATATAATTACTCTCACATTAAGCGGGGATAAAAATTTTGTTATTCCCACACCTTCCCTCCTTCCCCCAAAAAATCCAAGAACTTTTAAAAAACTTAATGGGGCACTAGGAACAGCGAAACATCACCCCCTCCCCCTTCTCACTCCACAATAGATTGACAAATTTCTTAAAGTAATTTACATGACTTACAAAACTGTGCAAGTAACTTATTTCTACTCGTAAATAAGCAAAAAAAATTTCAAAATTATTTGAAATTTCAAGTTTGCTCAAGGGCCGGGCATACTACGCGAATTCAGTCGCGGCGCGATCTGGCAATTCGCCAGAAGTATTCAGATCCAACATTAGCGAGATGCACATGCATAGCGTGTAAGCGTGTATAAAGGGCCGGGCATACTTCATGCGATTTCAGTCGCGACGCGATTTGGCAATTCGCCAGAAGGCTTCACATACAACACTAGCAAACTGCACATGCATAGTATGTGTAACTTACGTGGATTGATGAAATGCCCTATCTTCTGTACATTTAAAATGTGCTGACAATGAGTTATGAACAGTTGGAATGTTGCCAAATCGCGTCGCGACTGAAATCGCGTGAAGTATGCCCGGTCCTTAACTTACGTGAATTGATAAAATAACTTATCTTCTGTACATTTGAAATGTGCTTACAATGAGTTATGGACAGTTGGAATATTGCCAAATCGCATCGCGACTGAAATAGTGTGAAGTATGCCAGGCCCTTCAGTAAGAAAACTTCACTCTTCTCAAGTTTCGAAGTTTCAAAGGTCCGAAAGAAATTTTAAAAGCTTGAATATTTTGGGAGAGTGCTCACAATTATGCCCCAATGAAAATTTTCTACCTACTCCAGAAAAATTTTTCGGACCGCAGCCGGGCAGGGTGAAAGAAATTGTTTACCCGTTCGGGTTTCCTTCTCAAAGGTCCGGTATACCTGTTTTGTGGCAATTGCATCAAATTTCACAAATGTTTACTCTTGTTTTGGGTACTTGAATGATGAAAATAAAGTGCTTTCAGAGTACATTTCAATTTAGTTCAAACAGAAGGTCATATATATGATTGATTATGATCAGTATCAAACATTGCTTTCGCTAAAAAAAGGTAGATAGATTTGTAGAACATTTCGAAGACATACCCATAGGCTGTATTGTAAGTGTGAAATGTCAGCCCTCTGCCCACACAGGAAGTCGATCGAAGTGCAATTTTAGCGATTAAAAACTGGATGCTCAATTTAATCCCGTGTTATTCTGCTCTTTCACTATGGTATTTCGAGTGCAAACAGATGAATCATACTTCATTCGGAAAGTCAGTGCAACAACTAACATACGAAAAATCATAGATTCTAAAAACACGAAATATGAATGAACTGCTCTAGACTCTTTAAAAGTGCATGGGTCATTAGAATATGAAAATGTCAGTAAAAATTGAGTCCATAAAAAAGAATATTCTGAAAAATGAAACAGCTGAGATATTGTAAAAAATATTAGAAAATTCTCGCATTTTTTCGAGATATTTTTTAGAGTCCAACATATGCAATTAGAACAAAGAATGTAAACTTTTGATAGAAAATTGTTGACATCAAACAACATGAATTGTTTGGCAAAATAGTGAAGAAAAACTTTTGTTTGACTATTTGACTATTGACTTACATATGGTAAGCTAAGAAAATCCAAAAAGAGTTAAAAACTGGCAGATCCAAATGTATGTATTCTACTTAGCTATTCATCTACTTGATATAAAGAGAAAAAACTGAAAAAATGAGAAGACAGTTGTTCAAATTGTGGATCGTGAAGGATAGAAACTTTTTCGAAAATATCGTATTCCTCTAGACCAAAATTAGTTTCATGGGGAAAAATATGGTTTTTTGATACGTGGACCTCAAAATAAAGTTACGGTTATGCTATAACATCGATCAGAACAATGATATTCTTTCGCATGTCAAGGACCTCTGGATAACGGTAGGCCTACTGTACGGCGAAATCTCAGAATTCCATGAAGCTTAACTTTCAGGGAATACTCGTACACCAAGTCGTATTTCCTCTCAAGGGAACAAATTAAACGGAGTGAATTCATGATTCATAAAACTTTTTTCTCTTATTTACAAAAAGGGCTATTTGTAATGTCACTTCTTCTTGTAGAGAAAAAAAAACAAAGTATGATTCAGCCCTATTTGAAAAATTTACTTGTAAGTTAGTCAACTTATCAGAGTCAACACAATACTTGATTATGCGACTTATAATGCGTCATTTCCTCATATGACGTCTACATTTAGAGTGTTCATTTTGAAGGCCTCTCCATGAGATTACGGTAGGCGTACGGTAGGAAGTCGAAATGTCAGAATTGGATGGTATTTAGATTCCAGCGATTACTTAGAAATCAAGTCATATTCCGCCCAAGGGAGTGAAGCTCTATCGTACACCTCACAGAAACGGAGTGTACAAAGTGATTAATGCAGTTTTAAATCTTACATAAGGGTCTACATGACATATTACTTCCTCTTGTAAGTAAAATCGGGAGTGAATTTATGATTTATGAACATGAACTTCTAACTCTTATTTACTTCATTGATTATTTACTTTTTTACTTTAGAAGGAGTTTTTGTAGTCTACTTCCTCTCATAGAAACACAATGTTAGACTACTCTCGTAGAAAAAAAACGATGTTAGACTCAGTCGCTTTCGCAGAATTTTGTCATCAAAATTAGTCAATTCAGACTCAACACAATTACTTGATTGAGCGGCTTATAATGCATCACTTCCTCAAAAGACGTTTACGCTTGATGTTTCCATTTCTCCTTTAAGATTACGGTAGATGTACGATAGGAGGCTAAAATGTCAGAAATTCAATGGAACTTATGTTTCGAATGACTTAAAAATGAATGTACTCGGCCAAGAGATAGAAGCTCTATCGTACACCTACGCTAATTTCGAAAAAAAAACGGAGTGAATTAGTGATTCATGCAGTTTTATATCTTTTATATCTTTTATATCTTTATTAACATAAAAGGCTATATGACGTGTTACTTCCTCTTGCACAGAAAAACAATGAACTTTGCTCCTTTTGCAGAGTTTTTCCATTGAAGATTGGTTACTTTAGAGTCTACGCAATTAACTGATTAATTGACATGGTAATACGTCACATTTCCTCAAACAACGTTTACACATGCGCGTCAGCGTTTCTAAACTCCCATAAAATTACGGTAGGTATGCGGTAAAGTCAAAATATCAGATTTGATCAAACGGATGACATTCTCGCGAAAGGCATAGAAATAAAAACATCCCCGTTCAAGGAGAAGGATGCTCTATCGTTATTTACGACGACCTCAAAAAAAAAGTTAGCACTTCATGCCAATTTTTTTATTTCTTAGTTTCATAAGGGGCTATAACACATTGCACTTCCTCTTGCAAAAAAAAAACTGTTAGACTCTGCCCTTTTTAAGAATCTTAACCCAATAAAATTAGTCAACTGAATCAACACAATTACTTGATTAAGCAACATCGTTATTGTGTACGGTAGGAAGGTTAGGGTAGGTGCGGGGTAGAAAGTCAAATCAGAATTTGATAATACGTAGGTTACAAAGATGATTCAGAAAGCAAGCCTTACTTCCTTTTGGGAGAATAAATGAATTGGAATGATACAACTTTTTGTCTCTTGGTTACACCTTACACTGGATATATGAATTCTACTTCCTTTTGTAAAAAAAGAGTGAAAGACTCCGCCTCTTTCGAAGAATTTCGTAAAGAATTACTCAAATCAGAGTCAACACAATTGCTTGATTAAGCGACAAGTAATACGTACGTCACATTTCCACAGATGATGTTTACACATGCGCGTTAGTGATTTTGCAGGCTTCCCAAAACGATGACGTTAGGTGCACTGTAAGAGGTCAAAATATTACATTTGGATGGTAGTTTCTCGGGTTTAAATCTTTCCTCGTCATAAAGAGAAGGAGTGAATTAATGATTCATATAAGCAAAAGACGTTATGGAATGCTACTTCCTCTCGTAAAAAAACAAACCCCGCCCCTTTCGAAGAATTTTTTCATAGAAAATTAGTCAATTCAGAGTCAACACAATTACTTTATTAAGCGACACGGTAACACGTCATAAGTCCTGAGACGACGTTTACACATGCGCATTAGTGTGTGTTCATTTTGAAGTCAGCCACACATGTAAACATGTGTAAGACCCGGTGTTGAAGGAGTGGCGAACATGACGGACGGAGAATACAAGGTGGGAGACGCTGGCGCGGCGTAAACAACATGAATTTCTCGTGAATGCGCCCCCGAACATGGACATGTGCGAGTGGATTTATATTTGGGAGAGTAAGTGGACGAGTTCTTACATATTTAGTTCGTGTTTTTATTTACAGGTCGTTTTCAAGCAGAAAAAGATTCGAAATAGGCCCCGATATGCAAGCTATTTAATTATTCGAACCATGTGATCATTCATTTTGATAAGTTCAAAGATACATTATGAACCATGGACCTAGCAAATGGACCGGGCTTCTTAGGTGGATAAAGATTAGAAAGCCTTAGCAAATCTACTGCCCAAATTGCACCTCATACGATTCATTCTTGGCCGAGAAATTCATCTTTGAACTGCTGCCCATACCGTACTTTCTTCCGTCGGGGACCCTGGTTGCTTGCGCGCAAGATTACGGTTTGGGATGAAGTGTGTAGCTGGATTTCTCGGCCACGAGTTATTTGTATGAGATGCCGTCTGAACATTAGATTAGCCGAAACTCCCCAGCAGTTTTCCCGTTGGGAACCGCAAGCACTCAGATACGTCTTGGCACTGTCTTTAACAGAAAAAAAACCGAAATTTAGCGTCTTTATTTCTTTTCTCATGACTTTCTCCTCTTGTTCGGGTCTTGTTTCTTTATGCAAGTCAAAAATTCTAATGAAAACCTACAAACTTTTCAGGACTTGCAGATTCAACTATTACGATTGCAAAAACTAAACTAGTAGCGAATTACACGATTATTCTTTGACGACGAAAAAAAGGCCCCGTTGATAACATGAAAAACACATGCAAAAACCGTCTCCGATGAAATTAAATGAAAAATGAACACACATTGCATATAAAATGTTTGTTGCAAAAGCGATATGAGAAAGGGGGGGATAAAGGGGGGAGGTCCTGGAAAAGTCCTAGCCAAGAAGTGCCAAATGCAAATCAGTTTTTTTTCAAATTTTCAGCAAATAAAATAGAATAACAGGAGAAAAGCACACGAATTCTGTAATCAAATAAAAACTAATGAGAATGGTTGTACCAGTGATATAATTAATAAAAGTAATACCAACAACAATAGTGGTAATAAGAATAATAACAGAAAATAGAAATAATAATATTAATGTAATACGAATGTCTGTGGATGATATAAATGACGTATAATATCAAAATTCTGGATATTTTAACGGCTTTAATGTCACCCGACCCCTCTCAGTCACTTCCCCGCCCCCCCCCCCCCTCCCTCCCTTCCCCCCTCCCTCCCTTCCTCCCCCCTCCCTCCCTTCCCCCCCCCCCCGCTTTTATATTTTGCAGCGTAGAATGTCCATTACTTCACATAATGTGTCGCGAATCATAAGAATAGATCTGAAATCAGCGTCACACGATGGCTCAAGTGGTAAACATCTTATACTAAGTGGCCACTTCGACCAACTAGGATTCCCATGTTAGTGAGCGCATTCTGCTGAATGTATTACAACCAGTAATGTTTTTCTCACAACATGGTTCAATTTCATGTTTTTGAAGCTGTACGGTATATACAGATATGTGTTAATGCACGATTTTTGCATTAGAAAATAGAAAAATAATTTTAGAAATGGTTGAAGAATTTGCTAATTTACTACATTTTCATGATATAATTTTTATACATACTAGGAGCTCGAATGAACATAAAGAACTTGGATAGAATGATTCAAAGATCATAACCACTCGTGCACATTCGATTCCTCAAAAAGAAAGAGCGAATAAAATTATAAAACATAAAATAAAACCATAAGATCATATCACAAACATTTTAAGTTTTAGCAAATTGAAGCAGTAGACAAGAAATTCAGCAGATAATTATAATAAATTTTTTTCATAAAGACCATTTTCTTACTCCAGAAACAATGCAAGTAAGTAATTGTTTATTCGACACTGCTGAAATATTAGGTTGGCACGAAAGTTTTGTCGCACCATTTTCAAAAACTCATAACTTCTGATTTTTCCATCCGGTTTGAATGTTTTTATTTTTGTATGGAAGAGTAAATCATGCACTTTATAATGGCTCCTTAGATGCTCACTAACGGTCATCAATTGTATAGATATGAGCGATAGAAAAAAATTAATCAAAATTGGAATTTTCTGTGTAGGGTCATAAAAAATCGGAAACTTGCAACAAAAATCGGAGCAGTCAGTATTGTAGGTTCTTTCATTAGCTCTTTCTAACAGCGCAAAGCCTGCGCCGATTGAACATCTCTATGAAAAGTTACGATTTTCCTGAAAAATGCCAAAATAAATCAAATTCGCCCTTTTATATTGCTTGCTCGAAAATCGTAACTTTTCATTGAGATTCTCAATCAGCGCAAACTTTGCACTGTTAGAAAGAGCTGGTGAAAGAACCTATAATACTGACTGTTCCGATTTTTGTTGCAAGTTTCCGATTTTTTATGACCCTACACAGTGTCGCGGATTGCGCGACTTCTTCAAGGAGTCCGCTGCACTCCGCGCAGAGGGTCTCAAAACGCCAATCCTCGAGAACAATTTCGAACTCAAAATTGTGCAGAAAGCGAAAGTAATTAGATATAACATATTCGCGACAATGCGGCCCACCGATGGGTCGTACGTATTCTGCCATTTCGGACAATACGACCCACAGATAGGTCGTAAGATATCTGAAATTCTAGCTTTGCCGATTTGCTATGAATTCTACGAGGTTCCGGCAGATGATTGGGGACAAGAGGACGAAGTTCCAGCCAGAGTGATCAGGGCTCAGGATACTATAACATGATTTTAGAGATAGGTGTTAGATGGTAGGTAGAGATAGAGATAAGGCACAGAATTTAGCTCAAATTCTTTACAGAATGATGCTGTTTCTGAACATACAGTACAAACATACATGCACGAGAAATACGGGCGGGCAAGCAGCTGATGTCAGCCCATCAAAATATCGATTTTATTGATTTTATTGATTTTTTGCATTCTTCATCCCAGGGAGCTGAAATCTTTCCAATATAGGTTTTGTAGCATGCTGATTACAAAAATGATAATCTCAAGTTCTAATAACGCCTTCTTATATCAGTTTCTAGATTCTTACGAAAACTACCGTACTGTGAATAAAGTGGACACTATAATAGTGATCAGCACGTGAAATAACCCCAAAACACAACTTTTCTAAATATCCATGGTTTTGGGCCAATACAGAATGATTACCATAGTCTTACGGTGAGATGCCAAAAACTGAATAAATCATATTTTAGTATACAGCGTCCTCGATAATCTGGGCATATTCTCGGAGATGTGCTTTGAACTTTTTCCATGAAGAACCATTTCGGACAATACCACGGGTGGGTCGTGAGTTTGACATGGGTCAGAAACGGTAATGATCGAAAAACCAGCCTTGTCGTGAATGTGTTAAGCAAGCTACGCGAGCGATAGCTAAATTCTGCAGACGCATCCAGGACAGACCATTTACTTCATGTTTAGATGAGCTTTGATTCCTCTAAGAAACAGGAAATTATTATAAAAATGCGTTAGTGTAGATATTAGGCATGATCAACTAGAAAAATGTTTACACAATGAAAAATTACACTAGTAATTCTGATATAAAAAGTAGTAAAGTCAAAATTTTGCAGCGACAACAATTATTTCTAAAAAAAGGTCACGAACCCAATTCTAAGCTACTAATTCTTGAATGTGCAGCGCCAAAGGCACGGACTGTAAACCGCCTTAGATAAATAATTTATCTGACAATTATATTTAGTAATTCTGTATCTATAATTTCAAAAAACAGTAGATTTTTTACAAAAATGAATGAAATTGTCAATCAATTATTATGCCCAATGCTCATTACTAAAAATCGCTGTACTACTCGGTCAAAACAGGGTTCTAGACAAAAAATTTTTTTTTCTTTGTTGGAAGAAAAAGGCACCTTTTTCCAAACCGAAAAAAAACGACGTAATCTGCCTGGCAATTCAACACATTCCGCTGAACACGAAAAAAAAAACAGAAAAAAAAGACAAAAATGCGTAAAAATGGAAAATGCGGAAAAAATGGAGAATATGAAGAGATGGGTAGCTTTTTCCCGTTTCAGCCACAAAATAACATGACAGAGAAACTATTTTCCCGTAGGAAAATGCTCTTGGTGGTTTCCAATAACATGTGTTATAACATTTTCAGCGGAAAAATGCATCAGAACATCATGTAAACCATATGTCAAGAAAACTATATGAGAAGAAAAAGCGAAATGCGAAGAAACCGTGGCGCCGAGTCAACACATCGAGGCGGTTCGACTTCAATTCGTGGTTAGAAACGAGTTTTTGCATTGATAATTCTAACGTTGTTGTCTGTTTCGGGCACCGACGAGTCGAACCGAGCGCGAGGGTCACGGCAATTTATGGCCTGCCCTTTCATTCAGGCGACCGACTCTCACAGGCGAGCAATGATAAATATGGGAATTCAGCGTTTTGCTGTTGAACAATTTTCAACGCACGAATGTAAAAAGTCGTAAATGCTTCGGAAAATGGAGCGGTATTTACGAGAGGTCAAAATCAGTTCAGTTAAATCTAGTTCCTATTGATGACATACTCTCCGTACTCAAATGTTGCTGACAATAGAAAGGAATGAGAAAAATAACATCTTTGATGACTTCAAAAAACCTGGATGCTTTACTTTTACAGAACATGTTTCGAAATCACCGCAATATTATTCATTTTGGGTCTAGAGATGGCAGAGATGGGCTTTAAGAGCGGCATTGATAGATTTAAAAATGTTCCGGTAGAAAAAGCATTGAAAATGTCGTATATAGCAAGGATTCGACGCGAAGAAGCGCAGAGAAGAAAGCGCGCTCTAATCGAACGTTAGATAGCAAAAAGTTGCGGTACTGCCTCTTTAGATGATTGCGAATCCTAGTCTTTCGCACTCTTCAGTTCACCTAGCGGATTCTGACTCCCAAAAAGATGGTAGTGAGCTCTCGATCTTCAGAACGATTCCCTTTTCACGAATCTGATTATCGTATACTTCAATTTGGCAGCGAAATCACCAATTATAGGAAAGAAAGCGTGCTCGAATCGAATGAATCACCCTACTGCCAATCGCCGTTTATTTTTAGAGAGTTTCAAAAACATTTAACAAGCATGCACATGCATCAGGCATCTTGGGAATTCTATGCGGTACAAAATCATAGAAAGCTGTAGCAGTGAGTTGTGACCAGCTCTTACTCTTACAAGGCAAAATAAGAAGATAATAGAAGGGAAGCTAGGAAGAAGGAGTTTACAATGGAATAAAGAAAGTAGATAAATTCTTATATGCAAGGATAGAAGGCAATAAAATGTAGGCATGGCTAAAAAGCACGATTACTCTGCAAAATGCAAATAATATCAAAAGTTCCCGGAGATTTTTAAAGTTTTCAATGAAACCTAGGTTTGAGGAAAGGGGAAAGATTCATGTGCCTTGTTTGAGATCAAGAACTGTGCAAAAATTTACGGTGCTCTAAGAAACGTAGTTCTTGAATGCATTCAAATAAATTCTGTAAGCTGCGGAATTTACCCAAAAATTGACGGGCATTCCGGTGGCAAGCCAATAGCTCAATACATGATTGAAAAGATTGTTAAATAAGCAAATTTCAAAGAAACAATCAAAGCGAACTATTCTTACCACAAACATCAAAATCTGCAACCACAAGATGTGAGATACTTGAGAATCAATGGTTCAAAGTCTGTTTAAAAGGTTAATACTATTGATGACGAGCACAAGCGAGACGACGCGACACTAATTTCGGTTAAAAAAAAGTTGGATATTTGATTTGCACTTGTTTAACTACACCTCTGTCTGGATATGGCTACAACAATAAGATCCTTTTTTGAATGTCATGTGACCCTTTTCATTACCATGAAATACAAAACATTCACTATGAATGTATTTTTGTTCATCTTCGTCAAAAATGTAAACATCGGAAAAATCAAGCTTTCCAAAAATCATTGGACTTTCGTATGTGGTATTTCGAAAAAATAGTCTAATCGTAGCCTAGCTCCAAAATTTGATTCTTCATCTGCCGTTTTCTAAAAATGAATGAAATGAAAATGCTGTTTAGAGTCACATTAAACCCCAAATAATAATGTATAACATATATAATAATCTATAATAATAATTTATGCATATAATCTCCCCCTAAATGATAATTTGTCCATAATAAATTTACATCTATGATCACTTACATTACTTTATCTTTTACTGACAATCTTGGGTAGGGTAGGGTAGGGTAGTCTTTGTTTATAGTATTTTGAAAGGTATGTCTTGGATATGAAAATGAATAAATGGTCATATATATGGGTGCAGACACAAATTACACATTTATAGTATTGCTTGTTTAAATATTTTGCTGCAAAAAAGTTATGGACATTGATTTGTATGGAAAAACTCGAAGCAAAGGTAAAAAATGGTAACCCATGGTAATGCTCTCGACTAAAGCAAACGGCAATTAGGAATTCACATGGCAACGTTTCACCCATAACCAGTGCGTGCCGACTGACGAGCAAACACCAATGGGTTGAAAACAGCTTGATAAGGCGATGATTAGACCATCTTAAAGCTTAAAGTGATAAGAAAGCGAAGGCTCATGCACTTTCTGACAGAATTGAGCAAGCAATGCTGATTGAGGAAGGCCATAGCTGATGGGATTTCCTCTACTAAAGAGGTCAGTGAAAAACTTCATCAATCTGACTAAGGAAGCATTTTTCAGAAAAGACAAGCTGAGTACGCTTTTCTAAGGGAAAATGCCTTTAAGATTGGGGTTAAAAAATGGAAAATTTTGAAAAATTAACCAGCAACAAAATAAAGTGTATGTAGTGAAAAATGTTAATTTTTTCGTACTAAAAGGAGTTTGGTAATTTAAATAGTATAATATTAATAATAATGGCATAGTTCAAACATTTCGTTTTGCTAACAAAGACTACAAGCTTGCCAATGGATACTACCTATGGATACTTACTACTTACTACTTACTGACCCTAAAGTCTATTCTGGACCATTGTCGAAATACAAGAGATGATAGAAACTTAAGTTAAACTTTTGTTTCTCTGTAATACATAAACCTATTCATTAGCAGGATATGAAGATGTTTTGAAAAGTAGAACTATATAAGTCGTATAAATATTACTGTCTGTAACACAGTGAATAATAGGATTTTTTGTGTTCTTTCTCATTTTATTTCATGCCACAATCTAATCAAACTTTCTTTCTACAACGTGCTGTGGATTTTCCCAAGTTCAAAATTCAAAACTCTATAGAGTGCTGTGGGCTTCCTCAGATTCAATCAATTTCGAAGAGATCAATTCCGTATTCTTCGTTCAAGGGAAGGAGCAAATGTAGAGGTAAACTTTACTTACTTATTTTACTTTCAAGCAAGCCATTCTCACTTAAATAATTTCAAAATTAAGCAAACATTTTCCGGCGAAGAAAAAACATCGAATATTACACCTTTGCTGAAGAATTAGAAACATAAATGGTAATGCTTATTGTCAATGTGATTATCCAAAACAAGTAATAAGACAGACTATTTTTTGCCCTCAAAATAGTATTGGTGTAACGATGACAAAGAAGACTATAGGCGAACTACAAATTATCTGAGGTTTCCCAAGCCTTGGCCGTTCTTTTGTCTTTGTTGTAATACTTATCCTTTGTCTCTTGTCGTGAACTTGATTGTATTACACGGCGAATTGCTATGCTCATGGAAGCATGAAGATCGGCGATCAAATCAGAATGCTCAAAAGTCTAAGGTTACCACGATAAGTGGGTGGCACATGACTTAACCACGATAAGGGCAATATGGGTCAGCTGCTAAGAAGTTACTTTTTCCTGGCTTTGATATAAGCACCGAATGTGCTAAAGAATTTTGAAGCCAGAAAAAAAAAACATGGAAATTCAAAGCACCTGGATCAGCTCTATGAAAATGAACTGCTAGAAAAAATCGACTCAAACTGACTTAAAAATTAACTGTAATTTACCTTTGGAAACATCACTTTCGAACTGACAGAATCAACATATTACTCAATTAAACTGAAGCAATTGTAGCATAGAACGTGATAAATTGGATATGTTCGAAAACAGCTAAAATTAGCTGAGAAAAAATATAAGAGCCAATCAAAAGAGAACATCATTGCTTTAAAGTGCATGTCACTATTATTTTCAATACCACAGACCTCATTAACTCCTTTCTGAATAGGAATGAATCATGACCCTATTTTTATACGCCAAGTTAACGATAAAATGGATGTGTAAATGTGTGTTAGCACAGTTTGTCAGCTAAATCGAAGGGAGAAATTATCAACGATAAGGCTGGGGGGGGGGGTAGGAGGAGGAGAATGTAGAATGCAGCAAAATCAACTATGATCCGACTATATAAAATGAATGTGTGAGATTGTAATTAGCACTCATAAGCTAAAATTCGAATGAAGTGATAAAATAGTGCAAGATATTCTTCTTAGAAATAAAAGAATGAGGAAAAACTTTTCTTGAAATCCAATTCAAAAATGATTAACTTACAAAACAGTGCTCAAAACGTTTTTATTTGCTTTTCGTTTGCTTGTCCTCAATCACAACAAATCGTTGTTTTTGGACTTTCTCTTTGAAATTCCTCTTGGTTCTGTAAAGAAATAATAAGCCCTACGAGAAAAAGCAAAATTGAAAAAAAACTGTCATGATACTGATTAAAATCGAAAACGAAGAGTAGTGAATAATTATTGTGGAAAAAAGCGAAATTTTTGATACAAGGACTCAAAAAATGTCTATGACTAGTTGGCAAATAGCCAACCAATCAAAATCTATTCAACAAAAAGATGAAAAAGCACGCAAAATAGTACTTCCACACTACGTTTGGATTTTTTGAGTTCTCATAGACTTTACACAAACTCAAGTATGACTAAATTTTAATGTAAACATTGCTCATGAGTTCCACAGATGTTCCCTAGTGCTTCCCATTAAAATCATTTGAAAATTTCCAGTGTAAAAAGGGGCAGTTTCATTTTTTGTCGCCACTGGCTTTGTTCTGGATTTTATTTGGTTTTACATTGGAAAACTCATGAATTACTTTTCTGACAATTTATTGTAGGTTAATTATTTCTATATGTTTTCAAATATCATTTACATGCAATTTTGAAAAAGAGATAAAAAGATTGAAAATCGTTTTTTGAATAAAAAAAATTTGTGTTTAATATTTGAAGATAGATTTAAGCAAAAAAAGACTAAAATAAGAAAATAAAGAAGAGACTAAAGAAAATAAGAAAATAAGAAGACTGAAATTCGTTTTTTGAGACAAAAACTTGTGCAAGCTAATGAAATAAAGTTTTGAGAAAATTACAATGTATTCTCAAAATTTGACCTCCTCCCCTCCCCCCACAAGGCAAGTGCACTTAAAAGAAAACTTGTGTTAAACTGCGCGCATGCGTTGCACAGAGATTCATTTGCAGCTTAGGTATCACGGACCGGTTCAAACTAATTTCATTATGTCTAATTAAAGCGGAAAAAACTGGACAATTGCTAGGTTTTCTACAGCCGTGGTTGAACTGATGAAGAACTTGATGCAAGGGTGGATGGTGTTGATTCAGCTTTAAAGGGAGATAAAATAGGATAAATTCTTTGAAAAGGGTGTAGAAGTTCTCCATGGTAACATTACGTCAAATCTTAGTAGAAAAAATAAAGAATAAAGGTAAGGTGAATATTACACATCACAAAAAAGCTTGACTAAGCTACTTGCGTAAATTATGTTTTTTTATGCATACTGTGGTATCCTAGGTATAAGAAGGATGTAATTATGAAAAACATGTGATAAGAAAAAAAAGGAGACCGAGGATGACTGCAAGAGTGCAAACACCTTTTTTGCTACAAACATTTGGGACTTTGACCCTCAAATAACATGCTATAAACCACTTTGGCACACCTAAAGAGTAGTGATAAGAAAATTATTTTGAAAAAACATGCAAATTAATAAAATTTTCGGCGGATAATAGAATCAGAAAAGAAAACACAAAACAGTGAAATAGAAGCTAGTATCGAGCTGATGTAAATAAATGAGCTAGGAAAGCGCCTGAAGACATATGAAGGGAGAGGGAGCAAGGGGGGGGGGGAGGCGTAGGTCAAAAAAGATGATCATAAGGAAATTTATAAGTCGAATATTTTTGAGCTAGACAAGTACAAGCGCCAATTCACGTCTTTAATACTACAACTGTTATTATTCATAAACTCAGGGCATTTTCAAAAAAGCGAAACTCGAAATTTACTGAGAAAAAATAAACTTTTGAAAAAAATTTCTAGTGTATAGATTGAACAAAAACAAAATATACCAAAATAACCACTGATGAAGTAAACTTCAGTATTTTCGTGGAGTAGTCATGCACCCAGATTTTTGAAAAACTTCAAAGGGTAATAAATGTCTACTGCTTTTCGCTTTGATAATGACGAATGTACATTCCACGTCAAAAAATATAATTAAGATAATGTCACGACAATCTAAAAGAGAAAAAGTCTACATAGCAGCAGCGGCTTCGAAAAAAGAACAGTTGGCTTCAGGGCGCTATGTCACACAAAACGATTTGCCGGCGGGGGAAAGAGATCAAGGAACAGGGGGAGGGGGGGGGGGCAAATGTGAGGAAATGAAGGGGATGAATGATTTTCAGATTATTTGAATAATTGTTAGAGAAATTGTTCACAATATCATTGAACAAATCGTAGAGGAATGGACAATAAAGTCATCGAACAATCAATGTACTTATTTGTTGGGGGAGGGGGGGGGTGAATTGTTAGTCAAAAAAGGTACACAAACAATGTGACCGCCAACGCGAAATTAGGCGTAAAGTACACATCGGTACTAATCATATGACGAGCACTGAGTCTCTCTCTATTCTCTCGTTAAATTATTTATGTCATGACGATGGTCATGACATAAATAATCGTAACCGCGAGACCAGCTGATGACCATGGAGAGCGGATCATACGACCCCTTGGACAACGACGATCAACGTCGTCGTTACGTAAAAAGAAAACAGACACTTCGATACGTCGATTAGGGTCATATCAGACGAGTTGCTGATTACGAGACTGATCGAAGTCTCGAGAAAAACATAGGAGTTAAGAAAAAGCAGCACTAAGTCTGCTGATAACGTTCCCGAGCCGAAATTTTGAGAAAACGAGGGGGAAATAGTACGAGTTGTCGCGGCGAGAAAATATATGGAAAATTTACAAGGAGAGATGAGTAAGACGGACGGTTCCAGCTTGGAAGTTTTGGGTTGGACACAAAGATCTCGAACACCTGCTTTTTCTCCTGCTATTTCCAGCAAGTTGTAAATTATGAATTATGGTTATAAAGTTTTATTTAATGGCTAAAAGTAAGCCCCATAAGTCTACTAATCGATAATTTTTTTTACTGGTCTGATCCGAATTCAAATGCTAGATCTTAAAGTAATTATATCTTTATTAACATAGATTGGTCTCCAAGGAGCTCATAAAATACACATATCAAGAAAGAACAGCTGGCCAGAAAATAGAAAACTCCTCCCCTTGCGCAAACTCCGCCCCTTCCTGGCCTGACCCGTGGCTTTTGATCTACTTAGCATACAATTAGCCTCCAGAGTTCGAACTTTTCTTTCTTTCTCTTTGGCGCATCAAAAGCGCAACTTAATAGATACATACCATGCTTTTGCTATATATAAGCTGCTCTTTGGTTCTCCTAACCACCAGCCAGACGATTTGCGATTTTTGAGACCACAGCGAAAACAAAAAGCCAGTTAACCTGCATTTTCAATTAGACGGCTAAGATGTTTTTCTACATGCACGTTTCTGTTCGGAAGACAAAATAGGCATTCAAAGGAGCCATTAGAAGCTAGGAACACGAAGAGTTGCAAGGATATGTATTTTCTCAAAGTAAAGATATACCCTTCTGTCGTCAAATATTCATCTATTCAGGAAAGTGACAAATTAATTAGTTCCCGGAAGTAATTTCACTCACTGAAGCTGTGTTTTCAGAGCCCTTCGGTTGCAGAAATCAAATAATCGCTAATGTTTTTCATTTTTAATGACATCTATAGCGGAATTATCCTATTTTTTACCTACTTTTTGGGAAGGGACAAAGACTAGAATTCAGCAATCTTACAATAGAAGACAAGCTTTCTGTGTTGTTCTTCCGACTTTCCAACAACTTTTCAACTATAGAGTGATTGCATAATTTTTTTGGCCTGCATGAAAAAGCCCAATTAATAAACTTTGACCTTTGATATTTGACATCAATTTCAGATTCGAGGCCTCGATCAATTCCTCATCCTGCAGTTATTTTAGAACGAAAAGTACTTGACAAAAGCTGTGAGATCAACTTTGCCTTCCAGCGGATTCTTCAGGCTATCTACTGAAACAAAATCCTCGAACTTGTTAGGATGCTAAAGCAGAATGAATGGGGAAATTCGATTACCTGAAGGATTTGGAGATCACTAGGAATGACAAAAAAGGATAAGCTGCTTTGCATTTATTCAGTCGTAAACTGCATCAGGAGGTTGTATGAGAAGGTCAAGAAAGCGGAAGAAACCAATGTGTTGAAATAATTGTTATCACAGTTATCCCAAAAAAAACCCTCAAACCCAAATATTATCAATCACGCGTTATAATTAATCACTTTTCACTTATGATTGAAAGGAGATACACAGAGAAAGTATGATGAGTTACCAATGACGAAAGATAGAATCAACAAAATAATGAGGCATCCCACCAACAAAAATTTGCAATAATCAAGGATCAGTTACAAGATTATAAATATATGAGGTTTGATTGCGTGATTCCAGTTGTTCTTAGATCATGGGCCGTGAATTTTTGATAAACACATGTTTGGATAAAGTGACGGCATGACGTGGGGTTGTTGATGTTTAGAGCCCTATTCCGAGGGCACGTGTGCATATAACAGAAATCAAAGATAAGAGAACATTTCATCTATTAATTTGAAAAAAATCCCTCAGAAAAGCATTCAAAAATTTGAAAATAAATAGAACACAGTCACAAAGTGAGCGCTATAAGTAAAAATGTAAATTACTGGCTAATTTTTGAGCCGTAAAAAAGTTTTGTTATTGAAGGGATTTCGAATTCTTCACTCACCGTAGTCCACAAGAATACCCGACTACATATTGTACAAAAAAATGCCAACATTGCATAGTCGGACTAGGTGGAGCCGAGGGGGGGGGGGGAGAGAAGAGAGATCACGGAATTTTTATGGCTACTACATAAGTTATAGAATTGCGCAAGTATGTTCTCACCTGAAAAAACTATTATAATAACATTTGAAATTTGTGGCAGTTTGTGGGAGAATCTTCTTTGGCGCATGGCTGCCGGTTTTTCTAGCATTCTGGAGTACAAGCAGGGTGGACTTCGTTTTTGGGGCGGAAAATCAAACGGGATATTGTTTTTGTGGCCAAAAATTGTGACGTTTTTTACGACGTTTCGTTTTTGAAAGGATTTTTACGTTGCTGAGATCAAAGAAGGCTTCGTAAAATTTTGCGAAAATCAAGGAGACGTCGTTTTCAAGAAGCCTAGAAACGAACTCATGCCAACCCTGCTTTTCCTCTCCTCTATCCTAAAACCTTACGAACTGTCACTGCAGCACTGGTAATATAGCTGGAGAAATGATGTAGTCAGCACTGAGAAGTTCACTATTGAAAGCGATATTGAGCGCCCACAATTTCGAAAATTTTCAGTGTTATCAAATATGTAAACGGTTTCGCATTCTTTATACTCCTGGTTTACAAGCTAAATAAATACAGACAAGGAACAGAACATAGTTTTTTTTGCAAGGGGACATGTTATCGCGATTATCGTTCTTTGTTCACAGCTGGGCAGGGTTTGATGGAGTGCTTTAATGCTTTCAGTTCGTACTCCATGGACTTCAAAATAAGTCAGTTTGCTCATGGTTAATGTGAAATAGATATTTCGAAAGACAACAAAACACTTTTTGAAAATTCCTCCCAAATTATAAAACTATTAAGGTGTCTCACAATTTTTTTTAACTTTTCTCTAAATATCAGCATTTTTCGAGAACTGGGGCACTTACAAAGGGTACAAATACATTATAGTACTTCTGTATGTCTGAGCTACATGATCACATGCGTGGAGGAGCTCAGGACGCCTAGAGGCGAAGTTTGCCATTTTACACCATTCATTTTTTCCTTTTGTAGCCATGAAACAGATACAAAAGTGTACACTTGAATGTTCGATGTGTCAAGCATATGCTAGGATAACTGAGGAATTCCTAGATTTTTTGGGGCGGATGTACGATTTTTTCTGTAAACTTCGTTTTTGACTGCTAACAGATTTCAGCTCAAAACTTCACGGGGAGCGGTTCATAGCCATCTTATAGAGTTTGCTTTGCTTTGGCGAATGCTCAAGCCACATCAATCGAAGGAAAGATACAAAAAGACGGTTGTGGTTAAAACGGTAAAAATTATAACGCACCCTGAATTTGTTGCAGCTTTCTTTAAAAAGTACCTATTCGAATGATACGTACATAAGCCTTGAAAAGTATCACAATTCTCATTTAGAAACGTTCAAACAATCTATCAAAGAACGTGTCAATTACTTTCTGCAGTACATATGTATCAAAAGCTGCAGTTATCGTAAATTTCAGAAATTGTGATAAAAAGAATGGAAAAATATGAAATTACGGTTATTCCAGAGAGCATGAATTCCGAAAAGCTATATCAAAACCGAACTATGGGAATGTGATAGACGATTCATAATCTAAACGAGCCAAATTCAAAAAACCACTTCTGAGTGTTTTTCCTTAGTAGCTTGCATTGTTGTATGGCAAAAATATGTTTACCTCAAGTGGTTTTGGAAAGTACATGATTTCTTCTATCTAGTAAAGTAACAAAGCAAAAAAATTGGAATCTAAGAAAAAACCATGAATTTTTTAATTTTTGATGCAGAACTTATGTACCAACCTAAGAAACAATGTGCAGAGCTCGGAAGCCTTTCTGTTCTTTTTGAGGGGGATCAAAGCAAAAATTTGAACCAAAAGACTCGTTGAATAAGAATTTTGTGAGAAAGACCACTTATCTTAGCGCGTTGCAAAACTGCTGCGAAACTTTGCCCTTGCCTACTATCAGTATGCTCGTAAATTGGCATTGGTGTCCTCTTTTATACTTTGATGCTGTCATTTCGTGAAAAGTGCAAGCCGGGAATGTAAAGCTGAGATGGTAGCAGGTTTGCAGAATTGTTCTCGCTGTTAGAAGGGGTCAAAGAATACAGATTTCAGAAAGCATAGGAAAAATTTATAAGTGAGCTGAAGTCATTTCGTGAAAAATGCAAGCACGGAATGTAAAGCTGAGATGGTAGCAGATCTCTAAGCAAATAAATTCCTAGACTTTTCGTATAATGTTAAATTCGGAAAACTTGCTACTCAAAACAGCCCATATGCTTTATCCTTAGCTGAGAACTTAACTCGAAGCTCTCGCCCATTACCGTACCCATTCTTACCAGACCAGTCTTGAAGCATGGTATTGGGCGCGAAACAAGGATTGAACTTTTTGGTGGTGAGTAAATATATTTATAAGAGTTTTTCTTGTGAGCAATTACTAACTTCGGACCCCTCTAATCAGTTTTCACATAAAATGCCCATGCCAGATTAGCTTGGATAGTGTAATGCGAGCATAATTGTTCTCAAAAAGCGGCTGATCAACCCTATCACCGCAAATGCATCTTGAACTTGCGTAAAGACGATATTTTTTCTTAGAATGAAGCCAAAATGAGCATTCGCGCTGATTTTCCCGTTATAAGCTTTTTTAGTACATTTTGCAGAGCATGCATAGACCATTGCTCCTTTGTGAGCTACCGTTGAGTCATTTGGTTATTATGCCTATTGCACACCATGCGCGCTACCTGACGACTTTTGAGTTTATCTGCTCATTTTCAGTGATTTATCTTGTGCTCTTGCCTTAGATTTCATTACTTGTATTACTTTCTACAATTCGTTCCGTTAGGCCCCGGACAGACTTCACGCGATTTGATCGTCGCCACTGAATCGCTACGAGACAACTGTTACAACATCATTCCATGCCGATCAACTTGCATCGGTTGTGATACTTTTCCAGCCCGAAATTTTTGAATGTAAAATGAAAATGAATGGAAATCGCGGCGATTGAATCGGACGATCGAATCGCGTGAAGTCTGTCCGGGGCCTTAGAAAAGGTTTTACTGAGGGGTTACAAGGGAGTCGTTGGTTGCCGCGCATAGTGTGCAGACTCACATTATAGATTACAAATGGCCGGGGGATGAACCTTTGGTGCTCACCTTTGAAAAGTGTACGAAGGACAGCACCGGCCTAGTACGACGCTGGTAGGTGAGTAAATGAATCTTCTTATTTTTGAAAGTAGTTTAGACCTGATCGATTGATTTAGTTTTGATTTAGTCAGTTTGAACATGTCAGGCAGCTTGGTTGTGGAACATTTCCCGAATTGACATGTTTGTCATGTGTGACAGGGTTGATCGTGGGGTCAAGCTTGGGCGGGGGGGTCGTATTGAGGTAAGACTAAGGGGAGGGGGGGGTTGTTATCAAGAACCAAATTCGTTCAGAAAATTGAGGAGATACTACGATCAAGGCGAAAAAAGCGCTAGTCCGGTAAACAACGTAACTTCACCGGTACTGAAGGAATGATGAACAGCGAACTGATCAATTCCACAATCAAAGTTTCAGACAAAATTCGAAACTTTGTCTCTTACCCTGGCATATCATAAAATTACCAAGGAAGCTTGCTGTGTAGAACGGGTACTATTTCCGTAATGAGCATGTTAAATTACCTCTATGAGCTCCAAACACCATTCTACTGCATTTTTTAGTGTTTCTTGACGTAAAAAGCGTGAATTTCAAGCATGATTAGCTTGGTTGCAAAGTCAAAGAAGTCAGCTTTCTTACTCTCACAACAAAGTAATGTTCCTTACCAGTCCATGCTGAAAAATAGGCTTCACATTGCTTTCAGATGGTGAAGTAAGAAGTGCTACCAAAATTTCACGGCGGGTTTTTCACCTTGAGTGGTTCACTCTACGGATTACCACAAGCCCGAAACAAGTCGAAACAAACTCAGACGCTTGCTGTAGAATCTTCGAGGTTTGTGGCTAGCGAATCACATAAAATTTGAGTAAAAAAAGAATAAAGAAGTATAATGGGGTTAAGCACAACTCCTCGAAAGGTCAGGCTGTCGGGCTTTTCCTGACCCCCTTAACTTGGATATTGAATCAAAAGAGCAAGAAGAGGCTTTGAGCTCAATACTCATGCCATAAAAGAAGCGATGGAGCTAATCACTCCACCCCTGTCGGAATTATAGCTATGAAAAAAGGGCTATCCACATGCAAAATCTGACGTCAAATCGTGTGTGCCGCATAGTTGTGCAATCACAGAAAGCCGGGGCTACAGACTTCCAAAAACGAGAATCTCCAGTAAAGGCTGATCTCCTTCAAAATGTCACAGCCTGGAACCCTGTGAAGTGGAGGGGCTGTTTAGGGGTTTTCACAGAAGGGAGGGGTCGCTTCTATAGGACTTGTGCCTAACCTCTTGTTCAACGGGGGGAGGGGGGGGGGGGGGAGTGATGAAGTGATTTCTACAACATCAGCCGACGCTTCCCCACCTACTTTCGCAATCAACTCCCAACTCTGGCTTCTTGTAAAACCAGAACGCCTCTTTTAAACGTTTCTAAACATTCTAAACGTTAAATTTTTCTTTCAAAAGTTCTTAGAGTTCTGAGCGTAAAAGCATAAAGGTGGGCTACCATATTTTACATAAACAAAGCAGGCACCTCCACCAGAAGCTACATCCTTTTGGACTTTTGATAATGGTACAAGTGCACGATGTGTAACTCACTAATGTGGCTTGAAACGTAAGCTTTCGCACAGAAAAGTTTCAAGATTTGTTTGAACTCTATGTTTGGGTTCGGGCCATAGTTGCGATAGGGGGAGTGATGGATCTTACCCCCTTCACTTTGAGGCCAAACTCCCGATGACCCCCTTCACCTGGGCTGAGATTGGTATTGTACTCTGAGAATATGATAAAAATCGTTATTAAAACGTTTTGCAGGCTAAGTACCTCAAACAACAACTACACTCATAAATTTACAAAAGAAACGGTACTTGTGTTTATTTATATTATTTATCTATCCTCGTAGCATTCATTTGGAGAGCAGAAAATTAGGACAAAAAAGCTGTTGGTTTTTGGAGTACATAAAATCCCTCATATCTCGCGACACAGAAGACCTAGAAAAAAGTCGACGGTCTACGTCAATTCTCCATGATCTCAGCTTTCGAATGGTATACAGCATGTTAGGGCTTCTTTGCTTCCCGGCTCTAAAAATCATTTGCTCCGGTAACCGATAAAAGCCAATACATTGGTGGAGCTGGGTGGAGCAAGCTAATAGTAAATATCTCCACCCCATTTTTGAAAACTGGTTAGTTTTTACGCCCAGCAACCTATATACCAATCGAAAGCTCAGGAAAAGGGGATTCGACCTAGGCCGTCGACTTCTTTCTAGCCCCCCTCTACCGAGAGATACACCGCATTTTATCTGAAAACATAGTCATTTTCAGCAGCAGATTTCTGCCAAATGAAGACCTAATCACTGCTGATTATCTTCCTATGTTAAAGAGCAAGTCTTCATTAACAAACGTAGACTGTCGACTTTGTCGTAGAATTCATTTGGAGAGCAGAAAGTGAGGACACAAAACCAGTTAATTTTTTGAAGCACATAAAATCCCTCATATCTCGCGACACAGAAGACCTAGAAAAAAGTCGACGGTCTACTTCAATTCTCCATGATCTCAGCTTTCGAATGGTATACAGCATATTAGGGCTTCTTTGCTTCCCGGCTCTAAAAATCATTTGCTCCGGTAACCGATAAAAGCCAATACATTGTAAGAGCGAGGTGGAGCAAGCTAATAGTAAAAAATGTGCTGTGGATTGACATCGTTATCAGCACTAACTTGAACGCGAGCGAACGCGTGTATTTAAAAGTGCTTATCGTTGTTATATGTTTATGTTTTTTGGTAAAAAATGCGCTTTTGATTGACAGTTGTTCCATCATTATCAGCACATACTCAAAAAACTATGGGAGATTGGTGAATTTCCACACCTTCACACAAAAACCTGCCCATTTCTGGAATCTATACTCTGTAAAACTTGTGCTGAAGAAGGTCACGTTCGTGAAAACGCTCTAGACTCACCTAATTGTAGAGAATGGTTGGTTTCAATAAATCAAAAACTTTGAGGCATTCAGAAGAACAACATGTTATTAAGATACAATACCGCTCATAATTCGTCAAAAAAGTCGCCGAACTGCGGCGCACTCCGCCACACTCCGCCACAGTGTGGCGGAGTGTGGCGGAGTGTGCCGCAGTTTGGCGACTTTTTTGACGAATTATGAGCGGTATTGTATCCTTCAATGTTTTGGAAAGGTTGGCAGTTTGAAGAAGAAGCGGCAGGCAGACTACTTCACAAAATCGCAGATGACTCGCATGTGTTCCAGTTCAACAGCGAGGAAGAAGGAGAATCTTAC
This sequence comes from Cylicocyclus nassatus, assembly GCA_958299035.1. Lineage (NCBI taxonomy): Eukaryota > Metazoa > Nematoda > Chromadorea > Rhabditida > Strongylidae > Cylicocyclus > Cylicocyclus nassatus. The sequence goes on from CATQJL010000305.1 coordinate 15,569,632, forward strand.
GCCGACGAATATGTTGTCGACATTGATACAGAGTTGACATTTGAGCGAAACTCTCTGTTTCGTACATCAGAAATCCAAGCAGACTGCCTAATTTCAACGAGGAAATGTCCAAGAAGTCCATTGCTGATCTTCAGGTTGCTGAAGAATTCAAGGCTGCTAAACTCACAAACATGGATATGAACAAAAGGAAGGTGTTAGTACAAAGCATAGCTACTGCTCTTAATCCCGACTGGAGTACGAACTTGATTCTATGCTTTATGCTGCTGGAAGTATCTCACCTTGTGACAATATGACCTACGATATTGGAAAAAAACCAACGCGCAGCATATATCTACTTTTTTCGGCTATTCCGCAGATGCTGTTGCAGAAGAAGTTGAGCGGCTTTCTCGTCAGCTAACAAGACGTAAGCCAGAGGAGGTGAAGCCAGAGTTCGACAAGGCCCAAAAAAGTATGCAATATTTACTTCCCATATTGCGAAAGCATATGCGATCTGGCTCTTTCCCCATTACTTACCGCAAAAATCTGATGGGCTTATTAGCAAAGCTAGTTCCCATTCCGACTAGCACGGCAGAGGTGGAGAGGGGATTTTCTATCTACTCTGTTATTAGAACGCAGCGCAGAACTCGTACAACGGTGGAGCATCTAAGCAATTACTTAAGATTTGTCAACCTTCTATTGAACATATTGTTGTCTAAAAACTTCATTTAAATGATTGCTATAAGTGGTCCAGACAGGCTGTCATCGTACGACTTTTTGAACTATCCTAAAAGATGGTTTGAAGAAACTGGTCAGCTACCTGCTGACTTCCTGGTGCTACCAGAGGGCCAGGAAAAAAAAACACAATGCGCTTAGAAGGAGAAAAACGTTTCAAATCCATTTTCGACTCAGAACGCCTTTTGACGCAATTCTATTTCTACTCCGATGATCTTTTGAAGGAAGAAGAAGATCTTTCAGGCAGCGATTTTGTTGTCTCTGACGTTAGCGATAGTGATATTGTTGATGATGACCTGCAGGAATTGTAAGTTGTTCCTAACTTGTACATCTTTTGGGATACCTTATTGCTTTCGTTTTTTGTCGATGCAATGAAATAGGAGCACAGATCTTCATAAAGTCAATTTTTTGATTTATTAGGTCGTCCAGAAAGTTTTTGCACACGAATTTCAAAATTCATAACTTCTGATTTTTCCAACCGATTTGACTGCTTTCAATTTTATGTGAAAGGGTAAGCCATGCTCTTTATAATGACATCTCAGCTGCTTAGTAATGGTCATCTGTTGCGTAGATAGGAGCTGTAGAAGAAAATTAGTCAAAATTCGAATTTTCTGTGTAGGGTCATAAAAAATCGAAAACTTGCAACAAAAACCGGAGCAGTCGGTATTGTAGGTTCTTTCACCAGCTCTTTCTAACAGTGCAAAGTTTGCGCCGATTGAGCGTCTCTACGAAAAGTTACAATTTCCCTGAAAAATGCCAAAATAAACCAGAATCATCCTTTTGTATTACTTGCTCGAAAATCGTAACTTTTCATAGAAACGTTCAATCGGCGCAAACTTTGCACAATTAGAGAGAGCTGGTGAAAAAACCTACAATACCGACTGCTCCGATTTTTGTTGCAAGTTTCCGATTTTTTATGACCCTACACAGAAAATTCAATTTTTGACCAATTTCCTTCTACCGCCCCTATCTGTGCAATAGATGCTCATTAGTAAGCAATTGATGGTCTTTATAAAGAGCATGACCTACTCTTTCATATTAAAATAAGAGCGGTCCAATTGGTTAGAAAATTCAGAAATTATGAATATTTGGATTTGGTGCGAAAGAACTTCCGGTTCAACCTAATATTATTTTTTTTTAATTCTGGAAAATTTTTTTTTCAATTTGTACCTAAATAAGGTACAAATTGGAGCACTTCATACCACGCTTTTTTACCTTTTCTCTCTCCCTCCCCCCCCCCCCCCAGGCTCACATACCCCCTTCACCTGGAAGGTCGGAAACAGCCGAGACCCCCTTCACCTGGGGAGAGCCCGGCTCCCCCTATCGCACCTATGGTTCGGGCTGAGGATTGTAAGGATTGAATTTTAGACATTCATGCTGATGCAAAATTAATGCATGCTAGTCATGCTACGACGGCACAACGAACAGAAATTAAGAAACATATATTAGGTTGTCCCGAAAGTTCGTTCGCACCATTTTCAAAAAATCATAACTTCTTTGCATCATAATGACTTTGCGCAATTTAAATTTTACAAGAAAGCGTAAAGCATGTAGTTTCCAATGGTCCCCTGGCGACTTTCCAGCATGTTCAGATTGCAGAGATAAAAATAAAAGAACGAGAACATCCGAAATTCGGAATTTTTGAGCAAAAATTGTAAAAACCTAGAAACTGCGCGATAAAATCCGGAAAAGCCATTATCCTAATTTTTGTTATATTTGATTACTAACTGGGTTGAGTTTGTGCTGATCGAGCTCTTCTTTCAAAAGTTATGATTTTTTGAAAAAAATTCCGAAAATTCACTTCCCTAAGAATTCCTAAGAAATTGATTTTTCGGCATTTTTTCCAAAAAATCATAACTTTTGAAAGAAGAGCTCGATCAGCACAAACTCAACCCAGTTAGTAATCAAATATAACAAAAATTAGGATAATGGCTTTTCTGGATTTTATCGCGCAGTTTCTAGGTTTTTACAATTTTTGCTCAAAAATTCCGAATTTCGGATGTTTTCGTTCTTTCATTTTCATTTCTGCAATCTGAACATGCTGGAAAGTGACCAGGGGACTTTTGAAAACTGCATGCTTTACGCTTTCTAATAGAATTCAAATTGCGCAAAATCGTTATGATGCAAAGAAGTTATGATTTTTTGAAAATGGTGCGAACGAACTTTCGGGACAACCTAATAGATACTTGATAGAGCAAAGCAAGCTAAAGAAGTTGGCCTTGATACCACTGTACAATGATTCGAACGTGTGAAGTCTGAAGTGAAGTCTCAGAAAATTCGAAAATCCTAAAGATCGGACATCCACAGAAAAATCTTCCGAACCTCAAATGCTGCTTATCTCTTCACATGAAAGATTTATACGTACACGTTTATCTTCCTATGGCCGCAATCGAGAAAATGAGGGTTGACATGCCTCTGCCAAGGCTAAGCCTGGCCTATTGTTACATAGATAATTCTATACAAACAAGTCTTCTACAATCAAAAACAATTTTAGCACAAAAAAGAAAAGCGTTATTTTTTATTTCTGAATAATCTACGTCACTCAAATTTTGGCCATGGAAACAACTGTGCATATGAATGTTTGATGTGAAGAGCATTTGTGTGAGCTAGTTTGAGGTTTGAAGCGTTTTATGGACGAATTAGATTTTTGGGTTATTGTCATTAGCTTCAAGGTTTAACGGACCAATTTGGGTTGTTCTAACATCTTATATATAAAGCTGAATGTCTGTTTGTATGTCTGTATGTCTGTCTGTCTGTCTGTCTGTCTGTGTGTGTGTACGTATGTTCCGAATAGAAAATTCCATTTCTGAACCGATCCGGACCAAACTTGGCACACATACACTTCGGGCCCCGGCGCGTGTCATAGGCTACTTTTCGTCATCGATCGATATCGATTTTATCGATTTATCGATTTTTTTGCTGAGTTCACCTACGGGGCTGGGAGTTGGCACAGGGGGGTAATCGAGCATGGGGATTCCGAATACAATATTGGTTTTCGGGATTATCGATTACTTTCATCGATTTTATCGATTTTTTTTGCAAAGTTTGAGCTAGGGGGCTGGGAGTTGGCACAGGGGGGTAATTGAGCATGCTGATCATCCCCAAGAAGGGTAATCAGCATGCTCGATTACACCCCTGTGCCAAATTCCAGCCCCGTAGCTCAAATTTTGCAAAAAAAATCGATAAAATCGATAAAAGTAATGGACGATCCTGAAAACTAATATTATGTTCGTAATCAGCATGCTCGATTACCCCCCTGTGCAAAATCCCAGCCTCGCATGTCAAAATTTACAAAAAATCGATAAAATCAATAAAAGTAATCGATAATTCTGAAAACTAATATTGTATTCGGAATCCCCATGCTCACTTCCCCCCCCCCTCCCTGTGCCAACTCCTAGCCCTGTAGGTGAACTCTGCAAAAAAATCGATAAAAATCGGTAAAATCGACATCGATCGATAACGAAAAGTGGACTGTGACACCCGCCGGGGCCCGAAGTGTATGTGTGCCAAGTTTGGTCCGGATAAGGCGGAGCCGGGTAAGCCAGCTAGTGTTATATATAAAGCTGAATGTGTGTATGTCTGTCTGTACGTATGTGCGGAATAGAAATTTTTATTTCTGAACCGATTCGGACCAAACTTGGCACACATACACTTCGGGGCAGGGAGCGTGTCATAGGCTACTTTTCGTATCGATCGATATCGATCTTATCGATTTTTTGCAAAATTTGAGCTACAGGGCTGGGAGTTGGCACAGGGGGGTAATCGAGCATGCTGATTACAAATATATTATTGACAGGCCCGGGCGGAGCCGGGTTTGCCAACTAGTCAGCTAATAAAGTTCGCTTTGCTCTGTCAAGTACTATGTTTCTTATCACATTTATTTCTGAAAACTATAGAAAATCTCAGATTTACCTTTAGTGGAATTTTTCAAAATGAATGTCTATTTCTGATTTCCTGATAAGTCACATGTATCATAAAAAAGCATACAGAGCGTCTTGATAATATCCATCGAAAGCAAGAGAGTGATACAAGAAGGACAATATCAATTTTCAACATGCAAAGTGTTGTGCCTATAAATGGAACTTTATGCCATGCTAAGTAACTCAAATCGTTTTCCCTAGAGTTCGAAATGGAAGGATAATATGCAAAGGGTTCTTGGTATTCGACTCACGCAATTATTGTTCGATACGCTCAAATAGACTTATGCTTCTTCATAAAAGGTAAACATTCTTGTCTCTCTGCGTGCATCACAGTACCTCTCCCTATGTTATAATCAAGCGCAAGTTTAGCTTGGCTATTTCAAACCATATTACACCATTATTTACATTCAGCTCTACAAAGAAGAGACGAGTAGATGCTGACGCTCAAGTGAACTCGCACAAACTTCTACATTTGTTTCTAGAGAACTCTGGACACTATTGAATATTTTTGGCAAACGTCGTAATTCATGTATAGGTCGACAAAATAAGCTTAACACAGATAGTCATCTTTATTTTTATCTCCAGTACTTGAAAATCTTCAATAGTCGTATCAATATGAACATGTCGCAAAAAGGTTTGAATAAAAAAAATTACTTTGCCCAATCAGCCTTCGCTTTCTCCTTGTTCTCCTAAACCAGAGATTTTTATATATTGAAAATCTATGCTGATTTACATCAATGCATACCTCCTCCTTCATGGCGAATTGGTTTTTGTCGACGGTCTTCAAATTGGAACGGAAGTCCACCTTAGCAGCTTCCTTCTTCTTCAGCTTGTCGAATTTGCTATCGGTCTTGGAAACCTTCTTCAGGGTTGGCTTGACGCTAAAAAGAAGAGATCAATCAAAGAAAAAACTGGGAAAAGGTCTTCTCCAATTAGTTAAAAAAATTGCTTATTTAAAAAGGACATTAGTGATTCTGCATTTTGCTCCTGAAAAATATCACTTGCAACAAATCCTTGTGAATTTTTTACGGAAAAGGAGCTTTAAAAAAGGCAATTTTCAAGTGATTATTGAGAAAATTTTCCAATTTAGTTACCTATCCTACGTTTTTAGGTGCGCCAAATACAGTTTGCTTATCTGCTTCCCAATTTTTATTTCTTCAAAATACCACTAGCGGAAAACAATTTAGCGTATTTTTTCAATAAATGAGCCCCAAATATGGCAACTTTTAATAATTAAAAGCTCTTCGATAAAATCTTCTAAGCTACGTTTTTGAGAAATGCCCCAGCATGACGTTTTTTTTTGCTGCCTAATTTGTATTCTTGAAAATTACTATTAGCGGAAAGCAATCTACGTGATTTTTTTAAACAGAAAAACGAGCTCAAATATGGCAACTTTCAAATTTTCTGGAAAGCTTTGTCGAAATGTTCTTACGTACAATTTTCCACGAAGATCGTTCACAGCGATGGTCAGCTCATTAATTTCGAAGTCCTTCTGTCGTACGGTATAAGAAATGTCATAGTTTTCACTTTCCAGCTCGATAAGACGTTTACGCATTTGATTGTAGATGGATTCAAGATCGCCTGGAAAAACATCCGACTAATTTTTGACCACAAAATCTATTCTAAAATATCTCTTACTGGCTTCATCAAGATCTGGCAATGGAATGATTCTCTCCTGGAGAATACGTTGTCTTTCTTGTTCTTTTAACATCTGCTGCTGTTTCAAATCTTCAGCAGCTTTCATCATAAGAAGTTTCTAGAAGTTTTTTTTATAGGTTTCAATTTGCATACTGAAATTAGTATGGTCATACCCTCAGCTTCTTCTTCCTTTCAGGAGTCAAGAAACCTTTCTTGGCCTTCTTGGCCCTTGAGGCCTCTTCCAGCCGTCTACGCACTTCCTCCTTCTTGCGATTGCGTTCAGCGATCTTCTTTGCCTAAAGAATCATCGGGCAAATCAAGAAATAGATAAACTGAAGATGAACTGAAGCTTTTTAGAACTGAAAATGTGTAAGAACGAAAATTTGAACCCAATGCTTGAACCCAAAGAAATCAAACTGTTAGAGATTTCACGTGGACTTACCTCCGCCGTATCATTAGATATCTTCTGCAACATCAAATTTTTGAAATATTCTTTTCTAAAATTCTTAAATTCATACACACACTAGCTAGGCATCCTCGTTTCCGTGAAATAAGAGAAATAATTGTTATTGACTAGCAGTCTGCAAGTTCATTTGTAGACTTGAGGTCTTGAACCTTTTCTCATGGTATTCAAGTAAGTAGGTATGGTAACCACAGCTTTTTCTCCTCTTGTATTACTACAAACATTTTCCGAAACATCTCCAAAGTCAACCTAACAATACATTAACTATAATTGGGTAGAGATATGGAAAGACTGCAATATTCTAATCCAAAATCATCTGATTTATTTCATTATACTGATATATTTTGGTAGGGATCCCAGAACCTTATTTGCGGATGGAAAATTTCCATTTTTTCCCACTGATTTCATTTCTTATTCAATCTCTTTCTGCGAAACTGATTTGTCAAAATTTTTCTGATAAGCTAGTACTGGAGTTGAACCACCTCCTCATTACTTGAAATTTCCTGATGATTTTCAAATATTTAATGTTTGTCGAGTGAAAGAAAGATTTCAACCGTTAAAATTTTTCGGCTGCGGACAGATTTCATGGTTTGATTCTTTGAATGTCAGCTTTTTTGCTATACACAGAAGGTATTTCTCATTCTTCGAAAATATTTACACAACCAAAAGTCATATTAAATGAATGTGCCCGAATTAAATTTGCTGAGGGCACATGGCAGCGATATAAGCGGAAAGAGAACTCAAAAAGTGTTTTTTTGATTTTTGTTGCTAGAATTGCTAAAACGTCTAACTAAAATTCAAATATCTTTCGGTCTTGGTTTTAGACCTACTCTTTTTGATTAAGAGAATTTCGTAGCGATCGAATATCTCTAAGAATATCTACAAATTTTAATTTTTCAAAATCAACGTGTTGATTCCGTTGAACATTGATTTTCTAAGATATATTATGAAATACTACTTTTTATGTACATAACAATGAGCGTATCGCGTAAGATGATTAATTCGTATAAATATTTTTAAACTGATTTTTTCTATTTTTTGATGCAAGAATTTGTATCATCCTGAAACGTTGTCCAGTTGTTTCCTATATTTGGAAAATCTTGCAGTCTTTTCTTCCTTTATATACAGGGTGTCCGTAAAGTATGTATACACTGTTTGATCGTTAATATCTCGCTTCCCAAGAAGTCTTTTGCCTTGCTTCAGGTACCGTTTTGTAGAGCTGGCTTCAACTCAGATTTGCAGTATAGAACGAATCACCCATCTCTCTTCATTACTGTAAGATTACGGTGGAAACTTGAAACATATGGTGTCAATGTGGAAAGAGCTGCCGTTTCAAAATTTTTCAAAAAAATGTGAAAACTTGTGTAATAGGGTTGTTATGGACGCTGAGTTCAATACTCAACTATTCACAAGATTGCGAAGCTTTCTAAACGATGCAACCGCACTTTTTAGAAACATTGAAAAAATGGCCGCTACCTCTTACCTGGCATAACTCTTCAATGAAACATCACAATAAGTCAGAAACTTTATACTTAGAATCAGCAGCTCTAATTAGCCTAGTCTAGAAGTTTTCAGGCTGTTTTGTCTCCTTTCTGAAGCAAAATATGGCCTTTCATAGCCTAAAACCTTCTTTCAAATTTCTACCGTAATCCTACAGTAATGGAGAAAGATGGACGATTCGCTCTATACTGTAAACCTAAGTTGAAGCCAGCTCTACAAATGGTACCTGAAGCAAGGCAAAAGACTTCTTGGGAAAAGAGATATTAACGATCAAACAGTGTATACATACTTTACGGACACCCTGTAGAATGACAAAAAACGAATTGCCTTCTATTTCTTTGCAAGCAACATTCTCCTCGCTATGGAATTGTCAGAGAACAGAGTTTGGGATCTGTTCATTCCAATCCCAAGATAGCTTCTGTCACACCAATTTTTACCACTCGTCTTTCTACGAAAAAACTTTATCTTCAAGTCGAACCCATCATGCAGTGAGTACCGACGATAACGCACGAAAATCCGGCTCTACAGCTAGCTTTGGAGCACGAGAGCAAACAAATCTATCCGCGCACCAAGGCTACAGCTTGCAATATTTTTTGCAGGTGACAATTTCAAAGGATATAAAAGAAGAAAATAAAGTATTAGGAAATCGAGAAAGTTTCGCATTATATTCCTAAAGAATTCACTCTGTAAGTTTACGATGTGATATATTGAAAGTTTGATACAGTTATTTGAAGAAATTGACGAAGCCCTAAAGAACTGATTTAACCTCGTCTCAATTACATATCTTCTCAACGCCGAAACATGGATTTTCGAACCGAAGCATCATTGGGGTTAAATTCTTACTAATGGCAATGGGAACTGTTTCATGGGTCCGCGAAACGCTAAGATTTCAATCCACTCTATTGTTACTCTAAACTTTGCCTATCTCAGTAGAATTCTAATATATCTTAAGCCTAAGACTTCGCACCTGGAGTTAACTTACAACATTATTTCATGAAAATTACCTCTTCCTCATCGACGTCGTCACTGTGAGCGGCTTGTGCTCCGCCATAGCGAAGGGATGATTCTGGTTCCCAGGCCATTTCTAGAATGGATTTATGTGATATCAAAGAAGTCAAACTATTGCGCAGCTTAATGGTAGGTGCTCGGAAAAATGAGAAAAGGATGAGCAAATTGAAGTAAGATGTTGAAGACGTGACAATTTCGGAGATGGTGTAAGAAATTGTCCTGAATTTTTTCCCACAGTCAGAGTAAGATCAAGGCATGATATAAGCAGAGTGAAATCTCACTGGCTAAAAAGAGACTTACGTTAGCCAAAATTTTGCTTTTCAAAGATTCATACTCTTTATATACTAAATTTGAGTGTTCAAGTTGCTCGAAATAGGTTGAATAGATATGGAAGAGAAGGAAACTCGTAGCTCATGAAAATACTGGAATTGAACAGCTTGTCGTTACGCTGTGTGCAACAGCTGCGGCACTCCCATTGGCTACTGAGTACGGTAGTTTTGGATTTGTTGTAAAACATACCTTTGCAGTGATTTAAATGAGCGTCTTAGACTGAAAGCTCCGTAGGTCTCACTTTTTCAGTTGAGAAATGAATAAGCAGACATTAATTTTGAAGCGAGAGCTATTAAATCGAAATTCAGAAAATTGGAATTGTAAATCTTGTAAATCGTCTGGCAAAAATTAGCTTCAATCCTTATTTGCATTATCCAGGGTTTCAGCGCAGAATTAGTCATACCTAACTTTTCAGGATTTGATTTTCTAAAAATTTGTCTTGCAGTCATTGATTTAGCATAAGAATATGGCGATGCCGTAAGTATTATATAGGCTCAAACGTCAATATCAACAGGATTTTTCTAGCTCCACAAAAAGCTTCAGCATTTTGATACAGCATCAGAGGGAACAGAGCGAACAGTACTGGCAGATGTGAGCTATTCCGGACAGAGATGAGGGTGTGCGCAAGTGTGGGTGAGAGTGGAAGAGAGTGGGACGCAAGACAAGAGTGTTGACATTACACCGACAACGAGAAGCTTCGTCAAGGAAAATCACATCACATGACAGAATCCGCACAGTGCTAGGTGGTCATGACACGGAATGCATCATTTGTGGAGGATAGTAAGAACTATAATAGTTGGTATCCTCGGCTTCTCCCGCTACTGCGTTTTTAATTGGCTAAACAGATTGCAAATTTGGTCTTCAACTCTAAAGGCTCAACTTATCTGTTTTCTTTTACTCCTGTAACGCAGGGCTGATACCTCCCAAACCACATCGCTTTCATCGCCCTCATCGTGGAATGAAAATAAGTTCTACCGCTAGATTTACGCAAAAGTTGTAAACGGTTTGAACAGTTGATAAGAGTTCATTTTTCATCAAAATCGATAAATCAGTAGAAGGATTGGGAATCTAGCTGCGAAAAGTAGCCTATGGAATGGATGTCGAAAACCCATGTGTGCAAAGTTTACACGCCGATCGGTCCACACAAAAAATTTTCTGTAAAGAACAACACTGACTAACAATTTACCAACACTCAACTTTATGTATGTCTAGACTGATGCTATGAGAAGTGAGACGTTACTGTGTAAGCAAGGGCAGCAATCAACTACGTTAAGAAGAAAGTTCGCTCGCATTTTCAAAAATTCGTAAATATCTTCCTCTCAACCAATTTACAGATCTTGTATCTTTACTTGAAAGAGAAAATTCTGTCCTTTCACATAACCCCCTGATTCAGCTGGCTTGGCGGCTGGAAGGCTTGGCTTCGTGATCCAATTAAGGCTAGGTAATAATCAGAGAGGGTAGAGGTACGAACGCCTCAATTAGGCGCCGCTTCTGCGGGCTGCTGGTCCTTTTGTCTTACTGTTGTACATCGTGTTGGGACCAGTAGTCCGCGGAGGCGGTGCCAAATTGAGGCGTTCATTCCTCCACCCATCAGAGAACACGCGCGCGGGAAAGACACAGACTGCGTCGCGGGCGCGAGCGGTTAATTAAGTCACAAAGCCCCGCCTTCCAGTCGCCAAGCCAGTTGAGTCAAAGGTTGCCTAAATTACCTTTTAGTAAAAACAAGGTCTGGAGATCACAGCCGGAAAAGAAAACTACAATTTTTTCTTTGTTTGGTCGTAAAAAATGTGAAACTAGCAACGGTAAGTGGAGCAGTGGTAATATAGATTTTTTATATGCTCTTCCTTTGAGCAAAGCTTGTGCTGGAAGGCCTATAGCAAAGTTATTGAGTTTTGAGCATGTAGTACAAAACAGCGAATTCAATTTTTTGGATTTTTCTTAATAATCAGAGCTCTTCATAATAACTTCAATTAGCGCAAACTTTGCTCAATTAGAAAGAGCAGGTAGTAAAACTTGAAATACCGACTTTGTTGCAATTTCCAGATTTTTTTACGTCCAAACACAAGAAATTCGAAAGCTGAGTAAATTTTTCGTTTTTAGAACTTGCTTCTATCAAATCAGGTGTCAGAAAAAACATGATTTCCTTCGAGTAAAATTAGAAATTTGCAAATCGGTCAAGTTAGAAGGAAGTTGCAAAGTTTTGTGGCGAAGAAACTTTCGTACCAACCTAATAATTTTTTTAAGGAGTAGCTTGACGTGCTGCGAAAAATTTTTCCGAATCGATATCTTTCTGAAAAAAAAAACACAATACAGGCAGATAAGACCTTCATGAGCGGGAGGAGAACCTATCTTTTCTAATGCTGCAGATAACGGCGCATACTTGGAACTAGTCTATGAGGAATGTGAGAACAGCCTGAACGCATCATTTACCAGGTCTGCCTCTTCAGCATCTTTCTTTTGTGACCTCTGCTTTTACACTAACCGATGCGCCTGAATTAAGTAAACCTAAAGGAGCACTCGAGCACACCTTCGAGAATGAGTTATACAGGGTGGTCCAAGAATGTGTCTCCTGTTTGATTGTCAATAAATCTATTACCATGAAATTTTTCAAAAAGCATTGGATACCATTTTGTAGAGCTGGCTTCAACTTCAACTCTTCATTACAGTAGGATTACGGTAGAGACTTTGACGAAAGTTTTGCGTCATCAAGGGTCATATTTATCCCTAAAAATTACTAAAAAAGCTGTGACCCCTATACTAGCTCAATCAAAGTCGCTGTCGTCATATATGAAACTCGCACTTCACCGTATTTTTTTCTCATAAGTTACGCTAGATACGTAGCAACCACTGGTGTACCAGGGGGAGGGGAGGAGGGGGGATAGCCCTCCCGTGAATGGGTTGCGAAATCCCTGAGAGTTACCTAAATGCGCTATAAATGTGCAAGCGACTTGTTTTTACTTGTAAATAATCAAGATGATCTTTAAAAATTCATAAAAAGTCAAATTAGCCTTGTAAAAAATTTTTTTCGGAAGCGTGGTTGTAGCCACTGGTAGCAAACGTTCTGACATTCGTTAAAAATTTGAATACGCCGTTCAAGAAATATCACGAACGCGCAAAAAGTTATGTAGTGAAATCAGCACGCATGCAAATTTTGTTGCAAAATTTTCCAGATTTTTTTGAAATTTTTTTTGAGCGGCCCATCCCGTGGCGCCATATGCTGCGAGTTCCTGCCGTAATCCTACAGACAAGATAGCTCTAAACTTTAGATTTAAGTTGTAGCCTGCTCTACAGAATGTATAATACTTAAAACTTTTCCAAAGATTTTATGACAGGAGAAATATCAACAATCAAACAATGGGCAGAATTTTTTTGAGATACCCTGTGTTAATATGCATCATCACCAATCATCACGACTATTACAGTACAAAGACAAGGGAACATCATGCATAAGATTTTTACTATTGATTACTATTGATTGTGCTCTTTACCCATTATGAATCTCTAGGAGTAGATAAATTCGCGAGCCAGGCTACATCTACTGAATCGTTTCAAAAGTTCTACTCGTTTTCCATACCTTTTCGAAGGCAAATCCTGGAGCAAATCTAATCAATTTCATCCAGTCCATTTTGCATCACCAGTCGATTGCAGCCAACAATGTCGCCACCCTTTGAAAAAAGATCAACATTGATTCAGTGCTTTCGACAACGCTCCGACATTTCCTAAACTCAGAAGTTCTTACAGTAAGCTTCTTGACAAATGCAACATCAAGACTTTTGGAATTCTGCCTGCTTGCAGGGCAGTCTAACAAAAATAAATAGCAAACGAATTCTCAAAAGTTAGAGTATTTACATCCTTGACACCACAAATAGCACAACTGCCCCATGTTGTGAGCGCTTACCCAATCACACAATTAAAAGAAGAATCAACCTTGCAATCATAACGCTATACAATTTATAAAGCGCAGCGCTAAGCAAATATGACAGGCATTGACATGTTCCTTCTGACAGACACAACAATGTATCGAGAGGCATCTTGATAGCAGATGCTTGCTCGGGAGAACCCATTAGTAATTTAGCATCTTCTAGCCAGAAGACCGCTTTGAAGCAAAGTTCTAAGTGCAGTGATTTGATCTGTGACAATATCGGATTGTCAGGGACAAACAAATTCCAGACATTTCAGGTACACGTTTTATACCGTAATCAAATACATCACAAAAGCATTGCTCTGAATATCGGTGATGCTACTTTGCTAACTTTTACAATTCGATCGACGAAGACTCACACAGCCAAAATGCTGGAAGATGTACCGCGACTTCCTACTCTTGCATAATTCTTCTTTGCAACAAAATATATTCACTGAACAATGTTGCTTATTCAGAAAATCTGACACATTCTAAACCTTGGGTTTATTTCGCTAACGACTAAACCAGTTTGAATGAGACAGGAAGTATCAAGCTTGAGTCTTTCTCAGAAACGCTGTAAAAGTGCAGTCAAAACTGCGCGATTGAGAAGAAGCTGCAGCTGGCGGTTTCATACTGTGCACCATTTGCCGCAGGTGTTTTATTCTGCCGTTATGCCTTGACCCTAGTCTAAGCCTCAGTTGAGGAGGGCCATTCAGATGCCTGCCCAGATGTAGAGGGGCAAAGAAATTGCTCCACCTATTGTACGTACGGATGGGACTTTGTAGTGTTTTGCCAGGGCTGAGCGGAGCCGGGTAAGCCTGCTAGTTTGTTATAAAAGAAGCATTACGACGAAGTGTGAATTTCATATCTGTGTTCAGCAATTCCGATCATCCTACTGTGAGAGTTCAGAGCCTAGTTCTATGCGGAGCAAGTAAGAAAGGATTGTTTGGAGTGAAAGTCTTTTGGTCAGTTCGCCTTTTCTTTTCCAACCTTATAGGTACTATGCATGCATGCATCAAAACGTTTCATGTTCAGTAGAGGTCCAAAATCTTTTGAAGAGCTCGCCACTACCGGCTCATAACTCGCGAAAGCATTGTCTGTGCTCGCTCTTGACTAAGTAATACTGTGCTACAATCGGTGTCTTAGAATAGTATGATTTTCAAGCATGGTTTATTCACAGCAATCCAATACAGTGAATGGGACTAAGTGATATTCACATCTTAGAGAAAGTTGCTCAAAGACACAAAATCCGGACACAGATTTGAGATTGCCTATTTAAGTCTAATAGTCTACTATCAATGCATTTGAAATCATTGCAAGACTTCATATACTGAATTTCTACCAGACATACCACGACTACATCTTTTGTTTAGAAACGGTGTCGACGACCATGATGCTTTGGTCCACGATGGATTGGTCCGGGGCGATGACCTGGTCTCGGGCGATGGTGTGGTCCTGGTCTGCCTGGACGATGGTGCATTCCGTGTCTCATGCCTTGCACTGTTAAAAAACACATAATCAGCAAGTAGGAGCAAACTGAAATTGGAACCTACCAGATGTGCTGCAGATAAACATCAAGGCAAGTAAGGTTATGAAGAGAAACTTGAAGGACGCCATCTACGCGGGATCGGAAACACTTCGAACTCTTGTACACCCCTATTTGCTGGAAGAACTTATATACTATGCTTAATATTGCTCACAAAGACCTTAGATTCGCCAAATATTGTTCAAACTTCTACCAAAAAAGTGAAATGCGTCTTGTTCCGGTAAGATTTCAAATTGAAAAAGCTTTCCGCAGTGTGTTGTTTGACCACATACTCAGATGATGAGCCATCATGACGACGTAACAAAGTTAATGACCACAGATTGGCGGCAAGACCCAAGCGGTTTCGCACATTGTTTTCTGTTGTCAAATCACCATCGAATGAAGAAGAACGTGAGAAATTGAGGATTTGCTGATTTTGATAATACACTTGTACGCTGCAGCTTATGATTAGCACCAATCTTTAGGGGTGATCCATTCTCATTGAGTGTAAGGAAACAAATGCAAAATTTTTTTTAGCTGAGAAGCTAGTTTCTTGATGGTGTAGTGGTTTTACGGAAAGGTAGATGAATCGACCGGTATGCCACACTTGAACGATTTACAATCTCTTAATTAATCGGGCCTTCTAACAAGGAATGCATGTTTAGTCGAAGCGACCTTTTGAGATGGTATGTGAACTATATTGAAGGGCATAAAATGCTGATTTCAAGTCTGCCTTCCTTATCTGCAGAACTTTTATGAACGAGGAATTATGAGCGATTATTGGAGCAAAAAATTGAATGTGCAAGTCGAACAAAAATAGCCCTTTAAGCTTTCTAGCTCTTCAATGGAGCAGTGATAATTATCAGAGCACTTTATTCAAATGTACTTAAATAAAAAAATATATCGCACTTGGTTGCACTACTTGAGGGCTAGTAAGATTTTCGCAACTCATTTTAATCTAAGCGCACATTTAATTTTTGGCTCCAAAAACGCTCATAACTCCTCGTCCAACGTTTTGCAGGTGAAGGCAGATTTGGAATCAGAGTTTCATGCCCTTTAATATGGTACACATCTCATTTGGAAAGGCCACTTCGACTTAACAAGTTTTTTTTGTAACTAGAGTCCATATCTCATGCCATTGCAAATTCAATGAAAATTTGCCAGTGTCTTGCGCAGTGCCAATATTAAGACCAAAGAGGACACCAAATCTAGGCGATGAGTGCCTTCGCTTGTTTTTGAAAGTTTTCCAACATTCGTACGAAACACTAATCTTTGCGCCATGCTGATGTTAAGCATTACCTTTTGTTTGTTGGAAGCCATCCATTATAAGATTTGTGCCTTTTTTCAAAGAGTTAAATTACGATTCGATTCAACTGCAGGCTTTCGAAGCAAGTTGTCCAAATTGCACTAGATGCTTGCAGCATCTACCTAATCTCATATGCAGTGAAAATATAAAGTATGACTGTATTAAGCTTTGTAGGATTGAACAGATGTTTGGATGCAGTAATTGTGGAGAGGTGCTGAAGGTATATTACCACTTGACAACTTCGACCCTTATCTATAGAATAGATGAGTGCCCAATCATTGCTGTGGTTGAGGCCAAAGACGCTTTTACAGCGTTACTCGCAGTTCGACATATATTGGTGATCTTGAATGTAATTAACATTTGTTTTGACAGCAACATACGTAAGTCAGCATTCACAATAAAACAGAGCATTTTTCTACTTAGTTTAATTTTCACTTTTTGAGGTGAAATAGCTTAGCACTTACTCTTGTTTGCAGTAGCTAAGTGGATTTTATTTTGCTACAAATAAATTTACTGGTAGCTTAACGAGAGCGTCAACGCATGGTCATACAGTGTAAATGCTGAGTTTGTATAGAGTCTTCCTGCCTACCGAAAACTTTGTTGAAGTTCCATTAACTCTTGCGGAGAAACGAAATCTAATGGAAACACCGCGGCAAGACTACATTTTTTTTCCTGATCGTTGTCCTTTATTTCGTCATCTTGTTGGTATGACGGTATGTGATCACACATCTTCGTCTGTTTTCGCACTTTTTCTTACGATATAACATTAAACCTGATACTGAGCACTTGTTTTCCTTCTTCTATGGCTCGCTAAACTGATATCGGTGGAATTTCGAGTTTTATAAAGTAAGTTAAGATGTAGTATATAAGTCTGTAGAGAATAAGTTTGGTGCTTGAGGTAGAAGTGCTTCTGATCCCGCGTAGATGGCATCTTTCAAGACCCTCTTGATAACCCTGCTCGCCTTGATGTTTATCTGCAGCACATCTGGTAGGTTCCAATTTCATTCTGCTCCTACATGCTGATTACGTATTTCTTTAACAGTGCAAGGCATGAGACACGGAATGCACCATCGTCCAGGCAGACCAGGACCAGGCCATCGCCCGAGACCAGGTCATCGCCCGGGATTCCATCGTGGGCCAAAGCATCATGGCCGCCGCCGCCGTTTCTAAGCAAAACATCTAGTCGTGGTACGTCTGCCAGCAATTTAGCATATGAAGTCTTGCAGTGATACAATATGCAATGTTAGTAGACTACTATGACATATGCTTAAATAGCAATCTCAAATTTGTGTTTGGATTTTGTGTCTTTGAGCAACTTTCTCTAAGATGTGAATATCACTTAGTCCCATTCACTTTATTGGATTGCTGTGAAAAAATCATGCTTGAAAACCATACTATTCGAAAACACCGATTGTAGCACACGTATTACATAGCACAGAGCGAACACAGACAGTGCTTTCGCGAATTATGACCCGGTAGTCAACACAGCGAGCTCTTCAAAAGATTTTGAAGCTCTCCTGAACATGAAACGTTTCGACGCGCGCATATATAGTACCTATAAGGATGGAAAATAGAAAACGAACTGAGTTGTAACAGCGATTTTATTGGGTAAAACAAAGCAAACGCTACAGGATAACCTTCGAGCATTGCCACTGAATCCGAAGTCCATGATAAACCTGTGCCGCAAAAAGATCATCACTCAAAATAATCCTTTCTTACTTGCTCCGCATAGAACTAGGCTTAGAACTTTCACAGTAGGGTAATCGGAATTGCTTAGAACAGATATGAAATTTACACTTTGTCGTAATGCTTTCATAACATACTAGTTGGCTTACCCGGCTCCGCTCGGCCCTGTCAAAACATTAAAAAGTCCCACCCGTACGTGCGATAAGTGCAGCAATTTCTTTGCCCCTCTTCACTTTCGGGCGGGCATCTGAATGACCCTCATCAACTGAGGCTTAGCTAGGGTCAAGGCACCGGCAGAATAAAACACCTACGACAGATGGTGCACATTTTGTATGGAACCGAAAGCTGCAGCTTCTTCTCAGTCGGTGCATGACATAATTGCATTTTAACAGCGTTTCTGAGAAATACTCAAGCTTGATACTTCCTGTCTCATTCAAACTGGTTTAATCGTTAGCGAAATAAACCCAAAGTTTAGAATGTGTCAGATTTTTTGAATAAGCAACATTCATTAGACAGTCTCTTTTTTTTTCTAGCTTCCCTCTTTCTTTCAGAAATGGAGTGCAAAGTGATCGCATAAATTTAGCTGGTGTTGCAGCAAGATAGAGATTTATATGTAGAGTTACACACTAGCTGGAAAAAGAGAGAGGGTAATGCTGATGTTTCCAACTTTCGAATGATGTTGACATAAACCTTTCCTAAATCAAAACACTGTGTTCAGTAGATTCCGAAACCAAAGCACTAAAAAATTCTCCACATTACACCTTACCATTTACCAAGTACCACTTATCTTTCCCCCTTTGCACACCTCAGTCCCACTCGGCATGTAAGCTTACGTCAGCACTCACCCAAAGGCTCGGTTATCCCCTTCATTTTCTAGATCGGAAATAACCGAACTTCACCTGGAGGGGACCCTGCTCCTTTTATCGCACCTATGGTCCCATCCGTGTCCCTGTACAACCTTTCCTTGTGCCCACTCCCACATGCCAATTATTTATTAATTCGATTATTCGACATTTGGTAATTTTAAATAATATTAAAAAGAAAAGAAATATAAATATTATGAATAGATATTAATAAGTATTATAGAATATTATATTAGGAATGTAAATAAATTAAAATATCAATAAAAATAAAAATAAAATTAGTATTGATAAAAAACCATATATTCCCGCTGTGTTAGTAATCAGCATGCTCGCTTACTCCCATGTGCCGATTCCCAGCACCGTAGCCGGACTTTGCAAAAATTGATAAAATCAATAGAACTAATCGATAATTTTGAAAAAACTTGTACATCAGAGGTGCGATGGGGGGAGCCGCCCCCCCCCAAAAAGTGAAGGTGGCGCCGGGGGGGGGAGCACACCTACTCGACGTCTCTTTTTGCAAAAAAATTTCCTCAAAAGCTTTTTCACTGATTAATAAAAAGGAGGAATAAATGAAACTGATTTAAAGTTCACTACTCGCCGTCGCCTACTGCGAGCACTTAGAGGACGACAAGCGCATCTACGCCTCACCTCGCCTCTCTACGATTTTGGAGGGCAAAGCTTCATGATCAATTCGGATAATTACAGAACTCTAACCCAACGGCCCTCTTTAGGGCCAGAAATACGATGAGTACAGCGGCATAAATAGTTGAAGTTAACGTGTTAATCAAATAGTGTATTTGTAAGTAAAACTCAGCGAAACTTTACGTCTTTGCAAATAAATTTTGTTATAACGTAATGCGTAAGGAAGTAGGTCGAGGCAATAATCACTGAGAACCACAATTTCGAATAATAAAATAGCGAAAAATTTGCGATTTCATTTGTTATAAATCTGGTAGTTGAAGATGTCAGCAGCTGCGACTTCATAGGTTTCGAAGTGTAAGTGTTGTTCTACCAGACAGTGAAATATCAAGACGATTTGAGCAGTGGCCGCCGAGAACGAGAATTTTGAAGAATTGAGCGATTTTAGGTTGCTTAGTGACAGCTGGCGTTTAGACTCCCATAAATCTGAAATGTGAAGATATGCAATGTTGCAACTTTATAGTTTTGTAGAGTAAATTTTGCACTATCAGATTTTTCTTAGCCGTAATGATCCACTGAGATACGCCGAGATTCAGGCTCTTAAACAAACATTCAAAACCGCTTTTTGAATTTCAACAGCTCATGATTTCTTCATAACTGCATGAATCATGTTGGGACTATAGGTTGGATTCCCTCTTCAAGAGCTTTCAGATGATATATGATATGTGGGGAGTTCAATGATTTTCGCGGCTCTAACCCAGGGTTGAGGAACAGGCCAAAAATGATGAAGGTTCCATTTTTTTTTTATTTCTGTACACCTTTACCTTTGTCCACTTTCTACGTGCAATTCCCTACTCCCGCTGTGTGGTAATCAGTATGCTCACCTACCTTCCTCACCAACCCCCCAAGCCCGTAGCTCAAACTTTGCAAAAAATCGGTAAAATGGATAAAAGTAATGGACGATGTGGAAAACCAATATTGTATTCGTAATCAGCATGCTCGATTACCCCTCCCCCTGCAGATTCCCAGCCCCGCAGGTCAAGTTTTACAAAAATCGATAAAATCGATAAAATCGATATCGATCAATGACGAAAAGTAGCCTATGACACCCGCCGGGGCCCGAAGTGTATGTGTACCAAGTTTGGTCCGGATCGGTTCAGAAATGGAATTTTCTATTCGGAACATACGTACACACATACATACATACAGACAGACATACATACAAACAGACATTCAGCTTTATATATAAGACTGGCAGGAGGCCGCCAGTGGAGACTTTGTGATGAAAAGTCTCCACCCCCAGGCATGCCGTGGAGGCAAGAAAGCCCCACATAGTTTATATCATCTAAAAGCTCTTGAAGAGGGAATCCAACCTATAGTCCTAACATGATTCATGCAGTTCTGAAGAAGTTATGAGCTGTTGAATTCTAAAAAGCGATTTTTCACCAGTTTTTTCAAGAGCGTGGATCTCGGCGGTATCTTGATGGATCGGTACGGCTAAGGCATAGTCCAAGAAAGCAATTCTTACTCTACAAAACTATAAAGTTGCAACATTGCATATCTTCACATTCCAGATTTATGGGAGTCTAAACGCCAGCTGTCACTAAGCAACCTAAAATCGCTCAATTCTTCAAAATTCTCGTTCTAGGCGGCCACTGCTCAAATCGTCTTGATATTTCACTGTCTGGTAGAACAACACTTACACTTCGAAACCTATGAAGTCGCAGCTGCTGACATCTTCAACTACCAGATTTATAACAAATGAAATCGCAAATTTTTCGCCATTTTATTATTCGAAATTGTGGTTCTCAGTGATTATTGCCTCGACCTACTCCCTTACGCAGTACGTTATAACAAAATTTATTTGCAAAAGACGTAAAGTTTCGCTGAGTTTTACTTACAAATACACCATTTGATTAACACCTTAACTTCTACTATTTATGCCGCTGTACTCATCGTATTTCTGGCCCTAAAGAGGGCGGTTGGGTCACAGTTGTTGGCCCTAAAGAGAACCGTTGGGTTAGAGTTCTGTAATTATCCGAATTGATCATGAAGCTTTGCCCTCCAAAATCGTAGAGAGGCGAGGTGAGGCCTAGATGCGTCCTTGTCGTCCTCTAAGTGCTCACAGTAGGCGACGGCGAGTTCCTAAAAGTAAAATGAGTGAGAAAAAAGCTTTTGTTGAATTTTGAATTAGTTTCATTTATTTCTCCTTTTTATTAATTAGTGAAGAAGCTTTTGAGGGAATTTTTTGCGAACCGGTCGACGTTTTTGGGAGGTGATGTCCGGGATCACCTTCACTTTTGGGGGGCTCGGCTCCACCCATCGCACCTCTGATGCTGATTACGAATACAAGTTTTTTTGAAATTATCGATTAGTTCTATCGATTTTATCAATTTTTGCAAAGTCCGGTTACGGTGCTCGGAATCGGCACATGGGAGTAAGCGAGCATGCTGATTACTAACACAGCGGGAATATATGGTTTTTTATCAATATTAATTTTATTTTTATATTTATTGATATTTTAATTTATTTACATTCCTAATATAATATTCTATAATACTTATTAATATCTATTCATAATATTTATATTTCTTTTCTTTTTAATATTATTTAAAATTACCAAATGTCGAATAATCGAATTAATAAATAATTGGCATGTGGGAGTGGGCACAAGGAAAGGTTGTACAGGGACACGGATGGGACCAGTGCGATAAAAGGAGCAGGGTCCCTTCCAGGTGAAGTTCGGTTATTTCCGATCTAAAAAATGAAGGGGATAACCGAGCCTTTGTGTGAGTACTGACGTAAGCTTACATGCCGAGTGGGACTGAGGTGTGCAAAGGGGGAAAGATAAGTGGTACTTGGTAAATGGTAAGGTGTAATGTGGAGAATTTTTTTAGTGCTTTGGTTTCGGAATCTACTGAACACAGAGTTTTGATTTAGGAAAGGTTTATGTCGACATCATTCGAAAGTCGGAAACATCAGCATTACCGTCTCTCTTTTTCCAGCTGGTGTGTAACTCTACATATAAATCTCTATCTTCCTGCAACACCAGCTAAATTTATGCGATCACTTTGCACTCCATTTCTGAAAGAAAGAGGGAAGCTAGAAAAAAAAGAGACTGTCTAATGAATGTTGCTTATTCAAAAAATCTGACACATTTTGAACTTTGGGTTTATTTCGCTAACGACTAAACCAGTTTGATTGAGACAGGAAGTATCAAGCTTGAGTATTTCTCAGAAACGCTGTTAAAATGCAGTTATGTCATGCACCGACTGAGAAGAAGCTGCAGCTTTCGGTTCCATACAAAATGTGCACCATCTGTCGTAGGTGTTTTATTCTGCCGGTGCCTTGACCCTAGCTAAGCCTCAGTTGATGAGGGTCATTCAGATGCCCGCCCGAAAGTGAAGAGGGGCAAAGAAATTGCTCCACCTATTGTACGTACGGATGGGACTTTGTAGTGTTTTGCCAGGGCTGAGCGGAGCCGGGTAAGCCAGCTAGTATGTTATAAAAGCATTACGACAAAGTGTAAATTTCATATCTGTTTTAAGCAATTCCGATTACCCTACTGTGAAAGTTCTAAGCCTAGTTCTATGCGGAGCAAGTAAGGAAGGATTGTTTTGAGTGATGATCTTTTTGCGGCACAGGTTTATCATGGACTTCGGATTCAGTGGCAATGCTCGATGCTCCTGTAGCGTTTGCTTTGCTTTATCCAATAATATCGCTGTCACAACTCAATTCGTTTTCTATTTTCCAACCTTATAGGTACTATATATGCACGCGTCGAAACGTTTCATGTTCAGGAAAGGTCCAAAATCATTTGAAGAGCTCGCTATGTTGACTACCGGGTCATAATTCGCGAAAGCACTGTCTGTGTTTGCTCTTTGCTATGTAATACTGTGTGCTACAATCGGTGTTTCGAATAGTATGGTTTACAAGCATGGTTTATTCACAGCAATCCAATAAAGTGAATGGGACTAAGTGATATCCACACTTTAGAGAAAGTTGCTTAAAGACACAAAGTCCGGACACATTTGAGATTGCTATTCAAGCATATGTCATAGTAGTCTACTAACATTGCATATTGTATCACTGCAAGACTTCATATGCTGAATTGCTGGCAGACGTACCACGACTAGATGTTTTGCTTAGAAACGGTGGCGGCGGCCATGATGCTTTGGCCGATGGAATGGTCCCGGGCGATGACCTGGTCTCGGGCGATGGCCTGGTCCTGGTCTGCCTGGACGATGATGCATTCCGTGTCTCATGCCTTGCACTGTTAAAGAAATACGTAATCAGCATGTAGGAGCAGAATGAAATTGGAACCTACCAGATGTGCTGCAGATAAACATCAAGGCGAGCAGGGTTATCAAGAGGAACTTGAAAGATGCCATCTACGCGGGATCAGAAGCACTTCCACCTCTAGCAGAATCAAGTTCACTTTACAGACTTATATACCACATCTTCCCTCACTTAAAAAGTCTTTAAATGTAACCGTTATCAGTTTAGCGAACCATAGAAAGAAAACAAGTGCTCAGTATCAGGTTTAATGTTACGTAGGAAGAAGTGCGAAAACAGACGAAGATTATGTGATCACATACAGTTATACCAACAAGATGACGAAACAAAGGACAACGATCAGGAAAAAAATCAGACCTGAAACTAAGTGTCTGATGATGTGTCTTAAGAAAAACTGCGAAAAGAAACGAAGATGTTTGATCAGATACTGTCATACCAACAAGATGACGAAATAAAGGACGATGATTAAGAAAAAAACTCTTGCGACAGTGTTTCCATTGGATTTCGTTTCTCGGCAAAGTTAATGAAACTTTCAACAAAGTTTTCGGTAGGCAGAAAAATTCTATAAACTCAGCATTCACATTGTAATCAATGCTCTTGTTCTACTATCAGCAAATTTATTTGTAGCCGAAGAAAATCCACTAAACTACTGCAAGCAAGTGCAACTTCGAATTTATTTCACTTTGAAAAGTGTAAGTTATACTACGTAGAAAGACGCTCGGTTTTGTTGTAAAACTGTAAGTTGTACTACGTAGAAAGACGCTCGGTTTTGTTGAAAACAACGTTGATTCAATTTCCTTGCTGTCAAAACGTTAATTTTATTCATTTCAACCAATACATGTCGAGCTGCGAGGATGCTACTAACAATAACGCCGAAGAAGCATTTTTGCCTTCAACCAGCAAAAAATGTCTGAGCAGTCATCTATTCTAAAGATAAGGGGGTCGAAGTTGTCAACTGGTAATATGCCTTCAGCACATCTCAACAATTACTGCATCCATACATCTGTTCAATCCTACAAACCTTAATACAGTCATACTTCATAGTTTCACTGCATATGAGGTTAGGAAGGTTCTGCAAGCATCTAGTGCAATTTGGACAGCTTGCTTTAAAAGCCTGCAAATGAATTGCACTGTATTCAAATCTCTGAAAAAGATACCAAAATCATACCTAAATAGGTACTAATCATAAGCTGCAGCTTACAAGTGTATTATCAAAACCAGCAAATCTTCAATTTTCCACGTTCTTCTTCATTCGCTGGTGATTTGACAACAGAAAACAATGTGCGAAACCGCTTGGGTCTTGCCGCCAATCTCTGGTCATTAACTTTGTTACGTCGTCATGATGGCTCATCATCTGAGTATTCAAACAACACGCTGCGGAAAGAGATTTCAGTTTGAAATCTTACCGAAACAAGACGTACTTTACTTTTTTGGTGGAAGTGTGAACAATATTTGGCGAATCTAAGGTCTTTGCGAGGAAAATTAAGCATGGTATATAAGTTCTTCCAGCAGATAGGAGTGTACAATTCGAAGCGTTTCCGATCCCGCATAGATGGCGTGCCTCAAGTTTCTTTTCATAACCTTATTTGCCTTGATGTTTATCTGCAGCACATCTGGTGGGTTCCAATTTCAGTTTGCTCCTACTTGCTGATTATGTGTTTCTTTAACAGTGCAAGGCATGAGGCACGGAATGCACCACCGTCCAGGCAGACCAGGACCACACCATCGCCCGAGACCAGGTCATCGCCCAGGACCAATCCATCGTGGACCAAAGCATCATGGTCGTCGACACCGTTTCTAAACAAAAGATGTAGTCGTGGTATGTCTGGTAGAAATTCAGTATATGAAGTCTTGCAATGATTTTAAATGCATTGATAGTAGACTATTAGACTTAAATAGGCAATCTCAAATCTGTGTCCGGATTTTGTGTCTTTGAGCAACTTTCTCTAAGATGTGAATATCACTTAGTCCCATTCACTGTATTGGATTGCTGTGAATAAACCATGCTTGAAAATCATACTATTCTAAGACACCGATTGTAGCACAGTATTACTTAGTCAAGAGCGAGCACAGACAATGCTTTCGCGAGTTATGAGCCGGTAGTGGCGAGCTCTTCAAAAGATTTTGGACCTCTACTGAACATGAAACGTTTTGATGCATGCATGCATAGTACCTATAAGGTTGGAAAAGAAAAGGCGAACTGACCAAAAGACTTTCACTCCAAACAATCCTTTCTTACTTGCTCCGCATAGAACTAGGCTGGGAACTCTCATAGTAGGATGATCGGAATTGCTGAACACAGATATGAAATTCACACTTCGTCGTAATGCTTCTTTTATAATAAACTAGCAGGCTTACCCGGCTCCGCTCAGCCCTGGCAAAACACTACAAAGTCCCATCCGTACGTACAATAGGTGGAGCAATTTCTTTGCCCCTCTACATCTGGGCAGGCATCTGAATGGCCCTCCTCAACTGAGGCTTAGACTAGGGTCAAGGCATAACGGCAGAATAAAACACCTACGGCAAATGGTGCACAGTATGAAACCGCCAGCTGCAGCTTCTTCTCAATCGCGCAGTTTTGACTGCACTTTTACAGCGTTTCTGAGAAAGACTCAAGCTTGATACTTCCTGTCTCATTCGAACTGGTTTAGTCGTTAGCGAAATAAACCCAAGGTTTAGAATGTGTCATGTTTTTGAATAAGCAACATTGTTCAGTGAATATATTTTGTTGCAAAGAAGAATTATGCAAGAGTAGGAAGTCGCGGTACATCTTCCAGCATTTTGGCTGTGTGAGTCTTCGTCGATCGAATTGTAAAAGTTAGCAAAGTAGCATCACCGATATTCAGAGCAATGCTTTTGTGATGTATTTGATTACGGTATAAAACGTGTACCTGAAATGTCTGGAATTTGTTTGTCCCTGACAATTCGATATTGTCACAGATCAAATCACTGCACTTAGAACTTTGCTTCAAAGCGGCCTTCTGGCTAGAAGATGCTAAATTACTAATGGGTTCTCCCGAGCAAGCATCTGCTATCAAGATGCCTCTCGATACATTGTTGTGTCTGTCGGAAGGAACATGTCAATGCCTGTCATATTTGCTTAGCGCTGCGCTTTATAAATTGTATAGCGTTATGCTTGCAAGGTTGATTCTTCTTTTAATTGTGTGATTGGGTAAGCGCTCACAACATGGGACAGATGTGCTATTTGTGGTGTCAAGGATGTAAATACTCTAACTTTTGAGAATTCGTTTGCTATTTATTTTTGTTAGACTGTCCTCCAAGCTGGCAGCATTCTAAAAGTCTTGATGTTGCATTTGTCAAGAAGCTTACTGTAAGAACTTCTGAGATTAAGAAATGTCGGAGCGTTGTCGAAAGCGCTGAATCAATGTTGATCTTTTTCTAAAGGGTGGCGACATTGTTGGCCATGCAAACGACTGGTGATTTGAAAGGGATTGGATGAAATCGATCAGATCTAGCTCCAGGATTAGCCGTTTAATAAAGAGGTATAGGAAATGGGCGAAGCTCTTAAAATGACTCGGAAGGGAATGGTGAAAACTTAACCCAGCCATTCCAACAAAGCTTTGTAGAGAGCATGGTTGGAATGGCTAAATATGCGTAAATCCGCGCCATGAGGCTACCTTTCAAGGAAATAATTCGTCGAAACTCTATAAATTTCTCATATCTAAACTCTTATAACTCTCCAGATAGTCTCTTGGCAGACAAAAAACGTATATTTGAAGTCAGCGTTTCAAGACGAGTCCGGTGATATACTTAAGTTCTGACCATTTCCTGCTCGGTAGATATAGCCAGGCTCGCGAACACATATGGTTTCTAATCCTAAGGATTCACAGATTAGCAATGATCACAGTTCGTTGTGAAAATCTTACGGATACTGCTCCCTTGTCCGTACTTAAATGGTCGCGACGAATGATGACGATGCAGATTTATATATCTCATACTCAAGGTTGAGCGGATTGTCTTGTTATAACGTGTTTGCAACAGCTCTCGTGCCGTCTTGTCATCTAAGGTTGGTTTGCCTACCGTAACCACTCGAATACGACTCTGACTCTTTTGTTGACGTTTGAGGAAAAAGATTGCTTTGACTTGATCTTCCAGATTCTGACGAAGGCGAAATCGCCGAAACGTTAACCAATAAAGAGTTTATAAAAATCTTGACTGCTGGCTGAAATAATACCATACACATTCGAAGATGCTTTTTGAAATTTCTGCTGATGCATAGCTACTCTCTTGGTCGTATCTTTAGCAACTTATAAGCTATGCAATTTTCGCTTCTTTGCAAGTAAAATGAGTCCAATGCACAGATCTATGGTTTACGCAGACTACTTTCAAAACGTAAATTAAGTACGGTTCGATAGCAAAAATCTCGTAGTTTGTAAAAGTGAATAAAGCTGAATTTGTCTTCTTTCGTTTGAGTAATAGTTGCTGGAAGCGCAACCACTGCAAGTGAAAAAATGGGACAGAGGAGATTTCGCTGGCTCCTAATTCCATAGTTTGATGGTTTTTGAAGCAAGTTCCATAGTGTAGGTAAATAGGGAGTAGTGCTTCGCATTGTGTACAAAAGGAAGTAGCTAATTCGCTTCTGAAATATAGTTAATTATGTTTGAAATTGGCCACTTTACTTGGGTGGCCCAATAGTGGGAAACCCCAAAATTCGCTAATTCTTAGCCCACACGGATTCTCTGACATGATAGTCACAAATATGTTACTAACAATGCTACTTAAAGCCTTTATGTCATACTTACGGCAGGCAAACGAAAATGGGGGGGGGGGGTGGGGTGCATCGGGGCAGAGGTTAGGGGGGGGGGTCGTATCCGGAGGTTGTGTGCCACACCTCTTGCTTGACCCTGGCTATTATGTGTGTTTATATCTTATGTCTCTACATATGAAGATTTTTATGAGTAAGGGTTCCTTCATACCACGCCGCAGACGCGGCAGCCTGCCGCGCGCGCCGCGTACGCCGCAGCAAGAATACGCCTATGGCAGCACACTCTGTCTATCAATTTCTAAAAGATTTTCGTTGATGACAGCCCCGTTTCGTGCATTTACACCACCGCGGGCGTGCTTTTTTGAAGCCTTTCCAGCTTTACAGTACGCTACAGCGCGCAGGGAATTCGAGCTCGCAGCATCCCTGTCCTTTAACATCTTCCGCATTTCTCATCTTTTTCTCATCTTTTTTTCCTTTTTAATCTTCAGTTCAGGCACTTGCTCATCAGATACTCATTCTCCTTTTCTCTGAAATTTTCTCGGTCGAGCATCCTACAAGTTCTGCTTTGATGAATACTGAAAGAGCAGGAAAAAAAGTTTTGGTACAGTTATTGAAGCCATGCTCCTTTTTACATACCATACAAACATTTTCAGAATCGTAAATTATCGTCCCAGCATAGTTAGGGGAAAGAATATGCTTTCTTCATGAGCAGTGATGGCTATCATGCCTTCTCCTCAAATGAGACCAGGAAATGTTTATTTTAGCACACCTACATGTCTCCTTGATGTAGAAGTGCCAAGAAAAAAAGGCCAAGCAATATGAAACACTGAAGAAAACGTTGCATTGCCAATCATAGCCACCATATCCGCCATTGCAACTTTGAAGAAAACTCATTATTCCTTCCAATTCTTTCCGGAGCAATGGTTTTGCGTGTATGAGAATGTGTAACTGCCTAAAATGAAAATTAAGGAGAAAAAAGCGATGTGAAATACTCAAACAACAAAAAAGGTTAAAGGAGGGCATGCTGTGAGCTGCGAACACCCCGCGAGCTGCAGCCTACTGTAAAGCTGGAAAGGCTTCAAAAAGGCACGCCCGCGATGGTGTAAATGCACGAAATGGGGCTGTCGTCAACGAATATCCTTTATATCCGCTATCCTTGTGTTTTTCGAGCGTTCATAGCGAGACTGTGCCACCACGGGCGTACTTTTACTGCGAGCAGCGCACGCTGCGTGCTGCGGAGCACGCGGCAGGCAGCCGCGTCCTGCGGCGTAGCATAAAGGAACCCTAAGGCCTAAGACATACCTCGCGCGATCCCGGTCGCTAAGCAATTTGGCACAACAGCGACTCTTCGTTATTCGTTGTTAACGCGCTGCCTTTGGTCAGAACTTGATACGTTTGCAACGACTTACACAAGCTACCTAAATATGCGCTCGAGAAGCGCGCACGATAGATTTGTAGGAATATGGCAGATCGCCAAGTCGCGTGAAAGTGGTGATTCGGCGGAATCGCGTGAGGTATGCCTTAGGCCTAAGAAAATTTTTGAGATTGAGTCCTGAACGATCATCAAGTGCTGGTTTAGAAACTATGTTCTGCAAATTTTTCATGTTTTCTGTTTGCGATGTATATAACATAAGCTAGAAGGCATTCACTGTTCTGCCAAAACTGCTAATGCACATGGTGCGCCAAAACTAGCGTAAATATTTTTAACAAAGACATGGTCAGAAATCGAAATGGGCAATCCAAACAATCTGTATATTGTTAGATGCAGCACAGAACGCTGATTTTGAATTTGTATTTTAGTATTATATTTTTTTATTTAGTATTATTTTTTTCCAATATTATATTTTTTATTTTCTGCTTAGCGCCCATGTGGGCGAAGTTAAAAGTTATGAGCCGTTAAAGGCCGTTATTTTGCTAAGAAATTGTACATGCAAAGCGCAAATTGCAACTATAGGAACATGTTCGGTTTATTGTTGGGCCACAACATGCAGCTAACAAAGGAAGGATACTAACTTAGGTTTGCCTTTTGAGATGGGACACATTGTATGGAATCAGCCGCTGATTCCGAATATGCTTTTCCTAGCTGCTTAGCGCTATTCCGAGGGGAGTTATGGGCTTGCTGCTGTGAGTAATTAACAAACCCTGAATGTGTCGTAAGACGGCGTGCAGACAAGCATCTGCTCGTAAAAAGTGCTGGGATGCTGAACTCGCATCAGATTGATTCTTTCGATATTGAAAGAGAGCATTATGCAGATGCAAAACCAGCTGAACGTCGACACCGTAGCATCAGTAGGTCGAGGAGCACGCAAACTTTGCATAGAATAGAGACCATAACTCGTCAGGATAACGCTAAGCAGCTAGTAGTAGCATATTTGGAATCAGCGGTCAAAGCTGATTCTAAATTCATGTGTCTCATCTCAGAAGTAGAACCTAAGTTAGGGCCGCATGCATTAACCTCCCCGTTGGGGAGGGGATTGCAGCTCAAAAGAAAAGCTTTTATCCTGAAGCTCCATTAATCCAGATATCTGGATTTTACGTTGCCTACTTATCCGTAAGTGTTCCCACCATCCTCCACTATCATCATATTGAACAGAAGCGAGAAGCTATACAAGCCGCATTTTCCAGCTTTTGGTATGATCCCCGGGGGACTATCGTTCAATGTTTGAAGTCATTTCTCTTTCTTCAAAGTTAATGAAAACATTCCAAAGCTGCACTGATCATTTAGCCCAACAGTGCTAAGCGTATCGCTGATGAGAACACATGAGTTTCTGAAACATAGTAATTTCCAACCCTAGCTTTGCGATAAACCCCAGCTTTCGTCCTGTGTTTATCGAAAATTTCACGACTTCAGAATATCATGTGTTCTTATCAGCAACATGCTCATCTCAGAAGTAAAACTAAATTAGTATCCTTCCCCTGTAATTTACTTTGTATATCTAAAGCCTAAGGTGAGCTGAAACTGCAACAATGTGCTCCGTTTCGCTAATTTTATGTGCGATTTTTCGCGATAAACCTGCTCATAGGGTCGTCCACAAAGGCGCTAAGGATGTGGAATACAAAAAATCAGCGCTGAATGTTGCATCGAATGGTAGGCAGCTTGCTTGGATTGCCACTTCGACTTCTGACCATTCCCTTGTAAGCAGCGAACAACTCTGAGACACGCTCAGCTAGAAAATGGACTTCATTTGATTTACTGTTTCTAATTGATTGACTTTACAGAAAGATGTATCTTGAAATAAAGTTGATGAGCTTTTTTTCTATGCGGACAATAACGGATAGCTAAGTAATAGCCTAAATTCCGCGACGAATCTCGTAGCAAAGTTTTCACTGTTGGCTTATCCGTCGTAGGCTGTCTGAAAAAAAAAACAAGTTCAAAATAGACCTCAGTAGAATATATCTCGGCATGTCCTTCTACACTGTCCTCTTCTGAAGCCAAGTTTTGGACTCATCTTCGGACCTCCCCCAACGATGAGTGGAACCCGCCATCGCCGCTTATACCCTCTGTATTTTCTTCCTTTGGAATAAATCTCTTGCAGCGGAACTGGGCAGTTACCCTTAACTGGGAGTGTCGGGTGGTGGATGGGGCTCTGGGCCCTGCATCTCTCTCGGGAGTGTGCTCTCGATCATTTCCTAGGCTTGACTAGCTGTCGAAGTCGGTCGCTTTCCACCCGTCATTCCCAATTCACCAGAGGGTATAGGGTATATCGCGGCCTCCAAGGGCGAGCTGCAAAAATATTAAGTCGTTCCATAGGTTCGTAGCGTTTTCATTTTCGTCCTCATTTCTTTGAGGAGCGGTTGATTTGCGGCAAGTTGCGTATATCGTTGGAAAGAGCTGATTATGCTCTTCAAAATATCTACCAATTCCGGTGAAAAGCTGGTTCACTCGGATCTCTTAGCGTCCGAAGATGGAAATCTTCAAGAACAAAAAGGAGCATTTTCGCCATTTGAGCATTTTTTCTCACGGAAAGAAGCGTTTCTGCACAGATTTCTTGTCGAATATGGAATATAGCGCTCGCAAATCAATATGAGACAAAAAGATTGGATTGATATAGATGATCAGGGGGATGAGCAGGGTGTCCCTGAACAAGACTTTTAGAGGGACTTTAATAACTCCCTTCCCACTAAGTATTTTGCTTAGCCTCAAGTACCATTGAGCAGGCTTCAACTTAGATTTACTGTATGGAGCAATTATCCATCACTCTTTATTACTGTAGGATTACGGTAAGAATTACCATCATATAGCGCCATTGTGAAACAAGCCGTTCGAAGAAAAATTCGAAAAAAAACCTGGAAACTTGTGCATCAGTGTTCTCAGAAGTGCTGATATCATTAGACAACTTTTCACAAATTTTCGATGCATTTCAAATGATTTAATCACATTGTTGAATATCACCGAAAAAACTTATTTTGGTCTCCTTAGAATAACTTATGAAAAAAGTTTTATGGCAAAGTGCGGACTTTATATTCATTGTCGGTGACTCAATTTAGACTAATGACAAAGTTTTCAGCTTGTTGATTATCCATTCAAGAGCAAAATGAAGTTATTGATGGCTCAAAACCATTTTCAAAGTTCCTACCTTAATCCTACGGTATTGAACAGCGGTGGATGATTTGATCCATACTTGAAATCTAAGCTGAAGGCTGCTCTAATGAATGGTACTTGAAGCTAAGCCAAAGACTTCGTGGGAAGAGAGGTATTAACGATTGAAAAGTGTCTTACTTTTGGGACACCCTGCTTTCCCGAATATTCCCTCGGAAAGCCCCACAAAATGCAGAACCTTCCAAGAGTTTCGTGTGAGACACGTCGACGTGCATCTTGGAAGGCATCTCTTCGACACGGTTTTTCAAGAAATGTGCCTACTTTGGTTGTCAATAACTCGCTTGTTATGAAATCTTCCGAGAAGTTGAGGTACCGTTTTGCAGAGCTGGTGTCAACTTAGATCTACAGCATGGAGCTAATTACCGTTGTCTCTTCATTATTGTAGGATTACGGTACGAGTTCGCAGCACATGGAGTCAGTTTGATATAGGTCGAAGAAGGTTTTTTTTCAAAAAAAAAATCTGGAAAGCTGTATAACATGGTTTTCATGCGTATTTATTTTGCTACTTAACTTTCGTTCGCAGAGCTTCTTGCATAACTTGATTAATCTGACTAATGACAGAAATTGCTTGTTACGAAATGTCTGGCATAAGTTTATGAGAAAAGCGTTATGATACTAGCTTCATATTTGGAATAAGCGACATCGATTAATCTAATGTAGGAGTTTTTCAGCTTCTTTTGTCCTTTTCAGGACTAAAATATGAGATAAATATGTCGCGAAATGCTGCTAAAAGTTCCTACCGTCGTCCTACAGTAACTAAAAGAAAACATAATTCGCTCCTAACCTGTGAATTTAAGTTGAAGCCAACTCTACAAAATGGTATTTGAGGCTTCTCTTAGACTTCATAACAAAGAGCTTAACAATCAAACAGTAGACACATTGTTTTGGGCGCCCTTTATAAGGCGAAACGCGGTAGGAGATCCTGCTTGGAAAATCTTTTAGCCTGTTTGGGCTGCTTGCGTTTAGAGAAAAAGTGGCTATGACTGTGAACATAGCCTCGATATTATTTTCATGCAGAGATAAGTCTCTTCCCACTATGCTGCGTGCCGTACAGCACAGTTTGGCAAAACTGTCCGTTATTCGTGTGCAGTACTTTAAAGCTAGCCTCTCAAAAGGCTAAGCCGAAGAAATTCACTCAAGTTATGTTTTTCCTATGTGCCGTAGAAAATTAGAAACTTGCAATAAACGGAGCAGTGAGTACCATAGGTTTTATCATCCGGCCTTTCTAATTGAGCAAAGTTTGTGTTGAACTCTCTACGGAAGTTTTTATTTTTCAAAAAAAGCTAAAAAAGTTATGTCTGCTGTGTACTGTACTGCTCGCTTTACGAGCAAACACAGGAAAATCAGAATTTGAGTGATTTTCTTCTATTGCCTTTATATTTGCGATATATGCTCAACAGACCGCCACTGTGAAGATGATTTACACTTTCACCGAATGAAAAGCAAGTTTGGAAAAATCAAAGGCTATGAATTTTTAAAATGGTGCAACAGAGCCCTCGGCCCAACCTGTTAACACTTTTACCAGTTTTGTAGCTTTTGTGGAGACTATGGTAGCTATACTGTAAAAGGCAAAATGCCAGTGCCACGATTCGATTGGAATTTAGCGTAAGGTTCATTCGATAAGCTACAAAAAGGCCCTATCATGGAGAATTTATCTGGGAATGATAACCATTCTTCAGAATATGACCTACCCTTTGATTCAACTGGCGGCTGGAAAACGGTTTTTCGTGACCTAATCAAAGCTAGAGAATGACCAGAGAGCACGCGCGAGAGAAACGCAGACTGCGTCGAGGGCGCGAGCGGCCTCAATAAGGTCACAAAGCCCACCCTCAAGCCGCCAATCCAGTTGAATCCGTTAGTTTGTGTTCCGAAATCTACGGCATAAAGTCAGCTTGACGAATATCAATCTATCACCTGCATTTAGTTGTTCTATGATACTGCTACGCGTGCTCGCAAACTCCGAGCCGTCAAAAGAATAGAGGATCCTTCTTGACCCGCAATCATTGAGGGAAGTCCGCTGACGTTGAGTACAGCGTCTCGTTTAACGTTTCAAAATAGATTTTGCTATGTCTTCAATCGCTACTTCTTAACTGAAACATCAAGCTTTAACACAATCTGTTCACAGTCTTGGCCTAATGATCAAAAGTATCGCGTCTCCGTATTGCTGATAACTCAGAAAATCTCACAGTCAGTTTAAGGGTTATGGGAAAATACTCAATCGATCTGCTTTCAGCCAGTTGTTTGCGCACATTTGTAGCTCACAGCATAATCATGCAATGCAAATGTCATATGACTTAATTGTGGACATGAATATACTTCCTGCGTTTGAGCAGTCAACCGAGTTTTTACAATCAAGGGTTCTAATCATCTAAATATTTTTCGAACGTGTTGCAAAACTTGATCTTCTACTAAGTGCCATAAATTAGATGATTTCGGCTGATTAGCATCGTTGTCGAAAGGAGATGAACTGTAGAAGGGTGCTGGTTTAGGACCGGCATTAACTCAAGCCACGTGCTAGCTCTAGCGGGTCGGCATTCCAACCTTCGTCGAAGGCTCCGTATGCCAGCCACAAAATACGAGATATTCATCTAACAAGGAGAGGATACATAGTCGAAAGCACCAATTCAGATGAGGCATGTGTCATCGTGACGTGCTCGGAGGCTGATCTCAAATCTGGCAAAATCAACTGCGGAGCGCTTTTGGGCAACGAGTTATGGTTGTTTTTGTAAAGAAAATTTCAAGTCAAAGGAAGAAAAAAATTGTACGCAGAAGTCTCCACTTGAGCTCGAATGGGGGAGTGATATCCGTCAGATTACTCTGCGCAAAGAAAAATGTCTGTCTGCTATACCCACACATAAAACGAGTCTATCTGCGAAATATACATTTTGTAGCAATCAATTTTATTCTCTTCACCTATTCAATTTGTAACTCTTGAAACGGTCATAGCTCCTCATCCAGAGGCGCTCCGCAGATAAGGAGGACAGATTTGAAATCAGCGCTCCGAGCAGGTCACGATGGTATATGTTTCATCTGGATTGGTGCTTTCGACTAAGTATCCTTTCCTTGTAAGAATCTTTAAATGTTCTAAATGTTCGCTAAGGAAACCAGCGGACATCACCGAGAGATGGAGAACCTCTTCGAAGAGATGGCCACCACAGACCTCATTATCAACTCCATCCCAGAAACCAGCGCCATAGAAGGACCAGTGCCAACAGTCACGGAAGAGGAAGTATAGCCATAAGATGAACAAAGAATGGCAAAGCGACTGGTCCAGAAGACATACCAAGCGAGTTCTGGAAAATATGTGGACAATCCGGAGCCACATGGCTAACGAGTCTCCTCAATCAAATCATAAGGAGCAACAGTATGCCCCGCGACTGGTACGCAGGCACGACAATCTCGATATGGAGGAGCAAAGGAGACATAGCAGACTGGGCAACGGGGGGGGGGCGCTCGTTACGTGCGGGCTGCCAAATGGAAAACGTCGCAACGCGGCGCTACAGTAACCGCGCGGGGGAAGCAGCAGTGTAGAAAACTTGTCAGATTTATATCACTAGATTACCAATGCTTTTTCTATATTGTTAGTGGGCAACCGATCGACCAGTCCGACTGATTAGCCACACTCTAAAAGTCTTCGAGGGAATAATCGAAACGCGTCTTTGAGGCATCATAGAGCTGTTACCGAATCAGTGATTCGTGAAAGGAGTAGGCACAACTGGCGCGATCTACTCCGCTCGGATATTGAGAAGAATTATAGGGAGAAGCAGAAGGAATTGCATTCAGCCTTCCTGGACCTGGAGAAAGCCTTCGATAAGGTGCCCCATGAAGACATATGTTGGGCCTTACGGAAACACAGGGTGCCAGAAGAGTACGATCAGTGGATAAAGTTGATCTACCACAACGCTCAAGCGTGCAAACAGCTCAGGGCAATCGAAAGAGTTCCAAATCAGGATTGGAGTACATCAAGGTTCAGTTCTCTCACCCTTGCTCTTCATCTTTGTGATGAACGCCGTGATGGAACCGCTTAACGTCCTCCTTGGACACTACTCTACGCAGATGATGTGGTCTTGATAGCAAGTGCCAGAAAGGAGCTACAAGACGAGGTACAAAAGTGGAAGAATAGGCTAGAGTTGTGTGGAAGCTGAAGCTCAACATCAGAAAGACAGAATATATGCAAGTAGGGGATCAAACTTCTGGTACCATAAGCATCGATGGTGAAGAGCTAAAGAAGACAACGTCATAAAAGTACCTAGGCAGGTCACATCTCAGCAGGGGGATGCTTATAAGAGGAGGTCGCAAGAGGGATGAACACAGCATGGATGAAAGGAGAGCCTTAACAGGAGTTCTGTGTGACAAAAGAATGCCAATGCAACTTAAGTCCCAACTGTACCGGATCGTTATCTGCCCAGCAGCACTGTATGACAGTGAATGGTGGCCATGTACGCGGAGCGACGAACGCAAGCTCAGTGTCATGGAAATAAGGATGCTACGATGGACCTTAGGAGTCACACTAAAGGATCACGTCTGCAATGACACTATACGAGCGCAAATGAGAGTAGCTTCACTCGCACAGAAAATGCAGGAAAAGAAGTTACGATGGTATGGGCATGTGCGCAGAAGGGATGGAAGTCACATCACGAAGTTAGTATACTTGGGTCCGAATCGAATAGAAATTCGATCATTCGAATAAAACATTCGAATATATTCGTATTCGAAGTTCGATATTCCGAGTTCTTCCATTTTCGAATGATATTCGAAACTCGAACAATTGAGAAAACGGGGTTTCGAATAGAATTCGAAAACTCGAATAATTAAAAAAAACGAGGATTCGAATATTATTCGAAAAGTCGAATCATCAAAAAACGGGGTTTTGAATAGATTTTATTCGAATGTTTTATTCGAATGTTTATTCGAATTTGTATTCGAGTGAACTCCGTATTCAGACTATTCGGCTTTGTTGCTGGGCCAAGTGCTGAGTATCAAGCTCACTTCGTCCGCGTTTTTTTTTTCGCAAAACTCGGTAATGCATCTTTTGCAACCGTTATGAGGATTAAACTGTATGGAGGGTCGCATTCTTGCGACTACTTGCGACAGTAAAAAAATCATATGTGGATTTTAATCAATGCTTTTTCGATCAATGTGATTGTTCGCACTGCTGGCACCAAATCAGCAAAGAAGCTATGAAATTCAAGCTCATGTTCCGAGTTCATATTTTAAAAGTGTTTTGAAATGCCTGTTTTTCTTTCTTTGCGTTGCTCATGCTTGTGGTACGCAAAGCGTACACTAGTGAGCACTCTTGCTCGCATGAGTTATATTGCACAACTGCCTATATTCGCTACTTTAGAGTATTTTTTTGCGAATTAGTGTATTTTGAGTAAAGGACATCGCAGTTGTAGTGGAGGATTAGACGGTTTAGATCGCCGTACGCGATTTGCCAGTTACGAGATGTCTTCAAATGTAACGCCAGCTTACCACAAATGTTTAGCGTGCACAACTTACCGAATTGATAAATGCCCTGCATTCTGTACTTTTAGAATAAGTTTTGGACAATTTGGCTATTACCAACCACGTCGCCACTGAAATACCTGCAGTATGCCCGGAGCAATGGGGGCTTTCGTGCTCGCTTCGCGGAATAAACCACATGCCTTCGTCCACGACTAGCTTATACCACACAAGACGAACGAAGTCTCCGATGAACGGCAAATATCGTACTATTTGTGGCATTCAAGTACATAGTGGCCGCCGTTACTGCTTCAAAAGGTCGCACACCTAGCGCTATGAATTCGAACAGCTCGTTAGGTGCTTACACCATGTCGCAATGTTTCTCATTTTTAAATTTTAGCTCCAGCCAATTTTAACCGTTACTCTGCTAAACGTCTTTGAAATCCAGTGGGAGTCTGACAAATAGGTCTGCTGTCGAACAAAGCCGCAGGAACAAGGTGTACGAATGCGGTTCTTACCCAACGGTGCATAACGCGCAAGGATCACGAAGTGCAGCCGCTTAGACGACGCGCGCGACCGCTTAAAGCTGGCTGATGCACCTTCACGGATTATGAAAAATTTGATTTATCGATTCTATTGATTTTTGGAGAAGTTTGAGCTGCGGGGCTAGGAGTTGGTATAAGGGGGTAAGTGCGGGTGCTGATCATGAATAAAAATTTACTTTATCGATTTTGTCGATTTTTGGAAAATCTTGAGCTACGAGATTGGGAGTTGCAGGGGGTAAAGGAGGATGCTGATTAGAACCGAAATCTGTTTTATCTATTGATCACCCCCACGGGGGTGATCAGCATGCTCGATTACCCCCTGTGCCAACTCACAGCCCTGTAGCTCCAATTTTCCAAAAAATCGATAAAATTGATATCGATCGATGACGAAAAGCAGCCTATGACACCCGCCCGGCCCCGAAGGGTATGTGTGCCAAGTTTGGTCCGGATCGGTTAAGAAATAAAATTTTCTATTCGAAACATACGTACATACAGACATACATACATACATACATACATACATACATACATACATACATACATACATACATACATACATACAGACAATCAGCTTTATATATAAGATTCGTTTATTCGAAATTTTTTATTTTCGAATTTCTTCGATGTTCGTTTATTCGAAATTTCTCCTTTTCAAATTTATTCGATACTCATGCATTCAATGCACAATTTTCGAATTACCCAAATATAGAACTTAGCCCTGGCTGTGGAGGCACCAGGCAAAAGACCCAAAAGCAGACCCAAGTTGGTGGATGGACAGAATCAAGGCCGACTGTGAAAACTTGATATAGACGAAGACCTTGCCTCAGATAGGACGACATGAAGACATCTGAGAAGAAAAGCAGACCCTTCTTACGCCGGACACATGCGAGGATAAAAAGAATATAAATATAGAACTTCAGTCATACAAATATATTAAACATTTTTAAAATCATAATTGAAAGCTAAATCACTGCTGATGCTTTTGATCTTCTGCCCTTCTCAACCTGTATACATTTCCAGCACTAGACACCTACAATGAGTTAACCACTCTTCCCTACTGAAGAGCCTTGGGAATGGTTTTCTCTTATTGTATTCCTGTATAGTGGTAGAGGCGAAAGGCTTGATAGTAACTCTTCATCAGTTTACATTTTCTTCTCAAATGGGAGGGAGGCTCTGAGGAGTAGTGAAAGATCCAAAAACATTCGAAGATGCTTTTTAAGATTTCTGCTGATGCATAGCTACCCTCTTGGTCGCATCTTCAACAACTTATAAGCGTGCAATTTTCGCTTCTTTGCAAGTAAAATGAATCCAATGCACAGATCTATGGTTCACGCAGATTACTTTCAAAACGTGATCCATCCACGGGGTGGGGGGGGGGGAGGGGGATGTGGCTGCATGGCAATAACACTCTCATAAGCGAAAGGGGCCTATCCCTCCTACTGCCGCAGTTAACGACGCAAACTCAAAACCAGTCTATGAGGAATGTGAAAAGATTTTGATCGCATCGTTTAGCAGGTCTGTCACTTCAGCTTCTTTCTTTTATAAACTCTGTTCTTACAATAACCGTTGCGCCTGAATTGAGTAAACTTAAAGGAGCACTCGCGCTCAACTTTGAGTATGAGATATATAAATCTGCATCGTCATCATTCGTCGCGACCATTTAAGTACGGACATTGGAGCAGCATCCGTAGAATTTTCACAACGAGCAGTGATCATTGCTATTCTGTGAATCCTTAGGAATAGACACCATGGCCGGTAGTAATCTACCCTACCTGGTGGCATCATAGATGCCGGCAAGTTGGCACACATCGCGGAAAGATGCCAACTCCGCCGGCAGCTCGCGGAGTAATTATAGGTTTTAATAATCTTATGTAACCATAGCACGCATTCATTTTGCACATAAATTTTGACGACGCAGACAGCCGCAAAAGTGCTACCTCGCCCGCGGCCGAACCTATGTGCGTTAACTTGAAGTGCCGCCACGTTGACCACTCGACCATTCGGTCAGCCATCGCCGTTTGCACCAGCAATAGGAGGAACGCGCTGGTAAATTGCTGCCTGTAAGAGGGATCGATACATCGCGTGAGAGACTTTGACCTGAAAGAACAGCTGATTGATATGAGCGAGAGAGGGGCGAAATCGGTGCAAACGAGATTTATAAGGGATTGCCAAAAAAGATGGTGTTCTTTATGATTTTAAGGCATTACTGGATTTTTTCCCGGTAAGAAAATTGTCGTTCTAAAAAAGAAAAACTCATATAATGAGAAAAATGATAGTTTTTTGGTGAAAAAGTAGAATTTTTGATTTTTTCGCCTGACGTAAATTGTGTGATATCGCTGCAAATCGCAAACTCGCAGACGCCGTCGGCAAAGGTGCCACCACCTCGACGTGGTAGGGGCACGTCGAGATGCCGGCAGCTCTCTCTCTCAAAAGAGCACGCTATTTCCCGTGCTCTCTGACCTGCCGGCAGCTGCCATCTCGCGAATTTCGACGAGCTGCCGGCAGGTTGCCGGCAACTGACATCGCGAAGTTGCCGGCAGCTCCTCCTGCGCTTCCAGATTTTTTACTAAAGGAGAAGTTCTGGAACCGCAGACTTTTAAAGAGTTTTCTACAGAGTCGAGGCGGCATCTTTATCGGGAAAATTTTTTGGAATAAGGCCTGGGACGGCCTAAATTTGGGGTCTCACTTTTTGGCAACCTCACGGAAAAGGTGCCAGCGACCTGCCGACGAGACCTGCCGCCAGGTCGGGGGGATTACTACCGGCCCATATGTGTTCGCGAACCTGGCTTTATCTACCGAGCAGGAAATGGTCAGAACTTAAGTGTATCACCGGACTCGTCTTGAAACGCTGACTTCAAATATACGTTTTTTATCTACCAAGTGACAATCTGGAGAGTTATAAGAGTTCAAATATGAGAAATTTATTGAGTTTCGACGAATTATTTCCTTGAAAGGCAGCCTCATGGCGCGGATTTACCATATTTAGCCATTCCAACCATGCTCTATACAGAGCGTGGTTGGAATGGCTGGGTTAAGTTCTGACCATTCCCTTCCGAATCATTTCAAAAGCTTCGCCCATTTCCCATACCTCTTATTAAACGGCTAATCCTGGAGCAAGATCTAATCGATTTCATCCAATCCCTTTCAAATCACTAGTCGATTGCATGGCCAACAATGTCGCCACCCCTTCTCAGATAACCGCCGGGGGCAGGCGGCCATGCGAATTTTGAGCAAGCGCGCACCGGAAAAATAGTTCGTTGCTTTTTTGCCGCCCGCTTGCAAAAATTTGGAAGAAAGTTGGCGAAATTAAAGACGAATGCTTGAAGAACAATCGCGGTTTCTTTATGGATTAGCTGCGGCGCAGTGGCCGCATTCTCGCGGACTTTCCGCGAGAATATGCAAAAATTTCGGGGGCCGCCCGGTCCTTTGTGGAGGACCGCGCAACCCCCAGGTACTTTCCGCTGGGAGAAAGGACCTCAAACTTGAGTAATTAAACCAACGGTACCTCTGCCACACAGAGTCTTACCTTCGCTCGACGTACGCCCGAAAATGCTTAAAAAGAGTCCGAGCGCTTGCTGAAAGTTTGGCCAGCGCTCGCTGAAAGGAATTATTTGCCGAGCGCTGCAAAAAATGCTGTATTGCTGCCCGCTGGCAGAATACGCGACCGTAAAGGAAGTGCCGCCCGCTGAAGGTTTGGCCACGCCCCAAAATTCTGCTGACCGCCTGCAGAAAAGCGCGAGTTTGCGGACCGCCTGCCCCCGGCGATTATCTGAGTTAGAAAAAGATCAACATTGATTCAGCGCTTTCGACAACGCTCCGACATTTCTTAATCTAAGAAGTTCTTACAGTAAGCTTCTTGACAAATGCAACATCAAGACTTTTGGAATGCTGCCTGCTTGCAGGACAGTCTAACAAAAATAAGTAGCGTACGAATTCTCAAGAGTTGCAGAAAATCACACGATCAAAAAAAGAATCAACGTTTTGAGCATAAACGCTTGCTATACAGTTTATAGAGCGCAGTGCTATGCAATTATGACAGAGTCATGGGTGAGGAAATTTTGTCATGTCCTTCTGACAGATACAACAATGTATCGAGAGGCAACTTGATAGGAGATGCTTGCTCGGGAGAACCCATTAGTAATCTAGCATCTTCTAGCCGGAAGACCGCTTTGAAGCAAAGTTTTAAGTGCAGTGATTTGATCTGTGACATATCGGATTGTCAGGGACAAACAAATTCCAGACATTTCAACAACAAGTTTTATACCGTAATCAGATGCATCACAAAAGCATTGCTCCGAATAACATCGGTGATGCTACTTCACTAACTTTTACATTTGCTCGACTAAGACTCATACAGCCAGAATGCTGGTAGATGTATAGTTGTCCACAATCCACTAGTCGGCTCGGGGCGAATTCGAATTTGAGCTGGAGTAGGCCGGTCGCGGCGGAGCGCGGCACCTCAGCCCTCAATTGAAACCTTCGCCTATTCTCTCCGTTTTTTTTTGCCTTTGATTGGTAATTCGTGTATTTTGACGACGTTTCTAAATAAAATTGACGTTTTGTTATTGTTAAGCGTCGTTTCTAGCTGCTGTGCTCGATTTTTGTTTGAGTGGTCTTTGAGAAACGATAGAGATTGCGATTGTGACACAATTCACCACTCTAGCAGCGCTTCTGCTATAGCAGCACTTCTGCACTTCTTCTTACAACAGTTGTTTCCCAACTGTATCGTTTCTCCAAGCTTACCTGTATACAGAGTTCAAGTTATGAGCTTAGCAGAAAACAACCCTCGATCACAACAAGATGTTATATTTTGCTAGCGAACATACTCACAATGCAAAGATTAACAAACAAATAATGAGGATAGCGATAAAAGAACATGCATAAATTTGAACTGAAGGCTGAGGTGCCGCGCTCCGCAGCGACCATCGTGCTCCAGTTCAAATTCGAATTCGCCCACCGACCGACTAGTGGGGTGAGGAAGATTATACCACAGATTTCCTACTCTTGCATAATTCTTCCTTGCAAGAATGTACATTCAATGGACAATAGTGCTTATTGCAAAAAGCTAACACATTCTAAACTTTGGGTTTATTCAACGACTAACAAGTTTGAGTGGGATAGGGAGTATTGAGCTCGAGTCTTTCTCAGAAACGCTGTAAAAATGCAGTTAAATGTGCGCTGAATGAGAAGAAGCTGCAGCTGGCGGTTTCATACAAAATGTGCACCATTTGTCATAGGTGTTTTATTCTACCGTTATGCCTACACCCTAGTCTAAGCCTCAGTTGAGGAGGGCCATTCAGATGCCTGCCCAAATGTAGAGGGGCAAAGAAATTGCTCCACTTATCTTACGTAAGGATGGGATTTTGTAGTGTCAGGGCCGAGCGAAGCCAAGCAAGCCAGCTAGTACGTTATAAAAGAAGCATTACGACGAAGTGTGATTCATATCTGTATTCAGCAATTCCGATTATCCTACTGTGAAAGTTCTTAGCCTAGTTCTATGCGGAGCAAGTAAGAAAGGATTGTTTGGAGTAAAGATCTTTCGGTCAATTCGCCTTTTCTTTTCCAACCTTATAGGAACTATATATGCACGCATCGAAACGTTTCATGTTTAGCGGAGGTCCAAAATCTTTTGAAGAGCTCGCTGTGTTGAATACCGGTGCGAAAGCATTGTCTGTGTTCGCTCTTGACCATGTAATACTGTGTGCTACAATCGGAGTCTTCGAATAGTATGGTTTTCAAGCATGGTTTATTCACAGCAATCCAATACAGTGAATGAAACTAAGTGATATTCACATCTTCGAGAAAGTTGCTCAAAGACACAAAATCCGGACACAAATTTGAGA
The DNA here is from genome assembly GCA_958299035.1 of Cylicocyclus nassatus. Taxonomy (NCBI): domain Eukaryota; kingdom Metazoa; phylum Nematoda; class Chromadorea; order Rhabditida; family Strongylidae; genus Cylicocyclus; species Cylicocyclus nassatus. The sequence continues at coordinate 15,614,574 of CATQJL010000305.1, forward strand.
TTGCTATTCAAGCATCTGTCATAGTAGTCTACTATCAATGCATTTAAAATCATTGCAAGACTTCATATACTGAATTTTTACCAGACGTACCACGACTAGATCTTTTGTTTAGAAACGGTGTCGACGGCCATGATGCTTTGGTCCACGATGGATTGGTCCGGGGCGATGACCTGGTCTCGGGCGATGGTGTGGTCCTGGTCTGCCTGGACGATGGTGCATTCCGTGTCTCATGCCTTGCACTGTTAAAAAACACATAATCAGCAAGTAGGAGCAAACTGAAATTGGAACCTACCAGATGTGCTGCAGATAAACATCAAGGCAAGTAAGGTTATGAAGAGAAACCTGAAGGACGCCATCTACGCGGGATCGAAAACACTTCGAACTCTTGTGCACCCCTATTTGCTGGAAGAACTTATATACTACGCTTAATATTCCTCAATAGACCTTAGATTCGCCAAATATTGTTCAAACTTCCACCAAAAAAGTAAAGTACGTCTTGTTTCGGTAAGATTTCAAACTGAAATCTCTTTCCGCAGCGGTTTGACCACATACTCAGATGGTGAGTTATCATGACGACGTAACAAAGTTAATGACCAGAGATTGGCGGCGAGACCCAAGCGGTTTCGCACATTGTTTTCTGTTGTCAAATTACCATTGAATGAAGAAGAACGTGGAAATTGAAGTTTTGCTGGTTTTGATAATACACTTGTAAGCTGCAGCTTATGATTAGTACCTATTTAGGTATGATATTGGTTTTTTTTCAGAGTGAATACAATGCAATTCATCTGCAGGCTTTTGAAGCAAGCTGTCCAAATTGCACTAGATGCTTGCAAAACCTTCCTAAAATTATATGCAGTGAAACTATGAAGTATGACTGTATTGAGGCTTGTAGGATTGAACAGATGTATGGATGCAGTAATTGTTGAGAGGTGCTGAAGGCATATTACCAGTTGACAACTTCGACCCTTATCTATAGAATAGGTTGAAGGCAAAAATGCTTCTTTAGCGTTATTGATAGTAGCATCCTCGAACCATGAATTGGTTGAAATGAATATAATTAACGTTTTGACAGCAAGGAAATTGAATCAACGTTGTTTTACAACAAAACCGAGCGTCTTTCTACGTAGTAAAACTTACACTTTTCGAAGTGAAACAAATTCGAAGTTGCTCTTGTTTGCAGTAGTTTAGTGGATTTTTTTCGGCTACAAATAAATTTGCTAATAGTAAAACGAGAGCGTTGACTACAATGTGAATGCTGAGTTTATAGAATTTTTCTGCCTACCGAAGACTTTGTTGAAAGTTTCATTAACTTTGCGGAGAAACGAAATCCAATGGAAACACCGCCGCAAGAGTTTTTTCTTAATCATCGTCCTTTATTTCGTCATCTTGTTGGTATGACAGTATGTGATCAAACATCTTCGTTTGTTTTCGCAGTTTTTCTTAAGACACATCATGAGACACCTAGTTTCAGGTCTGATTTTTTTCCTCATCGTTGTCCTTTATTTCGTCATCTTGTTGGTATGGCGGTATGTGATCACATATCTTCGTCTGTTTTCTCACTTTTCTTACGATATAACATTAAACCTGATACTGAGCACTTGTTTTCTTTCTATGGCTCGCTAAACTGATAATGGTTACATTTAAAAAAATTTTAAGTGAGGGAAGATGTGGTATATAAGTCTGTAGAGTGAACTTGACTCTGCTAGAGGTGGAAGTGCTTCTGATCTCGCGTAAATGGCATCTTTCAAGTTCCTCTTAATAACCCTGCTCGCCTTGATGTTTATCTGCAGCACATCTGGTAGGTTCCAATTTCATTTTGCTCCTACATGCTGATTATGTGTTTCTTTAACAGTGCAAGGCATGAGACACGGAATGCACCATCGTCCAGGCAGACCAGGACCACACCATCGCCCGAGACCAGGTCATCGCCCAGGACCAATCCATCGTGGACCAAAGCATCATGGCCGCCGCCACCGTTTCTAAGCAAAACATCTAGTCATGGTACGTCTGCTAGCAATTCAGTGTATGAAGTCTTGCAGTGATATATGCAATGTTAGTAGACTACTATGACATATGCTTGAATAGCAATCTCAAATTTGTGTCCGGATTTTGTGTCTTTTCCAACTTTCTCAAAGATGTGAATACCACTTAGTCCCATTCACTGTATTGGATTGCTGTGAATAAACCATGCTTCAAAACCATACTGTTCGAAAACACCGATTGTAGCACCCAGTATTACATAGTCAAGAGCGAACACAGACAATGCTTTCGCGAATTATGAGCCGGTAGTCAACACAGCAAGCTCTTCAAAAGATTTTGGACCTCTGCTAAACATGAAACGTTTCGATGCGTGCATATATAGTTCCTATAAGGTTGGAAAAGAGAAGACGAATTGACCAAAAGATCTTCACTTCAAACAACCTTTCTTACTTGCTCCGCATAGAACTAGGCTGAGAACTCTCACAATAGGATAATCGGAATTGCTGCAAATATGAAATTCACACTTCGTTGTAATGCTTCTTTTATAACACAGTCAAAACGCTACACAGGTCTTAGTGCCATTTCGCTGCTCCTCTTCACTTTTGGACTGGCATCTGAATGACCCTCTTCAACTGAGGCTTAGACTAGGGTCAAGGCATAACGGCGGAATAAAACACCTACGACAAATGGTGCACATTTTGTATAAAAACGAAAGCTGCAGCTTCTTCTCAGTCGGTGCATGACATAACTGCATGTTAGCAGCGTTTTTAAGAAATACTCAAGCTTGATACTTCCTGTCTCATTCAAACTGGTTTAGTCGTTAGCGAAATAAACTCAAAGTTTAGAATGTGTCAGATTTTTTGAATAAGCAGCATTCATTAGAAAGTCTCTTTTTTTTCTAGCTTTCCTCTTTCTTTCAGAAATGGAGTGCAATGTGATCGCATAATTTCAGCTGGTGTTGCAGCAAGATAGAGATTTATATGTAGAGTTACACACTAGCTGGAAAAATAGAGACGGTAATGCTGATGCTTCAGACTTTCGAATGATTTCGACATAAACCTTTCCTAAATCAAAAACTCTGTGTTTATTGGATTCCGAAACCAAAGCACTAAAAAAATTCTCCATAGTACACCTTACCGCTTACCACGTACCACTTATTTTTCCCCCTTTGCACACCTCCCGGCAGTCCTATCCCGGCATATAAGCTTACGTCAGCACTCACCCAAGGGCTCAGTTATCCCCTTCATTTTTTAGATCGGAAATAACCGAACTTCACCTGGGGGGGACCCTACCTTTTATCGCACCTATGGTCCCATTCGTGTCCCTGTACAACCTTTCCTTGTGCCCACTCCCACATGTCAATTATTTATTAATTTTATTCGATATATAGTAATTTTGAATAATAATAATTAAAAAAGAAATCTAAATATTATAAACAAATATTAATAAGTATTATAGAATATTATAGTGGAACATAAATTAATAAAAATATCAGTAAATATTAGGCCATTCCGAAAGTAATTTTGCTTTTTTTAAATTGACGCCACATCTGAAGGAACAAAGCTTTCTGAGTGGTCTTGGTGGCATTGCATACAGCATTTCATCCTCTTTCTAATAGTACCCTAAAATCCCATAGATAAGAGCGGTTTAATTTACCGGTGAAAAATGAATTGGAAAAATTGAAATTGAATGCAGTCACCCCTCTAACTTGATGGATGGATAAATAAAAATCGGAGAAGAAGTTTAGAAGAAGCTCCGCCCCTCAACTCTAAACCCCACCCACTTAATAAACAATTCATGTAGAAAAATAGCGATTTTAACAGAATTTCGGAATTTCTATATGAATTGTTTATTAAGTGGGCGGGGTTTAGAGTTGAGGGGCGGAGCTTCTTTTGAACTCCTTCTCCGACTTTTATTTATCCATCCATCAAGTTAGAGGGGTGACTGCATTCAATTTCAATTTTTCCAATTCATTTTTCACCGGTAAATTAAACCGCTCTTATCTATGGGATTTTAGGGTAATGAAAAGGTTGCAGCGCACTCAATGAGCTTTCGGAAAATGATCAATCTGCGACCCATGCTTTTTGGGATGGCCAAGTTTCACAATTTTTTAGAACTTTCGTATCAACCCTCAGAAGGAGTTCAGCTTGCCATAATTTCTCAAAAGATTTTTAATCAAAACATTCGTATTTGGCAGGCTTACGTCAGCCACAATCGCATCATTCAGCAGTAATTATTCGGAATTTAAAACTTCCAAAATGGTTTATGACTTAATATTGGTTTTACAAAGCAAATGATAGTTTACAGACAACGCCAGGACAGTCTCCACAAACGCCGACCTCCACGCTCTCCTCGACGCTGCAGAGCACATAAAGTACCACATCATCGCTCTGCAGGAAACGAAGACCAGGAAGAAGGACGTGCGACAGATGAATGATGGGACGCTCATCATTCGTGGTGAGAAGGTTCCATCACGAAACGTGGGAGGCGTTGGCTTTGTCGTCCACCCATCTATCGTCCATCTTGTCGATTCGCACGAGATCCTACCATCCCGACTAGCCACAATACGACTACGCCCTCCACGTCAGAAAACCATCAGCATCATCAACTGCTACTCTCCAACATCAGCAGCTGACGACTCAGAACTAAATGCTTTCCACGAAGACGTGGAGGAGGTCATCCGCAACGAAAAGTCCTTCTACAAGTATTTTGTGGGCGACTTCAATGCGAAAATCGGGATGCCACTAGAAAAGGGATATAGGATCGGGAAGTTTGGATATGGGCTCCGGAACGAAAACGGCAACCGTCTCGTTGGGCTTCTCTGCGCCGCATGACTGAAAGAACATCGCCGGTGGACATGGGAATCGCCCAACGGAACGACTCACGCGGAGATCGACCACATTCAAACCAAGCGATGGTGGAGCTTGCTCGATGTCTCAGTAGTTCCATCCTTCTGCAGTGGCTCCGATCACCGCCTCCTTCGAGCGAAGATACGACTCAGCAGAAGGCTGGAAAAGAAAGTCTGTCACAGTGCCACGAGAAGGAAGGAAGTCGTTTATGACGGTAACAGGCTGGAAAAGCTCATATAAAGATGTGACTGGCTCACCAGGAGGACTCAACGTACGACTACGACCGGCTCCTGAAAGGATTGCCAGCCTGCAGAGAAGGTGCCTCAGTGACTTCTGAGAAGAACTTGGAACGTATTTCAAAGACCACCAAGGAATTGCTCCAAAGAAGAAGATTTCTGAGGCAAGATCCGAATGCAGCCCACCTCGGGGGACTGATAGCCAACGCCAGTTGCAGAACAGCTTTGCAGGAGGATCTCAGGAAGTACAGGCCAGCCAAGATACTGGAAGCAGCCGAAGAAAGGCGAAGTCTCAAAAAATGCCGAAGGGACCTCGTGAATATCACGTACCGCTGGCTGCACTACTGAACGAAGACGGGACTCCGACTTCATCCCGATACAAGATGGAATCTATCGCGAAGAACTTCTACACCAACCTCTTCAGCCCATCAACACCCGTGCAGATGTTGTTCCCACTGGAGAAGTACCACCACGAATTCTACCTGCTGAAGTGCGTATCGCGATACAGACCATGAAGACGTCCACGGCTCCAGGACCAGATCATCTTTCCGTCGAACTTCTGCGAGCCGGAGGACACCGTCTACACGAGATTCTAGCGTCGCATTTGACATCTTACCTTCAGAAAAAGAGGATTCCCGACCAGTGGAAAACGTCAAGAACCGTCCTTCTTTTCAAGAATGGTGAATGGGAGTATCTTCGAAATTACCGTTTCATATGCCTGCTGAGTGTGCTGTACAAGCTTTTCACGAAGATTATCCTCGCTCGCATATCTAGGACATTGGATGAAGCCCAACCCCAAGAACAAGCTGGATTTCGCAAAGGATTCAGCTGCATGGACCAAATCTAGACAGTTTCGAGGGTCACGAAGTCTGCCGGGAGTACCGACTGCCTCTCGTCCTAACCTTCGTCGACTACGAGAAAGCCTTTAACAGCGTCGAAACCAAGGCCATCCTGTCAGCACTAGTCCATCAAGGAGTGGACCCAGCTTACGTGAGGACATTAGCCGACTGCTACAAGGACTGTACGACAACGATGCAGCTATTCCATCGCCCCCTGACCATTCCAGTTGGGAAGGAGGTTCGACAAGGCGACACTATTTCGCCGAAGCTCTTCACCGCGGCCTTGCAGTGGGTGATGAAGTCACTGGACTGAGAAGAGAGAGGCATACGAGTTGATGGGAGATTTCTATCTAACCTTCGTTTTGCGAATGACATCGTCCTCTTCTCGAACAGTATCACTGAAGCAGAAACGATGCTGAAGGAACTAAACGAAGTAGGGAAGAAGATCGGACTGCGAATAAATCGGAAGAAGGCTCAGTTCATGAAGAGCCCTTTGCGAAGATGCAAAAATGAAATTGGAAGGCACCTCCATTATGGAGACGTCTTCTCACGTGTAAATCGGACGTTCGATGAACATGGAGAACGAGATGAGGGAAGAACTTGACAGGAGAAGAAGAGCAGCCTGGGCCGCCTTCGGGTCTCTGAAGGAAGCCACTGACCAACTGACGGACCCGAAGCTTCGTGCCCACCTGTTCGACTCAACCGTTCTCCCAGCGCTCTGCTACGCAGCTGAGACTTGGGCCGACACCGTAGCCACGTCGAAAGCTTTAAGGACCACCCACAGAGCGCTCGAGCGCAGCCTTCTGAAGATGACCCGACACAAGCAACATCTAGTCGGACTTCGCAGCATGGATATGAGAAAAATGTCCCGTCTTCGTGACCCAGCGGAATACTTACTTAGATACTTAGATGGCCCGTCCTCACGTGACGTGCGGGCCCCAGTACAGAAGTCGCCATTGATCCCTGTCCCTCGCTTCGGACATCCACGATCTTCTTGGTCGTCGTCGGTGGCTGCGTCCACGAGTTCCAGGGGCAAGAATCGTATCCAGCTGATTTCTCAGCTGGTCCATCCGTTCCACGAACACGTCTGCCCATCTCGTCGGTGGTCTTCCTCGAGGACGTTTGGCTTCGCGAGGAATCCACTCAGATGTTCTTAGTGTCCATCTATCGTCCGTTCTTCTCATTATGTGACCGGCCCATCGGTGTTTCGCTTTCGCAACGTATTCCGCTGGGTCACGAAGACGGGACATTCTTCTCATATCCGTGCTGCGAAGTCCGACTAGATGTTGCTTGTGTCGGGTCATCTTCAGAAGACTGCGCTCGAGCGCTCTGTGGGTGGTCCTTAAAGCTTTCGACGTGGCTACGGTGTCGGCCCAAGTCTCAGCTGCGTAGCAGAGCGCTGGGAGAACGGTTGAGTCGAACAGGTGGGCACGAAGCTCCGGGTCCGTCAGTTGGTCGGTGGCTTCCTTCAGAGGCCCGAAGGCGGCCCAGGCTGCTCTTCTTCTCCTGTTAAGTTCTTCCCTCAAGTCGTTCTCCATGTTCATCGAACGTCCGAGATACACGTAAGAAGACGTCTCCATGATAGAGGTGCCTTCCAATTCCATTTCTGCATCTTCGCAAAGGGCGTTCTTCATGAACTGAGTCTTCTTCCGATTTATTCGCAGTCCGATCTTCTTCCCTACTTCGTTTAGTTCCTTCAGCATCGCCTCTGCTTCAGTGATACTGCTCGAGAAAAGGACGATGTCATCCGCAAAACGAAGGTTGGATAGGAATCTCCCATCAACTCGTATGCCTCTCTCTTCCCAGTCTAGTGACTTCATCACCCACTGCAAGGCCGCGGTGAACAGCTTCGGCGAAATAGTGTCGCCTTGTCGAACCCCCTTCCCAATTGGAATGGTTAGGGGGCGATGGAATAGCTGCATCGTTGTTGTACAGTCCTTGTAGCAGTCGGCTAGTGTCCTCACGTAAGCTGGTTCCACTCCTTGATCGACTAGCGCAGACAGGATGGCGTTGGTTTCGACGCTGTCAAAGGCTTTCTCGTAGTCGACGAAGGTTAGGACGAGAGGCAGTCGGTACTCCCGGCAGACTTCTATGACCCTCGAAACCGTCTGGATGTGGTCCATGCAGCTGAATCCTTTGCGAAATCCAGCTTGTTCTTGGGGTTGGGCTTCATCCAGTGTCCTAGATATGCGTGCGAGGATAATCTTCGTGAAGAGCTTGTACAGCACACTCAGCAGGCATATTGGACGGTAATTTCGAAGATCTTCCCGTTCACCCTTCTTAAAAAGAAGGACGGTTCTTGACGTTCTCCACTGGTCGGGAATCCTCTCCTTCTGAAGGTAAGATGTCAGGTGCGACGCAAGAATCTCGTGTAGACGTCGTCCTCCGGCTCGCAGAAATTCGACGGAAAGATGGTCTGGTCCTGGAGCCGTGGATGTCTTCATGGTCTGAATCGCCGTGCGTACTTCAGCAGGTAGAATTCGTGGTGGTACTTCTCCAGTGGGAACAACGGGCGTCGGCACGGGTGTTGATGAGCGGAAGAGGTTGGTATAGAAGTTCTTCGCGATAGATTCCATCTTGTATCGGGAAGAAGTCGGAGTCCCGTCTTCGTTCAATAGTGCAGCCAGCGGTACGTGATATTCACAGAGGTCCCTTCGGCATTTCTTAAGACTTCGTCTTTCTTCGGCTGCTTCCAGTATCTTGGCTTGCCTGTACTTCCTGAGATCCTCCTGCAAAGCTGTTCTGCAACTGGCGTTGGCTATCAGTCGCTCGAGATGGGTTGCATTCGGATCCTGCCTCAGAAATCTTCTTCTTTCGAGCAATTCCTTGGTGGTCTTCGAAATACGTTCCAAGTTCTTCTCAGAAGTCACTGAGGCACATTCTCCGCAGGCTCGCAATCCTTTCAGAAGCCGGTCGTAGTCGTACGTTGGGTCCTCCTCGATGGGCCAGTCACAACTTGATATGAGCTCTTCCAGCCTGTTACCGTCATAAACGACTTCCTTCCTTCTCGCGGCACTATGACAGACTTTCTTTTCCAGCCTTCGGCTGAGTCGTATCTTCGCTCGAAGGAGGCGGTGATCGGAGCCACTGCAGAAGGATGGAACTACTGAGACATCGAGCAAGCTCCACCTTCGGTTGGCGAGAATGTGGTCGATCTCCGCGTGAGTCGTTCCGTTGGGCGATTCCCATGTCCACCGGCGATGTTCTTTCTTCATGAAGATGGAATTTCCATGGAAAAGTCGTGCGGCGGAGAGAAGCCCAACAAGACGGTTGCCGTTTTCGTTCCGGAGCCCATATCCAAACTTCCCGATCCTATATTCCTTTTCTAGTGGCATCCCGATTTTCGCATTGAAGTCGCCCACAACATACTTGTAGAAGGACTTTTCGTTGCGGACGACCTCCTCCACGTCTTCGTGGAAAGCATTTAGTTCTGAGTCGTCAGCTGCTGATGTTGGAGAGTAGCAGTTGATGATGCTGATGGTTTTCTGACGTGGAGGGCGTAGTCGTAGGATGGCTAGTCGGGGTGATAGGATCTCGTGCGAATCGACAAGATGGACGATAGATGGGTGGACGACAAAGCCAACACCTCCCACGTTTCGTGATGGAACCTTCTCACCACGAATGATGAGTGTTCCATCATTCATCTGTCGCACGTCCTTCTTCCTGGACTTCGTTTCCTGCAGAGCGATGATGTGGTACTTGATGTGCTCTGCAGCGTCGAGAAGAGCGTGGAGGTCAGCGTTTGTGGAGACTGTTCTGGCGTTGTAGGTGCAGAGCATGAGGCAGTCTCCGTGGCGTGTCGTCCGGGCAGACGTGTCGTTTTTGTCCAATCCAAAAGGCGCCCTGAGGACCCTGACATCAGTCTTGCTACCACCCGGCGCCGTAGGCGGGATCCGATGTACAGGGTTTCTTTCTATTCTTCTAACTGGTAGAGTAATGAAATTTTCCCCTACAAGAGCAGACTTACTAGGCCAACTCTTGATTTCCACGGGGCGATCGCTGACCCCGGGCTTGGAGCGGGGAGAACCGCCTAGCGACCTGAAAACCAGACGGCGGCGGATCTGGCCTGGCCGGCTCTTAGCTAGGCATCCGGCCGAAACCGGAAACGTCGAACTCCTTCACAGCTTGGGAGGCCCTGCCAGAGTATACACTCGGCTGTGCATCGCAGTTCGACACCCAGTGTCACCCCCACGCCACGATGAGGCGGCCGACCATTGTGGGGGACCCAGCGGAATACGTTGCGAAAACGAAAAACGATGGGTCGGTCACATAATGAGAAGAACAGACGACAGATGGACACTAAGAACATCTGAGTGGATTCCTCGCGAAGCCAAACGTCCTCGAGGAAGACCACCGACGAGATGGGCAGACGTGTTCGTGGAACGGATGGACCAGCTGAGAATTAGCTGGATACGATTTTCGCCCCTGGAACTCGTGGACGCAGCCACCACGACGACCAAGAAGATCGTGGATGTCCGAAGCGAGGGACAAGGATCAATGGAAACTTCTGTACTGGGGCCCGCACGTCACGTGAGGACAGGCCATCTAAGTACCTAAGTAAGTAAGCTGTTTAGTGCTGGAAATGTATACCGGTTGAGTAGGACAAAAGATTGGAAGCATTAGCAGTGATCTAGTCTTTCAATTCTAATTCTAAAAAAGTTTAATATATTTGTATGAATGAAGTTCTATATTTTTTTATCCTCGCATGTGTCCCGCTTGAGCAGGGTCTGCTTTTCTTGTCAGATGTCTCCATGTCGTCCTAACTGAGGCAAGGTCTTCGTCAATTCCATGTTCTCAAATCGGCCTTGATTCTGTCCATCCACCTCAACTTGGGTCTCCTCTGGGTCTTTTGCCTGGTGCCTCCACAGCCAGGGCTAATTTCGTGATGTGACTTCCATCCCTTCTGCGCACATGCCCATACCGTCGTAACCTCTTTTCCTGCATTTTCTGTGCGATTAGAGCTACTCTCATTTGCGCTCGTATAGTGTCATTGCAGATATAATCCTTCAGTGTGACTCCTAAGGTCCATCGTAGCATCCTTGTTTCCATGACACTGAGCTTGCGTTCCTCGCTTCGCGTATATGGCCAGCATTCACTGCCATACAGTGCTTCTGGACGAATAACGGTCCGGTAAAGTTGGGACTTGAAATGTACTGGCATTCTTTTGTCGCACAGAACTCCTATTAAGGCTCTCCATTTCATCCATGCTGTGTTCATCCTGCCTGTGATCTCCTCTTGTAAGTCTCCCTCAGCTGAGATGTGACTGCCTAGGTAATTGTATGACGATGTCTTCTTTAGCTCTTCACCATCGATGCTTATGGTACCAGAAGTTTGTTTCCCTACTTCCATATATTCTGTCTTCCTGGTGTTGAGCTTCAGGCCACACACAGGGCCCGGCACAGATCGTCTGGAAGCAGGCTGGACTTCGTTTTTAGAGCAAAAAGTAAAGGAGATATCGTTTTTGACGAGTAGGGGCTGAGCACCAAGAATAAGGCGCCATTTAGTCGAACAAAGCTTTTCGGGCAAGTTATTACACGATTGACATGCTCTATCGTGTATGGCGAAAAGTGCGCGCGATTTGAAAGCAAGGCTAAAACAAACAAATTGCTTGTTTACAGCGGAAACACAAGCTTTTAACGCCAAATTTATACCACATAAGTAAAATATTATTTGAGGAAGACCTATGTAAAAAGTTTTGCTTATGTGAAGTAATACCTTTTCCAAAATTAGATCGTCTCCAGACGGCCACCAGACGATCTGAGATCGTCTGGAGCATATATTTCGGTCACTTCACATAAGTTCCGGTTTTTTTGAGCATGGACGGATTCCCTGGTCTAAAAACTATCTTACAGCATAAAAACATTTTCATATAGTTGCCTTTTTATTGTTTTTTGACTTGTTTTCTTCATAAACTGCTTTGTTAGATATCGCGCTCTGATGCTAAATTCTGGCGCATCCGCAGAACAACTCCACTTTGTATTTTCACTCTTATTTCAGGGTTTTCGTAACAAACTAGTGACTCTTTCCTGTTTTCATCTTCCCCCAACTCGATAGGTGTCTTACAAGGGTCAAGGGAAACCTCTTAAAATTTTCGAAAGTCAGGGGGAACTTTGTTTTTAGAAGCTCTAGAAACCGATTCGTGCCGGGCCCTGGAACACAGCTCTAGCTCTTCCACTTTTGTACTTCGTCTTGTAGCTCCTTTCTGGCACTTGCTATCAAGCCACATCTGCGTAGAGTAGTGTCCAAGGAGGTTCACGTTAAGCGGTTCCATCACGGCGTTCATCACAAAGATGAAGAGCAAAGGTGAGAGAACTGAACCTTGATGTACTCAAAGGTTTGGAATTCTTTCGACTGCCCTGAGCTGTTTACACGTGGCTTGAGCGTTGTGGTAAATCAAATTTATCCACTGAACGTACTCTCCTGGCACCCTGTGATTCCGTAAGGCCCAACATATGTCTTCATAGGGCACCTTATCGAAGGCTTTCTCCAGGTCCAGGAAGGCTGCATGCAATTCCCTCTGCTTCTCTCTATAATTCTTCTCAATATCCGAGCGGAGTAGATCGCGCCAGTTGTGCCTACTCCTTTCACGAATCACTGATTCGGTGACAGCTCTATGATGCCTCGAAGACGCGTTTCGATTATTCCCTCGAAGACTTTTAGAGTGTGGCTAATTAGTCGGACTGGTCAGTAGGTTGCCCAGTTTGCTATCTCTACTTTGCTCTTCCATATCGAAATTGTCGTGCTGGCGTACCAGTCGAAGCATACTCTTGCTCCTTACGATTTGACTGAGGAGACTCGTTAGCCATGTGGCTCCGTATTGTTCACATATTTTCCAGAACTCGCTTGGTGTCGTCTGGACCAGTTGCTTTGCCAATCTTCGTTCTTCCTTATGGCTAGCCGTACTCTCTTCCGTGACTGCTGGTACTGGTCCTTCCATGGGGCTCGCTTCTGGGATGGAGTTGATGCTGCGGTCTGTGGTGGCCATTTCTTCGTAGTAGGTTCCCCATCTCTCGGTTATGTCCTATGGTTTTCTTGGCATCCTATCTTTTGTGGATTCGTTCTTCTTCTCGCTATATCTCACGTTCTTCCTCGCGAAACTCTAAATGATTGTAGAGCTCTTTTAAGTACACCTGCCGTGCTGAAGGTCACGGGTTCGATTCAATCCTGAGCCTAATTTCTGAGGCAAAAATTCTGCTCACAATTCCAGCGTCAGGCTGTCCTTCCAAGAAGGGCATGCGACAAGCCGGCTGAGAAAAATCCCGTCGCATCAACAGTGCAGACATGTCTCATAAAGTATCTCGAGTAAAGGCTAGGGCGTCCCCCGGAAGCGACGCGCATTCGAGCCCGACGAATGCGAATAGTGGGCGAAAGTTACCATCTCAGCAAGGTGAACGGGACGGCTAAAGCAGCTAGTTCATCAGAGGCAACGATCCAAGGCATCGCAGACTCTCGTCTAGCTACCGTCAATTTGGGTACAGTCACCTCTCGTTCTCGAAAGTTGGCAGAACTTCTGAAGAGACGGCGAGTCGATGTAGGCCTGCCTACAAGAAACGAAATGGAGCGGAGCAAAGTCACGCGACATCGGAGATAAGTATTAGGTTGTCTCATAAGTTTTTTCAATTTTGGCTTTCTACCCCAATAAGTCAAACATTTCTAAATCCTGATTAGAATGCAGTATACCGTTCAATAGAGCAAAGCAAGCTCTATAAGATGGTGTGTATGTGCTCACACCAGCTTCAGTACATCACAAATTAGATGCTAAAATCCGAGAAGTATTGGACGAAAAATTGAAATTTTTTAATATCTTTGTTCAGAGAAGACTTGTCAGATCTTAAACTCGCTCACGCCTATACACTCCACATAAGACATTCATATATGCCTTTGCTGTGTTTGTTCGTGTGCTAGAAACCGAGAAAAGTGAATTTCTCAGGCTCTCAAAAAAGTGATGCTGCGCTGTTCTCACACAGATAGGTGTATACTACAGGCCTTTAGAAATACATCGGTAAATTTTCAGCTTCCTGGAGCCGCTAGTTCCCGAGAAATATTAAGTTTAGCTTATTTTGTTATTGTATTTAATGTTGAATTCAATATTTCTCGGGAACTAGCGCTTCCAGGAAAGGTATACACCTACCTGCGTGAGAACAGCGCAGCATTGCTTTTTTGAGAGCCTGAAAAATTCACTTTTCTCGGTTTCTAGCACAGAAATTAACACAGCAAAGGCATATATGAACGTCTTATGTGGAGTGTATATGCGTGAGCGAGTTTAGGATCTGACAAGTCTTCTCTGAACAAAGATATTAGAAAATTTTAATTTATCGGGCATCCGCTCAGATAATCGCCGGGGGCAGGCGGTCCGCAAACTCGCGCTTTTCTGCAGGCGGTCAGCAGAATTTTGGGGCGTGGCCAAACCTTCAGCGGGCGGCACTTCCATATTCTGCCAGCGGGCAGCAATACAGCATTTTTTGCAAGCGCTCGGCAAATAATTTCTTTCAGCGAGCGCTGCCCAAACTTTCAGCAAATGCTCGTACTCTTTTTAGGCATTTTCGGGCGTACGTCGAGCGCAGATAAGACTCTGTGTGGCAGAGGTGTCACCGTTGGTTTAATTATTCAAGTTTGAGGTACTTTCTCTCAGCGGAAAGTACCTGGGGGTTGCGCGGTCCTCCACAAAGGACCGTGCGGCCCCCGAAATTTTTGCATATTCTCGCGGAAAGTCCGCGAGAATGCGGCCACTGCGCCGCAGCTAATCCATAAAGAAACCGCGATTGTTCTTCAAGCATTCGTCTTCAATCTCGCCAACTTTCTTCCAAATTTCTGCAAGCGGGCCGCAAAAAATCAACGAACTATTTTTCCGGTGCGCGCTTGTCCAAAATTCGCATGGCCGCCTGCCCCCGGCGGTTATCTGAGCTGGAGTTCTCAGATTTTGGCTTTTAATTTGTGATGTACTAAAGCTGGTGTGAACACATACATGCCATTTTATAGAGCTTGCTTTGCTCTATCGAGTGGTATTCTGCATTTTAATCAGAATTAAGAAACTTATGACTTATTGCGGTGAAAAGCCAAAATTGAAAATTATGAGACAACCTGATACAGTGCTGGACTTAATTATAGAGGCATTCTAGAAATCGTCGTAATTTTCGTTCTTGTCAGTGAATCTGTATGAAACTTTGCTGTATGGTGCGCATGTAAGCCTACCATAACTCCTCAGAACGGCTTCCAATCCCGTTGATTTCGAACGGAGAAAAATGGAAAAATTCGAAAAAGCCTGTTTTGCAAGCTGGACATAATTATAAGGACACCTGGCCTTTTTGAATATTATCGCATTCCTTGACTCCCAAATTTTTTTGTAGAGTTACATCCCAGAATATGAAACTTTTGCAGCACCTAGGACCTGTCAGGCTACTCAAAGAAAGATGATCCTTGCATTTTTCGTTTCCATAGGCATCAGAAGTCAAACTGCGTTAACAAACAGCTGGTTTGAGGAGTTTCCAAGCCCGCGTTCATTTCAAATGACAGTCCTGAAATACACTTAGCCTTTTTGATAAATAAGGTAAAGAGCGCTTTCGTAAACTCCGCGTAATCGCTGATATTGACAATCAGACTCCAACCTCACCATAGGGTTGTCGCGCTTTTGCACCACAAAACTAGATTTTCAAGTTACAGAAAACGCTGCGATGTAGCCGCAACAATACACGTACAACAATAAACTTGTGTGCCTAGTCAGGAAAAAATCTCGAGGTTGCACATTCTAGTTCAGCCGCAGTTGTCATCCGTTGAGAGTTGAGTCGAGCACCCTGCACAATCATATCCAAGACAAATCAAGAAATCGAACAGGAGACCGCTTGAAACTTCAAAATCTTGCTAATCTCAGCTACCGCGCAAAATGCGACATGAAACAGAGAATAAAATAGTGAGATTTGTGATTATGCTGAATCTACTGCTCGCATAGATTTTCGTTGAAAGTATTTCAGATCTAAATGGCAACTGCAGCACTAGAAAAAATCTAAAAGTTGTAGCAAATGATGCATCTCCATGTAGACAATGTAATGAATCGAGTCCATTACTTAACGAACATTGGAAAGTGAGTTTTGTGGTGTAAAAGCGTGACAATCTTATGATGGGGTTGGAGTTGATTGTCAATATCAGCGATTACGCGGAGTTTACGAAAGCGCTCTTTACCTTATTTATCAAAAAGGCTAAGTGTATTTCAGGACTGTCATTTGAAATGAACGCGGGCTTGGAAACTCCTCAAACCAGCTGTTTGTTGACGCAGTTTGACTTCTGATGCCTATGGAAACGAAAAATGCAAGGATCATCTTTCCTTGAGTAGCCTGACAGGTTCTAGGTGCTGCAAAAGTTTCATATTCTGGGATGTAACTCTACAAAAAAATTTGGGAGTCAAGGAATGCGATAATGTTCAAAAAGGCCAGGTGTCCTTATAATTATGTCCAGCTTGCAAAACAGGCTTTTTCGAATTTTTCCATTTTTCTCCGTTCGAAATCAACGGGATTGGAAGCCGTTCTGAGGAGTTATGGTAGGCTTACATGCGCACCACACAGCAAAGTTTCAGACAGATTCACTGACAAGAACGAAAATTACGACGATTTCTAGAGTGCCTCTGTAATTATGTCCAGCATGTATCAGGTTGTCTCATAATTTTCAATTTTGGCTTTTTACCGCAATAAGTCATAAGTTTCTCAATTCTGATTAAAATGCAGAATACCACTCGATAGAGCAAAGCAAGCTCTATAAAATGGCATGTATGTGTTCACACCAGCTTTAGTACATCACAAATTAAAAGCCAAAATCTGAGAACTCCCGGATGCCCGATAAATTAAAATTTTCTAATATCTTTCTTCAGAGAAGACTTGTCAGATCCTAAACTCGCTCACGCATATACACTCCACATAAGACGTTCATATATATTCACGTTCATATATGCCTTTGCTGTGTTAGTTTCTGTGCTAGAAACCGAGAAAAGTGAATTTTTCAGGCTCTCAAAAAAGCAATGCTGCGCTGTTCTCACGCAGGTAGGTGTATACCACAGGCCTTCAGAAACACATCGATAAATTTTCAGCTTCCTGGAAGCGCTAGTTCCCGAGAAATATTGAATTCAATATTAAATACAATAACAAAATAAGCTAAACTTAATATTTCTCGGGAACTAGCAACTCCAGGAAGCTGAAAATTTACCGATGTATTTCTAAAGGCCTGTAGTATACACCTATCTGTGTGAGAACAGCGCAGCATCACTTTTTTGAGAGCCTGAGAAATTCACTTTTCTCGGTTTCTAGCACACGAACAAACACAGCAAAGGCATGTATGAATGTCTTATGTGGAGTGTATAGGCGTGAGCGAGTTTAAGATCTGACAAGTCTTCTCTGAACAAAGATATTAAAAAATTTCAATTTTTCGTCCAATACTTCTCGGATTTTAGCATCTAATTTGTGATGTACTGAAGCTGGTGTGAGCACATACACACCATCTTATAGAGCTTGCTTTGCTCTATTGAACGGTATACTGCATTCTAATCAGGATTTAGAAATGTTTGACTTATTGGGGTAGAAAGCCAAAATTGAAAAAAACTTATGAGACAACCTAATACTTATCTCCGATGTCGCGTGACTTTGCTCCGCTCCATTTCGTTTCTTGTAGGCAGGCCTACATCGACTCGCCGTCTCTTCAGAAGTTCTGCCAACTTTCGAGAACGAGAGGTGACTGTACCCAAATTGACGGTAGCTAGACGAGAGTCTGCGATGCCTTGGATCGTTGCCTCTGATGAACTAGCTGCTTTAGCCGTCCCGTTCACCTTGCTGAGATGGTAACTTTCGCCCACTATTCGCATTCGTCGGGCTCGAATGCGCGTCGCTTCCGGGGGACGCCCTAGCCTTTACTCGAGATACTTTATGAGACATGTCTGCACTGTTGATGCGACGAGATTTTTCTCAGCCGGCTTGTCGCATGCCCTTCTTGGAAGGACAGCCTGACGCTGGAATTGTGAGCAGAATTTTTGCCTCAGAAATTAGGCTCACTGTGGAATCGAACCCGTGACCTTCAGCACGGTAATGTTACATGGAGCACTAATCTCAGACTAACTTTGCTTACTGACGTTCTATATATTTGTATGCAATACATCCGTTGAAGGTGAAGCATTTGATAAAAGCATTGGTAATTACATTGTGTAGTCTAAATTTTTGACTTGTCACAAAGCACTAATAATCTCTGTAGAAAATTTTCAAATTAAGTATAGGTTCTATAGTTTTCAGAATCTCACTGTATATGGTGGAAGTTTCAAAATCAATGCTTATATGTGAAGACGCATGTGTGAATTTATTGACTTCTAACGTAAAGAAATCTGTTTTGTTATAGTTTTGCGTGATAATTCTATCATTTATGATTTATTTCTAAATCAAGGAAGCCACATATTCACCGTGATGTGCATTTTTTCTCTAAATGTTGCCGGTACCATTTATTTACACATTTTTCTTCTAAATCGATACCTATATAATATTTGGATAAGATAGATACTTTTTTATGACCTGAAATGGCACAAAGAATCAAGGAATTTGGATGAAACTTTGCACACATGAACTACGGTGTGAGACGTGTGTCACTAAACTTTTTCACCGAAAATCACCCGATGGCGCTATCGCTTTATCGATTTTTTGCGTTTTTCGCTTAGCGATTTCGTTATGACCGGCCTGAAACGTTAGAAAACCTCACTGAATTCAAACAAAACTTTGCACACACGAACTTATTGGTGGGGCGGCTGTCACTAAGCTTTTTCACCGTAATAGGATCCATCGACTTATTGATTTTTTCGTGTTTTAGCTCTGTAAAGCTAAATAACTGGAAGGAAGCGATATCTGAGCACGGTTAATTCATATAGAATATCTTTAACTTCAATCTATAACTTTTTCACATTTTCTGATGTATGTCATTTTCTGGAGCCTAGGTGATATCTAACTGTGACAACATTTCGCAACGGGTTTAGATAGAGAATGGTATTTCATTCACAAGATCAAACAAGGCTACCAATTCAATAACAGTCAATCATTACTTATACAATATTTGCTTCGCCCCTTTATTATGTTCGTTCAAAATAAATCTAAAAAATGGGATCATGGAATCTAAACCAAATTTGGCAGGCGTGATGCATGGGATGCGCCGTTGTTAGTAAGCCATTTTGTTCGCTACACACGGTTTGCTACTATCGATTTTTGGATTTTTGCACTTTTTGCGCATTTTTTTTAATCTTTGTTTGAAAACGATAAGAGTTATGGAATCTAAACCAAATTTGCCAAACAAAACGCATGAGATAGGGTGTGTGTTAATGAGCCGTTTTGTTCAACTATGCTGATCGAACATATCAATTTATTGAATTTTCGCAATTCGCGTAATATCCGTTGCTTAGAATGTTAAATCGAAAATAGACTGACAAAGCCGAAATTATGTCCTCGGTTCTTCTTTCTGGTAATAACTCGAAGTAATCCGTGCAAAATGGCAAATTTTCTGCAAAAAAAATTAAGAGTAGCACGAAAGATTCACGTGAAGCGAAGCTGCCGTGCCAGCCGAACCTGCCGCGTAGCGATAGAGAGCGGCTGGTTATGTATAATTAGTAAATCATCCATATAAAAAAGTTTGAACAGGATTTTATTTTGGGATAATCAACGAATTTATTCGAGGTACCTTGTGGAACTCCTACTTTTGAAATTAAATTTGAAATTACATTAGATAATCCCCAAAAAGAAATAAATAATACTTTTCACTGCCTGTCGCTGTTTGGATTTGCCCTTATCATTTATCAAGATGTCACTCATCACTAGTTCACCGACGCATCTGTAATAAATGCCTTGCACATTATATGACAAACATTTATCATAGTGGTAATCCTTACTGTAGGTCTCTCAAAAGCATCAATTGGCGATTTTTTAATTCTTTACAAACTTTTCTGAAATCACTGAAAAATTCGTCTTTTGATTTTGTGGTAAACATAGACAATAATTACACGTTTATTAGATATACAACAAGAACAAAATTAGCATTATGACACAGATATACAACGAATAAACAACAAGCTTATTACAGTTACAATGTAAAGTATCTTATGAAATTCTACAAACGTCTTGGGGATCCTATGTACAGCACTAAGGGCAGACTCAAACATCAAGTAGAATAGTGAAACCTTTTGCAAAGGTTGCACGATATTAAAACGATTGCAAGCGTAGGAGAATAGGGCAGAAAAACAAAGCACTGAACAGACATAACATTCTACATTCTTCTGCAGTAATAGTAGTGGAATTTGGTCAGTTTGACTGAACGAGTCGTCACCGTAACGAGGTTGGTGTACGGCACAAAGTTGGTGGAGAATCAACTCCCAGTATTATTACAATAAATTTACATCACATGCTTTTTCGGGTTGACCCGAAGTTTGCGACAGACGGGTGATGATCGGTGAAAAACCGAAGGTGGGCCAACGTGTTCTAGAGAGCTGTAGCTGGGGTTGGCTTTCTTTTCCTGCAAAAATGCATACTGGAAAAAATTTCCGAACACTTGGCAGAGGAAAAGTCAAATAAAAACGTACATAATGAAGGTGTTCGTGTCCACTATGCTTCTTTGTGTGTTTATTTTTGCGATCGTGAACGTCTCTCTCTACCCCGGATCGGATTTTCGCGGCTTCCGCCCGGGATCGCTCCTTGATGCGGGATCTTTCCGCGATCCTGCGCGCATCTAACTCCTCTTCATCTCGTGGATGATAATCTTCGTCTTCTAAACGATGACATTTCACTCATGTGACTGGCTTAAACATATCAGATTATTTTTCGAGACCATGCAAATGACTTAATTTGATTACACGCTTGATTTGCTGATGATGAGAAAAAATTATTGAGGCCAATGCTTTGAACAAAAAATAGCAACAAAAATGATAACTTACTGATTCTAAATATCCTCGTCGAGATGCTCTTAATATTATCGAATACGATAGACATTAGCGAATGGTCTTTGACAGAGTTGATAGTCGAGAATAAAAACTGGTTTTTAGTTCTCCCTTCACAATGCTGATGCTGTGTGCCACACACAGCTGACTGTATTCGGTAGTCGCAGTCCTTTATATAAAAGTGGAAGCACCGCCTATAATTTAATGACAAGTACGGGTTGCACCGAAACTCTAACGGATAAATTGTGGACATAAATTATACTGACGGACGCAATGTGACATTTGAGTGAAAAGAAATCACGGAAAAGGAACAAGAAACAAACGCACGCACAATTGGCCTTGACCGGGCAGTTTTTCGGGGGGAAAAGAGAGAGCGGGAAAGGATTCAGGAAGTTATAGCTTAGCTTTAGAAAGTTTGCATTTGAAAATTCTGAATCAAGATAAGGATCCTCACTAGCACAGTGGTAACGGAAATTTACGTCAGAGGGATGGAAAGAAAGCTAATTATTTTCGAAAATAAATTTTTGAGACACGAACATTATTTCCTGTGTGTAAATTTAAGGCTTTTTGAACCTGTACCTTAGCTTGAAATTTTTTGCGTTTCTTTCGTTAACATTCTAAAACGAAATAATAGGATCAAAAATTAGATAATTTACTCTAGTGAGGAGAGACTATCTTCACTTTGACATCCAATCTTTTTTTTTCAATTTGAATCTTCAACTTGTGGAGAAAATCTAAGTTTATGGGTATATTGGATATAACGAAGTCCCGAAATCGTCCAGGAAAAAATCAAAAAAGATAAAGTCTGGAATAAGGCGCATTTGATCTATCAAACATAGCCATGACTAATGCAAGGGAAGCTGAGCCAGGACAGGGACAGACCTATCCTATCGGATGTTTTACGAACCTTCCTCACTATATAAGTAATTGATTAATTTAATTACTAAATGTTTCGGACATGTGTACGATCTATGACGCATGTTACAACATCTCGAAGCTTTCACATGAAGAGTACAATTCTGAATTCGTTAATTGCACTTATGATCTTATAATTCAAACAAATTTGAATTCCGATCATGCCTTTGATTGATATGGTACAAGGAATGAGAAGAAATTGGTATTTTGATGTGTCATTTCTCTACAAACATGTCAAATCTTCAAAACATCACTTTGCGATTAGCATTGGCATTGTATGAAAATGCTATAAGCGCATTAACAATGTCATATTTTTACCTCAATAATACTTTCCCACATAGATTCGCCATTTTTTTTTGTCAATATCAAAAACACAGCACATATAAAGGCTGAGGAATTTCTACAAATGTTGGGACTATTCACGTTCCCGGATACGAAATTGAGGATTATAGGATTAGGCACAATCCATATTGATAGATCAGTATTTCATGATTATAGTCACACAAATAAAACTGTGCAAAAGAACTATTGGCGAGATGCGGAGAGATGAATCAGAAAATCCGATGCCGAAAATGGGTTATGCGCTGATTAAGAGACATAAAACTCCACTCATTATAGGCAATGTTGCACTGTTTTTTCCGAATTAGCCTAAAACCGCTAAGTTTTTCGAAGGGGACGTGATCATGGCTACTTTAGCTTGTGTACATAACTTGCAGATACCCAGTTATTAGCAAGACTTCGTGCAATAAACTTGCGACTAAGCGAACTCATATGTTAAAATTCAAACAAATATGCTACGGTTTTTCCCTACTTGCAACCGTGTAAATCATTCTTATAGATTTTTCTGGATTTTGTACACCTCTTAAGAATGCATAGGACTTTAAGACTGCAACCAAAGATTTATGTGACCTATCCGATCAATATCAGCTTCTTAGTACGGATATAAGCGTATCAACGGTACATGATAATGAAATGAATAACTATAGTCAAGTTAGGTTTAAAATTCGCAGGAAAGATTATGCGCATTTATATTGTGCTATAAAATATCGAATGCATCGCGATGTGTTGGTGGATCAAAGTTCTACTTTGCAACATATCATCAGGCAATAGACAATTAGAACCTTGGTGACTTCTTTATTTGCAATCATAGAGCATAAAATCAACTGGATGAGATCTAAAAGAGAACTATGTTTGAACTAATCTGACCATTAAGGAAGAAGATTACTTCTACAAACATTTTATGGGACCTTAAGTAACCCATGGGTGAGTTATAAAAGTGAAGTATTAGATGACTTCCTTTAGAATCTCGAAGAAGTGCAGAGGTTAGTGGAGCTAAATATACAGGGTGCGGAAAAAGTACTGTCCCTCAAAATAAAGGTAAAAAATCGGCGTGACATCCAGGTTTTGGTAAAATTGACATAAAAACTAAAATGTGGATGTTTTCCAGCATTTTACAGAAACCGGCTTCAAAATCCTGCAAATTTACCCGAAGGCGGATCCCTTTTCGCGGCGCTTCCCATATCAGATCTTGCAACTCCCTTTTACAAAAAAATCCTTTTGTTTTTAACGCGGATTTGAGAAATCTCCTATTGCTTAAGGAATGTTGTAGTGTCTTCGAAATATGCTTGAAGTAGCCAGACCGCAGCTGAGTGGGAGAAAAGCAGGGAAATTTTTTAAGAAAATTGCGTCTGCGGCGCAACAGGATGCGATCAGAAAACATGGCACAGAAACTAAGTACAATCATTTATTGACTCAAAATTGTTATGCGGACAAAGCTTGGAGCTCTTTTCATTATTTCTGTTACTTTTTGTCGGAATCTGAAATTTCAATTCATAATTTGGATCCAATTCATTGAGGAAGAGCAGGCCTGACTGGTCTCTTTTCGAGAAATTCTGGGATTTGCGTGTGATACAAGCTTTCTTATTTGGCCAAAACAGGACATTACCAGTCCATAATTAACTATAGTGGGTATAGAATATTGGAGAAGAGGTTATGCTTTACATACCAGCTTAACTGGAACCAGATATCAATGCTGGTGGTATAGTTACGGTCCAAAATCGCTCTTGTATGCTGTCGGCGCATCGTCGATGATGCCGCTCGCAGTTATCACTCGTTTAAATGGACAGAAGAAAACCGTTCCAAATGAAGCTTACCTTAGCCTAATCTACAAGGTCTCGCCTACATGTGAGAATCAAAAAACTATAGGTTTTCTCCGTCTATGAGATTTTTTGAAAGGCAAACTGAGGGACAGTACTTTTTCCGCACCCTGTACTGACTGATACTCACAGTGATATTTATGGGCGAGTAGTCGTAGTCGATCTTCTTTTTGAGGGCCGGGCATACTTTACGCGATTTCAGTCGCGACGCGATTTGGTAATTCGCCAGAAGTCTTCAGATCCAACAACAGCAAACTGCGCATGTATAGTGTGTATAACTTGAGTGGATTGCTAAACCACCCTATCTTCTGTAGATTTAACTGTGCTTACTATGAGCTATGGACAGTTGGAATACTGCCAAATCGCGTCGAGACTGAAATCGCGTGAAGTATGCCCGGCCCTTTACTCGAATAAATTTTATGCATGTATTCATCACTTGTCCGAGAGAAAATTTCATATGGACAACTTCGCTTTTTCGAAAAATTTTAGCAGAAGAAGAAAATAGCTCCAGTTTGGTTTTTGCACAGTTCAGTTTTCTCTCAGTAGTCAAACCGCTCCGATTATAAGCTAAGTACGTTATAGTCAGGGCGGATCACAATCAAGAAATATTCTAAAGTTTGCCAAGGTTTGGATGGCTAATTTAATATTGATTGCTTAGTCAAACCATTTGAAAATCGGTTACGCATACCCAGGAGCGTCCTTTTTCGATTACACAGGAAACTTTTTGACCATAGCATTCGAAAACTTGGTTGCTTGATATCCCAGCAGTGCATGAAATAAATAAAATCTTTGGATCAGTAATCTATGAGTCGCAGGCAGAATTCCTGAGTATACGTTTTTTATTGATTTATTCATCCATTCGTTTGAAATACCATCTGTTAAGGTTTTAATGTCAATGTCTTCAATCCTCACCTATTAGCCAGGGCTTGGCACGAGGTGACTCTCCGAAAATGCAAAAACGATGTCCCCCTTAACCTCCCTAAAATTTTACGAAGTCCCTTTCGACTTTAAACCATAAATGTAGAAACCCCCAGAAAAACGAAACGTCGTGTAAAAAAACGTAACCTAGTTGTGTTTTTTTCGGCCACAAAGGCCCGGCCTAATATTCCCTTTGCTTTTTATTCCAAAAAGGATGTCCAGCTTGCCTATCCACCTGCACCGACCCGTGCTTTTAGGCAGCCTTTATCCTCTGCCTCTTGTCAATTTCTCACATTGGGAAGGACAAATATGTAAGTCAGATTAATTCCTGCGTGAGAGTTATGTTGTTGTTTATGCAGATTCTCAGAGCTACTAAAACTACAATAAGCGTAGTAAAACAGCAGTTGTTGTTATGTGATCCTTGTTAAAATTTACGATCATGCATTCCATAAAGGAAACAAGTCACACATATAAAAAGGTGCAAAGATTGCTTGGGTAAACAATGCAGTTTGTTCTTCTGACGATGGTATCTAACAATTAAGCTTGATGGAGAGTTATCTGTTTTTGGGGCAGGTGGAGTATTCATAACAACATTTTGTGGACAACATTCTTACGATTAGTCACAGAAAGCTACAATGTATTATAAATAATCAGAAATTATTTACAAATTAATTTGAGTTTACGTTCAACTGAAGAAATGACGTAAGTGACTGATGTTTGACTGCCTCACCCTATCCATTGCAATCGTAAATTCATTCACGCGTTTGTCCCAACTAAGAACTTCGCTTTTTATGATTCATTCTAGTGAAAGGTCAATATGACATCATATAGAAACTCTTTCTAAATTTTTGCAAAAAATTTTGATAAAGCTAAGGTGCAGTGCAGCGTTTGATCAGGTAACGGTGACTGCTTTGACGGAAATGATATCTGCTCAGATCCGAGTAGTTGCGATCAAAACTATTCATAAAGGTTTTGACCTGAAACGCTACATACCGATTCCTCATTTGAAGTCTTACTGTAGATTGAGTGATAGTCAAAAAAGGCAAAAAACTACGTCAGCGCAAAACGCTGCCTTTATGCATATCTTTGAATCGACAAAACGAAATTTTCTAAAAATCTATAAGGAAATTGTTGAATTGACATTTGGATACTTAATAACTGAAAAATAATTAACACTAAGTACACAACAATCCAGGCGCAAAACCGAATTAAGCATCGACAAAAGTATAAGTACTGAAAAAGGAATAACCTCAAACTTCAACCTTATCATATTTACATATGATTGGACTAAATGTAGACACTTGCTACACTGGTTGGAAGTCAAATAATGTTACCTTTTTCGTTTTCTTTTTCACTAAAATTGGTATTTTCCATGGACTTAGTCACTTACAAGGCCGAAATTCTGTGGTCAAAGTTCCGCAAATTGTGATATAAAGGGCTCGCCAAAGCCTTAGCAATATTGTATGGTACGTCCCATAATTTTTTTTTGATTTGCCTTCTTGCTTTGCTATAAAAAACGACATTCTTTTCTTTCCAACCTAAACATTGTGCCTGCTGCTGGACAAAAGGCTTCGTATGAGACTTACTTTTGTCCCATAGAATTAGAACTTCACATAGGTAGATGCCTTCGGACACAGATATGTGCATATACTGCAGATAGGAGATCAAGTGAAAAATGATAATGGGACAAATACAAGAACTTTCCTTGTAAGTGCAGTGAAACCACCGAAAACATGTCCGGTTCCTACGAATTAAGTATGGAGCGACACAGATGGAGGTATTTATCACAATTCGCGGGCGAGCAGACGAAGCAATGAGAAGTCATGGATATACGTAAAAACTTGTTGTCACACTCATTTACGGTTGGATAACTATGAGATCTTCATTGCGTTGTGGTAGGCGACGACAAATCTGAACGGCAGATGGCAGAAGTAACGCACCTTACTTCTAGATTTTCTTAATGTAAGGCGGTTGTATTGAGGTTGTACTAGATCATTTTGAGTCTTTTCGTTTCATAACAGTTCTCAAAATCAGAAGAAATCCATCAGCATGCTTATGTAAAAAAAAAGTTTTCCGTTGTCTAAATCTATTCTGACCGCTTCAAAAATTGCAGTTTGTTGAAAATAGAACACGGTTCGAAAGCTCAGCTTTTTCTTCGTGATCACTGTGATCGGTGTCATGATTCCTCAAAATGAACCCTTAGCTAAGGAGGAAACCTATGCTACACTGCAAAGAGGTCTAAACCAACTTAGATGATCATAATAAGTCTTCAACATAATATTCATTTTCGCTAAAAATTGCTGCGAGAAATTTTGCTCTACCTCGAGGTTTTTTTTGAGTCAAAATCGATAAAAATTCTAGATAAGAAAACTTGAAGAAAAGAGTTCACATAGCAAGCTTTCGCGCTTGTCCGGGTGTATTTGGAGAATTTCCTCAAAAACTTGGTGATTAGAAAGAAGAGGCATCGCTCCATCAAATACTGCCTAGATCTTATGCCACATAATGAATGTAAAGAATGTGAATGTGAAGCAAACGGGAAAACCCCATAATTGCATAAGCAAGAACTAGAGTTGAGCAAAAATGGGTTCGGTGGCTCAAGTTCTAATAATAAGCAACGAAAAACGACCATTGGAGCAATTAAGCACAAAGAAAAAAGTTGAAGGTATGGTGCGAAAATCTGATTTATGACCAGATAAGGTGCCCGTAAAAATTACCTTTTTGCTCATGTACCAAGAATATGAAGATTTGCCCAAATTCCTTCACATGGTTCTGCCAAAAATAAGGACCCAGGCATCTGAGTTGGAAGATTTATAGCAAGATGCTGCCTGATAGGATAGAAACAGAAAAATCGTATTACACTATGCTAAGAGCATTTTAATCCTAGCGGAACACAGACAAGCAGCTCTTCTGTTATAGACAACATTCAAGATCTAAGAGAGGAACGCACATCCTCTTTGAATCGTTCAAGAGCTCTCTGGTCGCTTTGAAGAATAGGAATCCAAAAGGTACACATCGGGTTGAAAAAAAAACTGAAAGCCAGTTTGAAAGAGGCCGAAAAGAGCTTTGCTGAGATTGCTTACAAAAGAATTGACCACTTGTCAGCATACTGTGTGAACTACCAGGAAGAGAGGATGACCAGTAGATTTTCAAAATTTTGATATTAAATGGGTTTCGGAGTTTTTTCAAAAGTCAGCAGATGTTCATAAAAATAGTGAAAACTCTACAATTCTTGGTTCTGTTGTTAATAGAAATCTTCTACTTCATTTTATAATAGAAACTTGGGGTAAAATATAATAGCAAAGACTATTTTCATAGACTTCTGGCGCAGCACTCGTAAGTCATAGAGACAAGCAAGTATGTTCACTCCGTCTCTGAAATCATTTACTAATGAAGGAAGAAAAATGTACAAAACATTCTTTTCATTGAATTCTGACTGAAACGTGAGTTGAAACTATAGGGTCGCAGTAGTTGTCATTTTCCTTGTATCTTTTGTGTTAAAGTTTAGTCGCATTTGAAAGAAAAGATTTGAAAATTGGATCCTACCTAGATCAGGAGCTTGTCGAAAAACTATTCCCATTTCCGTAACCAATTTTACAAATGGCGCAATGCTCTGGAAAATAATGCCCATGAGGAGTAAAAAATGATGTGGCTGTTGAGAAACGAATAAGCATAACTTTCCATTTTCAAATGACGTAACTATGTCACACGAAGGATTTATAAAAGAAATTATTGTGTCGATTTGCAAGTTTATGAATAACCACATTATCTCTCTTTCCTTGCAAAACATCTTCTATATATACACATAACGCTTAGGCTAGATTTTTTAACCTTATGGCCTAACCTTATGGTTCAAACCTTACGGCTTAAAACGAGGCGCTAATGACACATGAAGTAGAAGAATGCTTCAAAGACTTATCACACCAACGGAGCGCGTAGTACGATACAATCAGCGCTTATTTGCTCATCGGTACAGTCATCGCTGTTTGGTGATAAACAACAGGCCATCTCCCACGTCTTTGTGTTCGGACGACCACAGAATTTGTACTATGCGATGGACGGCCCTTTTGTTGAAAAAACGAAGCAAGCGCTCGTACTGTAAGGAGTAAAGAATGACTCATCGTCACTCCCGGCATTCGTGACCTCATTGAGCAGTTCATGACGTTATCATTTCGCACTTGCCTGAAAGCATCATCACGGGTTCGCGCTATACCGTTAACAACTACAGTCAGGTTTCCCGAAAACTGACAACGATCTGGCGAAAAAAATGGGAGACTTTTTTAATATATGAAAAGGCTCTGCTGTTCACTCTTATACAAATAGAGTAGAATGACTGTACTTAGAAATGAAAATGAAATCAAGGAAAACAGAAGGTTAGAGTATATATTTGAATTTCATACATAACGGCCTAGGAACTAGACCGGCAGTGTAGCTTTCTTGGCTGCCCATCATCATTGTTCCCAAGAAGGCTGCAAAAGTGTGAAAGTGTTGAGTTCTGGGCAATGAGAGTAGTCCAGAAAACTTCGCAGTCCGTAAATTTTTTCTTTGCCCCAGAAATGTGCAAATTCTTTGCATTCATGTAGTTGAGTAACATTTTGGAAGTTACTCAGATGAATTCAGTAGCTCGCTTGGTTTGCTGTTGCAGAAATGTGCAGATATTGACATCAAATGTGCCTCATAATTCTTTGCTACTTCTATGAAAACTCATGCACAGCTGTGAACGATGCAAGCTTCAAAATATCAGTAGTTAACGCTCGGCTGTTATAATCAATAACATCCCAACTTTTCGTTACTTCCTTGTCTGTAATTTGAGAATCATTCTTGATGCATTAGTGTCCTATAGGGCTTATCAAATTGAGTGTCGTTTGCACCAGCATCTCCATCTTCGCGCTTGGCTCTGCGTCTCTTCTGCGGTACTTGCTCCCTAATCACTTCCAATCGATTGATGCTCCGCCTTTCCCACGCTCGCCCCTGGGAAAGCGCTCAGAGAGCAGCCCGGCGGAAGAGACGCAGAGTCCAGCGCGAAGATGGAGATGCCGGCGCAAACGACACTCAATTTGATAAGCCCTATATGTATTTTTCGTCCATCTTACGTTGCTGTTGTTTAGTCATACAGTAAAAGTTTAAGTACCCAAGCTCGAAATGTGCTCGTGTCCAATCGCTCAGATTCGCAGGGCAGTTCAATATACTCAATCCTTAGTATCAAGCAACGAACCGACCAGAAAACTTCTTAGCGAATATTGAATTACTGGAGCCAAGAACAGAAATCAATGCAAAAAAGTGGGATGTATACTATGTAGTTTTCTTTCCAAACCGAAATTTTTGTACAAATCTATCCATTCTTTTCTGAAATGTATTGTAGCATTCATACATTATAAAGATTGGCTTGCCTTCAATGTGTTTCGTGCCCAAAAACCGAAAACCTACCCATTATTATCGAGTCATTGTTTCATAGTCATGCAAATGGGTGTGGTAAAGCCCACTTACGTTTCTGCGGTGAGTAGGATGTGGTGGCGGAAGCGAGGCAGTGGGGAAGGAAGAAAAGTCTAACGCAGGAGCGGTGCAGCCACACCCTCGATACATAGAGCCACGTACTCTGGTAACCTTCACTTTGAGGGCTATGAGGGGACACAACCTTAATATAGGAAATAATATCTTTAGATTATCTCAGCGAGACCAAGAATTTGCGTTTTTATAGCCTTTTTTACGTTAAAAAGAAGTGGAATTGGAATTGTGGAATTGTGGAATTTGTGGAATTTTGGCCAGAATTCAGGACAAAATTTCTCAGTTAACCTCTCATTTGACCAAAATAGAGTTTCAAAAGTTTAGGAAAGCTTTTGGAGTTACATAAAAACGAGAAACTGCGCTTAAATCTTGCGCAGGGGCTCGCGCACGAAAATGCTAGTCTATTTCGTTAATGAGTGATTTTCAAAGCTTGGGACGTTGTCAGTTCTCCTCGTCGTGTTATGACGAACAGAATGATATACAATGTTGCGGGGTTTCGTTGAGACCCCGCGGAGATCTGCGACCAGAGCCAAATGCCCCGTCGGCTCTGGTCTGTCTCCGCTGCTCGTCTGCGCGCTACCTCGCTACCCCAAACGCGGGGCGGGGGCATTTGGCTCTGGTACCCTTTTCTTCGCTGTTTCGGACCCAAATTCTGCAAGCTATATATCATTTTGAAGCTCTTGATCTCTATTTTCACGCTGACAACGTCCCAGAACCACATTTTTTGATTTGATCGAGAAATCCGGCAAAAACCTTATTTTCGAAAATCTCTTGTTTTTCTCCTAGTTTAACTCTTTTCACGCGCTTTTTTCGTGCATTCTATAG
The DNA here is from genome assembly GCA_958299035.1 of Cylicocyclus nassatus. NCBI lineage: Eukaryota > Metazoa > Nematoda > Chromadorea > Rhabditida > Strongylidae > Cylicocyclus > Cylicocyclus nassatus. The sequence continues at coordinate 15,645,729 of CATQJL010000305.1, forward strand.
ATCTTGCTTCTGTTCATAATGCAGACAACTACCCAGCCCTATCTCCTCGATTATGGTGAAATTTTTTGCGAAAAATCGTAAAAGTGCGTTTTTCTTTACCTTGCCCTGTTTCAGTTCTTTCGCATCGATTTTTTTTCAGCTTGGGCGATTATTGCTCAGAGCAATAAGCGCAACAATCCAGACAACGTCCCAGGACATAGGAACGTCAATGCGGGGGTAAAAATTTAAAGGACGCATCAAAAATCAAAACCCCTGTTGCGTTATTGCTGGTCCTGGAGCGAAAACTTGCACTCTGAAAAGCCGCCAAATGAAAGATTTCGAACCTTATTGCACCGTTTTTATCCGGTTTACAGTGGTTTCTTTTGCTTTTTATATCTGCTTTACGCCATTTTCTCTTCTCTGATCTTCTTCAAACAACCTTCACTATTTATGACGTCAGACGTTTAAACAACCTTCACTTTTGGTGCCCTGTCTCTGGACTATCGAAGGTATGGGTGCAGGCTTAGAGCGAAAGCAGGAAGGAAGGGAGTGGAAGTGCAAAAGTAAAGTAGAACAAAAGAAAGGAAATGGAAAAGGTAATTGAATGCTTTGGACAAAGGAATATGTGCCCTTTGCCAGGCATGAGTTTTGTTCCGGGTGGACCTTACCGGGACCTTCGGCTAGTTGCGAATAGGCCCAAGGCATACTTCATGCAAACTCAGTCGCCACGTGGTCTGGTAACTTGGTAGATTTTTTCAAATTACTCGTAGACTACAAAAGCTTGATATGATGACTAGTATGACTTTCAAAGAATGATATGCTCCGTTGTAATACGTACAGAATGCACCTCAGATGAGATGAACAACGGGAGTGTCGCCAAATCGCGTCGCGACTGAAATCGCGTAAAGTATGTCCGGAGCCTTAAAATTGAAGTACTCACAAGGGAAACTTGCTTAATCGAAGTGGCCTTTTCCAATGTGATGTATACCATATTTAGGGGCATGAAATGTTGATTTCAAACCTGCTTTCCATATCTTCAAAACGTTTATAGACATGGAGTTATGAGCGTTTTTTTTTTGAGCGAAAAATTGAATGTGCATTGCATTTTGGATAAGTAAAGTTGCCAGAATCTTAACAGCCCTCAAATAATGCAACCAAGTTTGATATATTGTTTTACTTTAGAGTATTTTTTGAATAAAGTGCTCTGATGATTATCACTGCTCCATTGAAAGGCTAGAAAATTATTACAGTATTATAAGTATTAAAAGTATTACTTGTTCTACTTGCACATTCAATTTTTGCTCCAATAACTGCTCATAACCAGAGTTGAGCGAGAAGTCAGGCACAAGTCTTTCAAGAACGAACCCCCTCCCTTTCATGAAAGCCCTTAAAGGCAGCGGCTCGGCAGATTGACCTACAGGGCTTTTCAACCTGAGAGTCGCAAGTTTCGCTTGCGCGGCTCCTCCAACGCGGTCGCCTCGCTCAGGCCGCGCGCAGCGTTTGCTGCGTATCGCCCGGATTTCGCCAAGCTTTAGTCGACGCGCAGCCAGCGCCACGAACGCTCGCGGACCTAAGCGTGGCGTCCTAGCGGGGCGGGTGGGACACTCAGGTTGTAAAGCCCTGTACCTCAGATTTTGGCACAGATGGATAGGAGGCCCTCCAAGTGAACCAAAACAGCAACTCCGCGCCGAAGATGTGAACTCTGCAAGCCAGGGGGCGGCCCAAGCGCCGCTCCCCTTCCTCCTTTCGCTCCCCTAACACCTTGTTCGGACGAGTATTCTCCGCTAGACGGCGCGGGACCCCCCCAACCGCTTCCCCGCATTGTGCATGCTATACAAGGCCAAAATTACAGGCAGCAGGTCTTCGTGCCAGGGCCTCCCGACTTTCCTTTGAAAATTCTCGTCCGAGCTGCCTTTTGCAAATTGAAAAAAACGCCCTGAAAAAGGCCTTTTCACCCCTTTTGAAGCTCAGATTCGGGATCTACGGTCGAGAAGGCCCAAAACATGCAAAAAGATGGAAATGCAAAATCTGCCGGGACGCTGCCTTTAAACGACCCCTTCTTCATCTCTTGACCTCCGGAACCTCATCTGGAGGACATCCTCCTTTTCTAGAGAGTTCTCAGATTTTTTGGAACTTTACGTCCGATTTCTTTTGACTGCACTTTGCAACCACGCGTAATTTGACGACTGATTTATCTGAAAGGGCCTATTGAAAGGGCCATAGTTTTTCTAGGAGTGGGCGTTCGGCTCCGAATTTCCACTGTAGCAAGGCTATGAGCTAAATACTCATACCAGGGATGGAACGATTTCTAAATTTTGAAGGCAAGTTAAGGGGATCAGACGCAACCTCCTCAAAGGCAGTGGGTCGGCAAAACTCAACAACTCAGGATTTCAATGCGGTGGGTTCCTTATCGCTCAAGTTTGAAAACAGTGCAATCCCGGCTGCACAGCATGCCTTCCCTGCCGAGAAAATTGCTCTCAAACTTACACGCGCAGGCTAATCTTACACGCATCCGGACGAGTCAAATTCCTTCTCACCATTGGAGGCTGCTCACCGCAATGCTATAACCATTGGGTCCAACGATTCAGCGTCATCAGTACTGCTCCACTCGTCCACTTCCAAAAAGAAGAGCATTGAAAAACGCCCTTTTCGCCGTTTTCAAGCTCTCAAAAGTGCATTTTCGGGATTAGCGTATTAAAAACTCCAGGTAAGCGAAAATTTCACTAGGTTGAGATTTGCCGAGCCATTGCCTTTAAAGGCACCATCCCAGATTCTCGGCTTCCAGGTTTTTGTCGTTTCAGGGCCTTCTCATATGAAGTCGAGAATCCGCAAAAATCTCGAAAATCCAGAGAACCCACAGGCCGGCTTTCCAGAACGGTGATTGGATGAGCGCGCACAAATGGGCGGGCATGGATGGGGAGAGGCGGGCATAGATGGGGGTCCTCGTGCATCCTTGCTATTCTGAAGCGATTTTCTCGCTTCCGAAGCGGCATTTTGCGCCGCGACTTGGGCATTGGCTTGATAGAAGCCTGCTGTTATATGCTGGCAAAAGCTCAACACCCTCAACTTAGGGCGGACGATGCCTTTAAAGGCAGTGTCCTGGCAGAAACTCGACTTCTAAAAAATCAACTTATCTGGGGTTATCCGCAACGCTGAGTCCGAAAATCCACATCAGAAGGCGCGAAAACGGCGAGAACATGCATTTTCCAACTCCTCACATTTCGAAATTTGGGGATCCCCGCCAGGCTAAGACGCAGAGGTTGCAAAGAGCGCACGGTTTTTAACTGTGGCGGCATACGTACTCTGCCGTCTGGCAGGAATTCAAACAGCTCGGAGGACCCCGCCCCAAGGCGTAAGTTTCCCCAATTTGCAATCGTTTTTCTTGCTTTAGATCGAACGTTTTATGCTCGCAGTTGCGCGATGTTGTGTCTCAGGGGGGCTACTTTCACATGGCAGAGAAATCTCAGAACCCCCATTCTGCCCGGACACTGCCTTTAAAGGCAGTGTCCGGGCAAAAAGTCGATTTTGAGATTTTGTGCTTACCCGGGCCTATTCACTATGCTGAATCCGAAAATCCACATTGGAAAGCACGAAAACGGCAAAAAAGGGCTCTAACGCAGGAGGGGAATCGGAAGTGGGCGGAGTCCTCCCCACTGTGAATTTCGCAGTCCCAGCTTCTGGAGCGATCTTCCCAGTTCCTCTAGCGCCCTGAGATCTTCACCGGCCAGGTGTGAATGCATGGTATAAAATCGGAACCGAGAAGATCGCTCTGGAAGCTGGGAGCGTGAATTCACAACGGGGAGGACCCCGCCCACCTGCTGATTTCCCACCCGTGTTAGAGCCGTGTTTCGCCCTTTTCGCGCTCTCCAATGTGCATTTTCAAATTCAGCGTAGCGAATAGGCCCGAGTGAGCACAAAATCTCAGGATCGACTTTTTGCCCGGACACTGCCTTTAAAGGCAGTGTCCGGGCAAAAACGCGATTTTCAGAAAATCCACTTACCGGGGGTTATCCGCAACGCTGAATCCGAAAATCCACTTTAAAATGCGCGAAAACGTCAAGAACATATGTTTTCTAAAGCCTCATAATTTGAAAATTTGACGGTCACCACCAAGGCAGAGACGCAGAGTCGCTGCGGGACCCTATATTTCAACTGTGGCGGCCGTACTCTTCCGCATAGCAAGATTCGGACAGCTCGGAGTATAACGCCCGCGGTTTCGTAGTGTAGACTTTAATTTTTATTGATGAGCGGACGTCAACAACATTGAAATTTATGCACGACTCCGGTCCTTTATGTTCCGTTTATACTCTTCAAGACTAAAAACCTTTTAACCACACCTTTATCTATAAGCAGGAAAAGCAATGCAGAATAAACATATAAAGCACTTTAACACTTCAAAAAGAGATCATGAAAACTTGCCAAGCAATTGCGTAATTAAACATATCCAAGCACCACAACAGTAGAATACATAAGTGGAAACAACAATCACTCACGAGAGGGGTCCAGACATGAAGCGCGCAGCCACAGGGGAGAGGAGACGCTCTCCAGAGCGGAGTCATTCCAACTCCCACTCTCTAAAGCTCCGCCTCCCGCCGATGGCTAGTGACTTGCACTTTTGGTTTTGAATTTTATTCGCGCTTCACAGGAGGACCCCGCCCCAAGGCGTAAGTTTCCCCACTTTCCGGTCGTTTTTTTTGCTTTAGGCCTTAAGGGCCGGGCATACTTCACGCGATTTCAGTCGCGACGCGATTTGGCAACTTGCCAGAAGTCTTCAGAACCAACTCTAGCAAACTGCACATGCATAGTGTGTATAACTTGAGTGGGTTAATAAAATGCCCTACCTTCTGTACATTTAGACTGTGCTTACAGTGAATTATGGACAATTGGAATACTGCCAAATCGTGTCGCGACTGAAATCGCGTGAAGTATGCCCGGCCCTTAAGGCATACCTCACGCGATTTCAGTCGCTGCGCAATTTGGTACCGGAATAACTGATCATAATGGGTCGTCAGAGCGCTTTGTTAAGGCATTACTTGATCGGTTTGCAACAAATCAGAGAAGCTTGGCACTCATGTATTGGAGGGCTGCGCGCGATAAATTTGAAGGCCTCTGGCAAACTGCCAGGTCGCGTAAACGTCGCGATTTAGCCGAATCGCTGGAGGTATGCCTTAGGTCTTAGGTCGAGCGCTGTGACGTCGCTTGGGCGATGTTGTATCTGAGGGGGCCACTCTCGTATGGCACTGAAATCCCAAAACCCCCATTTTGTCCGGACAACGCAGCGTGTGTCGCGGACGGTGGTCCTGTACGGAAAACATTACGGTCGTGCAAATCGTCCTACAGCCCATTCCGGGAGGTGATCATGCGATTCTAGTAATTCCTGCAACTCATTTGATTTCTCGACTGCCGATGTGCCGCACTACGGCGCGCTTTGCGAATTCCAGTACACATTGTTTTTGCAATACACACTGCTGCGGGAATCTCAAGAATTACACGAACCGCAGGAATTGCGGGAATCACAATAGTCTGGTCGCTATGTTCGAATATAGGGTGTGCTATAGGGGCCTGCAGGATCGCGAGAGTCGGACGTGCGTACGGCCATTGCGCCGCGCACGTCAGATGTGCTCCGACGACTCAGGGTAGGTGCCAGACCTATCCTGTTTAACAGGTTCATTCGGTTCACCTACTTTGCTGTTGGACAGTGTAGTGATTTGACCTATGAACCGAACGAACCGGTTGAGGCGGATAAGTCTGGCACCTGCTTTAGTGACATCGGACGTGCGCGGCGCTATGGCCGTACGCATGTCCGACCAGGGTCAAGCGTCGGGTGCGGCAGGCCACATCTGGGGGGTCGTATTGAGGGGTCAAAAGGGGAGGGGGTCGTAGTTGGGTGATCTGATAATAGTGATAACATGATATTTGTATCATATCCATAATTAGCATGTCAGTTAACCCCTGTAAACAAAGTGTGAGCGAATTCTGAAGATTCAAGATACTAGGCTACCTAAATGAAATGGTCAAATTCCAACATGGTTAACTTTGTTCCAAAGGTGAACTAGCTATCCATTTTTGCACTCAAGACAAAGCACTACTCCTTCTTTGTCCAACTCAGGAATCCCGCTTCAGAAGACCTGCAAACTGTGGAATTAGAAGCCAACCAAAATCTCGTTTTTCCCATCTTTCGCTTTTGATCGCTGTGCTTTCACCAAATATTACTCAGAGCTAAGAAGACGAATCAGGCTCCAAACAGTCCTATGGAATCTACAAGGTTTAGGCTATCGAATCATATAATCCGCTAAAAATGTTTTTTTTTTGATATTAATGGGGTGCGGGAAATTTGGAGCCGAACGCCCCACCCATAAGAAAATTATGGCCCTTTCAATATGCCCATTCAGATCAAAATCAGCCGTCAAATTACGTGTGATTGTAGTGCAGTCACAGAAAATCGGGCGCACAGCTCTCAGAAATCTGAAACTCTCTGGAAAAAGCTGGTGTCCTCCAGAATGTCACACTTTGAGGTCCAGAGGTTGAGAGGAGGAAGAAGGGGTGGTTTGAGGGCCTTCATGGGAGTGGGGGAGTTGTTTTCGAAAGACTTGTGCCTGACCTCTTTCTCAACTCTGGTAATGCTATCTTAGGTATATAGTTCAGGGGGGGGGGGGGTCTTATTAACCCATTGACGACGACGCCTAATTTTGCGCGGCGGCGCTGTGGGACGACGCGATTTTGCACAACACTTTCAGTGTGAGAAGGTTTCGTGCTTGTTTACGAAATGCAACACTGTTTTGTATACAACCATTAACATTTTCTTGAACGACAGAGCCTATAGGTCCTAAGAATACAAAAAATTGGAAAAAACATTCATATGTGGGAAAAATATTAGACCTGCAAATAATACGACTTTGCGGGAGGTGTGGGCCACCGGGGGTCCACATCGTCCCTGGCTGCAAAAAGCGCGTAGGCCACCGGTGGTCCACATCGTCGTCAGTGGGTTAAGGGAACGGCCAAAGGTTGTCGGTGTTGTCGGTGTTGTCGATGTTGTCAGTGTTGTCGGGGTCAGAGACAGTTTAGAGAGCGCGCGAAACGTGGAAACTATAATGAGGTCCTACGACGACCGGCAACCTCGGCAACTCTGACAACATCGACAACACCGACAACCTATGGTCGTTCCCTAAGACAGCAATCGGGGGGGGGGGGGGGGTCGTAACCAGCGATCGTGTGCCACACCCCTTGCTTGACCCTGTGTCCGACTCTCGCGATCCTGCAGGCTCCTTTAGAAAGCTGAACAGATGTGTGCCCGTCAAATGACTGATGCGGCGTAAAATAAAATGTGTCGGTGTTGGTGCAATCACGACAATGTTTCTTGCGCTCAATTTTGATCATTGCAAATGCCGATAGTGTAAGTGTAGTGTTGCTTTGATTATTTCGCTGTAGCTGAGATCTAAATTCTCAAACAATGCGTGTGAGACCAGTAATTGGGTGACTGTAGTTGGATTTCCCACAAACGAATTGATTAAAAAAAATGGCGTTCATTGCTTGTTTCATCGTCACTCAATGTCCGTTTCGCATAAAACATGTGAGGAGCGGTATACTTGCATATTAATACGTATAACCGGTCGTCCGTTTCTCCTAATCGCATTATTTGCTATGCAAATCGATTGTTGCAGTTTCATTGGCTTGCTAGATCCAAACTTCTTCTTACTCTTCTGCTGTTCTGGGATGTTTATTTCTACAAAGTACAGGATTATAAAAGCCAAACCAACATCGTTTTTGACTTAGGCGTCAAAAAATAGAAATTGCGTAAGGTCCGCAGAGTACGAATTTTGCATTTAATTTGACGCCTAATACCAGAAAAATGAGAGTTCCTCATTTCTGATTTTCGACTCGAATGTATTACGGAACCCAACAGGCATGTGCTGAAACTGAGACTTCAAAAAATACTCCTAAGTGAAGTTCAGTGATCACAATGAACCAATCACGACCAAAATTGGGATTTATATGTTTTTGAGGTCCTTCTTTTCAGTAACAATGTCTGTTGCTGAAAGCTAAAAGTGACTTTTCAAAAAAGTGTTCCAGGTTGAAGGTCAGGAATTTTAGTGGACCGGTCATGGCCAGAACTGGAATTTATTCGTTTTCGACTTTTTCCTAGCTATGGTTGTTCGCAAAACAAAAAACAATATGCATTTTTTCAAAAAACTTTTCAAAATTCAAGTTCAATTCCAGCAAAATGTTCAAGGTGAAGGTTAGATAATGAGCTCATGCCAAAATCATAAGTTCTTTTGTTTCGATATCTCGTACACATAATATACCTACGACAACACTGACCTCGCAATAACAGTGCACAGCTTGCAGCGAACAAGACTGTAAATAATCTTGCTTGATAATGGATCTATGAATAATCATGAGGCATCTCCGAAACAATACCAGTCAACTAGTTATGGCTACAGGAGATACTGGTCACAACTTTTATGCGCCTGCGGCATTTTGCCCGAAGAAAACCTTCATGAGGTCAGAACCGTGCAACGCTGGGAAGGGGAGACCGTAATCGAGTTTCTAGTATCACCCACAAGTTTCTAGTATCACCCACAGATAATTTTAAAAAACAGGCTCTCTAGTTCACCGTTGGATTCTGATTTTCAAAATTTGTTTGTAACCCTTGTGTCCTGACCTTTTACGCAGAACAGACATTGTTACTGAAAAGAAGGACCTCGGAAACACATAAATGTCAATTTTGGTCGTGATTGGTTCATTGTGAACACTGAACTTTACTTTGGAGTACTTTTTGAAGTCTCAGTTTCAGCACATGCCTGTTGGGTTCCGTAATACATTCGAGTCGAAAAGACAGTCAGAAATGAGGAACTCTCATTTTTCTGATATTAGGCGTCAAATTAAATGCGAAGTTCGTACTCTGCGGACGTTACGCACTTTTTATTTTTTGACGCCTAAGTCAAAAACGATGTTGGTTTGACTTTTATAATCCTGTCTACAAAGTCTGACAAACTTTGATTTTAGAAGTTTTGTGATAATGGCAGCTGCTGAAGTTGCGCTGGATAGTGGCGATTTGATATTTGCGTCAATGGGTCCGATCATTCAAGGTTTAGAAGATCAGATCAGGTCTACCCGTCTTGCACAAATGGAAATGAGCACCAAGATCAAAGAGATGTCTGATGTGAGCTAAACTTTATCATCTCTTTCGCATGATTTGTTTGTATCTGAATGTTTTTTTTTTGTTGAAGTTGTCATCAAATCTGATCATGAATGCCTTTGGACGAAATTCGTTTATCTACTTTCTTCGATGATCATGTCTTCACCCTATTGTGTCAGAACCATTTCTCAAGGGATCCGTCAGAGAATACCGATGTTACCAGTATTTGTGTTACTCGAGTTACCAGTGTTACCGTTTTATTGGCGTTAAGTAGTGAAATAATCACCAATATATCACCAGTCGTTTTAATATTCAACACCAATAAGGCTTGAGATATACCTGACGATGGGTGGCTATAGCTGACGATAAGACGCTGCGAGCAGCAACGTCTTTTGTGCGTATCGATTGACGCCAGGCGACGCTGCTGCTCCTAGCTGCTGCAGCCAACGCGAAACAGACCCGCTATAGCTAGCGATGCTGCGCTGCTTCTTGCTGCTCTCTGCTGCTCCCAGCTGCTCGTTGCTGCTCCTCGCTGCTACGCGATATGAAGCTCACTTTTTGTGAGCTTCTCTCAGCTGCTTCGAGCTGCTAACGCTAATTTTGCTCGGATTTGCTCCTTTTTTAACATATTTCTGAACTTCTGAAGGATTTTCAGAGCAGTCTCAATACTGATGAACTATGACAAATTTTCACCGAAACGCAAATGCATCGATAAGAAAATCGATAAAGAATTGACAAAGTCGACAAAGAATACTCTGATCAACTGCGTAGTCAAATTAGAGTAACGATGAAAAGCTAGAGGATTCAAACGATCCAGTGGGATATTACTAGTACACCTCAACAAATTAACGTCTGCTATGACCTAGATAGTTCAGATGTTGCCTCAAGCACACACCAAGGTCCAACTGTGACACTCGCTTGATATCTGTCAAATGATTAAAATTTTCTCAGTTTATGCAACATTTGGCACGCCATTTTATGCTTGTTATAAAGAAAATTTCTTGATGAAAACGTACGACTTTTTTAGGTCGCATATTATTTCTCAATTTTGGTAATCGTCAAGACTTTCTTTCCTCAATAACCTAAGCTAAGCATAGTAATGGGTAAAGCTACTTGGTTCTTGCACCCACAGCATACCCAGCGCAGCAGCCACGAGCAGCTAAGGGCAGCGCAGACATCAGCGATTCGCCAACACCCGCTATACCTCCATCGTCAGGTATATCTCAAGCCTAAAAGCGGTGCATTAGTAACACGAGTAACAAGCGTAAGACTGGTAACACTGGTAACACAGATAACACGAGTAACGCTAGTAACGCGGGTAACTTTGGTAACATTGGTAAACTCTGACGGATCCCTAAGCAAATCGCTGCCAGTCTGTTCAGAGGTCTTGTAATGCTCCTATGCAATCCTTTCAGTTTCTTCATGAACTGAACGAGCAGGAGGAGCCATACGACATTCAGTCTTATGTGGGAAAGTTGCAAGATTCCAAACGACGAGTCAATAATGTCAATCAAGTAAGCCTATTTTTGATTTCATTTGATTCGCTTTCTTCTTGATTTGTAGACTCTATTTTGATTTCTGTTTACCGCACGTTCGATTTCATACTCGTGCAGATTTTATCAAGATTATGGTTACAATTGAAATTGATTATTTTCGATTTCTTCCCTTGTCTTGGCTGAACCAAAAACGAAAAATTGAAGATTCTGTCAAGTTGTCCGCTAGAGTCATGTGGCACACGACATGCCCATATGTCTGTGCATGGGCCAAATTTTCGAAATTGATTAAAACTCTCTGGCACACTTCTTCAGCGAGCCTATTTTGGTTTCAATAGCGTCCTCGAAAGAGCTCCTTTGTAAAGCTTGGATATATGTCATGCCACGTGTCTTAATCTCCAGAAAATAAAGAGCATCCTGAAATTTATTGCAGATACTTGAGACTCTTTTCACTCAATCGAGCGCACACGCTTAGAACATGACTTTACCATGAGAAATGTACATGCTATCCTGGTCAGCATGTTAACGTTCTGGGCGAGATTCTTGCAAAATTGCGATTTTTCTTCTCTCATGTGCAGTCGTTTTCTTTTTGCACTTTTTTGCTGTTTTTCGACGTCCCTCATGTCTCTTTGTAGATTTTGATAAGTGTGCACGACCGATTGAGCCGCTTGCAACGACTTATTGCTCGTGAAATCTACAAGAAGAAAAAGACAATCAAGGAAACGGAACTCCCTCCGTCGCCTGAGCATTGATTCTAGTGAAATCGAAGATTCTGCTGTATCTTGAGTATATTATCAAGTGCTGAACATTGCTGTAAGTCTTTTTGAGTTTGTATGCGATTTCTCTTCAAGTGGAGTTGACTCATGATCCAGCTTACTATGCATGTCAAATTGACGGAAAGAACCATTTTATCACTCTTAATAATCTTCATTTGTCCATTACAAATGTAATGGGAAGGCACATCTTCTCATCCACCCACGCAGGTGTGCTTAGCACGTACATGGTGTCTTTGTCTCTGTATACTAGCTACTTTTCATACTTAGTTGTTTGTTTATCCAGAATCATGATTGGTGTTGAAGATGTTTACATGATCTTTGCTCTGTGATGATTTGTTACAATTTCTTCCATGTCCATCGAGTCAATTTGTGTAGAATATCAGATTTCTGTACGTCTAAGAGCGGAAATAAACTAAAAGAAGGTGGTGCTTTTGAGCTTCCATTTGGTGCCGAAGGAAAGTTGCATAACGAAGTTCTCCGTTGAAAAAATTCATCTCTAGTATTGCGGTCAACCAATGCTAAAGGCATTTTTTATCAACTTTACATCCAGTTCGCAAAGCGTGTATGAGCAATACAAATATACAGTAGGTGTTGTGTGGTAGGTAATTTGTCTGTGTCTTGTATTCTCTCCATAGGCACCGTCGCAATGCATTCCACTGCGCGGAAGGGTCCAAGCAGGTTGTCTCTGTCATTCAACACTAAGTAAGAATCTTTCCACCAGCGTAGATATCCCGCCCCCGAAAACGATTCGCGGAATTTTCAAGAGTTATTAGCTAATATTTGCAAGTGACTTGTTTAAGCTCGTAGATAATTGAAATAATTTTCTACAATTTTTTTGGAAACTCAAACCACACAGCGTGGCTAAGAGTACGCGCCTTCGTCTGAAAGAATTTTGTCGCGTGCCCCGAACGAAGTACTGGGATCGACTGCCTTCCATCTCCATCGTCTACTCGCAAAATGGCTTCGTGAGACGAGGATTCTGCATTCAAAGTATATGAATTTTGTCAATAAAAATTAATTGAAAGTCAGCTCTATCTTCTACACTCTGTGCATTTTGGACAAGCCGAAATGGCGTGTTGCACTTCCGCGTCGCCTTGGTTATGCGTCACTTGCACGGTGTCCCAAAAAAAGTTGTGCTGAGACCTTTCTACCCTACCTATACTCTTCGATTTCCTTAAGATGCTTTACGCGGACGCGCACGCAAATCAATGCTCCTGTGGTACGTTTATTCTGAAGCCAACATTTTGGAATGAAAACCCGGACAGACTACAGTTCAGAATACACCCTTTCAACTGGAAGGAAAAAAAAGAAAACCTGTTAGAAGTCGTACTAGTCGGGTGACCAGGAACCCCACCACACGTGTATCCCCCAGAACCCGAATCTGCCGGGACACTGCCTTTAAGAACTATTCAATTTCTTCCAAACTGCAATAAAAGACATTCTGTACATCAGTGGAAAGTTCTTGATGAGATCTTTCTGCATAAATTTTTGGCTATACGCTATTTTCAAATGTTTATTGTAGTTCTGACTGTCCATCCTCGACTATTGCTGTGTTGAAATGCTTCTGAATTCAAACAGAAGGCTCAAAATGCTCCTGGTTGCTCTTACAAACATAACTGATTAATTGAACCCGATTACGTAGGCGAGTTCGTGACAACCGGTCGCGCCACTGATTCTCGCGTCGCCGTTGGCGCACTGATCTATGATCTCACACAAGGAGGTCCCATTTCTTCTCTCGCGATAATTTACTCTCTCATGTCCTTGCTGTCGATATCGATCGGCAAAGCTAACGATTTTCGATTTATGGCTTATTGATTTTTTAATTTTACACGATTGAATACTTGAACGTTGAATTGCGTATCTGTTCTTCAGCTGTGACAACTGACCAATTACAAATACGTACTAAGATTGTCCTTCCCTATCTCATCCTTATCTTGACATAGATTTTGTAATGATAAACTTTTACACTCCGGTAGCTGAATAATCGGCTTGCGTCTGAGGTAACATTTAGGCAAAAAGAATCTCCTTTCATACTCTTAGTGCACATGTTCAAATGCTTGGTCTCAAAAAAAAACCCCAGTTCTTCCCTACATTGTATTTGATTTCATCAAAAAAGTTCTGTTCTATATCTATCAAAAACAATTTGTCTTTGAACTTTTCTCTTAGACCATAAATGTGGCTTCCCTGAAGTCAAAAAATACAGTTGTGCTTGTAAACAAAAATCACATTCTTGCTCTAAGATGATTTATTTCTATAAGAAAACTTCTGTTTATTTGTATGGAAAAGTCTATTTTGAGCCCAGAATTTGTGCTTCTCAGACCATAATTGTGTCTCCGACATGGCTGTTTCATTGCTTTCTGCTTCAAATATTATGGTGATTGCTTTCGGCTTCAAATTAATTATGGCAAGAAATTTTGTTGGCAATCAGAACGCGCGAAACATTTTGATCTGATAAACAGTTACAGAATTTCATTTCTCGAGGTTATGGATTACCCTGAACTGACGAAAAATACTAAATAATACGAAAAATACGAAAAGTACTTAGAATTGCGGATGAAAATAATGGAAGAACTGCTAATCTTTGTTGAAATTTTCACTGGTTAGCTATTGGTTTTTGTGTCAAAGAAGGAAAGTGTATATAATGATAAGTTTCCGGAGATAGATCCAGAACCAAGAACTGTTTTCTGCTGATGACATGCTGCTCCGTTGTTTTTATCTTCTTCTTCTTTCTTTATGTGTCTCACACTTTCCAGATTCATTTCATATGTGGTCCAATCAGTAAAAAAAATCCGAGGAGCTAAGAAATGTTGTAATTTAGTTCTATAATTTCACTTCAGCTCATAATTAGTGCGACTTTTTCGCACTTATGCCCAATTGTTTCTCTTACCAACTCGTGAAAATTATTATCTATATTACTCTGTACTCTCAGTATTATCACTGGTCTTCTTCTGGTGCCTTAGAGTATGCAACATGTGAAGTTTAATTTTTACCTATCGTCATTTTAAAATAATCTCACTGTATGATATTGATGTGCACTACCAAAGACAGTGTTCTGACCATAGGATCATTAAACAGTGATTAGTGAAGTTCAAGGGCAGAATGAACTTTCTTAAGATCAACACGTATTGTTATGAGACCTTTGGCCCTTAGGTAGCACGTGTTGTTTGGCAATCGTGTAGTAAACGTTATTCAAAAAAGTGTTGATCAATTGTACAAGTTTCCGGTAGTAGATCTAGAACCAGGAAGTATTTATTCTGCTGATGACACGCTGTACTGTTGTTTTTATTTTCCACTTTATGTGTCTCACACTATCCGGATCACTTCGTATGTGGTCCAATCAGTAAAGAAATCCGATGGAGCTAAGAAATTTTTGTGATTACCAGAATTGATTTTCATTTTTATATCAAATTGTGGTATAGGAACCGTATATCACAGTTTTCAGAGATTTTTGTTCCCAAGTCATGTTCACCTTGCACTATACAGAACATATCTGTGTTTTTTTTTCAATCAAGTGGCATTTTGCATCTACTCGACACTACAGTTTATTCTTCTTTTTCTGACACTGTTTGACACTGAGATACTTTGGTAAAGTCCCAAGGACTATGAAATCAGTCTCTCACTTATTCTAAACTCAGTCGTAAGTAAGTGCCAAGCATTCAATTCTTGTTCTTAGTGCGATCATGGCATCTCGAGAAGGAGTAATCGATTTTCTATTTGCTAAAAAATCACTAATAATCTTTTTGATTCTCAACTAAAAACAGTGTAGCTCCGTGTTGTAATAGGTGTGCGCGTTCAATAGCGCTACTGTAGCTCCAGCGATTTTACGAATCACCCTTTCACTAGTGGCTGCGAACTGTATGACTTGTGTTCTTGTAAAATTGTTCGTTTATCTAGGAAAATTTTGAGGATTCTGAAGAGAGAGACAAGTTTGGGAGAACTACTTTTCTGGGACTAGAGAGAGTCATAATCCGTTAATCGTGGTTGCGCATCCATGTATTAACACATTGGCGACCAAGGCGTTTCTTGGACCGGTCAACATTTTTTAACCACGCGTAATTTCATCTCCAGTACACCTACAGTAACTCTGGAATTCTGGCAAAAATAGTAAAGGCTGTGTCTAGATCCAGCACAAAAGAAAACTCTCGGAGTGGGTTTAACACAAAATAGTAGCCATTTCAACGATACACATGGTGTGTCAAGCCTTGACCACCATGTGTGTCAAGCGGTCGTCAATGTGTTAATAATACTGAGTTGATAGAAACTCTCTTCACAGAAAATACGAACGTTTTCTCAACAGTGTAAATGCTAACAATCTACACCTCACTCATTAGCGAAACAGTATCTTATTAAATTAGAAAGCTGTCCTAAGGGATAGCACTTTGTCGTTCGATTGTTATTGCTTGACCTTTGTAACTCATCATTTTGAAATTTGCGAACAAGTCGAGTAGCGATATGCTAGATAAGGGTAGTGCTGTGTATAGGTTGGTCGTTATCAGAAGCATTCGGGCATAAAAAGAGAGTAGGTGTTATTTCTTCTTCTTTTGACGAATTCTGAAAAAGACAGAGCGCTGATTATGCTAAATCAAAACTAATGTTGTGTGATAATTACTGATTTTCTTGCAACGTTTTGATCATTCCGTATGATTAGCACTTGGACTTCTTTCTTCTCCACTTCATTATTTTTCCTCATTTTTTTTTCACAGCAAACTTATTCCGCCTTTTTTATAATGGCTGTATGTACGCAGTATTTTTCGTCTGTGATTGTTCATAAAAAAATTATTTTGGGTAAAATCATGTCGCTGTCGACTATGCTTCGCGGCGCAGCTCGGCACATTATTGCATGTCGACAGATGTCAGCTTATCCAATACAAGATACCATGTTTGGTCTAAATGATGAAGAAATTGCGGTAAGCTGTATCTAGAAAAAACAAACAAACAGAAAAAAACGGACCATATCTTGCAGCTGCGAAAATCCGTTCGAGAATTTGCTGATAAGGAACTGGCACCATATGCTCAAGAAATTGACCAAAACAACACATTTAAAGATATGCGGTCATTTTGGAAAAAACTCGGAGAACATGGGCTACTCGGCATCACAGCTCCAAGTACTATTTCAACTTTTTTGAATTATTTACTTTCAAACGTGAATTCCGCAATATTTTGGTCCAAGTTATAATTTTTCTGCTGCTCAGGCGAATATGGTGGCTCACATATGAACTATTTTGCTCATGTACTGGTTATGGAGGAGTTATCTCGTGCCAGTGGTTCGGTTGCCCTTTCCTATGGTGCTCATTCGAATCTGTGCGTTAATCAGATTGTAAAGAATGGCTCGCAAAAGCAAAAGGAGAAATATTTACCAAAGGTAAGATGGTCTTTGAAAATTCATGCCTTTACTGGTAGCTGGAAATCATTCTATTGAAATCAAATAATTATCTATTACTGTAAATTTTGCGGTAGCTGAGTCATCTAATAACCAGCTTGGAATAAAACTGAAATACAAAAAGTCAGAAAAATTCAAGCTGACTCAAATTTTCTTCAGCTAATCAGTGGCGAACATGTAGGAGCCCTAGCTATGTCCGAATCAAATGCTGGCTCTGATGTGGTCAGCATGAAGCTGAAAGCGGAAAAGCGTGGTGATAAGTGTGTTAAAAATTTCTTTCTAAAAAAATGATTTTTTGCGTACCACTGGAGTTTCTACAGGTATATTCTGAATGGCACAAAATTCTGGATAACAAATGGTCCCGATGCCGATGTCTTAGTGGTCTATGCCAAAACTGACACAAAAAAGCATCAACACGGCATTACCTGCTTCCTGGTGGAAAAGGTTACCTATAAAGTTTTATGTATATGGTATGTTAAATCCAAGAACCATTTTAGGGGTTCAAAGGCTTCTCCACTTCTCCGAAGTTGAATAAGCTGGGCATGCGGGGGTCTAACACATGTGAACTAGTTTTTGAAGATTGCGAAGTTCCAGGTAATGTTGTCTTCTTACGAAATTTAATCTTTTCCGTCTGTATGTCCTCCAGATTTTCAAAAAAACTTTCAAATCAGGAAGTGAGTAGAATAGTTTATTCTTGATTTCTAAGGATGGTTCGTAAGTACAAACCGATCACTTTTGGGTTTTTTTCTCAAGTTCCAAATGATTTTTTTTCTTGAATTCTTCTTGATTTGTCAGTCTAAATTGATGAACTATGGAAAATTAGAGTGATAATCAAAGAAATGCTATAGAATGTGATTGAGCTGGTCCTCTTTTCAATGAATTTTTTTGTTTATCATTTATCTTTTAGAGGAAAATGTCATGGGAGGAGAAGGAAAAGGAGTATATGTGCTAATGACGGGTCTTGACTATGAGCGTTTAGTCCTTTCTGGTGGTCCCTTAGGGTAAGCTCTGTGGACATCTTTTCGTATTGTTAAAATATAATCTGTACATTCCAATTCTCCAGATTGATGCAAGCTGCTTGTGACATTGCCTTTGAGTATGCTCACCATCGAGAAGCGTTTGGTACACGAATAGGAACTTTTCAGGTGAGTGAAAAATCAATATATCGATTACATTCGATTATTGTCCTTCATTAATTGATTTCAGCTTATCCAAAGTAAAATGGCTGATATGTATACAACATTGAATGCCTGCAGGTCTTATCTCTATACAGTTGCAAAGGCGGTAGATGCGGGACATTGCTCAAATAAGGTTTCAATGATTTCAAATAAAATGCTTTTGAATAATTTCGTTCGCAATTAATTGTAATTTATTTAGGACTGTGCCGGAGTAATACTGTACCTAGCCGAAAAATGTACGCAAGTATGCTTGGATGCTATACAAATACTTGGTGAGTGCCCTTCATTAATTGTATAACTATGCCGTTAGAACTTGAAGTGGAACCCTTGTTTGGTGGAATGTCTGACTAGAGGGAGGGAATAAGATATTTTGTTGCTGGGATGGGCAAGGCAGAATGAGTTTTTTATTCAGGAGTCCCTGTCTAAGTTAGCCTAGTACCTCTTGTTGAATCTCGTAGATAGTGAGTTCCATCAAACACATGGCAAAGAGTGCGGAAATTTTTCGTAAATCCCAGGAATTTTCTCAATTTCTGAAAATAAAGAGTATTGTAGTTATCAGAAATGGTCAAAAAATTTTGGCTCGCATAAGCTTATACGACTTTTCGGTTCGCATAAGCTTATTGACGGAGTTCTGCAAAGACTATTTATTTATTTATTCCGTTGCTTCGCTTTGGCAATCATAAGCGATATTAAGGAGGAAATGGATACATTAACGACTACGCTACTGGACGGCTTTTACGGGACGCTAAGCTTTACGAGATTGGTGCTGGAACTAGCGAGGTACATCATTTAGCTGCAAGAATTCCGCTTACAAACTTCTAAAAAACTATTCGTTTAGGTTCGACGGCTTATCATTGGACGAGCGCTCAATAAGGAATATATTCACTAACAGATAGAAGATTAGTTGTTGCTTTAGGATGTCTTTAGGAGATCCGAAATCCTCCACTCGGTTGGATTGTTTGCTAGTACCGCATAGCATTCTAATGTACCACTGGTTGTTCCTCTGCTCATACCTCAGTGCTATACCTCTAACACCTTTGCTCACAAACTCACTTTCAATTACCTCTGTTACTCACCATCATCTTGATTGTCTTTACTTCGTTCAAGAAATGATCTTGAAAAAATTAATATAAATGTCCAGACCTATAAAATTTTATTTTGTCTGTAGTGGAGTGAGCAGAAGCAGTTTTGTTCTACGTGACCTATCTCACGTCAGTGGAAATTGAATGAGGTATCAATGCCAGCAACTGTTCTTATGACAAAGAATTGACAAATGGAATTGAAATTTCCAAACACTAAAGGTCGTGGATAAAGTAAGTGTCCAAGTCAACAATATGGCTCGTGCCAAGATTCAAAATTAGACATGGAAGTGATATAAATCGGTAAGCGGAGCTCTACGACGAAATTTCAGCAAAATTTGGGATTTTGATCAACTGCCGACCCACCGTGCTCCCTGACTACGTCTTCACTTAAAGCGGCTATTTACAGTAATCGGAATCAAAAAATAAAATGATTGCTTAACCATGTTCTGAGCAGAAATTTAACTTCTAGACGTAAAATTCGTAATTGCTCCCACCTTTGCGCGGCATTGTCAACAATGTGTTATTTCCGTTTTCACAAATTTTTGTTAGTCTCTCGCTATTAACACAAATTGGGGTTTGCATGATGAGAGGTGGCTTATACGCAGTAGCAGAGCTGAACTTGAAACTATCAATGAATGCACCAATTTTAGAAGCCAAAATAATATCAACAAGAAATAAGAGAATGGATAATTTCAACTGTATAAAACATGATAAAAAAAACTATCCATACTATTATATAAAGCGCTAGCACCCCCATGTGAGTCAGCATGGTGTGTGTATGTTCCGGTGTTGTTTACCACTAATGGCAACGCGCCCGGCGGTAAAGATGAGTCGCGCTGATGACGTCATACAATGCTGCCTCCAGAGTTTTCGGTCATGTTCTCTAGCGATGTTTATGAGTTGGCACCAAAAGCGAAATTGACACCACTTGAACTGGCTGAATTGATTAAGCTGTTCCACTGACTGTAATAGCTTCATTTCGAAAACCATCAAGGGTTGGCCAAATCGTTTGTACTTTATCCAACACCATTACGTTCTTTTTTTTTACATCTCGCTTCTCTATTTCTATTATGGAGCGTTTAATTTCGAGGAGAGCATAAGTTTTTCGGAAAAGTTAGGTATTTAATATACTGCAGTCTTCCATAGTCCGTTTCTCGAGTGCTTAGTATGTTTCCTCACCGTAAGAGCTGCGCCAAATCTTCAATTATTCTGCCCTTTTAATTTTTCTGTTAACGTATCTCAGCAAGAAGAAGCTCTCCGTGAAGTGCTTAGTGAATGTTATTATTCCAGGTAAACTGCACTAAATCTGTTTTTGGAGGATTCTCGCAAGTTTTGCTCTGGGCAATCTTTGTCTACGCTTTTTCATGAATAAGCACTTTGTCTGAAATGTCTACACCACAGGCTCTTTAGATTTTCTTCTTTTCAATTCTGATGAACTTCGAAATTTTTGGACTCCATTGAGTTGACATCCCAATACTGTGTGAACCTTTTAGATAGTTGCCAACAATTGTACGAAACCTATTTTTCCAAACGAATACAGCGTGGTCATGCAAATTGTCTTAAGACTCGATGAAAGCTGGATGCAAAAACCTTCTTCAGCTAGGAAAAGTAAACTCTAAAGAGCACTTTCAACTTCCCGAGTTTTCCTTCAAACATCAAAAATTCGAAGAGTAATGTAAAAGAATGTCAATCGATCGCGTTTGATATATTAGGACCAAATGCTGTATGAATCTGCCTTTAGTATCTCAGCTACGAATAAGAGACAAGGTGGCATGCAACTTAGCTTTACGTAAACTAAAGCTTTATCAACGCACAGCGCAGTTTTGCCAGAATATTGCACAACCTCAAAATTGTATAAGAAACGAGATCTGCCTAGGTGAGCAGCTAGAAGCATGGACACCTTTAAGTAGGTTCCTTCAAGAATTTGAGCTTGCTCAATAAGATGAGCTCAAAAATGATCGATTTTGGAGCCTACCTATGAATTGCAAGGATGCTAGATATTTTGGGAACCTCATAAAACACGAACAAGAGTTTCTTGAAATAGGAGAGAAATTATGACGCTCTCAAAAAGAATACTTCTGAAAAGAAAAGGGGAGTGTTCGAATTTGAAAAGCTCTAGATTTGGTAGTTCCAATGTTGGCTATATATTTTCAAAAATAACAATTCGAATTTTCTTTAGTTTAATTTCGGGAAGAGATGAAAGTAGCCTCATTCAAGCTTCTGGGGGGGGGGGTTCTAAGGCAGTTTGGAGGGTCAAATGTGGGAAACGGCCCCGGGTGGGAAGAGTGCACATGGCTGGGATTACTTTATCGGGTTTGGGACGGGCGCTTCAATCACAAAATTTTTTTTCTTACGTTTTTTGACGTGTAAGAGTTTGAAAGCATCCGAGAAACTTCGCAGCATGGAGAACTCAGGCTAAGCCTGTCTAAATCGTGATCAGACTGAACATTTGAATAACCAGATTTGGGGGCAACTTTCGAAGCGTGAGTCAGAACGGCCTCCTACGACTAATGCCCTCAGAAGTGAAGAGTGTGAGAATGCGAGAAGAGAGTGGTACTTCAGCAAAGATGATTAAGAAGTTACTGGGTTAATGAGTTGAGGGGAGGGAAACCTTGAAAGACTGGGATAGCAAAACGCAAGATTATATAAGATTCAAGCATTTGTGAATTAAGTATCTGTAAATTCGTGTCTCAAGGAAGTGGGTGCGGTTAGAAAAAGCTGGGAGGGGAGCATTCATAATTCTGTTGCCAATTTTCAAGAGAAAATTTCCGAAACTTCCGAAAGCAGGATAGATCCGTTACTTTGATAACTTCTGGGCTCATTACGTGTTCAAATCCATGCCATCTTTTGGAGAGGAAAAGGTTCGCTACAAATCCTCAAAGGTTCTAACTTTCAGTCACATTCCCACTTCACACACACAGCCAGTCCAAAGCGCCGCGAAGCGGCGCTTTGGACTGGTATATATATAAGCAAATTTGAACACAACACTAACTTAATCAAGAACATTGGAAATGATCTCAAGGAAGATTTGCGAGAACACGAACCATTTGTACAAAATGAAAACCTACAGAGTAAGCAAAATTAAGACTTCAACTCTCAACTTTTGAAAAAATTTTCTCTTCGATTTGTCCGTTAAGTAAGGCAAACAACAACTTCGGATTGGTATTATTGAATTTCATATCAATTTAATGATAAAAGAATCAAAAATAAACTCATAAGACAATGGAAACATGTTACTCAATCAAAAGTTAATTCAAAAATTGCATGAAAACGGAAGTGTAGAAACAGAGCATTGAACCGTTAGCCATAGAATTAACAATCATATTTCATTCCTCAAGCAGCGTGTTTATTATATACAAAACATTGAAGACAAAAGAAACTTCCATGATTACTGGTCATTAGAAATATCAACATCAGTGATAGACTAGCAAACACTTCAAGAATATCCAAATCCCTTCAGCAGGATTCACAACTATGTTTACAGATTTTCCACATGATACAAAGTAAAAACAGAAGAAAGTAAAACTGCGCTTCAAATGCAAAGAAAAAATACGTAGTATGCAGTGGTTGTAATAAAGCATACTACACTGATAACTACTCGATAATACTTTTCGCGGGTTCAGTACATACATATCTAAACAAAAACTGTGTTCCTCAGAGAGGTGATTGAGCCCTTCCCCAGCAGATCTAGCGCTATCGCAGTACGGATACATATACTCCCTGAATAACAAATGCAAAAGATATCTATCTTTTCCGATACATGGATGGCTGATTAATCATACATATAATTAACAAGAGAAAGATTCAGAAAGTCACAGAATAAATCCATAATTAAACCAATATAGAAACTACACACTTCGGAAAAAAAACACTGTAATTACTAGATCTAGAAGTCCTACTAATTGAACGCAATTCAACAATCAAATTACATAACAAAACAGGTAACCTTAACTTCCAAAAAAATTGATAAATTACACCTCTAACATCTCTTTTCATATTGGAAAGGCTATCAGAAATACAGAAACACTCAGGATTGACGCACATGCACTTTTCAAAGGACTTTATCGATGATTGAAACTACAAAAGGTATATTTATGTGTAGTATCTTTAGATGTCCCGATAGAAACAGCTTCTAACACACAAGTATAATCTACAACTAACATCTTCAACGCTCTCTAAGGAAATAAATCAGTACAGTAGTCAAAATGATACTATAAAGTCACAACATCAGAATGAATCACTTGGTTTGAGTTATGCATTGATCTACCAAACAAAACAAGTTGAGAGAATAATCCAAATCAAGTAATACATAAGAAGCTTCAAAGAAGCTTCTAATTGTAAATTGTGTCCATATTGAATTATTATATGTACACATATAAGCTTATGGATTTTACCAAATTCGAAACTTAATCCTGCGAAGACCAAAAAGCAGAACAGAAACAGTGACCGCGATAAGAAAGCTGCACACAGACCATTTGAAGCCATCCGTTATTTGGTGTAATTTGCAAACAAAGCCAAAAATGGAAAATTCTTATTACTTCTGATTCACCTCAACAATTTTTATAATACTCTCTTAAATGAAGATCTCATTCTCGAAGAACATTACATGAAGGCGCTTGCAGAATCATCACGATATCGAGTTCCTCAACTGCAGATGCGCTTCAGCTCGACGCATATCCAGATATTCTTTTTGTTTGTTCACAATGTCTTGGAGATACTCTTCGTGTTCCTTCAATGAAATTATTTGGTCAGTTTGATTTGGAATCAGCACAAAATGGCAAACCTTAGCGTAAGTGGGTTCAGTGAGCTTTTTGATTCGCTCTGTGAGTTGATTTACATCATCAGTTAGTGTCGTCATCTTCCCGGCATCGAATAAAGCTTCAACCGGTGTTTCAGCAGCTTCGATTAGCTAAATTTCTTATTTTCCCGAAAAGTTATTTTCAGCGCAAATCACGACACCCACAGCATGGCTCGCGCGAAGAATTCCATCAAACTCACGGTGCCGTTCATTTTTTTCAAATCTGCAAACACACAATTAAATCCATGTTTTTACTTACATTTCTCAATGAAAGGCACATTATAGATAGAAATACTAACCTGTCCAGAAACCGGTCAATCTCAGCACGAACATATGGTGTATGATCAAAAAGGTGTTGGCCCACTAGTTGTGTGTCTCGCATAACAGTTGGTATAGACATCTTATATTCCTGAAATTCGGTCAGCGTAGAAATAGAGAATTCTTCCGTAAATATGAAGAAAAACGGAAGGCTACGTAGCAAGAATAAAGAATTGCCTGTGAGGGTTACAGAAAAACGGGAAACATCAAGCTCATACGAAAATTTCTACCGGACCGCGAAACGTTTGATTAATTATTGAAAATTCTGTTGGTTTTTTCAAACGATTATAAAACTCTGATAATGATAACCAAAACGATGATCGTATATTCGATGCAGGTTTTTTGTCCTTTTTCGGATAGTTATGTTTTCTAACCTTGATCTTCCAGATGCTTTCAAATAGTTGGAAAAAAACTTCATTTCATTTCTATCTGCTCAAAGTCCGGCTACTCTTTAAATTTCATTCAAGGCTTCCTGAGAAGATAGGTACAAGATGGATGGAGCATATCTCGAATTATAGCAAGCGTCTTGGTCTCCCGACCTAACATTTAGAGCTTTACAAAGGTATTTCTTCGAAAACTCGTTTTGCTCCCATCATGAAATACACAACTGCAGCAAATTATCGAGGCTTCAAAATTTTCTGCAAATTGAAGCTTTCCCATTAATTATCGGTTGTGCAATATAATCAAGCTCAGTGCGCTTTGAAATACTAACTTTTTTATTTTCGGTAAGCTTCCGCGCTACATATGCTCGAAAAAATGGGCCTCAAACAATTATCAGAAACTCTCAAAGCTATATTCAGGTAATCTAAAAATAAGCTGACTGAAAATTTGTCCAAAGTTCTACTCTGCAAAACAGCATCTAGCGCGCTCAAGAAATAAGAGGGAAATATTTCCAAAATGAGGAGTTTTGATAAAAGTGAGCATGTCCAGACACTAGATCAGAGAGAAAAACTAGCTGCAAAAAAGACCAAATACATTCAATGGCACGTACCGGCATCAATAGACGCCTGTTTATAGAATGACAACGGTCGCCGAAGCGACCAGCTTTGCATGTGCTTACATGTACGATCCATATTTTACCAAAATTGTTTGAGAAAGAATTTCGAAAACGCCATTCACTATCCAGCACTTTCGCATGCACAATGGAATTGTGCATCGAGTGACGCAAGCACTGTGATAGTGTTATACGGACTAGGATTTTATAAGTTACTGAAACAGCGGAAGTACCTGTACGCCGCGCAATTTCATTACGACAAGAAGAGTTCAAAGAGAGATTTAACTTCTCTAGCTCATCTCAACAAAGGCCTCAATTAGTCGAAGTGAATGTCATTTTCTTGAAGATTCCTCTGTCTGAAGGGAAAGCTACGGAATAGCAAGAATAGAAAACCTCGTCTCTAAGCCACAATGTTGATTCACTTCTCAAGACGTCCAAGTCCCTTCGGGGGGGGGGGGGGAGAACGAAAATTTTTTGAATGAATGGGCGTGGCTTAAGCCTAGCACTCGGAAAAGGGGCGGGGATTGAATTTTTTGCGAGCCTACAACCCCGAAGCAGAAAAGAGGGCATGGCTGCTACACGCACCGAACCACTTTTTTTACAGAACTAACATGAATTTCTCAAAAATTTTGGAAAATACTCGAATATTTGCAAGTGAAAACAATCACATGCACAATTTTATAGTCTTTGCTGTTTAGTTGTTTAGTTGTTTAGTTGCAGTGGGCTCCTTCCCCTCCCTCGGCCCTTCTCTGCTTCTCACATTGTATTCTCCAATGGAACTGTGATGCGCCAATGTTTTTTCCTCATTGTAAAGGACAAAGTGAAATTACGCAATTATGTGCCAGCGCTTGAGTCATAACTGAATACGCTCACAGTTTTGTGATATTTGATTACCGTATAAAAATCTCAATAATGTTGATGTCCATTTGCTAAACGTCGAACAATCTGTCACAGGTATCATGGTCATAAGCCGTTCTGCGTGTAGAAAAAATCAATCAAATTTCACATCTTTATGTAGAGGGTAGAGATAACACATAGAACACATGCAAGAGAAAGAATCAAGAACTGTGAGTGAACTCTTCCACCATATTGCTGGTACCGCAAAGGAAGACAAAGGCAATATTGTTCGAATTAAAACCGAGAATGATGTTTTGTGGAGAGAGCAAACATTCACTTCCGCAACCAAATCGAAAACGCAACGCTTCGTTGGTTCCACTCTACACCGGCAACCAGGTATCACTTGAAGACTAGTGAAACACCAAAAGTGCGGAGGTGATCTCACGGACTGATACGGTAATTTCGCGGATTTAACGCTCATCATCAAAGCCGGTCGAAATGTGAAAATGGAGGAACACAGTGCTGAAGAGGAGTATAACAGAAAACGAAATTGTACCCATTAGTTTGAAAAAGCGCTATGTATAGAAAGGTGCACATGTGGTGGATGATCTGCTTGAGCTATGTCCAATCACATCTGATCGAAATACAAACAATTCTAATGTTTTGCACCGTGAGCTGGTAGAAAAATCAAATATCAATAAATGCGATATTAGTTGAGATGGAATCCTTTCTCGTTGACAGCCGTCAGAAGGCGTTCTCGCAAAATATCAGCTGACGAATACTCCGGCAGTTTGAGGTAATGCACGCAAGTATTTACCTGCAATTATATATGAAGAATTCTGAAAGCAGAACGCAGTATGACACTATACTTACGGAAGGATAACTTCCATCGCCACTTTCGACCTTACGAACCACTGTCAAACGTGGATGGAGATTGGCAAGACCTCCTGGAAAAGTTAAAAAGACGATCCAAAGAATAAAAAATCTTCCAACCACAAGTAACTGAACGAATTACCGCACCTGGAGGTAAGCTAGAACATCCTGTAGCAAACTGCAAAAAGTTCTTTCGTTCTTGGGGATTTAGCTCTACCATTACGTCAACGAATCGCAGGAAGCCAGGTGAGTCTTTGGTATATCCAAGCTTTGGTTCGGTATAGTTGAGCACATCCTCACGCGTCCATTCCGGACACTGCTCACCGGACAGTAAACGCTGGAAGCAAGATATTCATAAAAGAAGTGTGAAAAAATCGGCTAAAAGCGCCGCAAATAAATTACCTGCACTTCCTCAGGACTATATGAGCGGAGTGCTCGCAGACCGAAAACGCGGTCAAAGCCATCACGGAATGCGCGCATCTACATAAGATAAAATTGTGCACAATCCGAATTTGGATGGGTGGAAACTAACTTGATTCACTATTCCCGTATTTAGGTAGAAGTCCGCACATTTTTGTACATAAAGTTCAACATTATCCATCGTGACATCCATGTCCGCACCTCCTTCGACCAATTCCATTTCTTCATAGTCAAACACAGAGGATGGAGGATTAACGCTGAAGCAGTAGTTGGTTGGTTGATTCAAGAATGGGAAAATCGATAGATGTTAGACAAATCGAGCAAATATATAAAACAGTACGTAAAGTTCAAAGCTAGGTCCTCAACACGGCAACGAGTGCCGTGAATGCATAATTTCAGCTCATCAATCTTTCGCCTCTTTGCTTCTCGATCCAACATGGGCTCGTTCTCAATTGCGCGTTTCCTTTGTGCTAGGGCTCGCAATTCCTTGAGGAAGCCACCTGCATAAACCATTTTTGCACTGCACAAATATTAGGGGAAAATCGCAGGACAAGAACTACAATTGATTCTTAGACACAGTATGGCGCAAGATACCTTTTACAGGATGAACTTCTTCGAAATCATCCAATGACAAAACACGGTCTAGTGATGGTTCTTCAGCCTCGCTTAGGTGTGGAGAGACAATGAGTTTCAAGAACGGACGAGCTAGCGGCAGATCAACTAGCCTTCCATCTTGCAGAACCTGAAGTAAGATGCATTTATGTAGATTTTGAAGCCAATTTGAAGATAAACAGCCTTATGAGATGGCGTCAGAAAAGCACACTAGTGAACTTACTTTGGCCAAGAAAATACCAAGTACTCGGAACATTTCCGATGCTCTACGCACTTCATCAGTATGAGGTGGAAGTGGAGCAGGGAAAAGGCCACCGGCGCGACGGACATAGAACCTGCAAGGCGGACATATGTTATCAGGAAAAAGCACTATTTTGGTCCCACTCCAAAAGCTTGAAGAAACAGACTGACCCTGGA
Organism: Cylicocyclus nassatus; assembly: GCA_958299035.1. Classification (NCBI taxonomy): domain Eukaryota; kingdom Metazoa; phylum Nematoda; class Chromadorea; order Rhabditida; family Strongylidae; genus Cylicocyclus; species Cylicocyclus nassatus. Next base: position 15,674,025 of record CATQJL010000305.1, read on the forward strand.
GGTTTCTTTCCTTCACCCAGATCAAGCTCACGTTCTTCCATTTTCAGCTGATGCTCATCCATGTCGTCACAAAGCCAGATAGCTAATGCCTTTCGTTGCAGTTCGGCGGCAACCTGAAAAATGGACCTTCAATTATAAACAAACAATTGTACGAATGATTTTCTTAACAATACGTAGGTACAATCTATAAGACTTCACTACAGTACAAGATATGTTTTTCTAACCCAAACATAACAAAGTAAACGTAAGCACATTTTTCCACCTTCTGAATTCTTACCAAGGCATAGAACTCCAAAGTAGGACCTAGACCAGTTCCCTCTTCACCAACATATTCGATCTCGAGAACTGCTTTGCGATCAGCGTGGAATTTCATAACACGGATAGCCTGCTCAAGAAGATGTTCTTCGGAACGAGTTACCTGCAAAGTTTAAGTAAACTTGATGCATTAGAAGACTAGAGCTCTCATTCACCTTAATCCGTTCATGCTTCAAGCGGCCAACACGGTATTCTTGATAGCGATCGTGTGGTCTGCTAGCGCTGCTAGTAGCGCTCTGAGCTGCACCACGTGCTCGGTCAAGTGCTGCGTCACGACGGGATTGTAGCCATACAATTGTACGGGACACTCCAAAGGCAGTAGCTTGCATGTACATGTTCCTTAAGTATTTAGATCGACTTCTCACTAATGAAAGACAACTACAAATTTGCACGTACTTTGTCTCCGCGGAGAAGAGACATGGATATGTGTAAATGAGGCGTTCGCACCAATCTGGCATTGCTCTGGCTGCGACCACCAAGGCATCAGAAAGCTCCTAGAAGATTGTCGTGCAGTTTTTGTAAGGAGAAATTTGATTGTATTACCTGCGTAAGTTTCTGGGTAAGTTTATCGCTGATAAAGACTGAAGGAGAGAGCTGCGCATCAGGGAATCTTTCTCCGATACGGGAAAGCAGTCCGATGACTTCCAAACACTCATTAACAGCAGGTGGCACTTTGCTGTAATCTGAGCTAATCTGGCTGAACTTCGTCACATAAGGAAGGGATGCATCTTCGTAAATCAGAGTGTAGGTCGGCTCCCACACGCGACGGCTGCGTTCGCATTTCTAAACCAGCAAGTTGAAGCGGTTGAAGAAACAGGGTCATAACTTACCGTTCCCCAATCAATAGCTCCGACAAGAGACTGAACATAGTAGAAAAGACTGTGATCATCCGCTGCCATTTCTAAGGTGACATTCTCGACTCCATTCATATTAGGCCCACGAAGGAACAGGCGCAAAGAGGTCTCATCAGACTAAAAATATGGCAGCTTCACATGTGCAACAAAGAATGGCATAAAAGGGGCTGAGATAGCTAAGTAATAAGCAAACCATACATGTGAAATAGACTCTCTACTCTTTGCTTGCGCTGCTACAAAGTAACAAGTGGTTGTACCCACACTTACAGGCGCAGGCTTCGACTGTGCAGGATCTGGGACGACCGCTGGAAGCTCAACATCCTGAGTTTGATTGACGTTCGTACGACCAGGACGTGGATCGAATGCGGGAATGAGCGCCTGAACATGGAGTTATTGTAGCTGATGATGTTTACTCTTACTATCTCATTCTTGAACTTATAAGGATGCTTCATCACAACTTAACGACTACAAGCCTTAAAGACAGAGGAAATGTAAAAAGTTCTTCTCAAGATCGATAGACATAGTACTTGGATAAAAATTAAACTGATGCATTCATGGAGATGTCTCTGGTATACTGACATGCTGGAGAAAGCGAAACCTACTTGGAATGAGCACTTCAACACAAGCTCATCGTCCCAGGAACGGAAGTTGTTCTTACCGCTGCCACGCTGATCGCGACTGCGTGAGTCAAGCCCACCACTCATCAGCTGAGAGAACTGTTACGTGCAAAATATCAAAAACTACACATAAATCGAGTGACGTATACAACTCACCTGCTTCCAATTCAGTTTGAAACCTTCACCTCCTCTACCAGTCAGCACGGTGGCGAGAGAGTCGACGGGTACGCCGAGCGCGTTTAGGTCATCCTCAATGTCCTCTTCATTACCTTCCTCGTCGTCATAATAGTCATCCTTTACAAAACCAAGTGAATTTATAAAACATAAACCGAACATACGTTTGTACTGCATTACACCGTTACGAGACCATCAATAAGAGCCAGTAAACCCTCAATCAAACCTCAACTGAAAACAAAATGAAGCAAGGAGAGAGCCCAGCATTAAGAACCGTTACGAAAAGCTTTGTAAGAAATTAACCTAGGCGCAGAGCGCAGAGGCAAGTTGGGCAAGTTGCTTAAAACAAGAGATCTTGAAAAAGAGGCCACCGAAACCAAATCGTATTCCTGATGATGCAAGAAAAACACGCTCAAGGGCATGGTTTCATTGTGCAAAATTTCCCTATCTTAAAGAATGAAACAATGAGGAGCAAAGGAGGAGGGGAGACAAAATAATTCTTTTTGATTGCAAAAAGCAAAATCGAAGAAAGTACATTTTGACTAAAACTCATACAAAAATGAATGCTGTAGCCATCCTGGATAGCGCGCACCAAATATAAACAATAGTTGAAGGACAGAGAAGTCATATAGAGGCAGAAGTGTTCGAAGTGAGAGAACGTGCTTGCTAACAAGAGGTTCTCTCTTGAGAGCCCAACAAATCATTCTACGATAAAACGGACTATTTTCGCATAAAGTCGACTGTATGTTCCGCTTACCACCACCAGATTTTTTGGAACGAAACTATTTACCTCATCTAGCAATTCCTCAACTTCCAACGAATTTCCACTAGGATCCATCATCTACAAACAAAATCTGCGTTTTGAACTTTTGCGCCATATTACACAGGAAAAGAAAAGAAAAAACAACAGAAAGAATCCAAACCGTTTGCATGATTCCCTTCAGCACGTCGGCGTAGTTGCCCAGTTTTTGCTTGAGAGAGGTTTTGTCTTTCTTGACGCTCTTCTGCGAGGCTGATGTAGAAGTTGATGGAGCGGTGACCTCACCAAGCTCAGTGTTCGAGGATGAAGATGTTATGAGATGCTCAAGAGAGTCTTCTAGAATACAGAAGTTGATTTCGTTGTGTACGATCATGACAGTGAAACAGACCTGTGCCGAAAACTTCGCGAAGTTTCTCAAAGAGGCTCCTTTCCGAGGTGTTGTTTAACGCATCCACCATCATGTCAGCAAAGTTCACCTTCTCATTACTGTAAATAAGAGATGACACTGACACATTCTCATTCACAACAATGATGCCAGAACAATCGAAGTACCTTTCTTCTTCCTCTTCATCTTCACCCTCCTGTTCCTCGTCTTCTTCAACAGTTTTGTCCATCTCAAAGGTGTCACTGGATTGCTGCCGTTGACGCGCAGCAGCCAAATCTGGTGCGGACACAGAAAGACTGAAATGAGAAATATCACAGCTATCCATCTATGCATAACACGGAAATAAGCAAACAAAAAGAGTTGGAATGATTACGCGCAATCTACTGCCTTACCTGCTCAGTTTCGTAGAGTCAACCTGAGGTGCAGATGGGGTAGCACCATCGCGAGGAGTCGCATCAACCACAGACGACTGCGATGAGCATACAGACAATGCAGCATGAGAGCCGGCAGCACTGCAACAAACCTCGTTATATGAAAGGTGCAGGTACACGGCAAAGTAACCAAGCATACCTAGTCGCAGAATCGCTTTCTTCAGTCTCAGCGGCTACTGGGGTTTCATGACCTGGCTCTGGCGTCTCAGCACCGCTCTCCATACTCTCTGCTATTCTTCCAAACTTATGTGGATTGGCCCTACAATCATCAAACTTTCTAAGAACCAACGGAAAGAAATGAAACGGCATACCGAGCAAGAAGGTTTTCGAGTGACTGTGTCTGATGCTGCAAAGACTCCGCCGATGCTGCTTGACCAGTGGAAGCTACACTAGGTCCAGCTTTGGCGCGATCCTCCACAAGGTTGGTGGTTGACATAGATTTCTTTCCTGTAGACAAAGCGGAATGAAGCGCAGAACGATGATAAAACTATGCGCCTCTTACCGATATTTGACGAGCTCGAAGCTGTACTCGCAGACGATGTGGATGGTACTTTGGCAAAACGCGACAACGGGGTAGAAACTAAAGAAGAACAATAAAGTTGAATTCGCTACTCTGTACATGATGAACGTCACCTCCAGATTTGCGCTGCTTCGTGGCAAATGGTGTGAAGCCCGTGAACGATGCAAATGGAGACGAGCTCCCTTCTCGTGCACCACCAACTTCTCTAGTTTTGCTCATCAAACCACGACCTTTTGCTCTCACAGCCTCCAGTACAGAGATAGCAGGAGTGGACGTAGTGAGCGATGTTCGTCCACTGACACGTTGAATGTCAAAGCGACCGTCAGCTCCGAATCGATACGAATTTGTGTATCCATTGTCCCACTGCACATCAACCCAACCTAAAAAGTAAAGACTACTCTTCCAAGATCAAGCAGGTCAGCCACACACCATTCTCAACACATCCGACGATTTTGCCTTCACCACCGCCATCTTGGTCATCCCAAGACCAATCTGGTCCACGGATAACACGCATACCTCGGGCATCAGTGCCAACTGCAGCGTGACGGGCTGCGCGTGCCACACGCATTCTAAATCAGCAAGAATTCTTGACTCCACCTTTGCATTTTCAAGCAGTGAGTACAAACCGAGATCTTGTATGCATCATGGAAACCATGTCAGCTGTGAGGCCAGCTCTTAATTTATTGTTGTTCGCTCCTTGTGGCATTAACGACTCAACCTTCTGGGTGGTGGATTTGTGTTCTCGAAAAAAAAATGAACAGCAAGACCGCTTACCTCATCCCTGTTGTAATCCTTCCTCGAAGACGATGGAAGAGGAATTTTGGACTTGCTCTGAAACCATACTTATAGATATGACTCAAATTCTACAGAAACTCAAATACTTACGAAAGCACAACCACCCCTCTCGTCTTTGTGTGGTGCAAATCCATCTATAACTACATCAACAATTTCTCCATAGACTTCAAATCCAGAAATGCTCAAGTAGTAAGTCTGTCCCGACGAGTTTTTGCCATTTTGAGCAATGCGTAAGTATCGGAAAGGCCCTAAAGTGCAAAAAATACAACTTGGCCCAAAAAATGCAGATATAAGATCCAACCTTTCGTGCGATCATCCTCTATCGGCCAAGTAGCTGTCGAACCAGGATCACCAAGGCTGGTGTCGTCAGTATGCGCAACTAGTACTTCCCAAACTTGTTTGTCCTTGGAACCCTAGAAGAAGATTATTATGAGAGAGATGTAAGAGCAATTTGAACGAAGCAAGCGATAAAATACTTGAAGAAGCCAGTTCCGTAGGGCAGAACGACCATATCCTCTTGCATGTCTCAATGTGTACGCAGTAGGATAGATAAGGACGCCGAGATCGATAGTGAAGTTGGCATTTCTAGAAAGACTTGGCGTACCTCGAAATATCGAGAAGCTGCTGGAACAGCCTGTTTTGCTGAGATTTAACATTTAATTCTACTAAGGACCATATTGACTACCAAGATCAACGATGATTGAGTTCAATGAAAAATGATACTAACTTATCGTCACTAGAATGGCAGTTGATCGGATTTACGTCACGACTAAGAACATCCTCAGGCTTGCCAAAAGGTTGTCTTTGGTCAGAGCATGTGACCTAAGAAAGGATTTCATACATCCGCCGCGAATAAAAATAAAAAGAATGACGCACTTGCACTATACCGATCGACGCTGGGTTAGTCCAGTCCGAAGCAGTTCTTCCGTTTGTTCCCAACCAGTAGATGATGCCTACATGACAAGATTTGGCGAAAATCAGATGTAGTTTTCCAGTTCGCGTACCTTGCTCGTCGAAATCGCTGGTGTATATAAGCCTAATTCTTTCACCGGTTTTCTTCGCCTCTTCGATAGTTTTGACAAAACTCAAGTTGCAGCGTTCGCGATCAAACCTGGAAGTTTGATGGATACGGAAATATTGACTTTTACCCACCGTACGGACAAGGATTTCCCGAGAGACTATTTATGAGATTTTGTTGATCATGATGAAAGTTGTATGAAGAAAACGCGTGGACTCACCATTGCTTTGCAACCATTTTCAGAAGGAAGGACTTCAACTGCCCAATAGTGGTGAGTGGTTCACTCTTCAGCAACCGTCCACTTCTGAAATAATCAGATATATGCATATGGAGCAAGGATGTGCGACAAAACTATCGAACTAATTTGTTTGTTGGTCGGTTGAAGTTTCTCTTGTAATGACCAAATTTACATGTATAACGCAAGATGCACTTATAAGTAGATGTACTAGATGTGCTTATGAGTACCCTACCTGTTGATAAGCTGTTTCTTGTCATCGTGCTCGCTGATAGCTTGGTCTAATTTCATGCGAATTCGACGCGACAGCAGTTGAAGGCCGAAAGCGGATCCACCAGGGGTATCATAGAGGTACTGCGGAAACTTCTCGGTAGATTCAAGTACAGAGACCATCTTTGATGCAAGGCTCGGCAAGGCAGATCCATGCGCGAATGTCTGAAAATTAGAAGGATGCAGGCCCAAAACGTATGTAGCATGTGTAGCACAAACCTCGCCAAATATGCGAGCTGGATAGCTCCCAGGCTGTCGTTCCACTAATGCCAGAAGATTGTGCAAAGCAGGGACGATTCCGGACACGGAAAATTCGAAAGTTGACAGCCGCCTGTCATCCACAACCGATTCACGTACACATTTCAAAGCGGAAACAAGCTGAAAAGTGGTTTGAAAGTAGACATTCCATGAAAAAGGATTTAGCAAAGCTACATTGTGTCTATAGATACCTCTTGCACTTTCTCAATACGAGGCTGCTTCACGTGCTTGCTCTTTATGGATATTCCAGCGATGAGATTGGCTGTGGTCACAGCGTCCTAAACACGATTTGAAAATCCAAACATAATGGCTCATACCGTTCAATCACGAACCTGAATGCAGACTGCTGCTTTCTGAAGCTCGATCAAGGCTTCACGAGGCTTCGCACGGGCCTCCTTGAGGTGGTTGTTCCACAACTCCCAAGCAAGCTCTTGCACTTTACGCCGCTGAATTTCGCCGCGGAATTTAGATCTTCTAGCGGTCATTCCATGTGAACTCCAGCCTAGAAAGGCCAAGACTTTTTTGCGCCTTTCTCAATGTGTATAAGTGAAGACTCACCGGTATGGAATTCCGAGGTCAGAGCAGTCTCCGGCATTTGGCTATGTTTATTCTTATCACTAGTTTCAATCACAAATCCACCAAGCTCATCCTTTACAACAATGTGCTCTTCACTTTTCAAGCATTTGATGGTAAGTTCCGTTGAACGAGGGCTCCAAATTTCCCAACGAGGAAACTCCACCTGCGTGACGTAATTGCCGCTGTCAACATTCAGATAGTCACGAAAAGGTGCTACCTTTTTGCCGATGCAAGGCACACATAAGATACTGACAGGAAGCGAATCATCATTCCAAGCTTGTTTAGCTCTTCGCCATCTTGTCATGAAAGACTTTTTGTTTTCTGCCCGCACTTCAGCAGACACGTTTTCAGCTACCCCATTGTTAAACATCGTTGTTACTTCTCCATCCATTAAGAAACGGAACCATCCATTGCTGTTGAAGCTGGAAAACAAGTGTGAGTGCCGAAAGTGTCACGATTTAAAACGGCCACTCCAAATCACCTGAACTCAAGGGCCAGGACATCGCACCAAATGAATGTGGACTCTTCACCACGCACCACTCGCCATTCCTTCCAACGATATGGAGTGTCTTGAATAGTCACTGTTGGATATATGGACGTGGGAAAAACAAGGCTTTTTTTCACCCGTTGCCAGATTTTTGCAGATGAATCGAAAGGTTACAAAAATTGTTTTATCAAGTAAAGTCAAAAACAGCCTGCGCAATTAAGTGGCAAAAACAATGACAACACTTGTTTTTTTGCAGTTGATTTCAGCGCTCACCTTGTTGGAGAACAAGCTTTCCCTTGTCATTTGAAGAAGTTGGCACCATCAAAGTGAGAGATGTACCAGCATTCGAATCAACTACTTCAACTGTAGGCGGTGGCGTTTCAGTGGTGCTCATGTCCTCCACCTAATGCACAGATTATACTTTGCTAAACTCTGTTTATTTGATGATTACCTCCATCATCACATTCAACATTGCCGCGCGCTCTCGTTCCGTCTCGTCACTTACACCAGCGGAAGTACTCCTTTCTGCTACGTCTAGCTCCATCGCAACCGAAGGAGTCGATGTCGTTGACCTGAAATCCGAACGAAAGTTATAGGATCATAAGATCTGAGATTCTCCCTTGTGAAGAAGACGAGCATCCTCGCTAACCTGCTCATGGCACTATTTCGAGCATTCAGCTCGTCAGCACGATCGCCGTCTTCATCATCATCCTGCGGAACAGCTTGCTTGAGTGTGATATAAATCAACAATAGATAGACAAACCTCGTGACTTCTTGGCGGCTCTTTGGCCATTGCTTCGACCCTTTCGAAGACACCAAGACGTACAAGCTCCGGAACCCATAGTTCAGGATCCTTTTTCAGCAACGAAGACAGAATCTGAAGAAACATTTTGTCTGGTAACATGCTGACGGATACCAAAAAGAAAGATGTACTAGCAAAGTAACACAAAAAAAAATCTTACCAGCAAGACCTGTTCCTGGCCGTCGTGATCCTCTTCTTGCTCCAAGACCGATACCACAACGGACACTAAGTTCTCTGCACCAGGGGGCAAATCGTTGGATGACAAAGCGTGTGGGTCTGATGAGCAGCCTAAAGGATCGCTTTATTAAGAAAAAATGCACGGACAGATTTTGAAAGAAACACGGCTAATTACAAAAATTACCTTGAGCTTCCTTCCCTTGATTGGATGGGGCTCGCAGATCATCAACTTGCATATGCTCGACAATTTTACGAAGAAGCGAAAGCGATGTTCTACGAACACTTGCAGATAGGGATTTCTGCAACAATGGTAAAGCCTTCGCTTTTGAACATTATCCTCGATATCGCATACCATGAAAATCTCGCAGAAAATCGGCAAAAGCTGATGGAGGACTCGTACTGCTAATTCTCGGTCAGGTAGATCACTACTACTGTTTTTTCGTACCACAGAAGCTAGCTTTCCTTTACCTTGGTCATCCGATTCTGAAAGAAGTCGTTTGACATTGCTTTGGTACATAAACTGTAATCTACTAAATTATGACATCAAACGTATAGATTTTCTATCTTACAACCAATTCGAGTTTTTTGGTTGAGTCAGCATCAAAGGAAGCTTCAGCTATGAAAACAACACTTACTGCTATGCATGTACACGGATGGACTCTCCAGGATTTGAGCGACTTGTGTATGATCTTCGTCAGTTCTCTCTCGTGCCTTATCCAAAGCTGTCTTTCCATCTTCATCTCTCAAATCAGGATTTGCTCCTCGTTGAAGTAACACTTTTACTATCTGGAACGCACACCCTTCAACACTGATGTGGAAATGTTAAAAAAGGAAACCAACATCTGGTCGTCCAAAGGAGGCTGCATAATGAAGACTGCTACTTTTGTGCCCTTTGTTGACGTCAGCACCCTGAATGACCTACGTAGCGTGGGGCAAACTTGGAAATACTGCACAATGATTGCAGAATACATGGGTGAAATTCATCGCTTTCAGACCTATTCAACCTAAAGCAGCACTTTTTCTTACTGAAGTAACTCCAACTGTTTTACAACCTCTATCACGTGCTTTAACTGTCGTTAGAAGTCAAACTTGAAATGATTGTGCTGTATGGGGCAATGTAGGTCATGCTTTCACGCGCGTTTATTGCGCATAGTGTGATTGGTACCTTATCATAATGGTGTTTGTTTCAAACAAGCGATCGTCGCCTTGATGGAAATGTTATTGTCGATGTAAAGTTACGCAAAATAAGAAAGGAGATGGTTTGCAGTAATACTCCACATGACAAACTTTGCCCTCTGCCCATCTCTGGCTATAAAGGTGGTGAACTTGCAACAACATGAGATGAGCGACGAACAGACATACAGAAGTGTTACGATACTAGATGCTTTGAACGAATATTGATGATAGTACACTTCGCTCTCTTGATTTTGATTATTCGTAAAAGTTACCTTGTCGCAAAGATATTGCACCATTTCCAAGGAGCCGAATGCAGAAGCCCAGTTGCACAATGTTTGTCCGACGTCATCTGTGAAGTTGACGTCGACCTAAGATACATTTAGAGTATGCGAGGCAAGAAATGCAAAAGGTCAAGACTTACAACTCCGTTGTCTATAGTGTCGACGAGAGCGCTTAAATCCTTTTGTCTGATAGCGTCGATCAAATGACGGTGAGCACGTTCAGCGCTTTGACCACTTTGGCCAGGTTCTCCACTCGATTGGTACTGAAGCATGATATTTACTTGGGCATTGCAACAAAACTCCAACAAATGAACTGTCATCTTTTCAATGCTCGAGATAAAGTCAAAATACATGGCCAAATCGTTGTCGTAGATTCGACTAGATCTGCTTGTTATGACTATTCCGAAAGGAGAGAGACGATTGAATTAACATGGAAAGAAATTAGAAATCATGTGCACTAAGCATCCTTCAAGACACTTGTCCTTTATACTTACACTATTACATGCAGCTCAAGATCTTATATGAGATCCGATGAAGACAAAGATAAGCAAGAAAGAGAACTACTCTGCTGCTTTCTCTCCCTCCCCCAAAAGCTTGAGCCATTCTCCCAAGCCATCTAGAGCAGGCAACAACGCAAAAAATTACAGGAATTCTAAATCTCGCGTGAGGCTTACCGTTAGATAAAAGCACATGTTCGACTGAGCCACTATGTCAAGCATTGGATCAGTCAATGCGTAGATAGGTAAGCTGCTGACGATTACTTCGACCTAGCGCTACCAATATTACGTAAAATGTCATAGTGAAGTGGGAAAGTGGTATCTGCACATGCCAATCTTAAATGGCTGAAGTAAAGGTTACGACTCATATTTTGTAGCGCATTCAGGAAAATTCTCGTATGTCTCCAAAGTCCAAATTATTGCCTATGACACAAATCGGATTAAACTTTGTGCCGTTTTACAAATTACGAAGTTCGAAAAAAAGCTATGGATAACGATGGATGGCATTTGATGAGATTAGATAGAGATTCTCAAGACTTTTTGTGCTTAGAAAGTTGTACTAGTTCTTTTATTTCGCCATTCAAGTGTCACTCACAGCCATTGTGAATGGAAGAGCCGATCGTCCTTCACTTAGCAACACAACAAGAAGGTCGGCAAGTCGAAGTCCGTCCGTAACGCATCGATCGTCTTTATTAGTAAGTACACACTGTAGTGCAGATATCAGGCGGGGTGAACTAAATGTATCTCTTACAAAATAGTTCCAGAATTTAAGCGGAAAAGTACCTCAACACTTGTTCGGTGACCGCAGCACTGCCTCGACACAAATTACTGAGTAATGATAGGACAATGGAGATGAAATTGGCAGAATGGGCAGCAGTATCACTAGACAGTGTGGTTAGCAGGTGCTCAACCAGATTGCTGTGCGTAGCCAACTCAGCGGGGTCGAGCATCTTGCGAATGAAACGGTCGGTTAAAGCAGCAAAACAACGTAGAGCACTTTCAGAGACCTGTAACACCATCAACAGATGCACATCGTGAGAATTTGAGTCAAGCCACCTTTGTATCTTCATGTGCCAATAATGCTCCAAGACTTTCAGCACATTGAGGGAGGGCAGCATCGTTCGGTTCCATTTTCCCACACAATCGTGTGACAACAGACATTGCTGAATGCATTGTATCCTGCAAATAATAAATGAATTCCGCAGAGGATATGTAGTTGGAAGACTTGGGGACGTTCAAAACAGTATGCGCATCAAAACTGCTCGGTTTTCCTTATTTGATGAATTTTTAAAAACAAAAAGAGCTGAATGGAAAGCTCTCTAGTTGCTTTGTCTCCAATCAAAATAACGGAGTAAAAATGGTGCCAATCTTGTGATTTAGAGAAGCTCAAGAAAATAGGACCCCAAATTCTGGACAAGGTAAAATTCGCTACTGATACCCGTATAATAAAGTCAAGCTCGGCAAAAACCTGACCTTATGGACTTGTGATCCGTGCTGGCGAACAAGGGTTAGCATTGCATGCATACCCCCTGCGTCGTAAACAGCCAAAGTTTCACGCTGGCAAATGTGCTCCAGGAGCTTGACGCACTGTTCAGCTATAAAGAGCTATATAGTTCTCTAGTTGAAACGCAGAATTTAGCACTTTCCACATACCCAGATCTTTACTCGTTCTATCCGTCATTTCGGCGGCGGCGAGCCGATTGCATATAGCCTTCACAGCCCCATCTACTTGTATTATTCGGCGTGTGCACTCATTTGAAACGTCAAGGTAATATGTGATTGCTCGTGCCGTCACCTTGAATACACAGAGGTTAACGAAATAAAACCGTCGGTAACGCAATCAATCAACACCTACTTCTAGGACAGCTTCGGTTGCGGTTTCATCCAGGAAGATTTTGCAAAGCGCAGGTAGAAAAGTTCGTGGTGGGCATGATTCGAAGCACCGATCAATATTATCCGACATAAGCAGCAACATGCAAAGCTGCTCCAAAGCCATCATCTAAATTGATTTACAACGTGGATTGCGTTCAGAAGTCAACAGAAAAAAGACCAGCTGAAACTACACAGAAAACTGAAAGAAAAAATGCTGACGTAGATCCAGGACTAAAGCACGGATATCTCGAATCTCGATTTTTGAGCGCCTCAGGCTAAAACCTTATTTTTCATGCAATAAAACATGATTCCGATTTTCATTTAGAAAACTTATTTTTGCGCTCAAATTCATCTCGCTATCAATTTACAGCTAAAACGAATGACCTTCGCGTACTACCAAGATCTAATTCAAATATCAAAGGAATAGCATAGGCGGTCAAAAATCACATAAAAATGTTTTCATCATTTATGTTCGTCGTTTATTGCAGCGTCACAAAGATGATGGAAAAACCAAAAGATAAGGCCTAAGCACTCTAACAAACTCGTGCAAATTTCCAACTCCTGAAGTTTCCTAGATTCTCACCCAGAACCGATAAATGAAAAAAACACCAACCTGGAGATCCCTTTCATCTCCGATGCCAGTTTGAAGCCATTCTAGCAGAACGTCTGGATCAATACCATCCATGACGAACGCTCCACTTCACCTTTTCGGGGAATCTTCGCCTATCCCGTCACTTCGATGTTATGAAAGTAACAGGGAAAAGAATGCGAACGAATGTTCCCCTGGAAAAGTTCAATCTAAGGCAATGAAACAAGACGAATGTATGCGAATGCGACGATAACTTTTATGACAGCGAACGAAGTACATCGAACTCATTGCCGTCACTGAGATCGTTCAAAGAAACAAGAAGAGTTAAACTTTCGAATGATTGATGTAAGCATGTGTGACTAATTCTCATTTGAGAGAAAAAAATTTCGCCAGACTGGTCAAGACTGGGATCAAAAGCAGAATCGGACACCACTTTTTTCACACAGTTATATAAACGCTGTTTAACTCGCTTTGTGCTTTATGCATATTTGAAAAAACGAACACAAAAGCATAAAGATGATTTATTGACTGCGCGCGACGAGAATCCATTGAAAAGGAGAAACTCGGGAAAGAGAAATTGTGTCATCGCCGAATACAGGTTCTCCTATTACAAAATTGGCACAGTAATAAATCTAGAACCTTCGGCCCATCGATTAACCTCTGATTAGAGAGCGCCTGCCAAAAAAAACATAATTTTGCAATTCTCCCCAACTTAACATTGAAAGTGCTACTTTATTTTATGTACTTCGAATAAGTTGAATAGACAAAGCCAGTCCACAGGCTGCAAGACTTGAAACAAAAAACAAAAAACATTCTTAAACTGAAGAACTATTGATTGCCTGGATTGCCTGCGTCTACCTTTAATAAGGGATGCTGACGAAAATAGAGCACTCTCAAAAAGTTACGACCTTCTTGCGAAAGAGATTCTATCTCTCATGCCTTTCTAACAAGATTGTTCTGTTTGCCAGCTTAAGACTCATAGCAGTGAACAAGATGAAAAAGGTGCGCCCCCCAGCGGTCGCAGTTTTCTAGTGGAAAACAGCTAGCATGGATCGAACGTGGATCGACAGCTGCTGCGTGGCACAACAATCCGGTGCCCCGGTCCTCGTGACAAGGTCTTCAGAAATCACTTCGGGGTTCCCACACAGTCCTATAGTGGGAGGAAAATATAATAAGAAGATCCCAAACTCGGTGCTGAAGGTGAACCGACTGCTTCGATGAGTGCGACTGCAGTAATCAGCTGACGCAGACGCGACGCAGAGCCACCGATCGACAGGGGCAGCGACGCAGAGGCGAGCGCGGTGCGCGCTTTCTGCTCTGCCCCGCTCACGGGCGGTGCAGCCTGCCCCGTCACACGTTCCCCTCACACTCGACAATCGAGTGTTCTCCGTACGGAGGGGCTTTCAATTGGCCAGGTAGCCCCGCACTTCAGCCAAATGTATGCGTTTATCAAGTGTCTTCCCTCTTGCTCTTTTGCGAGTATGGAGATACCAGTCCTCGAGGTCGTGTTCAAGTGTTTGGAAGCAGGTGATATAACCAATAATAACAGATCAACTGCCGCACCTGCAAAAATGACCAATATGTTTTTCAATCGCCGTGGGAGAATTACGAGTCAGGTTGTTGGAACATCTCAGCCTACACGCGGTTCAGCGCATGCAGAGACCGCCACTGCGCCAAACTTCCACTTTTCTAATGTCTCTAAAGTATAAACTATTCTCATCGGACGTGGCGTCGTCCATGCGTTCTATGCGTTCGGCCACTGCTTTTATTTGTATCTCATCACTATTATCTGACTATCTGGTAATTTTGGGGCTTGATCTGGTATTCTTGCGTTCCCGACAACAGCACTTGCATGTAGGAAATGCTCCTGGGGCTCAAAATTCGTAAGCGCGAGTTCTGGGTTTATTTTTTACTAGCTGGCTTACCCGGCTCCGCCGTATGTTCCGAATAGAAAATTTCATTTCTTAACCGATCCGGACCAAACTTGGCACACATACATCTCGGGCCCCGGCGGGTGTCACAGTCCACTTTTCGTTATCGATCGATGTCGATTTTATCGATTTTTTGCAAAATTTGAGCCGATGACGAAAAGTAGCCTATGACACCCGCCGGGGCCCGAAGTGTATGTGTGCCAAGTTTGGTCCGGATCGGTTCAGAAATGGAATTTTCTATTCGGAACATACGTACACACAGACAGACATACAGACAGACATGCAGACATACAGACAGACAAACAGACATTCAGCTTTATATATAAGACTAGCTGCGGTTCCCGGTCCCGCCCGAGCCGAGGCTCCAAAGTGGCGCCGCAAAGGGTTCATTCCAAATTCCCTTAGTGCTTGCCATTACTCCATTTCCTTCAGTTCATATCTTCTCTTCTTCTCCTGCTTCAGCTCCGAGTTGATGGCAGCGCTGCTGTGGTATCCGTGGTGGATCTGCCTTCCTTCTTGACCGCCTCGCTTCGTGACACCACATGCTGCTCATCGCAAAATGTAAATGATATCTACCGCCTCTTACAACTTTAAGACAGCGTCCAGGCAAGTCTGGACACATGGGGATCTCACATGTATAGTAATTTTGGAACCCTAACTCTTAAACTGGACCCCGCGATCTTATTTTGCATGGATTCATGGCGCAAAGCGTGGATCCTGGCGCGAAATTGCCATGAATCCAGGCGAATACGATCGCGGGGTCCAGTTTGGAGGGGAATATCTCAGCTGTTAGAGCACTACCTGCGCTGCCGCTTTGGCAGTGCCTTAATTAGGGCCCTAAAAGTACTTTCCGCGTAAAATTCCCATAGGTCCAGATCTGCCTGGACGCTGCCTTTGACTTGGAGAAATGAAAGATATGCTTTCATTCTCCTAGATGTTAGTAAACAAATCAATAATTCGATAGAAGGACCCAGCGAAAAGTCGCGGAAAGCAACCTATCTCTTGCGCCGTGTCTCATTTAGGGGAACAGTTCCAGCCTCTTCGGTTCACATATAAAGGAGTCGTTTATAAGACACAAATATCCTAACAAACAAAGGTACAGTGTTTGACTTTTATATACATACTAGCTTGCTTACCCGGCTCCGCTCGGTGTGAAAATTTTGTAATAAAGGTCCTTTCCTATCCCTGTCCTTTCCCTGTGCCCACTTCTACACTGCATTTCCAGTTCCCTGTGTTCTTTTCGAAATCAGCATGCCCCCTCCTGTGCCAACTCCCAGCCCTTTAGCTCAAATTTTGAAAAAATTGATGAAATCGATAATAGTGGGCAATACCAAAAACTAATTGTATTTCGTAATCAGCATACTCGATTACCCCCTGTGCCAAATTCCAGCCCCGTAGGTGAACTCTGCAAAAAAAATCGACAAAAATCGATAAAATCGATATCGATCGGGGACGAAAAGAGCCTATAAGATGCTCCCCTCCCCGAAGTGTATGTGTGCCAAGTTTGGTCCAAATCGGTTTAGAAATAAAGATTTCTATTTCGCACATGCGTATAGTCTGCTCCAATCGGGATCAGGCCGAACCGTCGGCGTAAATTTGCGCGCTCGCAGCGCTAACGGTCTGCGTTGCATATGCGCGCTGTCGGAGAGAGCAAAAGGATGGGAGAGAGAGCAGAGAAGCAGCAAGTGGGCGTGACCGCAAAACCCTAGCGACGCGGACTCCCGCCATGCCAATTTTGGCCTGGTTGAGATTGGGGCAGACTGTATAGACAAACAGACAAACAGACAGACACACATTCACCCTTATATATAAGAAAGATGCTAAAGTGTTGTTAGTTGGGAATCACAGATTTTTCTCGCGCAAGTATTATCGTTACCGAGTGGTACAGGGCTGTGCGTGATCGTGAAAATCGGTGAAATTGTGGCCCTTAACTCGTGCACTAAACCAGAAAGCCCCAAAATAGTCAAACGCTTCATTACTTTTCAAAGTCGCTTCAGATGATTAGAAGCTAACATTTGATAACGTAAAAGCTTTGACAAGAGATGGAAAAATGAGAGAGCTGGATGCGTGAGCAATGGCCATAATCTCACCGACTTTCATGATCACGCACAACCCTCATCGATATTGAATAGGATGGGATCACAAACTCCGCCATTTTGAGCGTCTTCGCGGACTATTACTCAAATAGCATGAATATTGCAAAAGGACCAATTGAGGCGGACCGAAATGGAGGAGTTTGCTTTTCTACTCCACTGAATCTACGGAACTGTAGAAGATACAAAGTAAGTGGGCATGACGTATGTTTGAGTACTCACTGCTTTCTGAATCTTTTTTTTCATTTTCTTTTTCTGCATATAAAGGCACTGCAGAATGGTCAGGTGTATTCCACTGCGCGAAGGGGTATTGGTGGCAATTGTACATATTGATCTGACTTTGCTAGATTGTAAACATGAAGAGATGAAGAAGGCAACCAAATCGAAACTGTGGGTGGTTCATCGTTCTTTTGAGAAAGGCAAGCGAGCATGCCGAAGCAGTGCACCATCAGTTTGGAATGCATGTCTCATATGTGAGTAGATTGAGGGCTCCTAGTTAGCAACACAAGCTGGACATCTAATTCCATTCTAGACGTAATTGCTTCATTGTACCTTCTCATTAGCGGTGTTAGTTCCAGCGGATGGATTAAAGTTGCCGTCATCGCCAGAGGACACACTATCTGGCGATCTGCTACTTCCATCAGTTTTACTGGTGTTCCATCTCACCTCAGATTCTACTGTTCAGCTTGGGAGAACGACTTCAGCTGCTGAAAATGCTTTCTTGAGGCGGGCATGGGACTGTACTTTTCCAAGAGGAAACTGCTCAAGGGTGCATTAAGGATCGCCTTGAACTTGATGGATTTTGGGTCAGCAACTAAAGATATGCTTTTTTAGAAAATAGTTTTATGTTGTCCCAAGAATGACCATGGAGAACACCGGTCGGCATGGTGAATAATTGTAATGAGCAACTGTAGAGGGAGTAATTGCTGAGAAAAATGTCATACCATTCACGTCAAAAGTCCAACAGCGAATTGGTACTTCAAAATTGAGAAAACATAGAAACTCAGTTGTGATTCAGATGTTGTTCTTATGATATCGTGTCTCACATGTATGTTACAGTACTTGGAGAGTCAAAACGGAACACTTATTCTGCAGAACAGCTCAGAAATGGTTTTAGGGAAAACTCGGGTAAAGCACTTCGAAGATACGCTAGATAATCTGACGAAATGAGGATGAAAAAAAAAATAGCAAGAAGTATTCAAGAGATAAAAAAGTGTTTACATCTACTATGTCCTAATTTTGGTTTTTTCATTTCATTTTCTGAGCTTTTTTGCAGAATAAGCTTTTCTATCAAAGATATTTAGTTCGAATATTTCTACGAACAATGATGATTTTCGATTTTCATCCAACTTGCTGCTTTTGATTTGCAAGGAAAAACCTTTGGCTTTGTGATATTCAAGTTAAGGTACGACCTTGGTACGCTATATAAGGAAATTTAAGTGCTTTGAAATAATATGTGAACATTTTTTGAAGAACGAACGACAGTATAAGCTGTTGTCATTGTTTTTCAAAGTTCGTTTTGCAGGTCTCAAGATTTTCATATGTGTTTGGCCCGAGATCTAAGTTGGCGGACTTGCGCGTCGAGCTTACATCGAACTCACTGGAACGAGTCTGAGAAGATTGCCTAGCCATTTATGCTACTTGATCGTATCCTTGAACCTAGATTCTTATAGAGCAGTGGAATTAACCGAGGTTTCCTTCAGATGATTCCTACTTTACCAGATGATAATTTGCGCTTATAGTTGGCATTCGGCACTTATCCGCTAGTTGCTGTCACGGCGCTGATCGCATCTCCTGTTTCCGCTGCGTCCTTGCTTGGCTACTGGTTCTGTTTGAAAAGTTTGGGTAACTCCTTTTGATGGTTGATGTTGTTAGCAAAGCATATTCATGGCGATCTGTACAATAAATTTGGGCACAGATCCAGAGGTCTTCACAATGAGTTGCAGTGTCAGTACCATAACCGTGAGATTGCAACTTGGAATTCATGGCGGAAAGAATAAACGTTTATGGCTCGGTCTACCGATGGTTCAGCTTTGGAAGTTTGTACATGCGGTCACGAATAGCGCGGTGGAGATGATAGAGAAGTTTTTTGGGTCACCTTGTAATGTGCAATATGATCATGGTTGGGCGTGGGTTAGCCGCGCCCTACCCGCGGGTCGTATTGGGGGTAAGAGCAAGGGGGTGGGGGAGGGGGAGGGTCGTAACCAAGAAGCATATTTGTTCAACAATTTGAGGAAATTCTACGATCGAGTGAGGTGAAGAAGAAAAGGCGCTCAGGTGTAAATCTCCACCAGAGGAATGTATGAATAGAATGCGATTAACTCCACTATAAAAGTTCCAGAAAGATTCTAATTCTTCATCTTACCTTATGCAAACCGTGAAGCCCAAGAAGCTTTTTGTGCAAAATAGGTATGATTTCCGTAATTTGCATGCCAAATTACCTTAACGAGCTCTACAAACCATTATCTTTTACATTTTCTAGTGTTTCCAAACGTCTAAAAACGTTGATGATTTTGATTTGATGATGATTTTCAAACATGATTAATTTGGTCACAAAAGTGAAAGAAGTCAGCTCTTTTGTGATGACGAAGTATCTCTCTTTATATCTATGGTATAAATTCACGCTTTCAAAAATGGATTAAGAAGTGCTGCCAAAATGTTAATCGCCGCGTTTCCTTGTGCGCTTCAACTCCACCAATCACCAAAAGCCAAAACAAGTCGAGTTAAGCTCAAACACCTATTTAGAATCTTGGAGGTTTACGCCGGTGAATCATATAAAACTGGAGTGGAAAGCTTCTTTTGGTGATAAAGTTAATCAGGTCAGGCGCAAACCCTTAAAAGGTCAGGCTTTTGAGGGTTTGCGACTGACCCCCTTCTTGCCTTCAAAATCCAATCGCCCCATTTTCGGTAAGAATTGGGCTCATAGCTTCTTCTCGCTACAGTGGAAATTCGGAGCCGAACGCTTCGTCCCGCTAGAAAAATTATGGCTCTTACAATAGGCTCATTTTTTAGATCAAAATCAGCCGTTAAATTACGTGTGATTGTAAAATGCATTCACAAAAATCGGCCGTACAGTTCTCAAGACCTGGAAACTCTCCAGAAAAGGATGGTGTCCTCAGAATGTCGCATTCTAAGGTTTCGGAAGTCAAGAGGAGGAAGAAAGGGTCGTTTAGGGGCTCTTTCATGGGGGAGGGGGTCGTTTTCGAGAAACTTGTGCCTCACCTCTTGCTCAACTTTGGGTATGATTTAGGTAAAGTCTGTCAAAAGTCCGAAAGTGTTAATGACAGGTTTATGTTATTTTCGAAACCAAAACCAAGAATAAGCACAGGAAAAGTTGCGTAATCTGGACTTTGTTAGTAATTGCGCACACTTCCTTTTGAGGTCTCTCCATACTGGAAAAGAACACGAATAGTTGCCAGTAAATTTTTCCCGGGCCCTTGCTCATTACGAGGGATGCTACTTCATTGACGAGAATGGCCAATGGCCACAAAACTTACATACACTCTTACAAGGCAAGGATACTAACTTAGATTTGCCTTCTGAGACGAGGCACATATATTCGAATAAGTTAGAACAGTGGTTCCAAATATGCTGTTTCTGGCTGCTTAGCATTATTCTGGAGCAAGTTATGGTCTCTTTTCTATGCAAAGTTTGCGTGCTCCTCGAGCTACGGATGCTACGGTGTCGACGTCTGGGTGGTTTTGCAATTGTATAATGCTCCCTTTCAAGATCAAAAGAAGTAATCTGATGCTAGTTCAATATCCTAGCACTTCTTTCGAGCAGATTCTTATCTATACGCCGTCTTACGACATTTAAAAATTTGTTAATTACTCATATAAGCAAGCCACTCGCTCCGGAATAACGCTATGCAGCTGGGAACAACTATTTGGAACCAGCGTTCAAAGCTGATTTCAAATACATGTGTCTCATCTCAAATCAAGTTCTCCAATCTCTAAAGTTCTCTAAAGTTAGTATCCTTCCCTTGTTAGGTAGAAACTTTACTTCAAAAGCTTTCTAGACGATTGTACACGTACAAAAGTGAATGGCTTGACGGTATAATTCTATATATATAAAACTCAAAAATTGTCAGTTTGGAGGGTATGTGCGTTATAGAAACGCGCGCCGCTCAACCGATTCATCTGAAACTTTGCACACTTATGTTTTCGACCCCTGCGCAGATGATAGGCTACTTTTCGCGGCGATTCAAGGGGTCCTTCTATCGATTTATTGATTTGTTTACGTTTTTCTAAGGAATTGAAAGCTTATCATGTTTAATCGAGCATTTTCCCATTTCATGTAAAGGAGGGCGGTGAAGCTCATTTTTACCTCGGGATCGCGAGGATGCGGTATCGAAGCGGATGTCCCGGGGTAAATCATCCATAACATATAAGAGGGGGGGGGGGAGAGGGGGAGCTCGCAGTGCAGATGAAAATGGCCCGGGCTGGACCGGGAAAGCCAACTAGTCATATAGAAAGAACAATGATGTGTAATCTCTTATCATGATTGATATTTGTTTCAACATTATAATTTTATCGCAGCAGCTTTTGACATGGTAACATCAACAAACTTAAATACCTACAAGGAAAAGATATTGGTCGAAGTGCCCTTTTGGAATGGAACTAGGGTCAGGTATAGGGTGTGGGATGCCAAACCTGGGGGAGGGGGTCGTATTGAGGGTCAGAGAAGGAAGGGAGTCGTAATCGACGTGTTACTGATGCTAGGGATAACAGATATGTGTTAACAAAGTCACATTGGCTCACTGTGCAAAATAGAAGCACACCAGTGTCGTACCGCCCACGAGAATGGGTCGCGAAATTTTAAAAGTTAAGTTGTTAAAATGTGCAAGTAACTCGTTTATGCTTGTAAACAACTAAAATAATCTTTAACATCATATAAAAATTAAATTTAGTCATTTATTCTTATAAAGAAATGTTCGGGGAGTGCTGACACCAGCTGGCGATTATTTCAGAAAGCATACCAAAAAATGTTTTCGTAATGCCTTCTTCACAAAAAATTTTTTGGTCCGCCCCCCTCCCTCCCCCCCCCCCCCTCCCTATCCGAATAGAAATCCTGGGTACTCCACTAAGCACACTCAGGTATTGACATATGATCTTATACGTACAGTAAGCATAAAAAACAAGCCATCAGGCAGAGCGAGTGTCATTTTCGTAATTAGCATGTCAGTTAACCCTTGTGAATCAAGTTTTAGCAAATTCTTGTTTTTTCGAATGCGGAGCCACAGGAACAGTCGCTCTCAAACAAGATCAAGTTTGTTTTGAAAGTAAGTTGACTACCTTTTTTGTTTTGAAAGTGAGTTGATTATCTTTTTACACTCATTATAAAGCACTACTCCTTTGCCCATACATCTCCCGCCTCGTCTAAACTATGGAATTAGAAGCCAGCATCTTGTTTGTCTCAATTTCAGTTTGAATAGTAGTGCTTTCAGCAACAATTACTTAGACCAAGGAAGAACAATTGGGCTTGAAGGAAATCTAAGAGATGTGAGCTATTGACCTTATTTCGCAATATATGTAGTAGCGCAGATTTAGCACACTCACTGCAAGAAAATCTTTGTTCTGGACGTAGGATTGGAAAACGACTGTGTATTTTTTTAAAGAAGACGGTATGGGGAAAAACTTCTACTGTGAAGAGAAGAAGTTTGGCGGTAGGGAAGATATGAGATAGGGAGAAGTTTGATTCCTCAGAAGTAAGTTAATGGGGTATGGCATAACCTCTCAAAAGGTGTCGCAGCCACACCATTAAGCGAAAAAGGGACGAACGAGGTCATGGTTGGCTACTGATTCCAAAGTTTGGCAGTCCTTCGAAGTGGTACTCCTGATTTCGACAAAGGAGGAGTAGCGCTTTGTACTGAATGCGAAAAGAGTTAGTATACTCACCTTCAAAACAAAGATAATCATGTTTGAGAATGACGATCTCACTTGAGTGACCTAAAATTCGGGAGCCTCAGAATTCGCTAAAACTTATCACAAAGGTGACATGCTAATTACGAACATGTTACTTACGATTGGATAGAGACGATAGTGCTGGGAGGGGGGGGGGGGGTCCATTGAGACGCTCAGAGGGGGAGGGGTCGTACGATGATCGTGTGCCACACTCTTTGCTCGATCCCAGATGAAACGCATACCATCTTGGAAAAAACTGATAACAGATCCGCCTTCCTTTTGCAAAACCTTTGTTGGTGAGGAATCTTGAGGCTTATAGGTGCAACAAATTGAATGAGCAATTAGGATGAAATCATTGTTGAAATTTTCCCAGCTCGGTTGAGACAGCGATGCACGGATGCCCTGACAATGATCAGTACTCCATCTAGACATTAGAAAAATTCGGCTGATTTTACTTTTGTCGCTCATTAATATTTGATGATTGCTAATCGTAAAAGGGAACGATGTCCCACGCTGGTATATGCAGTTTTTGACCAGGGTAAAGCCTGGGATGTGGCACGCCACATCGGGCGGTCGCATTGAGGAGTTAGAGAGGGAAGAGGGTCGTCTAATACCGATAATAGCGACAATAATAGCCACGTAATAGCCACATAGCTGATATTGTTAATCATTTTGTCAGATAATCCAGTATGCGAAATACAAGCACGTGAAATATTAAAGGCAGTGGCTCGGCAAATCTCAATCTAGAAATTTGCGCTTACCTGGCTTTATTCAATACGCTGGTACACATTTGAAAGCTTGAAAACGGCAAATGAGCGTTTTTAATGCCCTTCCCTTCGGAATTGGACGAGTGGAGCAAGGCTGATGACGCTAAATCGTTGCAGGACCCAATGGTTATAGCATTGCGGAGGGCGGCCTCCAATGGTGAAAAGGAAATTGTCAACTCGTCCGGATGCGTGTAAGATTGGCCTGCGCGTGTAAGTTTGAGAGCAATTTTCTCGGTAGAGAAAGTATGCTGTGCAACCGGGATTGCACTGTCATATTTGGGCAATAAGGAACCTACCGCGTGAAAATCCTGAGTTGTTGGATTTTGCCGATCAACTGCCTTGAACTTGTCATTATCCCTACCGTAGCATAATAAACAAAACCCCCAACAAGCATAATGAGTGAAATATGCACAAATAGCATGTCAAATAACGCCTGTGGACCAATTTTGAGCGAGTTCTGGAGTCTGCAAATAATAGACCACCTAGTGAAAATGGTCATTCTCGAACACGATCAAATTTGTTTTGAAAAGGAACTAGCCACCTCTAGCTATCAAGTTTGACTGGCCCATCGAGGAGGACGCAACGTATGGCTACGACCGGCTTGTGAAAGGATTGCGAGCCTGCGGAGAGTGCGCCTCAGTGACTTCTGAGAAGAACTTGGAACGTATTTCGAAGACCACCAAAGAATTGCGCGAGAGAAGAAGATTTCTGAGGCAGGATCCGAATGCAACCCATCTCGAGCGACTGTTAGCCAACGCCAGTTGCAAATCAGCTTTGCAGGAAGATCTCAGGAGGTATAGGCAAGCCAAGATACTGGAAACAGCCGAAGAAAGGCAAAGTCTTAAGAAGTGCCAAAGGGACCTCTGCGAATATCATGTACCGCTGGCTGCACTGTTGAACGAAGACGGGACTCCGACTTCCCGATAAAAGATGGAATCTATCGCGAAGAACTTCTACACCAACCTCTTCCCTCATCAATACCCGTGCCGATGTCCGTTGTTCCCACTGGAGAAGTACCACCAAGGATTCTACCTGCTGAAGTGCGCACGGCGAGTCAGACCATGAAGACGTCCACGGCTCCAGGACCAGGTCATCTTTCCGTCGAACTTCTGCGAGCCGGAGGACACCATCTACACGAGGTTCTAGCGTCGCATTTAACATATTACCTTCAGAAGAGATTCTCGACCAGTGGAAAAGTCAAGAACCGTCCTTCTCTTCTAGAAGGCAAACAGGAAGATCTTCGGAACTACCGTCTAATATTCCTGCTGAGTGTGCTCTACAAACTTTTCACGAAGATTCTCGCTCGCATATTAGGACCCTGGATGAAGGCTCAACCCCAACAACAAGCTGGATTCCGCAAGAGATTCAGTTGCATGGACGGTTTCGAGGATCATAGAAGTTTGCCGGCAATACCGACGTCTCTCGTCCTAACCTTCGTCGACTACGAGAAAGCCTTCGACAGCGTCAAAAGAACGCCATTCGGTCAGCATTAGTCGATCAAGGAGTGGACCCAGCTTACGTGAGGACACTAACGACTGCCACAGGACTGTACAACAACGGTAGCTATTCCATCGCCCCTGACCATTCCAATTGGAAAGGGGGGTTCGACAAGGCGACACAATTTCGCCGAAGCTGTTCACCGCGGCCTTGCGGTGGGTGATGAAATCACTGGACTGCTCAGATAATCGCCGGGGGCAAGCGGCCATGCGAATTTTGAGCAAGCGGGCACCGGAAAAATAGTTCGCTGATTTTTTGTGGTCCGCTTGCAGAAATTTGGAATAATTTTGGCCAATTTTTAGACGAACGCTCGAAGATCTATCGCGGTTTTTCTATACATAGGTTGTGTACGGTCGGTGGGTCAGTGTGTGTGCGGTGTGTGGACTGTGATTGATCGGCTGCCACGCGGGACTTACGCACAGCGAGTGCACCTCAAACTTGGGAAAGAAAATTGCGAGAGATCTCTCGCAATGCGAGACATCTCTCGCATGACTCATCGCGCACTTTCCGTTGCGAGAGATCTCTCGCTTTGCGAGAGTTGTCTCGCATTGCGAGAGATCTCTCGCAAATAGATCATTTTACCCAAATATGCATTTATGCATCCAACTCGCTTCATACTGAAGCGTGGACTTTGAAACTTCAAAGAGACATAGGAATCTTAGGTGGAAAGCGAGGTCTGAAGTCACTCTTTTTATCTGAAGTCAAAAAAGAGTTTGCGCGAGCAAAAACACCTCAAAGCTGAAGGGAACATAGCGCATACCTTCACTTCACATAACATGAAAACCACATGATAGAAGGGCCGTGTTGGAGCAGAACGATAGTATTTCGGATGCACAAGACAAATTATGGCGTTTGAGCTTGATCCAGGTTTGTTTTGAGCTAGTATTTTGCGGTCGAATTGTCGTAAATTTGCACAAAATGTGAAATTTCAAAAATCTGAAACTCGGAGAAATCACATGCTAGGAGAGCCATGTTGGAGCAGAACGATAGTATTTCGGATGCAGAATACAAATTATGGCGTTTGAGCTTGATCCAGTCTTGTTTTGAGCTAGTATTTTGCGATCGAAATGTTGTAAATTTGCACAGATTGTGAAATTTCAAAAATCTGAAACTCGGAGAAATCACATGCTAGGAGAGCCATGTTGGAGCAGAACGATAGTATTTCGGATGCACAAGACAAATTATGGCGTTTGAGCTTGATCCAGGCTTGTTTTGAGCTAGTATTTTGCGGTCGAATTGTCGTAAATTTGCACAAAATGTGAAATTTCAAAAATCTGAAACTCGGAGAAATCACATGCTAGGAGAGCCATGTTGGAGCAGAACGATAGTATTTCGGATGCAGAATACAAATTATGGCGTTTGAGCTTGATCCAGTCTTGTCTTGAGCTAGTATTTTGCGATCGAAATGTTGTAAATTTGCACAGAATGTGAAATTTCAAAAATCTGAAACTCGGAGAAATCACATGCTAGGAGAGCCATGTTGGAGCAGAACGATAGTATTTCGGATGCACAAGACAAATTATGGCGTTTGAGCTTGATCCAGGCTTGTTTTGAGCTAGTATTTTGCGGTCGATTTGTCGTAAATTTGCACAAAATGTGAAATTTCAAAAATCTGAAACTCGGAGAAATCACATGCTAGGAGAGCCATGTTGGAGCAGAACGATAGTATTTCGGATGCACAAGACAAATTATGGCGTTTGAGCTTGATCCAGGCTTGTTTTGAGCTAGTATTTTGCGGTCGAATTGTCGTAAATTTGCACAAAATGTGAAATTTCAAAAATCTGAAACTCGGAGAAATCACATGCTAGGAGAGCCATGTTGGAGCAGAACGATAGTATTTCGGATGCAGAATACAAATTATGGCGTTTGAGCTTGATCCAGTCTTGTTTTGAGCTAGTATTTTGCGGTCGAATTGTCGTAAATTTGCACAAAATGTGAAATTTCAAAAATCTGAAACTCGGAGAAATCACATGCTAGGAGAGCCATGTTGGAGCAGAACGATAGTATTTCGGATGCAGAATACAAATTATGGCGTTTGAGCTTGATCCAGTCTTGTTTTGAGCTAGTATTTTGCGATCGAAATGTTGTAAATTTGCACAGAATGTGAAAATTCAAAAATCTGAAACTCGGAGAAATCACATGCTAGGAGAGCCATGTTGGAGCAGAACGATAGTATTTCGGATGCACAAGACAAATTATGGCGCTGATTTGATGAGTTGCAGATTTTTGAAGATGCCCGTTTCTATGCAATATTACGAAATTTTGGCTGCGAATTGTAGGCTAAAACTAGCATAGCTCAGGCACAAATACCACATTTTGTATTCTACATCCAAAATACTACCATTTTCTTCCAATTTGGCCTTTCTAGGGTATGGTCTTGCTGAGTTGCAGATTTTTGAAAATGCCCGTTTCTATGCAAAATTACGTAATTTTGGCTGCGAATTGTAGGCCAAAATTAGCCTAGCTCAGGCCCAAATACCATATTTTGTATTCTACATCTAAAATACTACCACTTTCTTCCAATTTGGCCTTTCTAGAATGTGATTTTGATGAGTTGCAGATTTTTGAAAATGCCCGTTTCTATGCAAAATTACGAAATTTTGGCTGCA
This sequence comes from Cylicocyclus nassatus, assembly GCA_958299035.1. Lineage (NCBI taxonomy): Eukaryota > Metazoa > Nematoda > Chromadorea > Rhabditida > Strongylidae > Cylicocyclus > Cylicocyclus nassatus. Next base: position 15,701,914 of record CATQJL010000305.1, read on the forward strand.
AATTGTAGGCAAAAATTAGCCTAGCTCAGGCCCAAACACCATATTTTGTATTCTACATCCAAAATACTACCATTTTCTTCCAATTTGGCCCTTCTAGAATGTGACTTTGATGAGTTGCAGATTTTTGAAAATGCCCGTTTCTATGCAAAATTACGAAATTTTGGCTGCGAATTGTAGGCTAAAATTAGCCTAGCTCAGGCCCAAATACCATATTTTGTATTCTACATCCAAAATACTACCATTTTCTTCCAATTTGGCCTTTCTAGGGTATGGTCTTGCTGAGTTGCAGATTTTTGAAAATGCCCGTTTCTATGCAAAATTAGAAAATTTTGGCTGCGAATTGTAGGCTAAAATTAGCCTGTATCAAGCCCAAATACCATATTTTGTATTCTACATCCAAAATATTACCATTTTGTTCCAATCTGGCCCTTTTAGGGTATGATCTTGCTGAGTTGCAGATTTTTGAGAATATCGAGGATTGGACTGATTGATAGTGCTGCCGGCGGTGTATACTTTGAAGATGCTGTAGGTGATGTACATGCTATCATAGACATCGCAAAGATACCAACGTGCATTGCTTTATAGAAACTTACTCGACTATCTCTATAAATGTTTCTCTCGAATCATCAAAATTCGACTTTTTCCATCACCTCCGTAATTAATGAAATCAATGCTGCATTCTCCTAAGAGTGGTCTTGTTCAATTTCACAATAGCCTCAACTTGTTCATTCATACTATTCTTACTCTGTATTCTATTTTTGAACTACCGTTGAGTTCAAGCCCTTCTAGAATGTGATTTTGCTGAGTTGCAGATTTTTGAAAATACCTGTTTCTATGCAAAATTACGAAACTTTGGCTGTAAATTGTAGGCTAAAATTAGCATAGCTCAGGCCCAAATACCATATTTTGTATTCCACATGCAAAATACTACCATTTTCTTCCAATTTGGCCGCTCTAGAATGTGATTTTGATAAGTTGCAGATTTTTGAAGATGCCCGTTTCTATGCAAAATTACGAAATTTTGGCTGCAAATTGTAGGCTAAAATTAGCCTAGCTCAGGCCCAAATACCATATTTTGTATTCTACATCCAAAATACTACCATTTTCTTCCAATTTGGCCTTTCTAGGGTATGGTCTTGCTGAGTTGCAGATTTTTGAAAATGCCCGTTTCTATGCAAAATTACAAAATTTTGGCTGCGAATTGTAGGCTAAAATTAGCCTGTATCAAGCCCAAAGACCATATTTTGTATTCTACATCCAAAATATTACCATTTTGTTCCAATCTGGCCCTTTTAGGGTATGATCTTGCTGAGTTGCAGATTTTTGAGAATATCGAGGATTGGACTGATTGATAGTGCTGCCGGCGGTGTATACTTTGAAGATGCTGTAGGTGATGTACATGCTATCATAGACATCGCAAAGATACCAACGTGCATTGCTTTATAGAAACTTACTCGACTATCTCTATAAATGTTTCTCTCGAATCATCAAAATTCGACTTTTTCCATCACCTCCGTAATTAATGAAATCAATGCTGCATTCTCCTAAGAGTGGTCTTGTTCAATTTCACAATAGCCTCAACTTGTTCATTCATACTATTCTTACTCTGTATTCTATTTTTGAACTACCGTTGAGTTCAAGCCCTTCTAGAATGTGATTTTGCTGAGTTGCAGATTTTTGAAAATACCTGTTTCTATGCAAAATTACGAAACTTTGGCTGTAAATTGTAGGCTAAAATTAGCATAGCTCAGGCCCAAATACCATATTTTGTATTCCACATGCAAAATACTACCATTTTCTTCCAATTTGGCCGCTCTAGAATGTGATTTTGATAAGTTGCAGATTTTTGAAGATGCCCGTTTCTATGCAAAATTACGAAATTTTGGCTGCAAATTGTAGGCAAAAATTAGCCTAGCTCAGGCCCAAACACCATATTTTGTATTCTACATCCAAAATACTACCATTTTCTTCCAATTTGGCCCTTCTAGAATGTGACTTTGATGAGTTGCAGATTTTTGAAAATGCCCGTTTCTATGCAAAATTACGAAATTTTGGCTGCGAATTGTAGGCTAAAATTAGCCTAGCTCAGGCCCAAATACCATATTTTGTATTCTACATCCAAAATACTACCATTTTCTTCCAATTTGGCCTTTCTAGGGTATGGTCTTGCTGAGTTGCAGATTTTTGAAAATGCCCGTTTCTATGCAAAATTACAAAATTTTGGCTGCGAATTGTAGGCTAAAATTAGCCTGTATCAAGCCCAAAGACCATATTTTGTATTCTACATCCAAAATATTACCATTTTGTTCCAATCTGGCCCTTTTAGGGTATGATCTTGCTGAGTTGCAGATTTTTGAGAATATCGAGGATTGGACTGATTGATAGTGCTGCCGGCGGTGTATACTTTGAAGATGCTGTAGGTGATGTACATGCTATCATAGACATCGCAAAGATACCAACGTGCATTGCTTTATAGAAACTTACTCGACTATCTCTATAAATGTTTCTCTCGAATCATCAAAATTCGACTTTTTCCATCATCTCCGTAATTAATGAAATCTATGCTGCATTCTCCTAAGAGTGGTCTTGTTCAATTTCACAATAGCCTCAACTTGTTCATTCATACTATTCTTACTCTGTATTCTATTTTTGAAATACTACCGTTGAGTTCAAGCCCTTCTAGAATGTGATTTTGCTGAGTTGCAGATTTTTGAAAATACCTGTTTCTATGCAAAATTACGAAACTTTGGCTGTAAATTGTAGGCTAAAATTAGCATAGCTCAGGCCCAAATACCATATTTTGTATTCCACATGCAAAATACTACCATTTTCTTCCAATTTGGCCGCTCTAGAATGTGATTTTGATAAGTTGCAGATTTTTGAAGATGCCCGTTTCTATGCAAAATTACGAAATTTTGGCTGCGAATTGTAGGCTAAAATTAGCCTAGCTCAGGCCCAATTACCATATTTTGTATTCTGCATCCAAAATACTACCATTTTCTTCCAATTTGGCCTTTCTAGGGTATGGTCTTGCTGAGTTGCAGATTTTTGAAAATACCTGTTTCTATGCAAAATTACGAAATTTTGGCTGCAAATTGTAGGCTAAAATTAGCCTAGCTCAGGCCCAAATACCATATTTTGTATTCTACATCCAAAATACTACCATTTTCTTCCAATTTGGCCTTTCTAGAATGTGATTTTGATGAGTTGCAGATTTTTGAAAATGCCCGTTTCTATGCAAAATTACGAAATTTTGGCTGCGAATTGTAGGCTAAAATTAGCCTAGCTCAGGCCCAAATACCATATTTTGTATTCTCCATCCAAATACTACCATTTTCTTCCAATTTGGCCTTTCTAGAATGTGATTTTGATGAGTTGCAGATTTTTGAAAATGCCCGTTTCTATGCAAAATTACGAAATTTTGGCTGCGAATTGTAGGCTAAAATTAGCCTAGCTCAGGCCCAAATACCATATTTTGTATTCTACATCCAAAATACTACCATTTTCTTCCAATTTGGCCTTTCTAGAATGTGATTTTGATGAGTTGCAGATTTTTGAAAATGCCCGTTTCTATGCAAAATTTCGAAATTTTGGCTGCGAATTGTAGGCCGAAATTAGCCTGGCTCAGGCCCAAATACCATATTTTGTATTCTACATCCAAAATACTACCATTTTCTTCCATTGGCCTTTCTAGGGTATGGTCTTGCTGAGTTGCAGATTTTTGAAGATGCCCGTTTCTATGCAAAATTACGAAAATTTGGCTGCGAATTGTAGGCTAAAATTAGCCTAGCTCAGGCCCAAATACCATATTTTGTATTCTACATCCAAAATACTACCATTTTCTTTCAATTTGGCCTTTCTAGGTATGATCTTGCTGAGTTGCAGATTTCTGAAAATGCCTGTTCCTCTGCAAAATTAACATTTCGAAATTGAGTGTGTTTCGCTTAGTTGGGATCAAGCTAATAAAAAATGAAAAGTTGTTGGGACGAGCTTGCTCATAAGTGCTACATACGATTACCAGCTTTATTCAGCAACGTGTGGCTGATCAAGCACCGAAACTTACTAGTTTTTCCTTGTCACCCAAACAATTTATGAGCACATTTGCATGGCGCATGCGGCTCACACTGAGCTTCTTAATGTGATATGATACTATGGACAAGCTGCTATTCTTCAACTACGATATTGTGGCTATTTACACTTACCGTAAGGTGCGTTTTGTGAAGAGACAGCGGAAGCACGAGTCAAAAGAGTACAGGTTGGTTCGAATACCTTCGTCAAAGCTACAACATATTCAATATTCGACAAAAGGCACACCTTGAAGAGTGGCACTGAAGTTCGCTCATTTGACCAAAAATCAAAAATTCTCAGCATTTCTCAGCTCATTGTCTCCAGTGGATACTAGAGAACTCATAACTTGGTTCAAAATAAAGCTAGAGGGCTCAAATTCTGCAGGCATACTACCATGCTGACATCTTACTATCTGCAGCTTTTTTGACCTCATCGGCGCACTCCATACCCCCGAGCTAAAAATCCGGGATTTTTGACCATTTAAATTCTTTTCTTTTTTATAACTCGAGTTCTAGAAAAGCTGCGGCGCTCAAATTTTGACTACACAAATACTATAAGACTTTAACACCACTCAAAAAGAATCAGCCTTATCGGCTGAGTCTGAGGCCGATTGTGAATATCGCTCACAGCGTCACTTATGGAGTAAAGATGGCGAGAAGCCGAGGGCACCATTGGATTTGTCGGCAAAATTTAGTCCATATATGCCCTTTTCGTTTTTCTCCATATTGAGATAGAAAGCTGTATTTCCACAGAAAACGTGGTCGGCGTTTTGTTACTTATCAGCCCAAGCACGCGACAGTACAATATATTGCACGAAACATGGCGAGCTCATAACTCGGTTCAAAATAAAGCTAGAAGGCTCAAATTTTGCAGGCGTACTACAATGCTAACTGCTTACTATCCACCATTTTTTGGACCTCATCGGTTCACTCCTTCCTTCCGACCCAAAAATCCGGATTTTTGACCATTTAAATTCTTTTCTTTTTTATAACTCGAGTTCTAGAAAAGCTGCGGCGCTCAAATTTTGACTACACAAACACTATAAGACTTTAACACCACTCAAAAAGAATCAGCCTTATCGGCTGAGTCTGAGCCGGATGGGAATATCGCTCACAGCGTCACTTATGGAGTAAAGATGGCGAGAAGCCGAGGGCACCATTGGATTTGTCGGCAAAATTTAGTCCATATATGCCTTTTTCGTTTTTCTCCATATTGAGATAGAAAGCTGTATTTCCACAGAAAACGTGGTCGGCGTTTTGTTACTTGTCAGCCCAGGCACGCGACAGTACAATATATTGCACGAAACTTGGCGAGCTCATAACTCGGTTCAGAATAAAGCTAGAAGGCTCAAATTTTGCAGGCATACTAAAATGCTGACTGCTCACTATCCACCATTTTTTGGACCTCATCGGTTCACTCCTTCCTCCCGACCCAAAAATCCGGATTTTTGACCATTTAAACCTTTTCTTTTTTATATCTCGAGTTCTAGGAAAGCTACGGCGCTCAAATTTTGACTACATAAACAGTGTAAGACCTTAACACTACACAAAAAAGGCCAGCCTTATCGGCTAAGTCTGAGGTCCATTGTGAATATGGGGTAAAATGTCGCTTATGGAGTAAAGATGGCGAAGAGCCGATGGTACCATTGGATTCGTCGGCAAAATTTAGCCCATATATGCCCTTTTCGTTTTTCTCCATATCGAGTTAGAAAGCTGTATTTCCACAAAAAACGTGGTCGGCGTTTTGTTACTTGTCAGCCCAGGCACGCGACAGTACAATATATTGCACGAAACTTGGCGAGCTCATAACTCGGTTCAGAATAAAGCTAGAAGGCTCAAATTTTGCAGGCATACTAAAATGCTGACTGCTCACTATCCACCATTTTTTGGACCTCATCGGTTCACTCCTTCCTCCCGACCCAAAAATCCGGATTTTTGACCATTTAAACCTTTTCTTTTTTATATCTCGAGTTCTAGGAAAGCTACGGCGCTCAAATTTTGACTACATAAACAGTGTAAGACCTTAACACTACACAAAAAAGGCCAGCCTTATCGGCTAAGTCTGAGGCCCATTGTGAATATGGGGTAAAATGTCGCTTATGGAGTAAAGATGGCGAAGAGCCGATGGTACCATTGGATTCGTCGGCAAAATTTAGCCCATATATGCCCTTTTCGTTTTTTTCCATATCGAGTTAGAAAGCTGTATTTCCACAAAAAACGTGGTCGGCGTTTTGTTACTTGTCAGCCCAGGCACGCGACAGTACAATATATTGCACGAAACTTGGCGAGCTCATAACTCGGTTCAGAATAAAGCTAGAAGGCTCAAATTTTGCAGGCATACTAAAATGCTGACTGCTCACTATCCACCATTTTTTGGACCTCATCGGTTCACTCCTTCCTCCCGACCCAAAAATCCGGATTTTTGACCATTTAAACCTTTTCTTTTTTATATCTCGAGTTCTAGGAAAGCTACGGCGCTCAAATTTTGACTACATAAACAGTGTAAGACCTTAACACTACACAAAAAAGGCCAGCCTTATCGGCTAAGTCTGAGGCCCATTGTGAATATGGGGTAAAATGTCGCTTATGGAGTAAAGATGGCGAAGAGCCGATGGTACCATTGGATTCGTCGGCAAAATTTAGCCCATATATGCCCTTTTCGTTTTTTTCCATATCGAGTTAGAAAGCTGTATTTCCACAAAAAACGTGGTCGGCGTTTTGTTACTTGTCAGCCCAGGCACGCGACAGTACAATATATTGCACGAAACTTGGCGAGCTCATAACTCGGTTCAGAATAAAGCTAGAAGGCTCAAATTTTGCAGGCATACTAAAATGCTGACTGCTCACTATCCACCATTTTTTGGACCTCATCGGTTCACTCCTTCCTCCCGACCCAAAAATCCGGATTTTTGACCATTTAAACCTTTTCTTTTTTATATCTCGAGTTCTAGGAAAGCTACGGCGCTCAAATTTTGACTACATAAACAGTGTAAGACCTTAACACTACACAAAAAAGGCCAGCCTTATCGGCTAAGTCTGAGGCCCATTGTGAATATGGGGTAAAATGTCGCTTATGGAGTAAAGATGGCGAAGAGCCGATGGTACCATTGGATTCGTCGGCAAAATTTAGCCCATATATGCCCTTTTCGTTTTTTTCCATATCGAGTTAGAAAGCTGTATTTCCACAAAAAACGTGGTCGGCGTTTTGTTACTTGTCAGCCCAGGCACGCGACAGTACAATATATTGCACGAAACTTGGCGAGCTCATAACTCGGTTCAGAATAAAGCTAGAAGGCTCAAATTTTGCAGGCATACTAAAATGCTGACTGCTCACTATCCACCATTTTTTGGACCTCATCGGTTCACTCCTTCCTCCCGACCCAAAAATCCGGATTTTTGACCATTTAAACCTTTTCTTTTTTATATCTCGAGTTCTAGGAAAGCTACGGCGCTCAAATTTTGACTACATAAACAGTGTAAGACCTTAACACTACACAAAAAAGGCCAGCCTTATCGGCTAAGTCTGAGGCCCATTGTGAATATGGGGTAAAATGTCGCTTATGGAGTAAAGATGGCGAAGAGCCGATGGTACCATTGGATTCGTCGGCAAAATTTAGCCCATATATGCCCTTTTCGTTTTTCTCCATATCGAGTTAGAAAGCTGTATTTCCACAAAAAACGTGGTCGGCGTTTTGTTACTTGTCAGCCCAGGCACGCGACAGTACAATATATTGCACGAAACTTGGCGAGCTCATAACTCGGTTCAGAATAAAGCTAGAAGGCTCAAATTTTGCAGGCGTACTACAATGCTAACTGCTTACTATCCACCATTTTTTGGACCTCATCGGTTCACTCCTTCCTTCCGACCCAAAAATCCGGATTTTTGACCATTTAAATTCTTTTCTTTTTTATAACTCGAGTTCTAGAAAAGCTGCGGCGCTCAAATTTTGATTACACAAACACTATAAGACTTTAACACCACTCAAAAAGAATCAGCCTTATCGGCTGAGTCTGAGGCCCATTGTGAATATGGGGCAAAACGTCGCTTATGGAGTAAAGATAGCGAAAAGCCAAGGGCACCATTGGATTTGTCGGCAAAATTTAGCCCATATATGTCCTTTTCGTTTTTCTCCATATTGAGTTAGAAAGCTGTATTTCCACAAAAAAGCGAGATCAGCGTTTTGGTACTTATCAGCCCAAGATAAGTGACAGTACCATATATTGCACGAAACTTGGCGAGCTCATAACTCGGTTCAAAATAAAGCTAGAAGGCTCAAATTTTGCAGGCATACTACTATGCTGACTGCTTACTATCCACCATTTTTTGGACCTCATCGGCTTACTCCATATCCCCAAGCTAAAAATCCGGGATTTTTAACCCTATAAATTTTTTCTTTTTCATATCTCGAGTTCTTGGAAAGCTGCGGCGCTCAAATTTTGACTACACAAACACTATAAGACTTTAACACCACTCAAAAAGAATCAGCCTTATCGGCTGAGTCTGAGGCCGATTGTGAATATCGCTCACAGCGTCACTTATGGAGTAAAGATGGCGAGAAGCCGAGGGCACCATTGGATTTGTCGGCAAAATTTAGTCCATATATGCCTTTTTCGTTTTTCTCCATATTGAGATAGAAAGCTGTATTTCCACAGAAAACGTGGTCGGCGTTTTGTTACTTGTCAGCCCAGGCACGCGACAGTACAATATATTGCACGAAACTTGGCGAGCTCATAACTCGGTTCAGAATAAAGCTAGAAGGCTCAAATTTTGCAGGCATACTAAAATGCTGACTGCTCACTATCCACCATTTTTTGGACCTCATCGGTTCACTCCTTCCTCCCGACCCAAAAATCCGGATTTTTGACCATTTAAACCTTTTCTTTTTTATATCTCGAGTTCTAGGAAAGCTACGGCGCTCAAATTTTGACTACATAAACAGTGTAAGACCTTAACACTACACAAAAAAGGCCAGCCTTATCGGCTAAGTCTGAGGTCCATTGTGAATATGGGGTAAAATGTCGCTTATGGAGTAAAGATGGCGAAGAGCCGATGGTACCATTGGATTCGTCGGCAAAATTTAGCCCATATATGCCCTTTTCGTTTTTCTCCATATCGAGTTAGAAAGCTGTATTTCCACAAAAAACGTGGTCGGCGTTTTGTTACTTGTCAGCCCAGGCACGCGACAGTACAATATATTGCACGAAACTTGGCGAGCTCATAACTCGGTTCAGAATAAAGCTAGAAGGCTCAAATTTTGCAGGCATACTAAAATGCTGACTGCTCACTATCCACCATTTTTTGGACCTCATCGGTTCACTCCTTCCTCCCGACCCAAAAATCCGGATTTTTGACCATTTAAACCTTTTCTTTTTTATATCTCGAGTTCTAGGAAAGCTACGGCGCTCAAATTTTGACTACATAAACAGTGTAAGACCTTAACACTACACAAAAAAGGCCAGCCTTATCGGCTAAGTCTGAGGCCCATTGTGAATATGGGGTAAAATGTCGCTTATGGAGTAAAGATGGCGAAGAGCCGATGGTACCATTGGATTCGTCGGCAAAATTTAGCCCATATATGCCCTTTTCGTTTTTTTCCATATCGAGTTAGAAAGCTGTATTTCCACAAAAAACGTGGTCGGCGTTTTGTTACTTGTCAGCCCAGGCACGCGACAGTACAATATATTGCACGAAACTTGGCGAGCTCATAACTCGGTTCAGAATAAAGCTAGAAGGCTCAAATTTTGCAGGCATACTAAAATGCTGACTGCTCACTATCCACCATTTTTTGGACCTCATCGGTTCACTCCTTCCTCCCGACCCAAAAATCCGGATTTTTGACCATTTAAACCTTTTCTTTTTTATATCTCGAGTTCTAGGAAAGCTACGGCGCTCAAATTTTGACTACATAAACAGTGTAAGACCTTAACACTACACAAAAAAGGCCAGCCTTATCGGCTAAGTCTGAGGCCCATTGTGAATATGGGGTAAAATGTCGCTTATGGAGTAAAGATGGCGAAGAGCCGATGGTACCATTGGATTCGTCGGCAAAATTTAGCCCATATATGCCCTTTTCGTTTTTTTCCATATCGAGTTAGAAAGCTGTATTTCCACAAAAAACGTGGTCGGCGTTTTGTTACTTGTCAGCCCAGGCACGCGACAGTACAATATATTGCACGAAACTTGGCGAGCTCATAACTCGGTTCAGAATAAAGCTAGAAGGCTCAAATTTTGCAGGCATACTAAAATGCTGACTGCTCACTATCCACCATTTTTTGGACCTCATCGGTTCACTCCTTCCTCCCGACCCAAAAATCCGGATTTTTGACCATTTAAACCTTTTCTTTTTTATATCTCGAGTTCTAGGAAAGCTACGGCGCTCAAATTTTGACTACATAAACAGTGTAAGACCTTAACACTACACAAAAAAGGCCAGCCTTATCGGCTAAGTCTGAGGCCCATTGTGAATATGGGATAAAATGTCGCTTATGGAGTAAAGATGGCGAAGAGCCGATGGTACCATTGGATTCGTCGGCAAAATTTAGCCCATATATGCCCTTTTCGTTTTTCTCCATATCGAGTTAGAAAGCTGTATTTCCACAAAAAACGTGGTCGGCGTTTTGTTACTTGTCAGCCCAGGCACGCGACAGTACAATATATTGCACGAAACTTGGCGAGCTCATAACTCGGTTCAGAATAAAGCTAGAAGGCTCAAATTTTGCAGGCGTACTACAATGCTAACTGCTTACTATCCACCATTTTTTGGACCTCATCGGTTCACTCCTTCCTTCCGACCCAAAAATCCGGATTTTTGACCATTTAAATTCTTTTCTTTTTTATAACTCGAGTTCTAGAAAAGCTGCGGCGCTCAAATTTTGATTACACAAACACTATAAGACTTTAACACCACTCAAAAAGAATCAGCCTTATCGGCTGAGTCTGAGGCCCATTGTGAATATGGGGCAAAACGTCGCTTATGGAGTAAAGATAGCGAAAAGCCAAGGGCACCATTGGATTTGTCGGCAAAATTTAGCCCATATATGTCCTTTTCGTTTTTCTCCATATTGAGTTAGAAAGCTGTATTTCCACAAAAAAGCGAGATCAGCGTTTTGGTACTTATCAGCCCAAGATAAGTGACAGTACCATATATTGCACGAAACTTGGCGAGCTCATAACTCGGTTCAAAATAAAGCTAGAAGGCTCAAATTTTGCAGGCATACTACTATGCTGACTGCTTACTATCCACCATTTTTTGGACCTCATCGGCTTACTCCATATCCCCAAGCTAAAAATCCGGGATTTTTAACCCTATAAATTTTTTCTTTTTCATATCTCGAGTTCTTGGAAAGCTGCGGCGCTCAAATTTTGACTACACAAACACTATAAGACTTTAACACCACTCAAAAAGAATCAGCCTTATCGGCTGAGTCTGAGGCCCATTGTGAATATGGGGCAAAACGTCGCTTATGGAGTAAAGATAGCGAAAAGCCAAGGGCACCATTGGATTCGTCGGCAAAATTTAGCCCATATATGCCCTTTTCGTTTTTTTCCATATTGAATTAGAAAGCTGTATTTTTCACAAGAGCTTAAGTCTAGGACTTTGATACGTACTGACTCAAGAGAAAGTTAGTCTAATATGGAATTCATTCGTGTGTATGGCTAGTCTGCGGAATTTTTTACAAATCCGTTTCTAGTACCATATGAATATCACCGCAGTAAGTACGCGAATTGATGCGTAGTTACATTGCTGGTAATCAGCATTAGAACCATGCGCGTTGTTGATAGCCACTGTAAAAGATGTTGTAGTAAAGTGCTCCTCGTGCACTATGCTCCATCTGACTTTTCAGTGCGACGTATAGGTACTCTTGCAGTTACAAAATTTGAAGCAGTTTAAGAGCAGACATTATCTTCGTGATTTTGTGTCAGTCGTGTCGTGCGTATATCGTTGTTTCAAACCTTATTTTTCGCAACACCTCGTTCATCGTTTCTTTTGATATCTTTGATTGTAACAAGTCGTGCGCCAACGGGAATTTCACAAAATATCACCTCTACCTATTGCATATGCTGATTTCTTCGTATATTTTGATGCATTTTCTTGCGAAAGTTTACCGTAAATCTCTTACAGGACTTCTTTATGTCTACTTTACTTTTACACGATTGTTTTCAGATAACAAATGTTTTCTATTAACTCAACTACATTTATCATCTTCGCACTTCTCGTCGATGCTGCTCGTCCCGTATTCCTTGCCACTAGCATGGACACCTCATCAACTACAGGACTACCTTATTTCGACGAAGCCACTCAAAAGAGGTTTCACGAAAATGGATTTCATGGTGAAATAGAGGGATTCGCAGCTAAACATGAGCGGGAATGTGGCACTGTCTTATTAGGTATGCCTACCAACAGTTATGCTGAGAAGTTCATTTATGTTGCTTCAAAAAGATTATTATCATGAAACGCTTACTGTAGGATTTTACCAAAGGGTGATTGTCATTTTTATATTTAGTAATGACTTGAGATTGGACTGGACACCACATTTTATCACTTTGAACGCGTAGAGATGCTGGATCTTCATACTGTTATTTCTCAAATACATTGTTGACCTGTCACTGTGCGTTAATCTATGACGTGACGAGACAAAAATGCAAGAATTCGTGAAATAAAAGGTAAAAGCGGCCGTCTTCCTGAACGGTCGTAGCTTACGCTAACAAAAAGTCCGGAAAACTAATTTGATTGGAAATAAAGGGCGCAGCAAAGTGCCTTATTCTGTAACACGCATAGATTGCAAACAATTATACATGTTAATTTTGTATCCTTATGTAGATATACTATATTACTGTCGCACATAGATTATGGAAGCTACAAAGATGGAAGAATGTTTGACGAAGTGCTGAAAATGTTCAAGGAAACCTTGAACGACAACAGCACTCTAGATCGAGATTTACGTGCCAAGGTAAAACTGCTGTTAACAGTGGTCTAAATGTGTTGACGGTAATCTCAAATGTCGAAACTTATCGTTTACACAGGTTTATACGACCTTAAGGCAACAAGCATTGAAACCGCATATTCAAGAGATGCGCGAGTTATTCGAGAACTATAGGAGTACTACGCCGCATTACAAGTCAGTTACTTGAAAAAAACCTATGCTTGAACACAAACATTTTCCAAATTTTAGCTCGGAGCAATTAGAGTTTTTCCCCGTGATCGGAGTCATTGCCTTTGGAGTAGGAATTGGATTAGGAAAATTCGTGTATGATAGTGTGTCAAGCCTATTGCACCGATTTACAGAGGAGGAACAGCAACAAAGTGTACGTGATCTGATTATTTATTTTCTTGCTACTCTAGTCAAATGCATATTTTCAGAAAATAGCAGAAAATCTTCTAGCGATTAGAACAAAGTTGCACAATTTGGCAGAGATATTGGAATTGCAGACTAGCATGTAAGTCGAAATTGAATAAGAAGTTTTATATATTCACAAACGTATATCATCAAATGTAAGCAAGGTAGAAATTATTATATAGCCATTATTCTCTAGAAATCGGTTCAACTTCGTGTTCTCCCATGTCAGAACCCAGCTCAATTTGGCTGTGGAGAGTGCTCTCACAGAACTATTCGATCGTGGCAGTGTCTCGAACCGACTTATCAAACATCGCGGTGAAAACAACCTACTGTCCGCCATCGCAAAGCTTATGGGTGAAAAACGTTTCAACGCGTCAATGTTAAAGAAGAGATACTTTGCTGCTGGCCAAAGCTTGAAAGCCACTGTACTTTCTATGAACAAGCACGTAATGGTAGTAAAGGCAAGTAGTAATCTTCAAACTTATGTGAAAACGAAATATTGAGCGCACATTTTTAGATCTGCTACCCAACTACAAGAGAAGAAGATCTGGGATATTTGATGCGCGTGGTAGCCTTAGGAAAGTTTAGCGAAGATGGTGCAGTGTATGCGACTCATGAATTGAGCACATATTATATTGTGCCATTGTCGATGAAGGTCAGCAATGTTAGTATGCTGGCAGAAGTGGGAGATATCGATGCTGATTGCACCGGAATATCGTCGACACTCCTTTGTAAGACAAGACTACAAAGTGAGTCATGCGCTTTAGACCGTAACAAACGACATGGCTGTGCTGTATCAAAACGTAACTCTAGCGATGAAATGGTAAGAGCTTTTGAACAGTAACTTTTGACTTTTTATACGTCATACAAACATCTTAGTTTACACATGTGGAGCCACTGTTGAGGACCACAGTGATAGCTACCCGAAGGAAGAGGATGCTGTATAAGAAAACGGATGAAAGCAAATGGATTGAAGTTGCAGTCCTTCAACCTGTCACTGTTGTGGAGATACCAAACGGGGCGCTACTTCAATTAGGGCCGATAGAGGTGACGGCACGAGTTGCAACAGGGAACATGACTTTAGAACTGAACATTATACTACCGGTAAGTGAAGATCAGTTATGCAGATTGCATTTGATATCAATGGTTTTAGTCATCAAACTCTTCGTTAGAGCCATATATTGAAAGCTATGACGGCTACATCTCCAAGCCTCATGGCTACAAGGAATACTATGCATGGAATTTTTGCATTGATCGATTTTTTGGCTGTTTGATGTTTGGACTATTGTCTTTGATTATATTCAATCAACAACGTCAGTTGAGATCGCTCAGGCGATGGACACGAAGTGTCGAATCGCTCAGAAAAGCTCGAAGGGAGCCTATCGAAATTGTTCCCATTTAATCTCGATCGCATAATGAATAAAGATGCATAGTTTTTTAAAAAATAGAGGAAGTAAAAATCTTCCATGTACGATATCAAAGTGTTATAAACACTTTCATATATTTTCATCCTTTCAAATGTCTAATCACAAGCGCATTTGTGATTGTTTTTCAATTCGTACTATTCAAAAGTTATAGAACTTGCAGTTTGACGAATTCTTTACCAAGATACCAGAAAATGGCTGAGCGTATCCGAAGAACGAAAAAATATGACAAAATTGTTAGAATTGGCGATGCAGCAAGAGAAAATCTTGAAAGACTGAAGGCAGAACATATTATCAAATTTTTTCCGGAGCATATGCCTGAAGGTCAGTTGCCTCAATTGTCAAACATTTTTTAAACGATGTAATAAAACATAATTATAGAAATGTTCTATCCAAAACATACGAGCGAAGCCGCGCACTTCTGCGTCGTTTGTGGAAAACACGGAGAATATCGCATGAGTGAACATCTACTAAGAGCACATAGTGACGTTCTTCAAAAAGATTCGATAGATTTCAAGGTTAGTTCATCCACGCTTCATGGCAATAATACGTTCACTACAAAGTACGCCACTGATCAGAGCAAGATTTATTTCAAAATGCAGATTGTCGAGCAGCTGGGACGCGGTATCACTCAGTACATGGGTGTAGCACGAATAGATCTGAGGCTTGTACGTAAGCCAGTAACGTACGGAGAATTGTGCATCTACCGCGATCTTACACGGCAGATCAAAAATTTTGGCATACCCATTCTAGGGGTAAGCTGATTTGATGCGTTAATGTAATACTCGAAGTAATTGAATAATTAACTAAAGTCTTTGATTTCAGGAATATAAAGGTCAGATCAGCCGAGACAGGTATGTGACTCGTGCCGAAATGAACGTGGAGATCCAAGGATTGGAAGAACGCTTCAGAGTAGGATTTACAAACAAATAGATTCGAAACTATATCAACTTATTAATGAATGCGATTTCGTCATAAGTGCCAATAGGATAAGCCATTATAATCTATCAATGATCCTATGCAATAGTTGATGCGTTTTTAATTTTCCCGCATTCCCATGAAAAAAGTTTGAAATCACTTCAGCTAAAATAAAAAAAACCCAAAGAATCGTCAATTTTCAAACCCTTGTTTCTACGCTCATACTCTCCTCATTACTCAGGCTCCTACAGAAGAAGAACGTGAGCTAGAAGAAGAGAGTAGCCCGGTAGTTGTTGAGGAAGCCGCACCAGTCCTAGAAGAGCAAATTGAAGTAGTGGGGCCGTCCACTTCACAAGCAACAGCTTTGGAGGCGTTTACACCTACACCACAAAGGCACCGACTATACACATGTTTTGGCGACAAAAGCTTCACAGGTATGAACGTGTTAAAGCTATCAATGAAAACATATTTACATATTTATAATTACTTGCAACATAGGTGGATCTCAAGTGGCAGAAGTGTTCAAGGCTCCGCCTAATCTCGATCTTATGTTTTCTTATGAATTGGATGAACAAGCAGTACCAGATTATTACGTAGAAGAATATACTGTTCCAGTAAAGCGCAAGCACAGTAAGCAGTGACTTAGTCATAATATACTTACAATAACCATATTATGGCCATATTTCAACATTAAAGAATGGCAAGGGAATGTGGATGCTGGGATAAAATACTATCGTAAATTAAATGGAAGGGCGCATCCACTGCTGAAAGAATTTGAAGAGTACATTTCTGAAGAGCTGGTAAGGTCTCAAGATTCTCTGTGCTTTCGCGATGTAAACACCGTTTAACATGTTTACTCCAACTGCTGTTTAGCCCGATACATCTGCGAGAAAAGGCAATCCACTGAAGAATGGAACTTGGGGCTACATCTCCTGTATAAATCGATTTATGCTTGTAGCTATGAGGGCGCGACAACGGTATGTCATGTGCTACACTACAATTGAAAATCTTGTAGCTTTTAAATTACAGAATAAACGAAACAGTAACAATCGACGACGCGATCTATTCATGCGAAATTGTACAAGCGTATATGAGGCGTTTGAAAGCAGAAGGAGTCAGTGTGGGTTGTCGGAAAAGCATAATCAAAGCTCTTATTGCATTCAGTAAGTTTATCGAGCAAGGAATCGAAGCAAGTGAGTGATTACATTCTATATAATTAAATCTTAGAGCATTTCGTAATCGATTTTTCACAAAAATATACCGCTTTTAGGAGCAGGCCGTGAACGTCTTGAGGTTTTGGAACGTGGAAGGAAAAAGTGTCTAAATTACATAGCTAAGCTTAATATTGAGGAAAAGCGAGCATCATCATTTCAGGGTATTGTACCCAGCGAAAAGCAGGTAGGTTGAGTTGCGTAAATTTCTGACAGTATTTCACTTTTTCACTTTCACTTTTCACTTATTTTATTCAGAAAGGTGAGCTCTATTGTGTTGCAAGAGCTGTTGTTGAACATAAAGGAGTGGAAGAAAGCATCGAAAAGCTGATGAAGATTTTTGAGCGAAAGGGTGCATTGCAACCAGCCCAGTATAACTATATAATGGGGTTTGTCTTATAGCACTTATTTTGCATAGTGCTTGATTCTCGTGTAACATTGATTTTAGAGCATTCTGGTGCTACATCATTCATTGCAACACAAGCAGGAATGAGTGTATATATAAAATGGTGTACGGTAGTATTTACCCGTCTGAGCAAGAAGAGGCCATTCCTGCTGCAGATCGTACAGGGCTGCAACCTTTTTCATTGCGCTATGGCGATGGGGAAGAGATATTATGGGTAAGCGAAGCTTATATTGTTTGCTATATCCATAATCAAAAGGTATTTTAGATTGGCAGCTATCCTATACCAAAGGGTGGAACTAAGGCTGCACAGTATAAGCAACCATATTATGGTCAATATTTCGTGCTAGATGCAAAGTCGAAAAAATGGCTGACGTACTATACGAAATTGCGAGATTTGTAAGACATAAGAAATGCGTTTTCTCTTATTATCAAAGTTTTGCATATTATAGTGTGATTGCGAAGAATAAGCTTCAAGGAATGAAAGAACCACTTGCTCCCTTTTTCCTTCAGTATGGAGGAAAACGCGTTCACCAAGTGACTGTCCCGCATATAATGAAACAGTTCTTGCGGGACAGTGGATTTGGAAAATTAAATCTCTCTTGTAACGTGGTACGTTTTTTAAACGATTGCCGCCCTAAAGTCTAAACTATTATGTGTTTTAGTCAAGGCACGCTATAGCAGACTTGCAATACGATGACGCTTTTCAACGAAGGTTGGACAAATTGCTAGGATCAGATAAAGACTGTGCATACATGACAGGTACGTGAAAGTTGCGCTTTGCTAGCACAAGTTGCATTGCATTCAGTGATCTATTTTTTTAATAGGTCACACACAAGAGACGCAAGCAGCAAACTACGTTACACAAAACAAGCAAAGTTGCGCTTATGGATATATAAAGGTGCGCTTATTAGGAGAAGAGGAAGCGGCCAGGAACCGCGAACGAGTGCGGGAAGTGAAAAGGATGTTCAAGCTTGCAAAGTAAACAATTTTATAAACTCTTCGTTATTATCACACTGTGTTGATCGATTTAATTCAGTTTGGAACGACGTAAACACTTAGCCGATCTAGAAGAAGAGGATTTAGAAATGGATGACTACGATGAGATACCAGTTGACAAAAATGTGAGCGAAGAGGGAAGAGGAGAAGAAGATGATGATGACGAGGAGGGAGAGGATGATGGAGACGACGAAAATGAAGGAAATGACGGAAACGACAGTGCCAGGCCTTTTTCTCGTTCTGGTATTTTTCTATACATTTTTATCACACGCACCTGCATGAAGCTTTGCAAAAACTATACAAATATATATATATATATGTATTTTTTAAACTTCAGATATATTTCGACGACGATTACAACGCCGAACGGAAGGTGAGGAAACGCCAAGAAAACGCCGGAGAGTGTCGTCCCCAGTGAAAGCGGGTAAGACACTTGTGTCATAAAATTTTAATTCTACCTCACACTATGCATGTAGATACGACTGAAGATTCGAGCTTAACTTTGGAGGAGATTGTCATGGAACAAGGTGACATAGGAGCACTAGAGCCGCAAGCATCAGCGTTGGAGTCACAAGCATCGTCGCCTTTACCACTCAAACAGTTTGAGCAACATCCGATAGGCAGCAGTAGTGGTGAAGGAACGTCAGTACAACATATTGACATTGTCGATGAACACGAAGCAGTCGAAAAAATTCCAGTGTATAAGCTGAAATTTCATCTCAAAAGACAGAAATCGGAAGCTTGCACAGCAAATGCAGAACTCATATTGAGTGACTCGATAACAATGGCTGTACGTAGAAGAGTGCATGTCGTCCGTAAATCAGCTGTTCCCGCTAGCTTACTTGCCGATCTTGAAAAGCGGTTTGGGCCCATGGATCCGAGCCGGCACTTACAGCTTCTCAATAGTACATCTTATACGAGTGGATTAACAGAAGTCGAGAACGTTTGGCAGCTAAGCAATTTTATACATAGATGTCATGCACAGCCTGTACAGGTGGGTATCTCAAAAATCAAAGCGGTTGTTGTAATTGTCAACATGCTTAAGGACTTTCCATGGCTGGAAGTCAGAGAAATGCCTACGATCAAAGGACGAGGTGTTTTCGCTAAGGTAGACATCGCTAAAGGAATGGCTGTTGCTGATTATCGGTAAGAAATCCTTTCCTCTATTTTTGAATTCACTTGAAGTAGGACCTTAGTGTATGATGAGGTAAAAAAGCTAATTAATAGTGTTAGTGCTTGTGTTTAGTGGTTACCGTGGATTGTCGGAAGACGTTTTGAAGCCTTACAATAAGGAACTTGATGAAGAGCAACGCCAAAAAGTTGCCAAATATTGGATGGGAGTGGAAGGAAGCGACTGCAATTACATCGTACTTGCTCACTGCGACTCGTACAAAGCGACAGTAACGCTTGGGCGGCTCATAAACCAATCAATTGAGCACGCCAACCTAAATATGAAGTGCATGTACCTTGGTAAACGCCGAGTTCGATGGGCGCATTGTTTGATAGCTAGTCGCGATATTCAGGTAACTTTAAGCAAATTCATTTCATGCATGTTGAAAATTTTGCACAATGCACATCTTACAGGCTGGTGAACAGCTATTGTGGAACTATGCTGTAAGGGAAAGAGATCCAAGCAAGCCCAATTCTCCGAAAAATTTTCCGTGCATCTGTCACGTATGCGATCCGGCTGCAGTAGAAGGTGAATATTCCGTTATTTATATATTTTATTCCATTAATAATTTTTGTATGCACACTAATCCACACAGCTTCGTCTTCATTTCTACAACCGGCAAGACAAAGCAACCATGTCCAAAGAGTATGGAATTTTGAGCGGTCTCTCTCAGAAGAGGATCTCAGCTTACATGAAAGGCCTGATTTCGACATTGGAGAACTTCTATTTTTGGTGACACAGAAAGCACGCGCAGTAGGATTGTTGCTGGAAAGTACTCCTGTTGCCGATCCAAGAGTAGCATTTGCAAGGAGCAGGCGTACCGTTTTCACTAATAGAGTAAGTATGCACTTAAACTCAGGGTTGGATGTAAAATTACGTCGATGTATTCAGGATGTGTTTCCGGACCCTGCCATGTTCTTGGTAAAGGTCGCATCTCCCTTGGCACAGTTGCTACAAATAGCGACGGAAGCTGCTTTTAAGCGCATGGAATCGGTTGTTCTTATTCTGTACCAAAAGCAGAATGATCCACAACCGCTAGTTATCCTGTTAGGCGCACGCCATCTTGAGGAAAGCGGTCATCGTTACGGTTGCTGCGTAGCCGTCGTAGGCGACGAAATTTACGCAGTGGTATGTTGGATTGTATGCATAGTTTGCGAAGGACTTCTGTATATTATTTACGCTTGTAGGAACGTCAGGCGGAAGCCAGAGCGGATGAAATGCCGTTGCACTTGAAGCTACTATCAGCTGGTCCACTTACTCGTCACTTTCCATTGCCAACAATAGAGCCGTGGAATACGATACGCCGTAAGCCTGAACTTACACATCAACAAATCATGCATCTCTTGCAAGATGGATAATAAGTGCGTGTATCTTGCAACCAGTACCGAATCCTTGTTTGTATCATGCAGCAGTCTCCCCCAGTTTGTATCATATAGCTGTCTCTAGTGTGTCATACGTGTACCAAACTGCATCTCACTTTCATATCTACCTCATCTGATCTCATATCAAGCTTCGGGTTGGAATTGAAATCCTTTATTGCAATATGCGATCAAACAACAAATAATAAACTTTTCAGCACATTTCGTCTCAACTACATGCAGTAAAGCTCGCACTTCATCCAAAAATGCAGCATATCAAAAGTAGTAACATCGGTCATCGGTGCTGTATCATAAAACTCAAACAACGTTATGCAAATTCGCGACGCAGAAACCCTTCGAGGGCCTTACTTAATGAAACTTAGTTCCAAAACTTGTTTCACACTATCAATCCCTTTCAAACATTCGGAACGCCTTTCGGAACGGAAAAGTTTCTAAACGCCCGTAATCATTCGGGTGTTAAAAGCCTACTATTCTACAAAAAATTCTATATGTCTTAATTTAGACTTAGTAACTCTTAAACCCTTTTACCTTAGCTCCCCGACGCTCATCTATTAATCTAGACCTTCTTAAAAAATCCTAAAATTTTTTAGATTCTAGGAACATACATGCATTCAAAACCTCAAAATCCACTTCACACATTTTTTAAAAGACCTCAAGTACCTCAACTAAGGCCCTAACATGCTTAAATACCTTTTATCTTACGCCCCCAGCATTCCCCAATTTTTTCCGAATTTTTGAAAATTCCTCGAAATTTTGGTTCGTCACTTACTCGATAATAAGTGATTTTTTCACTCCCAATGTATTCGCGTTGACCAGCGAAAATTCACCATTATACGCTGTGCAATATATTGCACGGCGATACAATATATTGCAAAATCTCTTATTTATTGGCTGAGACCCACTGGAAAATTGAATAGGCTCAACCAGGAATCTTTACCCCGCCGTACCGGGCCCCGCATCAACCCCTGCCCCTCGGGCCAAATTCCCCCCGGACCAGTTTGACCTGGAGAATCTTTTGGTATTAGCCCCGCCCCCTTAGCCCCGCCCACTCTCGAGCTATGGCCTGGTCTTGAGCCGGGTTTTTCATAACTCGCTCCAGAGTGATCCTAAAATTCTGAAAAAATTATGGCGTTGTCAGGCACAGACTATATGTATGTGTGCAAAATTGCAGACCCTCAGCTTTACCGTAACCCGAAATCTGAAAAACCGACTTTTTGCTAATTTCTGAAAAAATCGATTTTTTAAAAATCATCCATAATTCACCAAAAAATCAGGTTAGGTAGACCTTCATCAGAAATGGCAGTCGCATTTTTTTAAATTTCTTTTATAACGTTTGAGCATATCTTTTTTCCGTTTCAAAAAATTTTGGGGGCGGGGCGTCGCACACATGTATTCTGCAAAGATGAGTCCCCTCTGAAAAGACGCATAACCACACAACCTTCCTTCAGAATGGTCCCGCGTATCCTCTTCTCACAATTTAGACGCCGATTTGTCCAAGTTTTCGAATTGCGAGGCAGGAAAACGTAAGGAACTTGAATTTTGGCGAATTTTTAATGAAAATACAAAAATTGGAAAAAATCCTGCCTATTTTCCTTAATAGACTAATTGTGCCTATATACACCCAAAACCCCTATCCTCCAGCTCGAAGTCCTGAGATTCGCTTACTTATTATATGGGTAATTAAACTTTATTACAAAAATACAAACAACAACTATGGAGCGGCTACGTAACGATGCATAACATACAAGCATAGGCGATATGTTATCCTGTGACTGCTGTGAGGGATCCGTGAAAGGACATAGACTAAACTGTGATCCGTGAGGTAGTAAGGCAAGTGTGGGAAAGATACAATTGATAATACATGAAGTAATCAAAATAAGAAATAATAAAGCAACAAACAATCGATGAGATGTAAAACATAAAAACATAACCAATGCTAGCTAAACTGTGTAAGCCACTTATATATATGAGCCAATATAAACATACTAAAAGCAAGCATGAGAAAATCATTGATAAGCCATCAAAGTACTTTGCCTGTGAGAAAACGCACAGCCTTAATCGCCGTGAATCACATCAAATTCCTTGAGCGCAAAGTACGATATGAACGGGAAGTTCGTATAGGTTGCGGCACAGTGGCCGCATTCTCGCGGATTTTCCGCGAGAACATGCAAAATTATTGGGAGCCGCACGGTCCTTTTTGAAGGACCGCACAACCCTCAGGTACTTTCCGCTGAAAGAAAGTACCCCAAACTTGGGTAATAAAACCATCGATGGCACCTCTGCCACATAGAGTCTCATCTTTTCTCGGCGTACGCCCGAAACTGCGTAAAAAGTGTCTGAGCGCCTGCTGAAGGTTTGGCCAGCGCTCGCTGAAAGAGATTGTTTGACGAGCGCTTGCAGAAAATTTTGTATTGATGCCCGCTTGCAGAAAACGCAAATACCGCCCGCTGAAGATTTGGCCACGCCCCGAAATCCTGCTGACCGCCTGCAGAAAAGCGCGAGTTTGCGGACCGCCTGCCCCCGGCGATTATCTGAGTGGGACGAGAGAGGCATACGAGTTGATGGGAGATTCCTATCCAACTTTCGTTTTGCGGATGACATCGCTCTCTTCTCGAGCAGTATCAATGAAGCAGAACGATGCTGAAGGAACTAAACGAAGTAGGGAAAAAGATCGGACTGCGAGTGAATTGGAAGAAGACTCAGTTCATGAGAAACACCCTTTGCGAAGATGCAGAATTGGATGGAAGGCACACCCCGATTATGGAGACGTCTTCTTACGTGTATCTCGGGCGTTCGATGAACATGGAGAACGACTTGAGGGAAGAACTTAACAGGAGAAGAAGAGCAGCCTGGGCCGCCTTCGGCCTCCGAAGGAAGCCACCGACCAAGTGACGGATCCGAAGCTTCGTGCCCACCTGTTCGACTCAACAGTTGTTCCGGCGCTCTGTAACGCAGCTGAGATTTGGGCCAACACCATGTAGCCACGTCGAAAGTTTTACGGACCACCCACAGAGCGCTCGAGCGCAGTTTTCTGAGGATGAACCGACGCAAGCAACATCTAGTCGGACTTGCAATGCGGATTTAAGAATAATGTCCTGTCTTTGTGACCCAGCGGAATACGTTGCGAAGACGAAACATCGATGGGCCGGTCACATCATGAGAAGAACGGACAACAGATGGGCACCAAGAATGTCTGATTGAATTCTTCGCGAAGCAAACTTCCCTGAAGAAGACCACCAACGAGATGCGCAGACGTGTTCGTGAAACGGATGGACCAGCTGAGAAATCAGCTGGATACGACTTTCGCCCCTGGAGCTCGTGGACGCAGCCACCAATGACGAGCAAGAAGACCGCGGATGTCTGAAGCGAGGGACAGAGACAAATGGCAACTTTTGTGCTGGGGCCCGCACGCCAGTGAAGACGGGCCATCTAAGTATTTGAATATCTAACAAGTGAGCTACCTCTTGCACCCATTAGTATGCGCTACTCCTTCTTTGCCCACATCAGAAATCCCGCTCTAAAAAATTTCCAAACTGTAGGATTAGAAGCTAGCCAAGATTTTGTTTGTCTCATGTCTCGATTCAAAAATCTCATACTCGAAAACCATTCGAGCTCAAATCACTTCTGTGAGAATAAGGAGGTTTAGAGTACCGAATGTATACATTCTTGCAGCCTTTTCTCGCGATTCACCTAGTAGAGCACACTCAGCATGCTACCATAACCCAATGTTTTCCCAGTATTTTCTGTTTCTATAGGTAAGGAAAATTGATGCTATTTTTTCCTTGAACAAACGATTTCGAATGAAATTACTACTGCGTGGGAAAGAAGGCCTAGCACTCAGATAATCGTCAGGGGCAGGCGGTCAGCAAATTCGCGCTTTTCTGCAAGCAGTCAACAGAATTTTGGGGCGTGGCCAAACCTTCAGCTGGCGGCACTTCCTTTACGGTCGCATATTCTGCCAGCGGACAGCAATAAAGCATTTTCTGCAAGCGCTCGGTAAATAATTTCTTTCAGCAAGTGCTGGCCAAACTTTCAGCAAGCGTTCGGACTTTTTAAGCAGTTTCGGGCGTACGCCGAGCACAGGTAAAAGTCTGTGTGGCAGATGTCACCGTTGGTTTAATTACTCAAGTTTGAGGTACTTTCTCTCAGCGGAAAGTACCCGCGGGCTGCGCGGTCCTCCACAAAGGCCGTGCGGCCCCCGAAAATTT
Source organism: Cylicocyclus nassatus (assembly GCA_958299035.1). Classification (NCBI taxonomy): domain Eukaryota; kingdom Metazoa; phylum Nematoda; class Chromadorea; order Rhabditida; family Strongylidae; genus Cylicocyclus; species Cylicocyclus nassatus. The sequence continues at coordinate 15,727,033 of CATQJL010000305.1, forward strand.
TGCACATTCTCGCGGAAAGTCCGCGAGAATGCGGCCTTTGCGAAGCAGCTAATTTATAAGGAAACCGCGATTGTTCTCCAAGCATTCGTCTAAAATTTCGCTAAAATTCTTCCAAATATCTGCAAGCGGACCGCAAGAAATCAGCGAACTATTTTTCCGGTGCCCGCCTGCCCATAAATCGCATGGCCGCCTGCCCCCGGCGATTATCTGAGAGTAGCAAAGATATGAGAAACACGGATATCTGAATGCTTTGAAGGTGTGGTGCAATCCCTAAAAAGCTGTGGCAGCCACATTTAGCAGCCCGATTAACTTACCTTCAAAAACATTTTTAGCGAAAGACATTTATATGATTCGATAGCTTAAATCTAAAGATTTTGGAGGAGTAAATTGAGCCCGATTCGTTTTCGTAATAGTTAGTGGAAACAAGCCATTGAAATGGAAAAATGGGACAAACAAATCTTGGTTTGCTCCTATTTCCATACTTTGGCGATTTTTTGGAGCGGGATTTTTGATATAGGCAGAAAGTAATAATTTCTACTGAATGCAAGAGTCAGACAATCGCCGGGGGCAGGCGGTCCGCAAACTCGCGTTTTTCTGCAGGCGCTCAGCAGAATTTTGGGGCGTGGCTAAACCTTCAGCGGGCGGCACCTCCTTTACGTCAAAAATTGAAAATTTACATGCTTTTGCCGTAAAATGATGCTGAGCTCCTCCTGCATACATAATTCTGTAACACTTAGCTTGAGAAATACAACTATAGGTTTTCAACCTTCTGTAAGAAGCAGTTCTTGGGAAATATAGAATTCAGTCTAAAGAATAGAAGGAAAGAAGCTAAATTCGATAAATCTCAAGAACTAACTATTGTAGAAGGCTGAAAATCTACGCTTGTATTTCACAAGCCTATTTGTAAAGATGGAATGACGATACAGGATTGAAGAAAGAAGAGGATATACCTGCGATATGATCTGATATGCTTCTTTTACTTTTTTTCATTGTTTCGTGTCGTTTTGTATTTTGTTACCTGCCGCGTGACGTGTTCACCTCAGGACCACCCGCCATTTTGGGGGCGAAAGTGCAAGACGTTGCATCACTTTCGTTCTTCGCTTGAGTTGGAGGTGGCTCATCGTTTTTGCCCACGTATCGATCTTTTATTTGTGGTTTTTTTGATAAACTCTGTCTTGAGTTAAACTCAAGACAGAGTTTACCAGGCAGACAAAGATATAAACTCATACGATTTCGATACTTTCTTGACCTTTCGCGACTTCGAACCAGTCTTGTTGTTTTCACCACGCTATTCTTCATGATAGTAATCCGATATGATTCTTGGTACAAATCCACAGCCATTTCCTGCTGTTAGCAACTCAAGCATTGGTCTTCATCTCATTTTAGGTGCTTTTGGAAAATTAGTGGCTAGATGTCAATATCTCATACGAGTTTCGACAACTTGACCTTTTGCGTCTGCCGATCGATGATCTTATTTCAACACGCTAATTTAGATCCACTACTTCTAAGAATACATTCTTTGTTTTTGGGTTAGCATTGGAAAATTGACAGTGAATGTTGACATGACATATGGATCTTGTCCTCTTTTACCTTTGAAGTAGCAGATGATTGTTCTACTTTTCAGACAAGTTTCTTCTTTATTCAAGTCCGCTCGATCTTTTTTGTGTGTTCGACGCATGCATTTATCACTTACTTTTACTGATCACTGCCGTTGATATTACTCGCAGAAAATGGCATGGAGCACATGTGAGAGCCAGCATGCGCAGCCACCGTCGAAGTCTTGGAAGGCCATCACCAATGGATTCGCGCAAGTTCGACAATGTGCTAGAAGATCAGCGCCTCCGGATTACCGAGGCATCAACTTAGTATCGGCCAGAGGAACACAACCGGCTCAACAGCTCTGCCGATACTTCTCCGAAAGGAACGGCTTAGACTTTCGCAAATGGATCACTCGAAGAGGTTTGCTGTGGTCCTAAGTAGATACTGGGAATTGAAAATAGGCCGCACATTCCATTTTGTGCCTTCGATACGTGAAGGAAGTAACGCCGAACTCGTAAAATTGGCTCTGGCCTGCCCTTGGACTCAACGCTAAATGCGTTCGTCATTGCTTCACAGCAAAACTTTAGTCTAATTTCTAGTAGGAGGGGGGGGGGGGGAGGAGACTGAGGGTGCAGAAGAGAGGGGAGGGATGATGTAGGAGATCTTCGTTCAACTCGACTATTTAGATATTTGTTGCGGACGCTGAAGAGGGCAGCTAACCATGTCGCTTCGCTGTCGCCACCGCCCAAATGCGATTTTGGTCCTTGCTCCAGGTCGTGAGTGCGACGCAGTCATTACATTCACCTAGCTTGCTAATGTGCTGATAACTCAGGAGCTTGGGGTATATTGGACCAGCAGAAACTCTACATTTATGAACATCAACGAAGGCTGCTACATGTCCTTGCAGGTTTAAGCCATCTTCGCGGTTAGTGTTCGGATCACCGCGATCATATGCTGGTTATTGGAACTGATTTTCAGCACTGCCTATACAGTCGATGCTAATATTGCGACGGTAAGCTCCGTCTATGGTGGAATAGTATTGACTATTTTTGATGGAAAGGAATACAATAATGTCGGTTTGTTTGTATCTCCACCAAATTACTGTGGTGTAGTTTTTGAGTCAGATGCTGGATACTAAACGGACCTCAGCCTTTTGTTGAGGTACTTTAATCCAAGTAACTTCAGGACCAAAAATTTTGCGAAGGTTTCTCTCAACGATCTCATATTGGACTACAAAGTCAATGAGAGAGTTAGGAAGCTTATTCTAGACATTCACTGAAATATACCGCTACACTTTCAAAAAAGTAGCTTATTTTGGGCCGTATTCCGGATAGCGAATTCACTCCACCGTTTCAAATCTAGCAGTACTCGGTACGCTTGAATGCTAAAAGTGTAAGACCTCCTTGCGAGGTCTTCTCGGCGTTGTGGAACATTACTTGTGGGTGATAAATGCTTGAAGTGGTTCCCTTGCTTGACCTTTCACAAAACTACGTTGCAGATTTCATGGAAGAGCTGGATATGGAAATGGAAACTCAAGCGTTGGTGAATTTAGCCAGGTGGGCAGTTTCTAGCGTTTCAAGTTATCCAAGGCCTTTAGGCAGCATTGTAAGTCTGTCTTGCATTGATATTACGAAGAATAATATTTATGTAGTTGCGACATCAGGGCAAGTAAGTATGACTGCGAAAGAGTACTTTTTATAGCCAATGATGTAATTTCCTACGTTACATTCTCGCATGACAGCCAATCCCACATGTTGCAGCGCAAGGCCAAGAGAGGCCGTGTTTCAGGCACGGAAACAGCACCAACAGGCGACACATCAGGAGACGAACGAGGATATTCCACCTGAAGAGGACTGATCTTATAACCGGTTTCTTCAGCGCAAATGTAAAAGCTTGGCGCATATTTTTGCCCAGCACTTCCAAATTTGTCCAATATTCTCTTTACGCATTCTCTTTCTATCACTATTACTCCTACTCTCTGTTTTTAGGGAAAGTTGAATGTTGCGTTTAGTGGGCTTAGCGATGTCTTTATAGACAAAGTTCTTTCTACTCTATGTTTTCATGTCAGTTAGAAAGAAGGATAAAAGCCAGCTCCTCCCCATCCCCCTCCTCCAAAAATTATAACAAATATTTCATTCCCCCCCTGTACGCTATTTCATGAAGAATCTCTATTTTTTTGACATATCTATGAATCTTAAGATTTTGAAGTCCACTCAAGCTTTGATACACTCTTATAGCTCATCACTCTTCCTGCTCGTGAAGAATGCCGAACGCGATTTTCTTGATATTTGTGTTATTTTGTAGGAAGCATATCATTGGCCGCACGCTTTTATGAAAAGCCCAACGTATTTTCCATATTTGTTCTCAAAGCATTTTGCCCTTGAATGCAACGCTTATGCGGCATCAACTATCACTATCGAAAATTTATCAAGAAAATCGCGTTATTAAATAAATCTCATTCTGTGCAGTTCGGTGTTTTTACCCTAAAAAATGTCACCCGTATGAATATATGCAAGCAATCTATTTCACCCATATCTTCTTTATTTTCGTTTTTTCTCATACTGCAGAATTACATCTTTCCATGGCTTCGCTCTTCCTGTATGCAAGTAATGAGTTCGGTGTATTCATGTGTTTCTGCGAATAAATCTGTCATTATCCGTGTTGCGAATACAACTGGAAGTAAACTAATTAGGCAAAAGAGGAAACTTTGCTCCAGCGTCAATTGGGCGCTCCGTTCTTACATTATCGGCTGGCAGCCGCTTCAAAAAATTCGCGCTTTGTGATTAATGTAATGCGTGCAACGTTTTCTACCGGCTGTCGCCCATCGTCTTGGGCCAAAACGGGCCGGCGTCCGGCCGGCGATCGGTCGCCTGCCGGTAAATGTGTCTGAGAAGACAGAATACGTCTACCGCGGCACAAAACTAGTCGGGTTTGGAAGCGTACAGTTATCCCAAGAAGTAGTACAGTAACGTGTCTTAAATCCACATCATTTCTCTTCGCTAATGCCACGGGAACACCATTCGTCTTCGAGAAATTATGGTAACCATTTATCAGGACAAATGACGTTATAAGGTGGAATTCTATATCAATCCTAACCATCTGCGACACTGGATTCTTATGAGTTGAATCTTTAACAGCTGACGGATATGTCTGCAAATCATGAAAAGCGTTTTATCAAGAGTATTCTCGTTTAGCGGACAGCTTCCTTCGCTAGGCAATTTTTTTGAAATCTCGTCATTGCAAGAAACTCTGCTTCATTCATATATTAGATCACTAGCTGCCATATCCGGCTCCGCCCTATCTGTCAAAAACGATAAAGGTTCCATTTCTATCCCTGTACACCTTTAACTGTGCCCACTTCTACATGCAATTCCCTATTCCCACTGTGTTAGTAATCAGTATGCCCACCTAACCCTCCTCACCAACCCCCCAGCCCCGTAGCTCAAACTTTGCAAAAAAAAAACAATAAAATTCGATAGAAGTAAAGATTCTAGAAACTGATGGCGTTATGCGGCTGTCCGGGCCCTAAAATGTTTTTGTGGTGGATCTTGCTCAAACTCGGTATATGGGGGTTAATCAAGCCGCTGATGACGAATATCGTAGTCATTTCGCGTGGCAACGGGTAAAAATCATGAACCTGCCTGAAAACTTGGCAAGGAATTACCTAAAATGCTGTTTCAGAATATCTTGCTCAATCCCCACGATAAAAACAATTCGTGTGGTATCAAAGCTCCCCACGACCGTAATGCTTTCCTTATAGGCCTAAGGCATACCTAACGCGATTCGGCGGAATCGCCACTTTCACGCGACTTGGCGATTTGCCATATTTTTACAACTTTGTCGTGCGCGCTTCTTGGACGCATATTAGGGTAGCTTGTGTAAGTTGCTGCACACTGAGCAAGTTCTGACCAAAGGAAGCGCAGTAATGACGAATTACGAAGATCGCTGTTGTGCCAAATCGCGCAGCGACCGGAATCGCGCGAGGTATGCCTTAGGCAATAGGACCACTGCCGCGCGCGATACACCCTTCGGCGGCTTTTGCCTAAGCAAAAAAGGGGAGGGAGATTTGCCGCGTGCGTTACGCGTTGAGACAGGTTATCAGGATGGCGCTGGAGACCGCCATGCAGAACGACCGTTTCCCTACCGTTAAGGTAAGAAGCAAATCTGGAATTTCGACCCACCTACTGTACATCCACCGTAACCCAAGAAAATGCGCTATATTGCGAAATCAGCATGGTAATCGTGTTCAGCGCGCTAAATCCCTAGAAGTTTGAAGCAAATCTATCATCGGTTTCCAGATTCGTATGGAGGTGGAGTCTTGCCAATTCAACGCGTGGCGGTTTTTGCTAGCGAGAGAGTACTAAAAGCAATGCTATGACGTGGAGGTTCAACAACTGTACCTGTATTATTAGGCGAAGTCTGTAATACACCTCCACACGAATCTGAAAACCGATCGTATTATTTTCGATTCCATACCGTATAACCACCATAACTCCATGAAAAGGCCCCAATTTGCAGAGAGAGTACGAAATTCGTAATTCATCATGTTGAATGAGTTCTCTGGATCGAACTCCAGCCGAATTCATGATACTGAATTCCTACCGTACATCTACCGTAACCACATGGGGGAAGTTCTCGGAAGTGTGATATCTGTAATCAACATGTAGATAACCCATATACACGAGTTGGAGCAAGCTCTACGACAAAACAATTTTGGGGCCCGGATAGCCGAATAGCGCCAAACTAATATTGTATTCGGAATCCCCATGCTCGATTACCCCCTGTGCCAACTCCCAGCCCCGTAGGTGGACTCTGCAAAAAAATCGATAAAAATCGATAAAATCGATATCGATCGATGACGAAAAGTAGCCTATGACACCCGCCGGGGCCCGAAGTGTATGTGTGCCAGGTTTGGTCCGGATCGGTTCAGAGGAATTTTCTATTCGGAACATACGTACACACTCAGACAATCGCCGGGGGCAGGCGGGCACCGGAAAAATAGATTGCTGATCTCTCTCACCCCGCTCGCGGATTTTTTGGAAAGCAATCAGGACTTTTCGGAAGACCGCTTGCTGATTTCTCGATTTCTCAGAGATTCAGCAATATATCTGCAAAAGATAAGCGCGAAAAAAAATTCAACAGGCGGTCTCTCAAAAATCCGCTGACTCAGCAAGCGGTCTTCCGAAAAGTCCTGATCGCTTTGCAAAAAATCCGCGAGCGGGGTGCGAGAAATCAGCAATCTATTTTTCCGGTGCCCGCCTGCCCCCAGCGATTGTCTGAGCACATACAGACAGACATACAGATAGACATACAAACAGACATTTAGCTTTATATTAGGTCGTTCCGAAAGTAATGTCGCTTTTTTCGAATGAACGCCACTATTCGTGGAATCAACATTTTTGAGAGATCTTAGAGGCATTCGATGCAGCATTTCATCCTCTTTTTTATGGTTCTAATTTCATTGTTGATGATTTCTGGATCATCAACCATTGATGAACTCTATAATCTGTATAGCCTACGGGATCCCCGTAGGCTAAATGGTGAGCTACTTACTCTCGAGTATCTAATCACTCAAGAGTGAGTGGTACCTGTGCGCCAGGAGTGTAGCCAATCGGCGGCATCTCCTTTTAAGCACCAACTCGTTTACTTTGTACCTTGTATTCGGTTTGGCTCCGCCTTTCTTCCTATATAAGGAGCCTCCGAATGTATTAGAGGTTCTTCCCCGGTTAACACCGGGACACCTCGGCAGATGGCTCTCAACTAATCTACGCCAGTGTGAATAAACCTATTCCACAACTACTCGTCTACCCTATCACTTGGTACACACCAAATTGGTGCATCGTCCAGTGAACTTCCTTGCATTTCCCCTCGGAAATCAAGGCCTACAAGACCCGCGTGGCAGGACACTGAATATTGAACCTCTCGTTGCGCGCTCTTTTCGTAAGAGACCCGAGAGTAGTAAGAAAAACAGTTGTTGAGCAACACCACTGAATATTGACACCCTCCGCGCTCTTTTCGTAAGAGACCCGAGGGCTAAAGAAAACAGCTGGTTCCACAACTCCACTGCAAATTGAACCCCTTTCGCGAGCTCTTTTCGTAAGAGACCAGAGGGTAGTAAAGGACCAGTCGGCAGACAACTCCACTGCAAATTGAATCCCTTTCGCGAGCTCTTTTCGTAAGAGACCAGAGGGTAGTAAAAGACCAGCTGGCAGGTAACACTACTGAATATTGAACCTCTCGTTGCGCGCTCTTTTCGTAAGAGACCCGAGAGTAGTAAAGAAAACAGTCGGTGCAACAACTCCACTGCAAATTGAACCCCTTTCGCGAGCTCTTTTCGTAAGAGACCAGAGGGTAGTAAAGGACCAGTTGGTAGTAGCTAAACACTTAATTTCTGAAAACTTCCCTTGCGCGCTCTTTTCGTAAGAGACCAGGGAGTGGAAAGAATTTTGTGCAGCAAACACCACCACAACTTGTGAAACTCTTTTCGCGCGTCCTTTTCGTAAGGAACCAGAGAGTGAATCAGAGTTTGTGTGTGCACTTCCAATCTCACTAATCTCTTCGCGAGTCCTGCAAAGGAACCAGAGTTAGAAAAAAGAGATTTCAACGGAAGAAAGAACAAGTCAAGAACCAAAAATCTTACTTGTTAAGCTTCGAAGTTCCACCAAGAACTCAAGCTCTCAATCCTCACGGTACAGGTTCAACACACCTTACCGTCCAGCACAGCGTTCAAGCCAACCAGGCACGCTTGCTGACAGCTAGTAGAAGCTCGGCACTCAATTGCCAGCTCACTAGAAGGCTTCCTTGCACCCAGTAAGGACACCTATCATAAGAGGCCAGCCTTGCTGTCGTCCTCAATCCAAAGTCTACAACGAGGATACACATCTCACGTTGCGACGCTCGCAACCAGCACTCAACGGACGCACCGAACACAACTTTGTGCGATACAAAAATGGCAGCGCTCCAAATTTTCAAATCGAAAATCAACAATGCCTGCGCACTCGTGAACTCATACGAGTCGGAAGTGAATAGAATCGACACACCATTCAATTTTCCTGTGGACAAGACTGAATGCGAGACATACATCAAAAGGAAAATGGCAGAAATCACGCATTTGCTCAGTTCTCTGCAAAATGCTGTCAAACTTCAAGGCACTCAAGTAAATGCCGCAATTGAATATGTCGGCTCAAGAAACGAGGAAAAAGAGAGAGAAAAGCTGATGACTGAACTCAGCAAACACCTTGAGTTAGAGTCTCTTCATCTGGAGATCATGACAGTACAGTGGCAGAACAGGATCCAGTTCCGACAACATGAACTCAAGGAACAAAGTGCGCTTGTGCACTGCAGTACTCCCAGCATACCGAGTCAGCCAAGTAGTGAAGTTGGGCAAGCTGGAACTCCGGAACGCAACGAAAGACAGATCAAAATTCGGAAGCCCATGCTTGAAATTCCTACGTTCTCAGGCAACTTCCGGGAGTTCAACAGTTTCTGGACAGTCTTCAAATCACTTATCCACAGCGACGAGGAGTTATCCGACACGGACAAATTCCTGTTCCTGAAACAAGCCTTGAAGGGAAAAGCAGCAGACACCCTGAGCTGCATTCCCCTCGTCGGAGAAAGATATCAGACAGCGATAGATATCTTAAAGAAACACTTCGATCGCTCTGCCAACATGGCAGACATACTCATAAACGAGATCGAAAAACTTCCCAGAGCGTCAGACAATCCGAAAAGTTGCCGAGAAACCTTTGAAGCAATCAATGCGAGGATCATTCACCTGGAGCAAACGGGAGCAAAGATGAACGCAGACAGAATTTGGCGTCGAATAATCTTCTCCAAATTTCCCGAATCCATCTGTACGACCGCCATCCAGAAAGAAGCGGTACAAGATGATCCATTTGATGTTAGCGAAATCCTGAACACTATCGACAGCATCATTTCAATACGAGAGACAATCTTACTAACGACGGAAACTCTCTTTCCAACCGACTACCACTCGAATAACCAAGAAAATGAAAGGATTACCAGATGCGAAGGAAAAGAACATTTTTCGAAATCAAGACGCTTGTGTGTATGTGGACAACCACATTCGCCATACACCTGCCAGAGATACACCACTCCAGAAGCTCGGCGACTTGAAGCAACAAACCAAGGAGCGTGCTGGAGATGTTTCGTAAGAAGCCACGACTCAAACGATTGTGCGAATATTGGAGTATGTCCTAAATGCCAGGGATCGCACCACGGATCTCTTTGCTTGTCAGAAGCAGGACAACGCAGCGAATTTTCCACGCATCGAGATTCCGCACTCGAAAATCACCAACAGTCACCCACCTTTTGGCCACAACATGATACGAACCAGGATCGCCGCGAGATGAGTAACATGCACGTCGTACAAGGATTACAGGCTGAACAAAAACACAATCCAGACATAATTCCATTGGCCCACAATCAGTGCGTTTTGCAAATCGCTTCAGTCTTGATTTTCAACGAAGCACAGTGGGATTACCAACCAACGACCATACTCCTTGACTCCGGGGCACAAAGAAGCTTCATCAGAGCAGGACTCTGTGAAGAACTCAAGCTTCCGATCGCCCGAACTACTTCTTTCACTACATCAGGAATGGGCGAACATCAAGAGAAATTCAACTCATCTGAAGTGCACATCACCTTGAAGAGTCTTCACAGCTCCGAGAAGCTCAAGAAGTTGTCATTGCATACAAAGCAGAAGCTGACTACCGATATGCAGACGGCAAGCCTCACGGAGGCAGACTTGCGTTTCATCGAAGACGGAAAGCTGATGATTGCTCAGGATACGCTCTCTCACAAAAGCCTTCTACCGGACCTGATCATCGGGCAAGACCTCATAAATCTTGTCATCCTTCGAAATGAGAGAGTGCTCACGCTCCCCTCCGGGCTCATTTTGACTCCAACAATCTTCGGTTACGTCATATCAGGAACAAATCGCACCGCCATTACAGCAAAATCCATTGGTACCTTCGGCTGCATATCAACGCCACAGGAAACATCTCCGCCAACAAAACTACAACAATTCCCTTCATCTAAAGGAAGGCAACCCAGAAAGATGGGGCAGACGCTCAGAGCTTTCATCTTCCGTGAAGCTCAAGCAGACAGACAACGTTGGCTGAACACAATCCGTTCCCTTTCAAACTCTTCCGATGGCTCTGCGATGATGTCGAATGGAATGACCACCACCTCGTCGTATCTTAGGAAGCAAGCAGAGACAATGATGACTAAGGGCAGACATTACAGAAGTTCACGCTTTATCAAAACGGCGCCTACCGAGAAGATGACCGTCAATAATGCTTCTACTATCAATTCAAAATCAATGACGAAGAAGAAAAGGCGACGACGACGAGCACTGCCAAAACGAAATTCGCCTCCATCAACCACCTCAACTGATCATCCCATTGTGCATATATTGTGAATTGAATTAATTTCGTGTGAATGTTAACATTATTTGCAGCTCTTATTCAAGATCGCTATTCTGTATACATAATGCTCACTAACTTACTAGTCAACCTCACATGTGTCCACACTCATCAAGATCTTACCAGATCTCACTTTCCTCTCGCTCGCCCGGAGTGTTGATGATTTCTGGATCATCAACCATTGATGAACTCTATAATCTGTATAGCCTACGGGATCCCCGTAGGCTAAATGGTGAGCTACTTACTCTCGAGTATCTAATCACTCAAGAGTGAGTGGTACCTGTGCGCCAGGAGTGTAGCCAATCGGCGGCATCTCCTTTTAAGCACCAACTCGTTTACTTTGTACCTTGTATTCGGTTTGGCTCCGCCTTTCTTCCTATATAAGGAGCCTCCGAATGTATTAGAGGTTCTTCCCCGGTTAACACCGGGACACCTCGGCAGATGGCTCTCAACTAATCTACGCCAGTGTGAATAAACCTATTCCACAACTACTCGTCTACCCTATCACTTGGTACACACCAAATTCATTGCATAGTAATCAGTGAGCTCTCGAAAAATTAACAAAATCTGTGATTCATGCTTTTTCTCATGGTCAAGTTCGGCTATTTTTCTAAATTTTTGTACATATACTCCAAAGAAGTACAAGTGACAATTAGATAGAGCAAACCTTATGGGACGCAAATTAATTTTTTTCTTTTTCTTACCTTGCTTCTTAGAGTTTCTGGAATGACTTTCCCAATGCTACCAAACTCCATATTTGGTCATCTAAAACCTCAGAGAACAACAATCGGCAAGCAACTGAGGTGTCATTCGACGCAGTTTTTCCCCTCTTTCTACCATCTGTTTTTTGTTTCCGATTTATCAAGTTTTCCGGGGTAAAATCTCATAATTCAACTTTTCCAAGGCACCCCCAAGGTCTACCCGAAATTTTCGAAAGTTGTTAAATCGAAGCGGTGAATGCTGGTTTGGTTTGAAAAATTGTTGCCAAACCACAACACATCTTTGTAACTCTCAAAATCCGGAGACTTGTTGGCGTTTGATGTACTTTTGTCTGAGACGAGCCTGCTAAAATTCGGTGGTTCCATCAAAAACACTGTACAAAAATTATGAAGAGCTCTGGAAAGTAGAAAAAAGTTGTGCTGTTTCCTGTAGGGTTTGCTACATCCATCCATTACTTGGATTCCTTCTGGGGTTTGTTATAAAATTTTAGAAAAATTGTGAAACTTGGCCATCTTAAAAAGCATAGGTCGCAGATTTTGACTCTTTTCTGGAAACTCATTGACCGTATTGCAACAGATTCATAACCATTGGAAAGAGATTGAAATGCTGCATCAAATGCTTCCAGAATCTCTTCTCATCTTTGTTCCACGGGATGTGGCATACGCTTGAAAAAAGCGGCATTTCTTTCGGAACGACCTAATATATAAGATTCCGAAAGTAATTTCGCTTTTTTCAAACGGTCGCTACATGTGATGGAACTAAGGTATCTTGGTAGCATTCGATGCAGCATTTCATCCTCTTCTTAACGGTAGTGTAATCTTTGCAGCTCAGTCATTGAGCTTTCAAAAAATAACTAAAACCTGCGACCCATGTTTTTTGAGATGGTCAAGTTACACAATTTTACAAAACCTTCTTATCAGTCTTCAGAAGGATTTCAAGTAACGATTGGATACAGCAAATCTCATAGGATACAGTACAACTTTTTCTCTTTTTCATATCTCGCCGTAATTCTTCAAAAGATTTTTTACCAAAACAGTCGGATTTTGGCAAGCCTACGTCAGCCACAATCGCATGAAACATCAGTAATTACTTGGCATTTGAAGCTTCCAAAATGGTATATGACTTAACATCGATTTTTTAAAGCGATTGAGAGTTTACGGATTTGAAATACTGAACTTCGAGTTTGTCGGGTACAGCACTGGGCGCGTTCAAAAAAATAAGTTATGACGATCTTTTCCCCGAGACTGAACGAATCGAAAACAAAAAACACTTATTAGAAAGACGAGAAAAAGCTGCATCAAACAGCACCCGAGTCGCTCTCTCATTGATGTTCTACGAAAATTGAGTTGACCAAGTACGAAAAGTGGTAACATCAGTTGAAATTTTGTTAAAAAATTTTGAGGAGGTATGTGAAGAAGAAAAAAATGTTTTGTATCCTGTAGGGTTTGCTCTATCTAATCGTTACTTGAACTCCTTCTGAAGATTGATATAAAAGTTCTGAAAAATTGTGAAATTTGACCTTCTCAAAAAGCACGGGTCGCAGGTTTTGATTATTTTCCGAAAGCTCAATAATTGAGCTGCGACGATTTTACCACTATCAAAAAGATGATGAAATGCTGCATCGAATGCTACTAAGATCTCTCAGAAAATGCTTCTCCTTCAGATGTGGCGCCCCTTTGAAAAAAGCGAAATTACTTTCGGAATGACCTAATATTTCATAAGTTAATGTAATTTCCATTCTCATCATTATTTTTCCGTGGAGTGGTGGATTTGCGCCAAAATGCATATATCATTGACAAGAGTGAGCATGTTCCTTCGAATGAATTATTGCATTTGATAAAAAATGTTCTATCACAATTTTCTGTTTCCAAAGAAAGAAAAGAAATCTTTGGAGCCGAAAAACGAGTTTTCGATATCTGCGCATTTTTTCCTAGAAAAACCATGTTTTAGCATACATTTTTCTGCCGATCGTGGAAAATAGCGTTTGCACATCAGTATGAGACGATAAAGATTGGATTGCCTCCAAATAGCAAGAGTTAAATAGGGTCACTAGAAGTCTTGTCCCCTGGGAAAGACTCTGGTGAGACGGCAGGAAGTCCCGCATTGAAATCGGCTGGAGAGGAACGGAATGGTCGACCGTACCCTGCACCACTCAAATGCGCTTTATAAATGGAGCCGTACCGCAAATATGCCTAATGGGCAGGTTGAATGCGTTTTTCTGCGACAGATTATGGCTCCATACCAGGGTCAAGCGTGTTGATGCGATCCTGGACTTTCATTTACGACCCCCCCTTGAAGGTACCCATCCGTACGACCCCTCCCCCCCCCCGCTCCCCCCTCCCTTCCCCTCCCCCATCTATCGCCCTTACCTCCCCTGCTCACATTTCTCGCGGTAACCTGCATAAACGAATGTCAATCTCAAAAAACACCTGCGTGAGAACTTCAGTGAGGTTTCGGAAGCAGAATTTCTAGGCCAATGGATGCGCCCAGCATCTCTAGCACATATACACACCTTCAGTATTTGAGATTCTGCAAGTTTACTTTTGAATTTTCAGGCATACTTCAGGCCAGCAAATTCGATTCTCGTATGCTACACAAATTTTTACACTGAGAACAAAATGACGTTCTTGAACTACAAAAATGTTTTCGATTAAGAAGCTCAGTTCTTACTTATTCCACAGTTTTTCCTGCGAAAAAACCGCTTTAGCGCCGCCCAGAACGACGTCAAAAACATGCATGAGCGCGGTAGTTTGAAAATTCGTAACTAAGGTTAAGAAAAGACTGAGAGACTGCATCAAGCAGGTTCTGTAGTACAGTGCCCAGACTACTCATAGAAAAAGTTTCAGCCCTTGAGGAGCAGTGAGCTCGAAAAAATTTAGATCAGGCTCTCGCAAATTTAGATGCGATCCTAAAAAGCAACTGGGAATTTGAGCTTAAAATTTTGTAACTTACCAGAGAAGTTATAAAACAGCCTGAAATTCTTATGATAAAAACTAGAGGGATGGCCTCGTATTACAGCAAGTTTGCAGCTAACAAGCTCCAATAGCTCCGAAGAAATTTAGATCAGGCGCAGATACGATCTCCTTTTCTCATTTTTTGCTACCATACATAAAATCATAAGAAAATCCGCCGTTTATAAAATAACACCAGATTTCGCATAGCAGTAGCAGGGCTTATCTAAAGTACAATAAATTGTACGGGCAGCATAAATGGTATTACGAAAAGATTTACGAATTAGTGATTGTCATCGTTGATCTACGTGTGCGCTTTTGTCGAGTGTGCGAGTCTTCAGTGAGCCTTCGGAAGCAGGATGTCTACATCAATCGGTACATTCAACATCTTTATCGCACATACATGCCTTTAGTAGCATTTGAGCTTTTGAAAGTGTTTATTTTTTTGGATTTTAGTCATGCCAGCAGGGTTCGATCCCCGACTGAGACAATATTTTGCGGGAGAAATAGCGATTCCCATAAAAAAAGAACTAAGTCATAATCTTTCAAAAGTGCAGCAAATGAAGCGAATTTCTACGCTTGCAAATGTTTTTAAATTATTGTTCACTCGTTTTTAGTCGATATATTGGTACACGGCATTCCATTCCAATTTATTATTATGAACATGTAATAATTACTTGCTGTTTGATTTGCTTTCAATCGTACGGTTTTTCCTCCAAACTAGCCCCTCTTACGACCTTCTCCTCACCGTAGGCCCCCTTTACGACCCCCCCCCCCCATTACGACGATCGCATCACACGCTTGACCCTACCAGACAATCGCTGGGGGCAGGCGGGCACCGGAAAAATAGATTGCTGATTTCTCGCACCCCGCTCGCGGATTTTTTGGAAAGCACCCAGGACTTTTCGGAAGACCGCTTCCTGAGTCAGCGGATTTTTGAGAGACCGCCTGTTGAATTTTTTTCGCTCTTAT
This sequence comes from Cylicocyclus nassatus, assembly GCA_958299035.1. Classification (NCBI taxonomy): domain Eukaryota; kingdom Metazoa; phylum Nematoda; class Chromadorea; order Rhabditida; family Strongylidae; genus Cylicocyclus; species Cylicocyclus nassatus. Next base: position 15,742,661 of record CATQJL010000305.1, read on the forward strand.
CTTTTGCAGATATATTGCTGAATCTCTGAGGAATCGAGAACTCAGCAAGCGGTCTTCCGAAAAGTCCTGATTGCTATCCAAAAAATCCGCGAGCGGGGTGCGAGAGATCAGCAATCTATTTTTCCGGTGCCCGCCTGCCCCCGGCGATTGTCTGAGCTGCTCCGTACGGCAAAAGTTGTCAAATGTGTCCTGCAGACTTGATCTGAAGATACATTTGTGTGCAATGTGGGTTGAGATCTCGCTTTGGAAGATTACCGTTTGGCCTGGACTATCGTGAACGGTGTTTGCTCCAATTCTAAAGATGGTCTTAAGCGCTGGTTAGACTACTCTTTTGGGGCCAGATTTCCTGGACTTTCGCAAAATAACTGAAAATAAGACGGGAAGGTGGCAGACAGTTGCGCGCAGCAATGGAATAACATTTCTAACCGATTTTTGACAAAATTTGTCATTTCTTAGTTTGTGAAAACTCTACGAACTTATGAAACGACATAATAAATAGTGAGTGTAGCGCAAGCGGCTATTGTTCGTCTGGACACTCAACGTCTGGGAAAAAAATGAAAACTTTGTCAGGACAAACTTTCTCAAAAAGTCCCATCAGGATTTTTGGGTAAAATAGGGGAGGTGTGAGAGGGAACGATATCTCACGCTGGCATGTTGACAGATTTCTTCAATCAACTCAGTTGAGAACAATGTAATAACGGTTTCCGACTAACATAAAAGAGAGAGATAAGAGATCGTAGGAGGAAGACTCCGGGACCTACGCTGCGGAGCGATACGCTCATGTTCAGTACTCCGTTCATCAACCGCCGCTGTTTTATCAATGTCCATATCCGAGTGAACATGCAATGGGCATAACTCTTACTCTCATGACTGCTCGTTCAAAGAAGCTCCGTAAATATTCAAGGGAGTCGGTTTCAACCGGGATGCCGTCTATCGTGACATGTGCCGTATCTCAAAAACCATTTCACTTAACTTTTTTTCCTGTTAGTTGAACAGTTCTGTTACTCTTAACGCTTTCTGTGAACACCAACTCCGTTACGCCTTTTCTTAAGCTTTCGTTTACACGATTTAGTCCATCAGTTGTTATAATAGTGATGTTCTAACATAAAGTCGGCTGCCCCCTATACTCTTAGGAACGTCGTATCTCAAACTTGCGACTCGCACGTGTTCTGCGAAGGTTGAGTTTATCAACTTCTTTTTAACAGCAACTTACTTTCAATAGTCTAGAGATAGAGCCTCAAAAGTGAAGTTTGTTTGAACTCCCCCCTCCCCCCCCCCCCCCATTTGACAATAGAAGGTTTTCCGAAGAAAAAAAATTAGAGAGTTAGAAATTTGAACTAGATTGCGAGAGCAAAAGAAACTTGCAGAAATTGGGTGAAAACACTGCACTACATCTGAAATCGAAGATTTTCGTTTCAAACCCGCTGCAGAATCGCTGCAACCTGCTACAATATAACATATCGCGCTAATAACCCATATAGGCTCTCTTTCTCCTCAGTCTTTGCTTGGCAAAATAACAGCGCTGTGCGCACACAAAGCCTCCACCAGCGATGCGGACGCGCTACTCCACGTGAGATTCTCGCCTATGCGTTGAAACGTACTGTAATTCAGGTAATTTACATGAGAAGCTTTGAATCATACCTGGTACAGTAGATTTTCTGGTTACAACATATTTAAGGCACTCTACGCCTCAACCTAAGTCCCACTCACTTCATGCTAAGTGTACATACTGCCTAAAGTTTGATTTAGACCACAGCCACTCAATACAATGTTTCGAATACTCTTTGAAAAAGTTCATAGGAAGCTAGTTTGCTTTAAACCCCAGGTTGTTCTTCTACATCTAGAACTCAAAACCACAAAAGTGTAGATGGGAGGAACTCGACCGCGGCAAACTCCTGACTGGAAATTGCGGGACTGATTTTTATATTTTTCACTCTCCCAACGACAGGGGAATCGGAAAGCGGAAAATCCCCATAGCAGTCCTTCAGTCTTTTGATGTTTTTTTCTCGCTACGAGAAAACTGGGAACTTCCATCATCTTACTGGAAGAAGATTCCCTCTAGGGAGATTTATTCAGTCATACACGTGCAAGTCATCCAATTCTTTTCCATGTACATTTCGTTCAGCCTATAAATCTCTTACATAAACTTGTCTTCTGTTGTTATTTTTATTGCTCTTGTTCAATAATTTACTACCCTTTAGTTTATCAAAATCTCTGGTTTTCAGAGTTCTTCCTTGATATCAGCTCTGCATTCGACACTCAGTAAAGTCTGGTACAGTTATGCGCACCTTTGCACCTATCTAATTTTCAAGAAGATCGATCACACAATTAGAGGTCGTGTAATAAACCTGTCTTCGTTCTTGGGTTCTCACCAATTCAGCGCTGTCTAATCTCGTTCCATTAATTCGTTTTGATACGCATGACAATTTTAGTGTCTTGTTTATGTCCCTTTTTCTTGGAGCATCCCCTGCTTGTACTTCAACTTTTTTTTTGCTACCAAAATTGCTGGAATGCTTGCATTTTTGACTTAGTATTGCAGCAAAAATAACTAATTAGTTGTCTGGCGACTCGACCGTTTTGATGTGATCTGAAAATCGCTTTTATTAGCTTTTTGACAAGTCAACAACCGCAGGGCGTAAAAAAATGAAAGTCGCGTTTCGAAAAAAAATTTGAAGGTTTTTTCATCCCCTGAAGAGAATTATGTCAAATTCGCTAGCTACAAGACTGGAAACCTGGAAAGTCCTGGGATGAATCATAGGCTAAAGACAGAGATTTATTTGAGTGAAGAAGCCTAAGTTTAATCAGTGAGAAAAATCTGAGAAGTTTGTTAAGGTTGCGACCCTGAGATCTGAATTTTTACTGGTTGCTAGTTCGGTAAAAAATGAAACTAGCTACTCTATCGTCATTTGAATAGCATTCTTGTTTGGACTCATGTTGAACAAGCACAACTTTCACCGAAGTTATTATTCACTCATCGATCAAACTTCTTGTATACAGCGTTTCTTTAACGTTACTGTGTCACTCTTATGCTTTTTTACATGCAGATGGTTCAATGAATTAATAAAGCTTTTAAGTAAGAACGGTTTTTACTTGCTGCTATCCCTTTAAGGCACCGTCAGCCCATCTCGACTTTCGTGTTTTTATCGTTCCGGTGCCTTCGCATGTATCTGATCCCAAATATTAAGTCGAGAATCCACGAAAACCCTGATAATCTCCGTTCGCAGAACCCATAGCGCGAGTTTACCGGAACGGTGATTGGCTGGGTGCGCACGGATGGGCGGGGCGAACGTCCACTTAGAGGGGAGGAGCCAACGTGGCGAATCCGTTATCCGAAGTGGCTTTCTGAGCAAGTTTCTCGCTTCAGGAGCAACTTTTGGCAGCACGAGTTGGGCAACTATACAGTTGAGGGGGCCCGCTCCTGTTCGGCATCAAAATCTCATCGACCCAATTCTGGGTGGAGGTGCCTTTAAGCTTTCGCCGCGTTGAAGACACCAGGGGAAAAATGATGATTATTAGAGATAAATCTGTGAAGTGTTTGAAAAATTAAGGGGAATTCTGTTGCGCAATTATTCGTTTTTTCGCGAGACAAACCATACATCTAGGTACGTACACCTGGCTTGGCGGCATCGGGAGCGGGCACCGTAAGCCCTGGGCCGGTATGTATCAATCGCCCGTCCGGGTAAGTTACCCGGACAGGTAGTTTCCGCTTCATAGCTCGGTGCTCTGGGGATCTGTGTTCTTCCCTTGTTTGTTCATCTTTAGGAGGCTCTACTACCCTAATATTGTATCACAATGAGTAGCAGCACTTTGCTGTATAAGCTGAGATAATTCGTTATTTGTGTAATCCCGAACGGGATCTCCCACTGATCACGCTCACTTTCAAATTTATTTATATTAGCAAAAACTCGATGGAAACGTCACAGAGTTTTGCTGTCGATTTATTACGACGCTACGCATGTTTGTGAAAGAAATAAGTGGAAAATCAAGTTGACAAAATTTTCGATGAACCTGTGCTCGCGAGTTGGGCTTTATCGAAGAACTCAAAACTTGCACATTTCATCTGTGCTACTAAAAACATGCGTAGCACTGTCGTAATAGATCGACAGCAAAACTCTATGACGTTTTCATTGAGTTTTTGCGGATGTGAAGATGTGAACAACTTTGAAAATGAGCGTGATCAGTGGGAGATCCCGTTCGGGATTACACAAATAACGAGTTATCTCAGCTTATACAGCAAAGTGCTGCTACTCATTGTGATACAATATTAGGGTAACAGAGCCTCCTAAAGAACAAACAAGGAAGAACACAGATCCCCAGAGCACCGAGCTATGAAGCGGAAACTACCTGTCCATGTAACTTACCCGGACGGGCGATTGATACATACCAGCCCTGGGCACACTTCACGCGATTTCAGTCGCGACGCCACTTGGCAATCCTCTAATTGTTCATAACCAATTTTGAGGGGTTTCTGAATGAACGGAATATAGGGCATTTTATCAACCTACGAAATTCATAATACGTGTTATGCATTTGGGATCCGCCGGTATTTAGAGACATCTGGCAAATTGCCAGATTGCGTGGGAGACGAAATCGCGTGAGGTATGTATGTCCACGGGCTTGGCTTACAGTTGCGTATGCAAGCCGTTCATTTTTTGATAGACGGTCTTCGTATAGTTATCAAAATGCTTTGCTCTGCCTCATCTGTACAGCCACCTCTAGAGTTCCAACCTCCAAGAAAAGCAATGTGTACTGTATGTGTGTGCTGTATACACACTTATTCACAATCATTTTATAGTGGCTGCCTTTTTTTGCCATGCTTATAATGCATATATAAAATATACCACGATATTACATGTATAAAATAATGCCATACTATTTTTATAGTCGTGTCGTAAATTTATTTGAGCCATTAGAATTTGTTCTAACATCGAAAAATAAGTCACCCTACTACCTACGAATCCAACCATTCGTGATTCATCTTCTGAAATTTTTCTGCGTTGGCGCTTTGCGTGACTTCTAATGAAGTTATATGAGACTCCAAAGCCTGCTGATGATTTTACATAGCCACATTTTGAAATTCCTCACGTGCCTCCCAGTTGCTGTCCATATGACAACAAAAAAGTTCCAGTACAAGGCAAAATCCTTGATCTCCCTACTCCAAACTGAATCTTTTGATCGAATGTTAAATTCACTGCGTGTGATGTTTGCTCCTTCAGCTACCTTATTTTCAACTTTGAGTTCATAAAATGTAACTGTTGAATCGCGTTTTCTGTTCAACTCATAATATCACCCTCCTTCCGTACAAAGAAGTATCACCCTCCTTCCTTATAAAGAGATTTCTGCATTTCTGTTGTGTTCTGACTAGATTAAAATTTCTTCTTGCAAAACTGAAAGATTTGTCTGTGAGTCTGCAAGAAGCCCTGTCAGACTCTCTTTTCACTCTCTCATATAGTGGCAGCGATGTCAAGGGCTGAAAAAGAGAAATTTTTTCGAGCTCAATACAAAAAGCATCTTCTCCGTATTCTTCCGGCAACCCTCCACATACAAATTAAATTCATACGAACTGAAGGCAAGTATTAGCTGCAAGCAAGGCATGAAGTCCATATCGGTCGAGCAGTACTGAACTGTTTTGCTTTCGTACCTGTTGATGCTTTTCCTTTGCGAAATAGACCGATATCTCTATGCAAAACTGAACGATTTCATTGTTATACAGTACAGATAGCTCGACTTTGTCTAATAAACAATGGGATAGAAATTGCTGGCGATGTTCCCATACGTCCACTTATTACTTCTGTTCTCCTGCTCTCATGCCTTTGGCAAGCAAGGATCAGGTGAGCTTTCATTGTCAAGTCTCAGCAAATCCGGCACCCTTCGCTGTAAATAAGAATGCAGATACAAGTCATTTGGAGTGGAGAAATACTAAAAACTCAGTAATAATGAAGACTTTTATGGTTTATGTACTGTAAATTTACCCTCGATGTGATAGAGTCTTGCACATCTACGCACACATTCTGGGTTTAAGACAGATATGTAGTTCTGTGTTTTTCCCTCTTAGTGATTTGCTGAACTATCGTATCCAAACTGGATTCCCGATTACGCAAAAAAATCCTATAATAGTGTTTCTGAGACCTATGTTAGCGTAGAATGGGGCGTAGTGTATTACAAATTTTTCTGAAACTTAAGAGTTGTATTTCATTTGGGAAATATTGACCCTTTTCCATACAGAATACAAATCATCTGACATTTCTCTTCTATTATTTTTATTCATTCAGAATAGCATACATTCAGCTATGAAATCATTGTAGAAAACCCTTTCAAGCTCCAGTTGAAAGCATGGATGGGAGGATCACCTGTTACTTCATTGACGCAGCCTTCATCGGCAAAGAAGGTGAACAGATTATGCTTGCTCTGGCCATGGTCGGAACAATTTTTTTATTCATTTAGAAACCGGAGATGAGCTTAAAAGTTCGAGTGTCTAATCAAGAAAGGAAAATCTCCCACATAGAAAAGGACACATCACTCGAAGAGGTCGCTCCAAAAATGGTAGCGTGTTTAAATTTACTTGCGCAGATTATCTATCTGCTTAGGAACCCGCACAAAGGGAATACGAAGTTGTTCAATTACGGACTCCCGTAATAGGAGAAGCTACTCACTATGACCCTGATCTCAAGACAGAACCAGCATCTGAAGAAATGATCTCAGCAGAGATTTTAGATGACACTGGTCGAATAGGACCTATGTTTGAGGTGCGCGGTAAGTATTCATTGTTATGAAAAGGTTAGAAAAAAAACATAAGGTTTCTGTAATTTAGATACAATGATCTTCCGTCCACCTCCACCACTGCCGGAAAAGAACATCCTCCATGCTCACTTTGATACCGCTTTATTAGAGAAGGAAACTATGATCAAAGTGCCTGTAAGCTGCTGGTCTGTTTGTGTCACAAAAAAAGTGATCACTTTATTTGAGGTACATAACAGATGGGACCCAAAGGGCAAAACCGACAACAGCGAAATCAAAGAGCCAGAGGATGATTTGTACTGGGAGGAGCTACGAGCAAAGCTCAAAAATATTTCGAAATTGGAACAGCAGGGTGGAGATAGACATCGGTAAGCGTTGGTCTAGTTTTTCTTTAGATTTTGTCGAATAAATGAGAAATTTTTACGACAACGAAAAGAAGGTAGGTTTTTAAAATAAAAAATCAGCGAACTTCAAATCTTTAGCGATTATGGAAGCAGCTTCATACTCCCCGTATTGTCGAGCACCCAGTACGACAATAATACCGTTCCGACAGCTTTTTCAGGTAATTGTGTGTCGTTATCTCTTTTCTCATTTTCACTTCTTTTCCACTGAATATGTTCAAGGAGTTTCTAAAAAATACTAATAAATAAATAGATAAAAGATGCTAGCCTACACTGAACACGAACCGTAACACATCTTATCTCAAACCCGGCCTTTTTTCTTTTTTTTTAATTCTAAAGCCATTTCTTTGAGATATTCCTGTCACGGTCGCTGTACAGCTAAACATACTCTACCTCGCGAATTTCGACAGTCAGCTTATGGAATATTCAATTGATGTCGAAATGGCCCTCAGCTGGTTTGATCTCAGGTAGACGGCCTTGTTAGTTTATCGCCTTCCAGTATCAATTGTTTTCAGGCTTGCAAATAATTATACAAAGCCTATAAGGATTCGTGAAAAACAGATCTTGGACCTGATCTGGAAGCCCGACCCATATTTTGTGAACTCAAAGTTCTCGCATTTCCATGAAGTATCATTTCCTAATTTTCGTATGAGAGTTTTTCCAGATGGCCTTGTGAAGTATACTATGAGGTAAATTATTTCCACAGCTACTGCCATTTGAAATAATGTTTTTGTTAGGATAACCTCGGTATGCAACTGCTTCATGCTATTCTGTCTCTATCCACACGACCGCCAAAAATGCGACCTTCAAATTAGTTCCAGTAAGTTGACCAGCTGAAGGAATTATGGCTTTCGTTAATCGAATTAGAGCGCGGGACTAGCTAATGTGTTGATAGAGCGGCTGTCCAAATCTGTCTGCAAAACAATAGAATTAATCTACGCATTTCCAACAAGAAAGATCAGCTTAAAGAGTGGTTAGATCTCAAGTTTTCAAAACTACCCTAAATTTGCTAACTCTCTCCACTGCTAGGATATATGACGTTCAAGCCTAGCACGTGTCTATTCTATTTTTATATCAAAATACACTCGAGGTACACCAGAAGGGAAAAAATAAAAAGTTCGAAACCGCGCGAGACCACAGTCTCAGGGAGAAAAAAAATTCATGGCTAATAAGAAACACGAAGTTATACCCGTGCTAGCAAAGTAAAAAAAACGCCCAACTTTGACGAAAGAATAATCTGAAGAATCTTGCATCCCTAAAACGCATGTATATATGGGTATCATACTTAAACAGCTGAAATAACTTTTCTTTTCTAAGTGTCAATAGTTTTCCTTTTCTTTTCCATTGGTCAATTAGCTCTCCACACGTATTTCTCTCCTATTGAGCAGTTAAACATTTACAACACGGCTCATGCGTACCAAATAAAATATACCTGATGATAAATATCACATGGGCGCGAAGAGGGGATGGCCAGGGAAGTTCTTATTAACACATGGATGACCGCTTGACACACATGGTGTGTCAAGCAATGACTACCGCCTGGGACCGCGTGACACACCATGTCTGTCAAGGCTTGAATATATTTAAAATGACTAATATCCTGAGATAAAACCACTCCACGAGCTTTTTTTGCACTGAATCTATGGTTGCCCTCTACCTTTTTTGTCTGCCCTTCAAAACTACTGTAAGTGTACTGTAGATGGCAGTATGCGTAATTATAGTTGAAAAATCTGGGCTGCTCCGTAAATAGCTTTGGCCCAAAAGGCAGACAACTAGAAATTTGCATGGTCGTCAATGTGTTAATGACTGTAAACTGTAAAACCGCTATGAGAGCCCAAAATCGACAAGAAGATCTAAACAACGTGACAGCATTGTTGAGAATTTGCCGGAATTATGTCCCCAATATTATTTTACAGTCTGAGTTATTGCTGCAATCAAAACTGGATTCGAATCTCTCAAGAAACACCCAAGCAAAGGTGAAAGTATTCGAGAAAGTATTAGGAGCTCACAAACACGCTAGGGTGAATGGAGGAATTTTGTTGATTTGGATATTGTCATTTTTGTGACTTCGACATATCTTTTGTGCTGTATGATAGTTAGGAACTTTCTGTTTCAAATTTCCTACCCATCAAGTCCTTGCTTGGTAAAACAAGCTGAGAAAAAGAAAAAATAGACGATTATGGTTTTTGTTGTCTCAAAGTAGGTACCGTAATTTAAATGGGAAGAGGTCACATGCTGGAGTAACAAGTCCTTGAATCTGTACAACTGATACTGTGATGCTACAGGATTATATGGGGCTTTATGCCCAGTACGGTAGCTTACTGTAACGCTCTGCAACTTGTCGCACCTGCTGATGAGTCAGCGCTTCCAATGACGGCTGTGATATGATAGAACAATCGTGGGCAAAACCTCGATTGAACTTCTTATTCTTCCACTTTTGACACTGGAATCGGTGCAAAGACACCTTGTAGATATCCCGTGAACACATGCTCTACGTAATTGCACAGCACGCAACGCCTCGGGACGACAGTTCCTATCGCACAGATCAGGTAAAGAGCCGGCCAAAGTGGCCCTACCCTCCGTTTTGCTGTGTCGGCACTGCACTTTACGCACTCTCCTATAATGCGGTCTGCACTTAGACGGCGTATAACTGCCAGGTTACACAAGTGCAACAGCGCGTTGATAAACTTGCGACGGCGAGTTGCGCGAAGATTGTGGGGGGAAAGATCAAATTTTACTTGCGTTGAGTGAAAAGGAAATTTTTCCAGTTGCCTATCCATCGTCATTCCTTCGATTTGTCTGGCATTCGGATCCGATAATGTTTCAGTCAGAGATCGCACTTCCAGAGCTCCATGTTCAACGTCTTAAGACTGAACATTGTCGTGTGGAAGGAAAACTTAGTGAGTCTATTTTTTACAATTTTTTTTTGACCGAAAATCGAATTTCCAAAGCTAAGCTACTGCGAATGTTCTATGAGGAGAGAGGGCTTGAAAAATTGATAAGGAGAGTTGCGTGGACCATATTCACAAAAATGTTTACATGGCTTATCGATTTCTTACGGAAAAATTGATTATTTCAAGTGTCTTATCAAATCTCGTCAAAGGCTAATTTCGTCTAAATGCTTTGAGCAAAGTCATCTTGAGTATCTGGCTTATAGTGGAAATGTTCCGTAAAATTGTAAATAGTAATAATAATATAATAATGGTATTATTTGAAATTGTAGTTGTAATACTTTCTCTAAAATTGTAGAATTATGTGTCTTTGATGTTTTGTATATATTTTTCAATACTTTTACATTCAATTTTTATTCATTTTTGTGTATGCACACAATGCGCCTCACTTGACGGCTTGTAAGGCAAAATCTGCTCGTTTCCGCTGACTTCGCGTTGTTCCCTTGTCTCTTTCGGTTTGATTGGATATTAATTAGTTAGTACAACAAATTTCTACACTTAGTTCTCCTAGATTTTTTTCTTCTGAGGAGTTAAATACTAGCAATGGTGCCGTCGGTTGCCGCGCATAGTGTGCAAATCCATAAATAGTTGTAAATGACATAAGGGTATTTTTACTCCAGTTGATTCATCCTGCATTCGCCTCGTTTTTGAACTCGAACGTGATGGTGGACGATTTGTTGTCGAAAAATATATCCCAAGCACATTAGCTATGATGTTTGCCTGGGTGGCACCTTATGTACCGTACAACTACGAGGATGTTCGCATTATTACGCCGATTACGGTAGGACAAGTGCTTAGTGCGTCAGGACCGGATTACTGTAAAATTATAGGTGCTTCTGACGTTGGTGCAAATGGAGAAGGGTGATAAGGAGATCAGAACATCGTATCTGACATCCATGGACATTTGGTTCGCTGCTATGAAGGCATTCACGGCTCTTTCATTGGTCGAGAGCCTTATTGTACTGGCGCTTATAAAAAGGAGCAGAGCCATGGTAAGCGATTTTTGGTCTTACTGAGCTACGTAGAATTGTTTTGCATTTTCTCATCACATAAAAGAATTGGAAACTATAGAGTCCAATAAAGTTAGAGTTTTGCGCCGCTGGCGACAATTGCGCTAAAAAAGGCTTATGCAGCGCACATCTCCAAATTTTGCGCTCCACTGCCACTTTTTACGCGCAAGTGTTGTTGGCAACGCAAGCACGCTATATAGTCGTCAATTGACTGGACTGAATACAGCTCTCAGAACGTGCAACTTTTCCAAGAATGTCGCTACTTTCCGCGGCGTTTTAGTAATCGCGCGACATCTCGTGGATTCCACGAAATCACGCGAATCAAACTACGCGGCGCCATAACTCCTTTCGGAATGGATATATTCTGAACTCGAAAAAAGCGTTGGGCTCAGCTCATTAGGGCAAATCTTTTGATTAAAAGTCCCTCGATATTCCATTTTTATAGTATTTGCATCCTTGTGCGAACGCCTTCACAAGCTTTTTCAGGAACGCAGTATGCTCCGGGCACCGAACGAGCTACAAAAAGCTAATTTTCAAAGTGAAAAATACCGTCTTACTCGGCTCTATCATCGCTTTGACAGCATCAGTCGATTTTTATCACCTGTCGTTTTTGTTATGTTTTTCATATATTATGTATTATTCATAGCTCAAGGCGATGATCGTGGTTGCGTATCGAAGTAAAACAAATTCAGCTAATTTTTTGTTACATCCTGTTCTTTGGAAGACCATATATTAGAATATTTACAGTAGCCTACTATCTCGAAGACATTCAAAAAACAAAAGAATCAAGTATAACACAGAGGTAAACTAATGTGGCAAGTGAAAAGATGGCATGATTGCATGCATGAGCAACTCCTGCGTACTTCAACGACTCATCTTCGTGTTTTGTTTTCTGGAGAAGGAAATTTTTTTCCTGCCACCAAATTAGAAAAATCCAAACCTTGGGAAGAGGGAGTATCCTGTCAACAATTTGTATAAATCGGTCCACACTATGTGGAGGTGGGATATCTGCAGGGGTGGTGGCAAGTCGCTCCAGGATTAGGGTGATGACAAAGAGAGCTGCCGTTACGACAAGGTTGAAGCCAGCGTATTTCACTATAAAAAAAATAAGGAAATTACTCTTGCTCAGGCGCCAGCCAGACTTCGCTCAAAAACACCCAGAAGCGCTCAAAAAAGCTTTCTTTAATCTCTCAAAAAATTCCCTTTTGTTGACACACGCTCTGCGCTAGCACAAAAGCGCCAACATGTTCTCTAGGCACGCAAATGCTAGCACTGAATGTGCGTGAGGAGAAGAGATGAGAGATTGAAGAAAAAGGCACTTTTGGGCGTTTTTGAGCAAAATCTAGAAAGTACTTTGAAACGTTACACTTACGAATTGTCGGCGTATGAGCTGTGAAGCTTGGTAGACGTTGAGAAACAAGAATGAGAGATAGAATCTGCGATACAACAGAAAAACCAAGCAGTATCGGTTGTGTCTTGGACAACTGGAACAGATCTTGATTCTCCAATCAAAATATTGTGCAAAATGGTTTACCTGGAAGAAAACTGCTGATATCGTGAATAATGAGGTTATAAGAGCTGGAAGAAGCATCTCAGCTGTAAAGTATACAGCATTTCTTCGCAGCGACACGCACAGTTCGCAGTTGTCGGACTGCACATCAAATGGATTCCTCTTCGGATCAGAAAGAGATTCTATAGATAGAGGAGATTCCTAAAAGAGAAGATTCCCGGCCATGGATAGAATGCAGTTACATAGTAGACTTTCATTGTCAGTAATAAGTGCAACTAGTTTAGGGTGTCAATTTGTTGACTGTCAAATTCACCTATTTATACAAACGTCTCGGAGTGATGTGTCAGACTAGCCTGATAAATAGCTTTGATTAGAAACACTATAAGCTCCTGCAAAACGAAGGCGGTTGGTTCAAGGCGCGACGTGGCTGTGACGCGGCTGTGACGCTGCTGTGACGCAGCCATGTCGCAGCCGCGTTGCACATCGAACCGACCGCCTTCGTCTTGCAGGAGCTTATAATGGAACGATCAAGAATTTATATCGTTCAGACTTCGATCACCAATTTTCTAAGAATTAATCAATGTAAAAATTCTAGTATAAAAGAATGCATGAAAAGTGCCTTTGAAATAATTTTGAATGGCCAGATATCAAATCGCGTTTCTTCATTGATTGCAACCAAGTTTTATTTTAAAAATTATTTGACCAATAGCTGATTTCGCACACGAATGCTGCATATATTGGAGAAGAATTGTAGTGTATTCTAGCGAATGATAGAGGAGAACCTAGCATAAAAAGCCGGTGCCATGATGTACTTACATTTACATCCACATCAACAATTTTCCATCCAGACACGAATGGGTCCGTTGTCGCTTCTCGTTCCTTATTTTTGACTCCATCCGAGACTGTGAAATGTACGGCGAGAAGACGCTTATCGTCGAATTTGAAGCAAACCTGATTAGTGCATATTGTGCGAAATCAGGAAAACTTATTGGTTTCACCTTCTGTAGATCATTAGGATACTCTTCATACTGGAATTTGAACGGAGTTGAGAAGGAGAAATCGGCCCAGAGATAAACTTGTCCCGTATAATTTGCAGCCAAAACTTTGCTGGTCACTTGTCCTGGGTTTGATGTCGAGGCACTAGAATTTCGAATATAAGAATAAAATACGAAAGGCAAAAAGATATAAACATAAAACTATGTTAGTTTGAGTCTTAAAGTTCTTTCTTGTTAATAGCACACAAATGAAGCGGTGGCAGACCAAGAAGGGGTGGGCGCTTTCAACAAAAAATTCTTTGAATCATTTTGGTTTAAAGATGTTCTATACCAAGTTAAAAAATTGCGCAGATAACTATCTTTGTTCGCTGATAAGAAACAACTAATGCCATAAAAATTCACATTAGTTTTGTTTTGAAAAACCCAGGAGATGCAGCTGCTACCAAGCCACTTTTTTCAGGATTTTCGGAATGCGAGTAGTGAAGAGTTCTAGGAGTTTTTCAAAAATTTTTAGGGGACGCAAGTTTCTGTGCCTCACTCGAGGTTATTGTGAAGGTATGTACGAGGTAAACTATATTTTTGGAAATGCAAGCATATTTTTCATATAGCAAAATCACAAGAATATCAGATCAAATCATGAAAAGATACGATCATTCAAACTTTTGATTACATAGATAGATAGATATAGTCCCCTCCACAGATCGTGCTACCCTTGGTCTGAGTCTCAGACCTGCCACATGTGGCTAACATGTTGGCCGTTGGCAGCAACACGTTGGCAACATGCAACATGTTGGCGTGGCCAAAATGTTCTGCCAACATTTTGGGGCATGTTGCAAACATGTTGTTGCCACGTTGCCAACATGTTAGCCACAAGTGGCAGGTCTGAGACGCAGACCAAGGGTAGCACGATCTGTGGAAGGGACGATACTGTTCTGTTTACTAGACTCGAAATAGCTACAGACACGTTGTTCTAACAAGCTCTACCTTGTTCTTGCTCTCAAAATAGTGAAACATACAATGAAGTAAAGTATCATTCATTCTAAGACTAGGAGACACGAGACCGGGTGTAGGACGATTCGCACGACCGATGGTTTCCACACAGGACCACCGCCGCGCGCGAAACACCCTGCGGCGGCTTTTGCCTAAGCAAAACAGGGGGAGGAAAGATTTGCGGCGTGCATTACATGTTAAGACAAGTCAAACTCAGGGAAACGTTGGAGACCGCCCGTGTGAAAAGACCGTCTCCCCGCGAGACCGCATTGCGCACACTGTCTAAACAAGCCTAACCGTGTACTTAGCAGGTTTATACTTGTCATTTATCTGGTCCAGGTTTATTCATTCTTTGGAAACGGCAACCGGCAACTTGTTAAGACAATGTCCGCAATACAATCTCTCGTCTCATGGAATAGACAATACAAGTTCTCGCGTACTAAGCACGCTTATGCGTGATGTTCCCACACTTCCTATTCTATTAAAACAACAAACCTAATTCACTGCGAGCTAGGCGATTTATAAGACATAAACCCCAGGAGCGTGGTTATTTACCGTGACGTCATCGGAAAAATAAAAAAATGTGTTTTCGAAAATCAAGATATATAAGATAGAGTGGACGCTGATTCTGAATATATGTTTCCCTCTGTCTGAAACTGATTTTTAAGGAATATGTTGTTGCGGCGTTTCCGGCGCAATATCGAGCTTAATCCGCTGTTTTTTAACGGCGGCGCCGATGGTACTGTACAACATCACTAGTCATAAAAATATAGTTTTCGCACATGACTTGAAAGTTCAGATTCCTGCGAGCGTGGTCAGGTTATCACAAGAAATTATTATGGTTATTCTACTCGGTATAATCATAGAAACTGAGAAAATACCACAGACATCATCTTATGATGATAACCCTAATAGGGATTAAATAGGTGTTGCAGCTGATTGATTAGTGTGACTAAGCTAAGCTCAGCAAATCTTTTCTAGGCACTTGCCTTGTTCTTTCCTCTTGGCTCATTCTGTAACTTATTGTAAGTTAAAAATCTTAGATAATTCTTTTTAGAAAGCCCCTGTTTTCTATCAAAAAGTATACCGTAAACGGCGCAAGTGATTGAGATCTCACCCATTCAGTTGTACAATTTGTGGGGTCCAAATCTGGATCCAGTAGAAATTCAGCCAGCTCAAACCCCACTGATTTTTATCCCAAGCGATGTTCGTATCGTTCCAGCTCTGCAACATAGGATTCTTTCCACATCAATGATTCAGTAATAATCGAACATACGAGAACTAGTCGGCCGAACACTTTCACATTCTGTTTCTTCTCATCCTAAAAATCGTTGCGCAAACTATCGTAATAAGCAGAAGTAATGGAATTCTCTTACAATTTCCACGTTATTGATGCGAACGCTTTCCACTCGGACGATTCTGGTCAGGTTATCAGTGACGTTCTGGTAGTTGGACTGGATGTGAGTACGTAGTTTCCAGGCCTTGTCACCACCTTGGCACGAGTGGCATGACCTTCGGCAATTGGCCATCATCCTAAACGTACAGTCTCTCGCGGCTCAACCTTGGGTTAGAAAGAAAGCTTCCCTTACCAAACTGCATTAGAAGTGCATTCCCCTTCCGAAGCCCATTCGGCACATTTTGGGTCCGCATCTTCACAGCCGTCCTTTGCGTTCACTACAAATAGGCTACGATAATATCCACTCTCGATAATTTTCTCTGCACAAAAAGTTTTTCCCCAAGAAAGGTCGTCAAAAATCTCCACGATCTCCGGTGCTGATCTAATGGTTTCGCTTTTCTCGCTGAACGAAGAAACTTGATTGCGAACAACAGCGTTCAGGTTTCTCAGGTAGGGTCACACTGCTCAAAAACCATAATTGTGATTGAAGCAGAAGATTAGTGAGTAAAAAAGTGGAACCATTATTGTAATCGAAGCACAAGATTAGTGAGTAAAAAAGTGATACTTCTAAAGGACACTAACCTGTTATGGAATGCATTAGGAAGAAAAGAAAAGAAAAGATTAATGTAGATGCTTATTCATTTCGATGAATTGTGCATGAAATATTGTGATAATCAAGCAGGTTATTCTACCTATTCCGAAAGTGCAAGTAAGACCTAATATGGCAACTTCTGTTGGTTTCCAAAATATTGCCTGTGGCGTAATTCTGAGTTTCAAATATTTGCATAAAAAATCAGCAAGGAAGCTAAAATTCTAACCTTGAAATTCATTCAAACAGTCACTCTTAAGTAAGTTCACCACTATTTGAATAGATACAAAAGATTTGTTTTACAAAATGAAGAGACTCACTCGGTAGCGGATAATATTTCAGATGATGTCGAGTTTTCGCAATACAAAAAATGTGTGTCTTCCAGATTCATTCTATTTCAATTGCGAGCGAAAACAAAACTTCTCAAGATACAAGCAAGAATATGATATAAAAATAATCCTGCATTCTAATTTATGAGTAGTTTCACGAATAAACGAAACAGCTCTTTTCTTCTTTAGAAGAAACCCTACTGACTATAAATATAAACTTCCACTTGCCATGCCAGACTTTTTCCTATTACATATGAGCTGGCAATTCAGAAACGAGGTATAAGTGGTGAAATGATCAATAACACCATTTGGAACTCATGTGTCCTTTCAAGGTGAACGGGGTCTGAAGAACATTTTCTAGAGAAATCGAAAATGTGTAGAATATGGAACCAAACTTTTTTCTAAGTTGCTTAAACACAACAGCGAGAATATTTTAACAATCACTGCATTTCATTTGTTAAAAGGAAAAAAGACAGTATAATCATAGAGCTCTGGTAGTCAAGTCAAAAAGAGAAAAAGAAAAATTCTTGGTAGAGAATGAGATCATCAGATTACAGGATTCAAGTAGAAATTTTTCTTATTTGAAAGTACGTCAAATAAGGATAACAAACGACTGAAAGCCAAAAAAAGCATACCTTGCGCATACAGAAGTGCAAATGTGATCAGTGCATGTAGAATCATCTAAAACAATACAAATTTTTATCGTGGGGTGACTTATAAAGAAATCAATGTAGAGGAAGGCACGTTAGGTTCAGCTTTTTGTTAGAGAAATCTACATGAAGCTAAATAAAATAGATTCTTCCTCCGTTCTCGTTCCCTCCGCCGCTTTCCCTCCACTTGTAAGCAAATTTCAGAAAAGAAAAGGTGAGAACAGCTGATGGTTTCATCTTTCATCGTAGTCGCTTAACAGGTATATAAACGGATGGGTGGGAGAGCGTCGAGATGGCTACGAGAGCGAGACACTGCAACGAGCGCGAGATAACCGGCTGCGCAGTTTGCGGGCTTACGGTCTTCCGGTTCGACAACTCGTCCCCCCACACTAGCACAAAAGGCAACAACAAAGAATATTCACGAGAATGATGGCTAATCTTGAAAATGACGTCTAAATGAGGCGTCAAACAAGTCGACGTTTTGAAAAATTTAGACTATATACTGTGTCAGCGCGGACGCGCGCGATTACGGTAACCATAAAGGATGCCTAGACATACTGTATTCATGAAAAGTGGCAAAGAGTTAAAAGCTCTTAAGGAGACATCATACTTACCTAATTTCAGTCTCAACTAATATAAGAAAAAGCAGATTTTCATAAGTCAGTTTTATAGGTCTCTAATTATAGATGCAAATTCGTCACAAATCACATCGCATGCTCATGTTTGCAGAAAAATATCAGTACCCAGAAAATGTTTTTGAATTTTAGCCCAAAATAGAATGCTTTCTCTGCTTTTTATAAAGAATAATTTACTCAGAGTCACTCCCAATATGGAGGGTTCGCTTTTCTTTGGAATTACCCTGAAGACCAAAGACTGCTTCTTTTGCTTTGTATTAGAAATATCTCCTACAGTGTCATCTCCAATTTTCGAACAGAGGATTTCGCTTTTCTTTGGAAACATTGTCAAGATCTACTCCAAAGGTTTTAGATATTTTGGAACAATTCAATAAAAAAATAAAATAATAGCAAGGCTATTGTTAGAGCACAAGGGCCACGCTTCCTCTGCGGAGATCAAGAAGATTAGCAAGCATTTAGCCCGATAAAAGAGAAAACTTTATCCGAAAAAAGATCTCGCAGCGGGGGAATCCGTTACTTTGCAAACTAGAGTCTTCATAAAAATTGGAGAGGAAAGAATAAATGAAATGCTTTGTATTCATCTTTGAAAAAAAAAAGAATTATGAAGCAATTTTCAAGATGACAAGTGGTCACGGTGTTGTTTTTTTTTTTGCACTATTGGGTGGCAGGTACCAAACCGAGAAAAATCAGTATCATTGTTGGAAGGATGCAACAAATAGAAAAAAACTGTTCTATTGCTTCCTCGTTTAGGATAATGCTTGCTAGCCCTAAAAGACAAGACAAGTTCTTGAGAAGGACGAAAACTGCATCAACAAGTATTCTGTGGCGAAATGAACAATAATAATTTGCACCATTTGCAGGTGTTTCAAGCACAATGTAAACAATAGTGGAACGCCTAGATGGTTTCACTTTACACCAAAATTGATTATGGGCTATTGGGGAGAAAACTCGGTATAAAGTTTTTGTAACATTTCCAGCCAAGACCATGAGATTTGAATTTTTGTGTATTTTGGGGTACCTTTGATGGCTCTGAAAATAAAAAAAGAGAATTTTCAAATGAGTAAGCTCAGCAAACCAGACCTACTGTACTTCAATAAAAAATCAGGCTACACTAAACTACAATCAAATATTTATAATTTACTAATCATTATTAATTGTTCTTTATTTTATCAAATAGCTTTAATCAACTATTTTGAATTACATTGAAAGGATTACGAATAGTGCTCGATGAAAAGAAAGAAGACAGATTTGGATTCTACTGAGCAAATGACTAGAATTTTTTTTCAAGATTCAATACTAGAAAAAATGGTCTAATAAAGGCCGTGGAAGGTTCTTTCAAAGCCTAAAGCCTTTATATTATTTCAAAAATTATTTGCGATGCGAAAACGGGCCTGATGAAATATTAAGCCGCAATAAGCCGCTGTCAATTCTATAATCTGCAAATCGACAAAATGACCGAAAGATGAAATTCTAAGAGAAGGCTAATTAGCCGAAAGCGAACTGTTAAGCGCTGGAACATCGCGTACGATCTTTCTGAGTGCGGCCGAGACGCGCCAACTCTTGCAAACCCGTTCCGTGACGGAAGCATCCCACTTTCTTTTTTCAAGCTGTCATTAGTCTCTTCCAAATACTAAACATATGTAGAAAAAGTGCGATGGACGGTTCTGACATGCCAGCCACCAGTCGATGTTCCAAAATGGCTGAAACGTTAGCCAGTTCGGAAGGGGGAGTGCCCTATACTAAGGTTCGACAGGACGACTACCTCCAGTCGCCAACATCGGGAGGACCCAAAGTTAAAAACGGTTTTTCATATGAAATATAAGGTGTCCCAAAAAATGTCAACACTGTTTGATCGTTGATAACTCCCTTGCTTTCGTGTCTGTAGTGCGAGGTTCAACTTAGTTTTGCAGTATGGAGCGAATCACCGATCGATCTTTCTTACTGTGGGATTACGATACAAACTTCTAGCATGGAGATCCATTGTGAAATATGCCATTAGACAAAAAAAATTTCAAAAAATCTGAAAAGTAGTGTACTAGGATTTTCGCGCACGCTGATTTCATTACACAACTTTTTACGAGTGTTTTAAGCTTTTTTGAAGGTAATAACATTTCTGACAAATGCTGGAAATTCAGTTATTACGCCTTTACCTGGTATAACCTTGAAAAGAAGCATTACATTAAAATTAAAACTTCATATTCAAAATCAGCGGCTTCCATTACTATAGTATAAGAGTTTTTGGCTGGTTCAGTTTTGTTCCGAGGCAGAATATTGCCTCCAATGCCTAAAATCCTCGTCGAAGTTCCTACCGTAACCCTACAGTAATGAAGAATGATCGATGATTCGCTCCATACCGTAGATCCAAGTCGAACCTCGCTCTATAGAATGTGCCTAAAGCTCTGCGAAAGACAAGATAGCAAATGAGTTATTAGCGATCAAAGAGTGAAAATTTTTTGGGACACCCTGTATTTGTGCGAAGTCAAGGAGGCTTCACAAGATGGTCGAAGGCAACATGCCCAGCGTCCTGCTTGTCAGCTCATTTTCTCAACTCAACATGTTCTTCGTAGTATACGCCTTTTTTGTGATCAAACCCGAAAATGTATTGCACCAGTTCGTCGGGGATCCGCTGCGGAGTTATAAAAATACCATACAATTGGCACTTGAGACACTAATACAACCCGCCCGTAAATGTTGCCAATAAGGGGAAACGAATAGAGGCGATCGTGATAATTACAAGCTAATGGTCGCACGTATTCTTTGCATAGCGAATGTTTTTACTTACCGCGCACTTCACTTGCAAAGTGGCGTTGAGTTGTTTAAACCAGAGAATACCA
Organism: Cylicocyclus nassatus; assembly: GCA_958299035.1. NCBI lineage: Eukaryota > Metazoa > Nematoda > Chromadorea > Rhabditida > Strongylidae > Cylicocyclus > Cylicocyclus nassatus. The sequence continues at coordinate 15,763,689 of CATQJL010000305.1, forward strand.
AAATTGCAGCGAATCTCGTTTCTGTGAAGGAATTGTCTTCTTCCTAATGCTGTTTCTGAAGCCTCATCATATCAGGTTGCTGCATAAGTTCTGTTCGATTTAATTTTTTGAATTCAAAATATTGTATCATAACTTCATACAAAATCAACCTTTTCCGATTAGTTTCAATGTGTTGAGGAGCAGTCCTTTAGTTTTCACAAAAATCCTCTTGAAAAAGAAGCAAGAATTTAAGAACTTCACAGGTTTTTCTTCAAACCTGCCTTTTTGACATGGCAGTGCTCCCTTATGAGAAGTGACAGGCAGCCATGGGTAAATAGATAGAGGAAATTTTGATGATTATTTTATAGCCTGAAGGTACCCATAGGATCTTCGGTGCCAAGAGATTTTTTGATCGAATAAAAATGAAGTCGTTCAGTGCATGTACAGGGTGTCCCAAAGAAATGTACCTACTGTTTGATTGTAAATAACACTCTTTTAATGAAGTGTTTGAAAAGCTTAAGGTACCATTTTGTGGAGCGAGTTTCAACTTAGATCTTCGATTTTGAGCGAATCATCGATCGCTCTTCACTGTAGGATTAGGTACTAACTTCGGCAAGGATTTTAGGCCATTGGAGGCTATATGCTGCCTCGGAACAGGAAACAAGCCAAAACTCTTATACTACGGTAGTGGGAACCGCTGAATTCGAATTTGAAACTTTCACTTTACTGTGATGCTTCTTTCCAAAGTTACCCGCGTAAACCGTAATAATTGATTTCCAGTACTTGTCAGAAATGTCTTTACAAGTCAAAAAAGCTGAAAACACTCGTAAAAAGTTGTTAGGTGGAATCAGCATGCGCGAAAACCTTAGTACACGGTTTTTCAGATTATTGAAAAAATTTTGTTAGGTGGTATATTTCACAATGGTTCCATGTGCTGAAAGTCCTTACCGTAATCCTACAGTAAAGAGCGATCGATGATTTGCTCCATACTGTAAATCTAAGTTTAACCTCGCTCTTCAAGATAAAGCTTCTCGAAACACTTCACTACAAGAGAGTTATTTACAATCAAACAGTAGGTACATTTTTTGGGACACCCTGTATGTATGCCAACATTCGAATTTCGGAAATTTGATACTTGCCGCGAGGAGTAAAAGTATGGCTGAGCTTTGCTAGCTCTTGCTTTAGTCTAGATCTCCAATATTAGACTCGTAGATTGTCTCTATTCAAAGAAAGTTATTGCTTGTAAAACTTCTTTAGAAATAATTAATCATCAACAACAAATTTTTCTAGCAAGACGAATTCTTTCATAAAAGCGAGTTTTTGCATAACCTGGCCGTTTCATATTCCTGACCAATATAAGGACTTGACCCTGGAAAACATATAGTAAAGAACTAAAAAGGTTGCCACAACCTTGCCAATTGAACCACATCAACCACCACACGAACGACACACGTTTATTGTCGATTACCTCAAACTTGGGAATTAAATTCTCACTCTGCTTGACATGTATGCATATACATAAACAGCGGAGCAAACCAACATGAGAGAGTGACGAAGTCGCTAACAAACAGTTGGAACTATGATGATGATTAGTCAAACCAAAATGATGTCTACTTGTGGAATATGGAATTATTGTAAGAAATGTACAAAAGTAGATTAGAAAACGGATTGGAAATCAATGTGCTATCCTACGTATAAGGAATGAGCGAATAGAAAGGCAACACAAGCACTAAGTATAAGTGGTGAAAAATGCATGAGTAACAATGGCTAAGTATATACACACGTTCGCCTGCTGGCACCATCATTTCTTCTGCAGCTCCAGTCGTTTTTCTCTGTAGTCCGAAATCTTTTTGTCAAGAAGATCGCATCTGGCATCGTGGATTCATTCCTTGGCATTCCGGGACTAGCTTTTTTTATTTAGCAAGCCAAAACATTGGTTGACTGCAATGCGATCCGCGAAACGAACGTCTTAGCTGGTATTGAGGGGTCATCGTGCGCAACTCTCATGCATGATTTTGCTCCATTGCATCACGATCCGCGATAAGAACATTCTTAGCTGAAAACGTGTCTCGACCATCGGGGGATCATAGGCCTGCAATGTCGTCAGATTGGGGATCTTATTAAATTATTGTGTATATTAGAAAGGGCAAGAAAAGCGCTCTCTAATGGTGCAAATAATGTCGTATAATGACTAATAATCTCCTAGAATGGCTGCTTCAAACAAAAAGCAAAAAAATTGGACAAACTTGTGCAGCGGCTTAGGCCCGTATGCACGTACATCCCCACTGGGGAGGGGAGGGGATTTGAAAGGGGATGCATCATATCTCGCTACTCTAGGTATCTTTATTCTTCCTTTTCTATCTTGCTTATGAAGGTTCTCATACCCTAATACCTGCGCATAATTGATGCCAGGTTACTGGCATAACTGATTGTATTTTTACTGCTTTGTTTGATCCCCAGGGGATCCCTAGGGGATCAATTCTCAATTTCAGTGCCATTTATCTTCCTAAGAAGTCAATGGAAACGCCACAAAATTGTACTGAGGATAAACGGCACTGCTAAGCATGTTTTCGACATAAGAAATGGGATCTGAAGATTGTGAATTTTTCGATGATCCCTAGCTTTCGAGCTAGGGAATACCGAAGATTTCGATATCCTGAGCATTCACTCATTTCTGCTGAAAACATCTTTAGCAGTGCCGTAGTATATCCACAGTACAATTTTACAGCGTTTTCACCGAGTTTTCAGGAAGGGTAAATCACTTTGAAAATGAGAAGTGATCCCCTGGGGATCAGCAGGGGATCCCGGGGATCACATAAAATAGTGAAAATCTAAATAATCACGCCAGCAACCTGGCATCAATTATGTGCAGGTACTAGGGTATAAAAACCTTCATAAGCAAGATAGAGAAGGAAGAAGAAAGATACGTAGAGTGGCGAGATATGACGCATCCCCTCTCAGATCCCCTCCCCTCCCTAGCGGGGATGTACGTGCATGCGGGCCTTAGTATTCCTACACACCAGCCACCAAAATTGACGTTGCCAATTCCGTGCTCAACAATTACACAATCTGCAATTTCCTCGCTGATGACTCAGAACTCCCAGCCGTCATGTACACAGATGGTGTGCTGCTAATGACAAGAAGCGGCATGGATTAAAGACGTGGGATGTAAGATGTGAAAAATACAATACACAACGCTGCAAGTCTGAAGAGCAACCCGTGCTGCAAGTCTGAAGAGCAACCCGTGAAGGTAGAGTAGATGGACGTGAGATTTCAAACGCAGTAATGATCCAGATCCCAAGCACAGCAATAAGGAATACCACACCCTTCAACTATATACCTGGGCTCCAGATGGTTCACTCAAAGATGAAGTTCCCAGCCGGACAAACACATGGCTGAAATGGAGAAGCCTTAGAAGAAGTATGTGTCGTTGAACGACAAGTATTCTACACAATATTCTCCAACAATGCTATGACTTAGAAGTAACAGTATCCTTATCCTTACAATTTTACTTTAGCATAAAACAAAAGCGCAGGCGTTTGCCAACGTCAGCTGAGCTAGATGGCTATGGAATGTGTTTGGAAGAGGGATTTAGCTGGCAACAAAGACTCAGTGCTCATTAAAGTGCTTCGTCGCTCTTTCAATCATCCCTCATATCATTATACAGCTTTGAATAGTCTCTAAGAAATTTAAAGTCCCATTTCAACATACTGAGCAAGCATTGAATCAAACTCTTCTACAAGTACTCCACCTTCAAATAACAGTTTTTCTTTAACATACAGCATTTAGCTGTTGTTTATCAGATAGACACTTTGTTATAATGGTGTCCTCTGGATGTATTACCTCGTTGCATCTTATATATAAAGCTGAATGTCTGTTTGTCTGTATATCTGTCTGTATGTGTCTGTATGTCTGTCTGTATGTGCGTACGTATGTTCCGAACAGAAAATTCCATTTCTGAACCGATCCGGACCAAACTTGGCACACATACACTAGGAGCCCCAGCGGGTGTCATAGGCTACTTTTCGTCATCGGTCGATATCGATTTTATCGATTTTTTGCAAAATTTGAGTTACGGGGCAGGGAGTTGGCACAGGGGGGTAATCGAGCATGCTGATCACCCCCGTGGGGGCCCCTGAAACAGACCCTGAAACATGAAAAACACCTAAGGAGGTAGCAGACCCCTACGGGACCGATGAAGGGATAAAAAGGGTTTGTAAAGATTCCTGTTACAAACCCTTTTCTTTTGCCTTCTTATCACAGATAAAATTCATTCTGAGGTTAAATTTATTATAGTTGCGTGAGTCAAAATAGAGATTTCTGAATCTTGCTATGCTCAGTGGTGATCGCTTTCGTTGCTGAAGTTTCGACCTTGGGATCTTGAGCCATGAAGAATGGCCACAGTGAAGATACTGCTGCAAAGGGGCCAAGAGCGCCCGGACTGTCCGGTATCAGAGACCGCTCCTGCTCCGCCTTAAAGGCAGCGTCCAGGCAGATCTGGACCTATGGGGCTTTTACGTGAAAAGTACTTTTGGGGCCCTAACTAAGGCGCTGCCCAAGCGGCAGCTCAGGTAGTGCTCTAATGGCTGAGATATTCCCCTCGAAACTGGCCCCCGCGAACGTAATCGCATGGATTCACGTCAGTTTCGCGCCAGGATCCACGCTTTGCGCCATGAATCCATGCGAAACACGGTCGCGGGGTACAGTTTCGAGGGGAATATCTCAGCCATTACAGCACTACCTGAGCTGCCGCTTGGGCAGTGCCTTAGTTAGGGCCCCAAAAGTACTTTCCACGTAAAAGCCCCATAGGTCCAGATCTGCCTGGACGCTGCCTTTAAACACGGCTTTCTGCTTCATCACGTTCACGAACAATCTCGTCGAGTAAAATGCTTAACATGTTCAAGTGAAGTAACAACGAGCGCAGTTTTTTGCGGATTGGAAATTTTTCGTATTTCACTGAATGTTTTTTGCTGAAGGATTCAATGATATAAGTGTAGAATTCCCAAACAATCCAATCTTAAATACACACAAAGCAGTGTTCATGCAATGTTGAGTATGCAAGAATTTAGCAACTGCAAGCTAGTGCGCATGTTAAAATCATAAGGTACTACAGAGTTTCTGCGTCTCAGCATTGGCGGGACTGCGGTGGGGATAAAATGGGGTAGAGATATTTACTATTAGCTAACTCCACCTCGCTTCTGCAATGTATTGGCTTTTATGCGTCACCGGAGTAAGAACTTTTTGAAGCCACGCATAGGTGCAATGGGGTGAGCAAAAGTTCACCCCCCCCCCCTTCTCTTTGGAGGTCGGACCACCCCCCTCCCCCTTCACCTGACGGACGAAAATTTTTTTTCAAGGTGAGGAATTACTGCACAAATACAAAATATTCAATGAAAAAACGCATTTTTAGAAGGATCGAACGCAAAATCTTATAAAAATGGTTTCGACCGACAATAACATGGGCAGCGGACAATGCAGTTATTTAGAGGCTTGAAAGGCGCTGATGGACAGATTTACCTGAGAACATTGATGTGAATGATGTTAATAAAAGACCTTGCATTGATCATGAATTTTTATTTTTTGCAAATAAAATTTTATGTCGGTATTTATGTAGCACAATAAAAGAACTGTTGTTCATTTGTGTTCGCTTAAAGCGTAAAAAACATATAGAGTCCAAAACATTGATAAAAAATAGTTAGGTGATATCAGGGGAAATTTCTAGGGCAGCACAGTTGAAGTCACAATATTGGCCATATTTAAGGAAAGTCAGTTTTTGAGTCAGCATAACTTGAGTAAGTTGCAGAATGTCATCTTGCGAGAGTATATGCGTTAGTAAGGAACCTTTCCTCTATCACATAGAAAAAATTAGATCCTAAAAAAATTCCTCTTAGAGTTATGAAGTCACAAATAGAGCAGAAATCACGTCTCCAAAAATCGATTTTTCGCAAATAACTTGTGTGTGTGAACGAATCTGAGTGTGAAGGGTAAAAGTAGATTCTACTCATCAAGAGCTCTCGATTGATATGTAGCATGTAGGGGTCCTATGTTATAAGCCCTGCGAGGGTGGGTAATCAGCCTCAGTTCAGGGTGATCACCTTCGGCCACTTCAATGCATTGAAGAGGCGCCGGCGGGTAATCACGCATAACTGAGGCCGATCACCCCCCCCCTTCCCGCAACCCGGAAGCATCAAACCCCCACATATATACATTATTCGAAAGCTCTTGAGGAGATGAATCCACTTATACCATACCTTCGATAGTCTAGAGACAGGGCGTCAAAAGTGAAGGTTGTTTGAACATCTGCCCTCATAAAAAAGTGAAGGTTGTTTATAAAAGATCAGAGAAGTAAAGAATACGTAAAACGAATGTAAAAAGCAAAAGAAACTGCTCAAAACCGGAGAAAAACGCTGCAATAAGGCTTGAAATCTTTCATTTGGTGGCTTTTCAAAGTGCAAGTTTTCGCTTCAGGACCAGCAATTCGCAACACGAGGTTTTGATTTTTGATGCGTCCTTTGAATTTTTACCCCCTCATTGACGTTCCTGTTTCCTGGGACGTTGTCTGGATTGTTGCGCTTATTGTTCTGAGCAACAATCGCCAAAGCTGGAAAAGAATCGATGCGAAAGCACCGAAACAGAACAAGGTAAAGAAAAACGCACTTTTTACGATTTTTCGCAAAAAATTCCAAATAATCGAAGAGATAAAGGCTGGGTGGTTGTCTGCATTATGAATAGAAGCAAGATCTATAGAATGCACGAAAAAACCGCGAGAAAATAGCTAAACTAGGAGAAAAACAAGAGATTTTCGAAAACAAGGTTTTTGCCGGATTTCTCGATCAAATCAAAAAATGTGGTCCTGGGACGTCGTCAGCGTGAAAATAGAGATCAAGGGCTTCAAAATGATATATAGCTTGCTAAAATTGGGTTCGAAACAGCGAAGAAAAGGGTACCAGAGCCAAATGCCCCGCGCCCCGCGTTTGGGGTAGCGAGGTAGCGCGCAGCGCGCGGAGACGCAGACGAGCAGCGGAGACAGACCAGAGCCGACGGGGCATTTGGCTCTGGTCGTAGATCTCCGTGGGGTCTGAACGAAACCCCGCAACATTATATATCATTCTGATCGCCATGACACGACGAGGAGAACTGACAATGTCCCAAGCTTTGAAAGTCACTCATTAATGAGATAGACCAGCGTTTTCGTGCGCGACTCTCTGCGCAAAATTTAAGCGCAGTTTCTCGTTCTTATTTGACTCCAAAAGCTTTCCTAAACATCCGAAACTCGATTTTGTTCAAATAAGAGACTAACTAAGAAATTTTATTATGAATTCTGGCGAAAATCCCACAAAAACCTCTTTTTCAAGGTAAAAAAGGCTATGAAAACGCAAATTCTCAGTTTCGCTGAGATACTAAAGATATTACTTCCTATATTTGCTTCATTAACATGTTCCGATATAATCAGGATAATAACATCCAGGGCGAAGCCCCGGATGACTTCTGTTTTTTCCAGGTGAAGGTTGTGTCTCCTCATAGCCCTCAAAATGAAGGTTACCGGAGTACGTGGCTCTATGTATCGAGGGTATGACTTATACTATTCCCGTTTTGATTTATTTACTTACACAAGTTATATTAAAAACATCGATTTATGGTGGGTTTCTTGCAGCTTCATATCTCGGCGACGAGGGCATTTCATGCTCCAATTTTTTCTGCATCTTACAGAGGATGGCTTACTGAGTTTACCTATACCCTCGCAGAGTAATCGGATATAGCGAAGGAGAGTTACAGTAAGGAATAAAAGGCGCTTGAAAACACAGGTAAATTTAGAATTTAAGTCAGTCGCTCCCGCGGAATCCCTTTGCGAGGGTATAGATAATACCAAATGGACCTCCCTCTTGGGTATGCAAAAAAATTAAATCATGAAATGCCCTCACCGTAGAGATATGCGGCTCTGACTTGGAGGGGGGGGGGCGCGGGTACCGTTGGACCTCTGGAAACTATCTCACCTGGCAAGGATACTGAATCTCACAAATTATACATCGTTGTATAGCTTTTAAAGGCCAGATTCCGAATCTAGTTCAGAATTTGCTTCAGCCCAATTATACGTGAGTTATAATGGAGAGCTTATACTAAAAGCTGACCTTGCTTTAATATTCAATATCGCAGTTTCAACTTTACTGCTCTAGGAGTTTTTCCTAACATCAATTATACTTCATATAGCTGTGCTACATTGTATATGTTTATTGTGCTTCAAGTGGACACATTAGACACAATTGAGCAACAAATTTTTTTACTGTACTCCCTAGATAAAGACTTACGAATTTATTTGCAACAATAATTCCATAATCACCACGGAGTCTCTTATTAACATTATCCACATTTGTGAGTTCCAAGTAAAACTTCATTCAACACCTTCTCAGCCTTTGAGTATCTCCCAGTTTCCACTGCTCATGTGATTGTCGGTCGAAACATATTCAACACTACACCTTCGATCCACCTAAACATGCATTTCTACCGAAAAATGGTGTATAAAAGTACAATAATATTTACATAAATCGAAAGGAAAGTACTTGTAAACATTTTACTAATTATATTCCATACTAATCCAATTCAGAAATTTGACTATTTAAATTGGATAATTTTATGATTTTCACCGTTTTTTTACCCCTCCCCCCGGTCGACGTGGCAATTTTTTCACTATCCCCCTCCCAGGTCCTAGACACCCTTCACTTTTGAGGGTCAAAATCAGCCGAGACACCCTTCATTTTGGAGGGACCCTGTTCACCCCATCGCACCTATGAAGCCAGGAAACGAAGGGCGTCACCAAGCTGTATATTTTTCAAAAGCTGAGACTGCGGAGAATCGACGTAGACTGTCGACTTTTTCCTAACTCTTCTTAGCACTACGATATGAGGGAGGTATTGGGATTGAGGGAAAGATTAAGGGATTGATTTGACTGATAAACTTGTTGATTCGCTCCGGCTGATAAAAATGCAATTAATTTCCTCTCATTCTAAAAAAACGTAATTTTACTTTTAGGTTATGAAGAATGTTCCGGGCACTTTTGAAAACTTCATTTTCAAACGCATTTTTTGGCGCTCGGTCGGACTTTGACACCAAGTGTCGTATAGTGCTCAATAGAGCGAAGCGTAAGTTCTTCAATACCTCTTCTGATTTCTATCGATGCCAAGACGTGTTTAACCTGCACCAAAAAGGAAATCTTTCCAACCATAAAAATTTCGCAATTTTTCCTTCTGCGCCCATTTTTCTGTGCAGTTCAAAGAATCTCGTCTAAATCATAAGTGACCTGATTGAGGAACCTGTTAACTTTTGACCCGCAACTACACTCGAGTTTTGCGATTTGTGCTCAGAAATTTCCTAACAGCATTGATACTTGTGACAGTTTCATCAAACGACACATTTCTATCTAACGTACCAAACTGATAGAACTTTTGGAGCTTTGGAATCTGGTCTCTTACCTTAGATCGTAGACAGCAGCCACATACAGTCCGCCCCAATCCTAACCAGGCCAAAATTGGCTTGGCGAGAGTGCGCGTCGCGAGGCTTTCGCGCCACTTCCGCGTCTAGCTGGTCTGCTCTCTCTTCAATCTCTTCGCTATCTGCGACAGCGCGCGTATGCAGCGCAAACCCCTAGCGCTGCGAGCGCGCAAATTCAGTCGACGGTTCGGTCTGATCCCGATTGGGGCAGACTGTAGGTAGGTGCCAGACCAAGCGAATATGGGTAGAGGACTATGTGTCGCCGAAAAAGGGCAGTCCCCGTGGTCATTTGCGACAGATACGCACCCTTGTACATGCGCGGACGCGTTCCTGCAGGGAATCCGCGCGGGACTCTTCCAAGTTCGGCGACGTGTAGTCATCCACCGAGCGAACATTTTGTTCAGCTGCAAAAGGCGCACAGAATTAACGTTGACTTGCGCCCTGCAGCTGAAACATGCCTTAGCAGCAGCAAACATTAGCAGCAAACATTAATTCTGCGCGCCTTTTGCAGCTGAACGAAATAGTCGCTTAATCTGGCGCCTACGGATCGGCCATACTATTCCTGCTATTTCTATGATTCCTGCGATTCCTGCGATTCCTGTGATTCCCGCACAGTATAGGCGCCGCTTAAATGAGCGCGTGTTGCGTGATACGTGCTGTTTTACGCAACATACGCTCATTTGAGCGGCGCCTAAACTGTGCGGGAATCGCAGGAATCGCAGGAACCGTAGGAATAGCAGGAATAGTACTGCCGATCCCTACCATACGCCGAAATTTAGGCGTCGAGTAAAGTCAAATTTGGATTATGGTGTGTCTACGAACATCGAATTGAATCGACGCCTAATTTCCAAACGGTAGCCCAATGCTTTCCGGCCTTCTATAATTCTGTCTTGCTTCTGATACATCAGCTGATAATTTTCAAAACGAGGCGTGGTGTGCGCTAATCGTGGTTGCGAAATCCGATAATTCATACTCGTTGAACGTGTATCACCTTTGTTATGAACTGAGTCATCAAATATTGCTCCCTTCAGCCTTGATATGTCTCTTATATGCATCAGATATGTTTATGCGAGTTCGCTATGTTGCAAATGACGAGAAACCTCCATTGCTTCTTAGTGTTCCTCGCAGACGCTCGCACAACGCCTGTGCTCACATTTCTGTAATTTATTCGAGGTCGTTTCAGGGTGTTCTCCTTCAGCTATCATGGCAATGAGTGCAAAGCAAAAGCTTGCATTAATTCATTTATACTCGTATGAAATCACTAAACGCCTTGCACCATTGTACTACGCTCCTGATACGGTACGTTCTCGCGTTCATATTGTTCTCTTTACAGATTTATCATTGTTCATAATTAGATGATGTCAATCACCCAACTTTTATCCGCAACCGTCAACAAATAAGCGAGATTCAATTGCACAATTCGTGAGTTTTTGTTGGGGAAGAGGAGATGGATGGGGCATAGGATTGGCTTATCCAAAAGTGCAGCAAATCGCTGTGTCTTTTCACTTCAAACTTCAATTACTACCAAATGAAGACTCGATGATGAATGTAACAGCAAGTGATCTATCAAAAACATCTTGTAACATAAGCTTTGAAAGAAGTAGCTATTGCAAAGAGTCCTGTGATCATAAATTTTTAACTCATTGCACTTCGAGACCCTCAGAACCACCTATCCTTTGCTTCAACCAGACTGTCTGCTGGAAGGTGGGGCTTCACGAAAAGTACCGAAAATTGCAAAAAGCTGCTTTTTTAGAGCAAGTCAAACTGGGTAATGTTGCATAAATAATGTTTAATAAGAATCATGTTGCAATTCGCAGAAACTTCAGAAGTTTTCATGTTTTTGCTGCAGTTGCTTGTTTCATGACTTTGCCAAAAATCGAGACCTTCGAAAAAATAATTTTTTGAAGCAAAAATCAGCAGATTAGTGGAATCTAAAAGCATCTTCTTGTAGTCCGGGAATTGGTCTATTTAACTTACTTAACCCTTTCCGAAAATTTGAAATGAAATTCTCAAAAATTAGCCGAACTTTGAGCAGACAAAAATGACGGGTGAAGAATTTTAGCAATTACCAAAGAAAGCAAACAGTCTGCTCCAACTCAGACACTTGGAGCGTGCAGCGCGCGTGCAATCACAGGGTGGCGCAACACCCAGTCCGCGGATGGCGGGACGTTGGATGCCGCGCCGCTGCTGCTGGCCCGCGGATGGCTGCCATTTTCCACTTTCTCATTGCGCTATATGTCGCAGGTCTTGATAATCAACTCCACACCTCATACGCTAACAATATGAGTTCGTATTCGAATCTAAAAATTCGGTTCCAGGGCCCATCCACAGTGCTACCGAATAACGTTTGGAAGCAAAAAACAATTTCCGTTTCTGCAACTACTCATACACTAGGATGTGACATCAAACCTGCTGGATGATGAGGCAGCCTGACCCTGCGTCGTACACTACGCGGGTATCCCTTGCGCTTACAGCACGTATAATTGCAGGCGCGCGGGCCGCACGGGTAAAGTATAAAGGCACGCGCGCGGCGTGCTAAAAAATTAGGCACGGGGGTCGCGAGATCGAACATAAACGTAGCGCGCGGGTCGCGGTGTTCGCCATTAGTGCGCGCGCCGCATGCACCAATTATTTAGGATGGCATGCGTATGGCGTACTGCCGGACACGCCCACAAATAAGGCACGCGCTTTGCCGCATTGACCATAAACGCGCGTGCGCCGCACGCTCCAACTGTCTGAGAATTGGGAGCAGGCCGAACCGGCGGCGTAGATTTGCGCGCTCGCAGCGCCAAGCGTTTGCGCTGCATATGCGCGCTGTTGGAGAGAGCAAGAGGATTGGAGAGAGAGTAGAGAAGCAGGCCGTGGGCGTGACCCCAAAACCTTAGCGAAGCGGACTCCCGCCATGCCAATTTTGGCCTGGTTGGGATTGGGGCAGACTGTACAGGATTGTGGTTCGAAAATGTAACCACAAGAAAGAGAAGGAAAAGCTGCATCGAATACATGCTAAAGCTCATTCAGATCTTCATTGTGCATGGTCTCATAGTGGTCTGAAAAAACCGACAAAACTTTCGGGACGACCTAATATAATGTTATTATTTTTAGGGTGGCCGAATCCCGGAATTGCTCGAATTGAACAAAATTGAGGAGTTAAGCATGGATTGTCAAAGCGAACTGGAATTCACCAACAAATTATGGGAGGCCTTAACCACGTCTCCTATGAAGAATGTGCTGTACGAAATTATCCTCGATTATTTATCCAGAGGTACGCTTGCGAAGGTACGAAATAAGGTTGAGGGTGACATACATTAACATCCCGAGGAGGGGATCGCAGCTTGAAAGAGAGCTTCATATCCTGAAGCTCCAGATTTCTGGACGCGCTGCCCAGATATCTGAAGCTTACCTAGCCATAGGTATTCCCAACTATTTTTGCTATGAACAAATTGAACAGAAGCGAGAAGTTGTACGAGCCACATTTTGCAATTTTTATGATCCCTGGCGGTCGACCGTTTTTCATTGAAGTCATTTTCTTCCATGAAAGTTAGCGAAATCTTCTCAAAATTGTACTAGTTTATCTAATCCAATAGTGCCTAAGCATGTTTCTGAGAACAAATGATGTATTGAAAGTATAATAGCGATGAACCACAAGTCGAAAGTTGGGGTTTATCGAAAACTTTGATATTTTAGACTCGTTTGTTCTTATCAGCAACTAGCTGGCTTACCCGGCTCCGCCGTATGTTCCGAATAGAAAATTCCATTCCTTAACCGATCCGGACCAAACTTGGCACACATACACATACAATTCGGGCCCCGGCGGGTGTCACGGTCCACTTTTCTTTATCGATCGATATCGATTTTTTGCAAAGTTTGAGCTACGGGGCTGGGAGTTGGCACAGGGGGGTAATCGACCGTGGGGGTGATCAGCATGCTCGATTACACCCCTGTGCCAACTCCCAGCCCCGTAGCTCAAACTTTGCAAAAAATCGATAAAATCGATATCGATCGATGACGAAAAGTAGGCTATGACACCCGCCTGGGCCCGTAGTGTATGTGTGCCAAGTTTGGTCCGGATCGGTTCAGAAATGGAATTTTCTATTCGGAACATACGTGCAGACAGACAGAACAGACATACAGACAGACAGACATACAGACATTCAGCTTTATATATAAGACTAGCTGGCTTACCCGGCTCCGCCGTATGTTCCGAATAGAAATTCCATTTCTTAACCGATCCGGACTGCTGCTGCTGCCCCCTGCCAAATTCCAGCCCCCTAGCTCAAATTTTGCAAAAAATCGATAAAATTGACATCGATCGATGACGAAAAGTAGCCTATGACACCCGCCGGGGCCCGAAGTGTATGTGTGCCAAGTTTGGTCCCGATCGGTTCAGAAATGGAATTTTCTATTCGGAACATACGTACAGACAGACAGACATACATACAGACAGACATACAGACAAACAGACATTCAGCTTTATATATAAGATTGGCCGCCGGGGATCATACAAAAAGCTGGAAAATGCTAGTAGGAATTCTCACAAAGAGATAGCGTGAGATCCGGACGTCTGGAGCTTCAGCACATGAAGCTCTTCTTCGAGCTGCGATCACGTTTCCTGTGGAGTGTCAATGCATTCGGTCCTTAATGTGGATTCAGCTCGAAAATCTATAACAAGCAACAAAGACAGTGTCCGGGCAAGGTTGGGGTTGTGGAATATCAGTCTCATGCGAAAACCCTCTGTCTCGTTTGTGGTGAGCTTCGAGCGGCATGGGTTTCATGCTGCCACCTCGCCTGGATCCTGCGTGTCGTGCGCGTGTCGTGATTATTTTCTCACGCATGGGCGTGGGACGGGGTCCAGTGTAGAGCTTTTGTAGGCATGGGAGAAGGTCAGAGAACACGTTCGAACACGCGGTAAGCCCAAGCGAGGCGACTGAGCGTGATTGGAGTCGCTCAAGTCACCGCAAATGAGACAAAGTGTAGGTAAACACTGGACATAGCATTGCACAAGTGCGAGCCTTGGTGCATTCTTTCGGCTTGAGACATCAGCGTAATTTGCTTACTGCTTTGCTTGATGTAGTGATAATTTAGCAAAAATGGCAAGCGTCGTAGAGATCTTTTAGTTTTTTTTTCTTGATTTTTGAACATTCCAGTTGATGGAGAGCTCTTTTCAACGCTGTGTTTTGTTTCAGAGAATGATACAAGAAGTCAGTTCAGGTGGGAGGCATTTGACTGTTTGAGACTGGGATCTAATTGGAAAGATGTGTTTCAGCAAAGTTTTATCGAATGTCGACCAGTTTCTAGAATTTTTGGACGTTGATAGTACTATCAATTTTCTAAAGAAGATATCTACTTACATTCTGATCACTTCCACCTTGGAGAAAAGCTGGAGAGGTCTAGTCATATCGCATTGTCTTTTCGTGTGTTATCAGTGACAATTCCAGAGGACGAAGCTTTGGAAATCAAGAAAAAAATGGTTTTGAAAACGATACCCCTTTTGGGTTACTACGCTATCTATGATCTGTTGCGTCCGATGTATGATGTTTCAGAAGAAGCTAAAACCTTTGTCAATCGCCTATACCCAAATTTCCTTCGCTACTACGGTAAGAAGAATTCTTATTTGTTCAGATTGGGTCCTTAAGGCCCGTATGCACATACATCTTTGCTGGGGAGGGAAGGGTCGCGTCATATCTCGCAGATTATCTGTATCCTTTTTTGTTTGTCTCTCTTATGAAGATTGTCATAACCTGATATCTGAGCATAATGAATGCCGGCACACTCCCATACAAGCCAAGAATTGTACTGTTTTGTGAGATCCACTGGGGATCGCCGGGGAACACCCTCCGTTTTGAAATCGTCTATTATCGGCGAAGGTGCTGGAAAGGTTGTGGAGTTGTACGAGGATCTGTTATGGCATTGATAGGCATTCATAGTAAAAATAAGTGAGTCCTGCATCATCGAACACCGTACGCAAGGTTTGTCGAAAAACTCGCAACCTGCGTCCTTTTGTCATTGAAAACATGCTTTGCATTGCCACCTTAGTACAACTTTAGGACGTTTTAATCGAGATTTTTTACATTTGTGATTACCTAAAGGAGGATAGACGACTTTGGAAACATGGGCTGAGTTCACAATCCAATGAGAGCCCTGGGAGAATCGCACATACAATGGTGAAAATCAGCTTGTAGGGAACATTCCATCCATTATGCTCAGGGAGTATGAGCTTCCACAGGATAGTTACACAAAGAAGTATACAGATATCCAGAGCGGCGAAGTATAACGCATCCCTTCTCAGCTCACCTTCCTCTCTCCCCAACAGAAATATATCCATCTTCAACTACAAAGCGGTTTACGTATTTTAAAGGGCTCAATCTGATCACATTTTTTCTCACAAGAATTTGTTTTTTGGTCAAGGTGGCCATATGAGATGAGGTGTATGTCGCCGAATTCTGATGAAATCTACTTCAAAGCTGACATCTTATTTGCGACATCTTTTTTGATTGAATCCGACCGTGGTAGTACTGGAGCACTGCAGCATGTGTCGACTAGCGGCTGGGAGAGCCATCGTTAATCTCGAATCCCAACCAGCGTGCTTGTAAATTTTTTGTGACCTTTTAGCTTTTTTCAAATAAGCGGCTCGCAGAAAAGGATGACAGATTTGAGATGATTCCATATCACGCTTAGTTGTATACATCTCACTTTGAATGGTCTCTTCGAATAACAGTACCCTCTTTTCAAGTAAACGTTCGATAAAGTATCTAGGCAAAGGACTTGCACTCTCCCCATTGATACGCCGACTGGGCAGTGCAGTAGATTACCACCATAACAATCTGTATTGCACAGTATAGTAGCTGAACTCATCTATTGTTGAAAAATTGTCGAGGTTTAGCGATAGTGGGACCTACAGCAACAGCAGTTGAAGATATTTTGTTTCATTTTTTCCTTACAGAGTTACTGGATAAAGAAAGAAATTCACAGAGAGGAACAGTCACTTTCTGCCCTATCGGAGTTCCCGTGGCCGATGTTGTCAACACCTCAAATAATTCTAAGTGTGTTTCCTCTCAGTTTTGGTGGGGGAGCTCTTATCCTTGCAACCCATTCTAATACTTGCAGAAAGTATCAATATAATCTGAACTACGAAGACCTGCCACCAGCATCGTCGAGCAAGAACAACCTCATTTATCGATTACTGAAATCCATCGAGAATCGAGAACATGCAGGTCACTGCTTAGGGTACGTCATGGTTGCTTTTACTTGGGATTCAGATGAGATACCCGACCCTGCATGTGCGAAACGGTCGCGGTCAGCAGAAAGCCGGAAACATAGCGGCCCAACAACTGAGACTTTGATTCCCAAGCATAAGCTAGTGTGGCGCTACCCTTCAAATTGTAAGCCTTCTCTTATTATGCATTTTACTCCTTTTCAGAAACTCCGATCCTTTTGCGTAATTATCAAAAGGAGCTCTGCGAAAGAGCTTTGACAGGTGAAAATGCTATAATCGCTGCTCCAACTGGATCGGGCAAAACCATAGTGGCCGCCTACATCATTAAAAGTCACTTCAATGCTTGGACTAACACAGAAAGATCTGCCAAGGTGCGTGACGTTGTTGGTTTTAGGGAAAATTTTTTGGAGTCATGCGTGAGACGTGAGAAGGCGTATCAGCATTTTTGTTCAAGAATATATTATAACAATTTCAGATTTTTTTATTAATGAAAAGTTAGTTTGCATCAATTTAGTTATAAAATTAGTTTGCACACAGAGTAATTATTGCCTTGATTTATGTGCACACTGATGTGTTGTCTCCAAAATGCATCTGAACGCTGTTCACTTCCTACCGAATCTCAGTTTACAATTTAAAGCTTTACAGGTGTTGTTTTTGACGCCAAACACGGTTATCCTACAGCAACAGGCTGGTTCTCTTCAAAAATTTCTGGGTCACCGATATGAGGTATGCTGTTGCCTTGTATTATCTCATGTTATGTTGTATGTCATTGTACTCTAATTCAGGTACTTGCGGCTCAAGGATCAGATAATATTCCTCTACGGCAAGTAATCTCTGCAAAAGATGTGTTGGTTGCAACCCCTCAGCTAATCGTGTTAGTTATTTTTACGAGGATATTCTAGCTTGTGTACAAATTGCTGAAAATGGGCAATCAGAACGCGCAGAGTGCAGCGGCAGTCTACCACAATCCTAGATTCATTGTTTGGTTGGAACTTCCGCCTCGTGAGAGCCTCATGCAGCATCCGCAAGCTGTTTCTTGGGAAGTCGAATAGGTCTCATCGATCAGAGGTGGCACGTGCACATGCTGCGCATCGCAGCCGAACCGAAATGGACACTGCAGATGAGACAGGCTCTGTGCCTGTTTTCGCCTCGATTTTGTATGCCAAAGAGAAAGACGAACAGCTGAAAGCTTTCAGCAAGGTTTGGTGATACGACAACGCGTGATTATCCTTTACTTCAACTGGCTTGGCGGCTGGAAGGCGGAGCATTGTGACCTAATTAAGGCCGCTAGCGTCCGCGGCGTAGTCCGCGTCTTTCTCGTGCGCGTGCTCTTTGATCATTATCTAGCCTTAATTAGGTCATGAAGCCCCGCCTTTCAGTCCAACCCGGTTGAATCAAAGGGTATGTTGTGCCGGACCTGTCGCTTTTGGTTGTATCTTGTGATTAAACTAATAGGATTGTTCCGGAAAACTTTGGAAGGCGTGGCAGATGTTGCTCCTCCACAGTGCATGGAGAAGCTGAAAAGAAGAAAGACTATGTTTGAAAGTTCCTCAATCGATTATCTTTTTGGTCTATAAGAGCGCTCATTAGCGCTCATTTTGGATAAAAGTGATCCTGAGCGACTTGCTTTTCATGAAGCAAGAGGGAACGTGGAAGAAGTTTTCACGTTGATTCAGTACTTTTCCTTCCTGTCTCATCTCGTCTAGTGTCATTGCAGAAACCTACTCAATGAGGATTTTTCGAACGAGTTGGAAGAGGTAGTCCAGAGCCCATTTGATCTCACCACTTTCACCATGCTGGTACTCGATGAATGTCACCGTACTGTCAAGAATTCTTCCTATGCAGGTACTGAATACTTTCCGAATAGCGCTCAAAACGCCAAGATACCCTTTTGCGCGCAACTTCTGCCCTGAAGCATAGCATTTTCAGACATTGCCCCATACTATAACGACCACATTTTAAAATTATAATAAACATATTTCGATCACTCTCACTAGGAGAGGGTACTTAGTCGAAAGCACCAATCCAGATGAGACATATATCATCTTAAAGCGCTTGAAACTCTGATTCCAAATCTGCAGTTTTTAGCTACGGAGCGGTTTTGTAGAAGGAGTTATGAAGGGTGTTCTGGGGTTTAAGCGCTCTCCAGCGGCCTCCCCTTACTGTAAGCACTCTAGAGGAGTATCAGCTGATGGCAACTGACCTGATGGTAAGTAACTTGAATGAAGATTGCAGTAAAGTTTATGATTCTCATATTACTTTGGTTTTTAGCACTTCTAACTTCGATTAGTATCAATATCATCAGAAGTTTCATGCTTTAGGGCTCTAAAGCCATTTAGAAGTTCAATTTAATATGCGATGGGGATTAAAACTTTGACACTCTCTTTATCAAACAGTCACTTACCACTAGGTCAGTTGCCACCAGTTGGTACTCCTCTACAGTGCTCGTAGGTAAGGGGAGAACCTGGTGGAGGGCGCCTCAACCCCAGAGGAAACACCCCTCATAACTCCCTCTACAAAGCCGCTCCGCAGCTAGAAACTGCAAATTTGGAATCAACGTTTAAAGCGCTCTAAGATGATGTATGTCTCATCTGGATTGATGTTTTCGACTAAGTATCCTCTGCTTGTCAGTATCGGCTCAAGCTTCAATATGTAACCATTCTTGCTTCCTCAAAACGATTTGGTGCTGTATGCAAGCATATCTAACCAATTTCCTGTCATTACGGTTCAGTACATGCCAGAAATAATACTGGTAACACTTTTTTGGACCATCACATTGTGCCTTGTCTCGGAAACGTTAAGAAACTTGCGTAGTACTATCAGGTCTCCGCAAATGACCTCCGTGTACCGGTTTACTTTGTGATACTCATGCTTTTCTGTTCGAGTGAACAGCAAGCTCTACTAGATGTTAGACTAGACACCTGCATAAATCGTGCTCTTTAAAGCTTGTAGCTAGAATTCTGAGTATCCGCTTATCTTGAGAATTGTAGCTCCATTTGATATAATTATGTAAGCTCGCTACTAAGTGTTATCTAGTAGACACACTAATTTTGAAAAAGCCAGAATTTGTCCTGCGGCTTGTATTGTGAAAAAAAAAGCCGAATATGCAAAAATCACACGTACAAAACGACATTTTTTTTTCGAATTTTTCGAAATTCGAATTTTGAATTCTCGGAGAACCAGTGCTCAATGTAGAACTACTCAGGTGATAACGCCCCAGAGGCAGCTGAGGAGCCGTTTTCTCGATATCTGGACGCTAGTGACGGTCCCAGGATTTCCGTCTGGAAAGGGAGGGGGCGGCAAAAAATTTTTTTAGATGCAAGGCTAAACCCACGCACTCCGAAAAAAGTTTTGGGTCGTTTTGAAAATTTTTGCGGGTCCATAACCCCTAAAATCTAGAAAATGGAGCGTGGCGACAGTCACGCCCCAGAAGAAATTTTTTTTATAAAACTAATTTGAATTTAAAAATTTCAGTTATTTTTATCAGTTACAAGAACAAACAAGTCACCTGCACATTTTTATAACCCATTTAAGTAAATTCCAAAAATTCCGTGGCCCATTCTTGAGGCCCCCCCCCGCCCCCTCGGACCGCCACTGCTGGATACAAAAATAATTTGTAAAGTAGCTAAGCACGCATCCTTTTCTTGAAGATATAGTTCGTTGAAGTTTTGGGAGGCATTTTTCGGAGCGCGACGCTAACGCCTTGGCTTTAATTCACGAATATACGACAGCTGATCCTCCTGCAAATGTCTCGGACCCATAGGTGCGATAGGGGGAGCCGGGCTCTCCCCAGGTGAAAGGGATCTCGGCTGTTCCCGACTTCCAGGGTGAAGGGGGTATGTGAGTCTAGGGGGGGGGAGGAAGAGACAAAAGGTAAAAAAGCGTGGTATGAAGAACTCTAATTTCTACCTTATTAAGCACAAATTGAAAAAAAAATTAAAAATTTTAAATGAAATTAAAAATTTTAAAATTGACTTTATGAAGATCTGTGCTCCTATTTCATTGCATCAACAAAAAACGAAAGCAATAAGGTTTATCCCAAAAGATGTACAAGATAGGAGCAACTTCAGTTTCTGCACATCATCAACAATATCACTATCGCTAACGTCAGAGACAACAAGTTCGCTGCCTGAAAAATCTTCTTCCTCCAAAAGGTCATCGGAGTAGAAGTAGAATTGCTTGCAAAAGCGTACTGAGTCGAAAATGGATTTGAAACTTTCTTCTTCTTCTAAGCGCTTTTGTGATTTTTTTCCTGGCCCTCTGGTAGCAACAGGAAAGTCAGCAGGTAGGTAACCAGTTTCTTCATACCATCTTTTAGAATATTTTAAAAAGTCATAAGTAACAGCCTGTCTGGACCACTTATACCAATCCTTTAAATGAATTTTTTAGATAACAATATGTTTAGTAGAAGGTTGACAAACCTCAAGTAATTGCTTAGATGCTCCATCGTTGCACGACTTTTGCGTTGTGTTCTGATAACAAAGTAGATAGAAAATTTTCTTTCTCCACCTCTGCCGTGCTAGTCGGAATGGAAACTAGCTTTGCTAGTAAGTTTATCAGATTTTTGCGGTAAGTAATGAAGAAAGAGCGAGATCGCACATGCTTTCGCAACACGGGAAGGAAATATTGCATACTTTTTTGGGCCTTGTCAAACTCTGGCTTCACCTCCTCTTGCATACGTCCTGTTAACTGATGAGAAAGTTGCTCAACTTCTTCTTTAACAGCATCTGCGGAATAGCCGAAAAAAGTAGATACTATGCTGCGCGTTGGTTTTTCTTTCAATATCGTAGGTCATAATGTCACAAGGCGAATAACTTCCAAAAGCATAAAGCACAGAGTTGGGTTCGCACTCCAGCCGGGATTTAAGTGCAGTAGCTATGCTTTGTACTAACACCTTCCTTTTGTTCATATCCAAGTTTGTGAATTTAGCAGCTTTGAAATCTTCAGCAACCTGAAGATTCAGCAATGGACTTCCTGGACATTTCCTCATTGAAACAAGGCAGTCTGCTTGGATTCCTTATGTAGGAAATCAGAGAGTTTCGCTCGATTGTCAACTCTGTATTAATGTCGACAACATTTTCATCGGCGTCTCCTTCTGCCTCGCTGTTGAACTGGAACACATGCGAGTCATCTGCGATTTTGTAAAGTATTCTACCTGCCGTTTCTTCTTCAGACTGCCAACCTTTCCAAAACAATAAGCGATATTTTAATAACATGTTATTCTTCTGAATGTCTTAAAGTTTTGATTCATTGAAACCAACCATTCTCTACAAATTAGGTAAAGTGAGTCTAGAGCGTTTTCATGAAAGTGAACTTTTCAGCATTAGGTTTACAGAGTATAGACTCCAGAAATGGGCGGGTTTTTGTGTGAAGGTGTGGAAATTCACCAATCTCCCATAGTTTTTTGAGTGTGTGCTAATAATGATGGCATAACTGTCAATCAAAAGCGCATTTTTTACTAAAAAAACATAAACATATAACAACGATAAGCACGCTTAAATAGACGCGTTCGCTCACGTTCCCGTTAGTGCTGACAAAGATGTCGAAACACAGCACATTTTTTACTATTAACTTGCTCCACCTCGCTCTTATTAGGTCGTCCCGAAAGTTTTTGCACACGATTTTCAAAAATTCATAACTACTGATTTTTCCAACCGATTTGACTGCTTTCACTTTTATGTGAAAGGGTAAGTCATGCTCTTTATAACGACATCTCAGCTGCTTAGTAATGGTCATCTGTTGCATAGATAGGAGCGATAGAAGAAAAATGGACAAGATTTGGATTTTCTGTGTAGTCATAAAAAATAGGAGACTTGCAACAAAAATCGGAGCAGTCAGTATTGTAGGTTCTTTCACCAGATCTCTCTAACGGTGCAAAGTTTGCGCCGATTGAGCGTTTCTATGGAAAGTTATGATTTCCCTGAAAAACGCCAAAATAAACCAAATTCGCCCTTTTGTAATGCTTGCTCGAAAATCATACCTTTTCATAGAGACCCTCAATCGGCGCAAACTTTGCACTGTTGGAAAGAGCTGGTAAAAGAAACTACAATCCCGACTGCTCCGATTTTGTTGCAAGTTTCCGATTTTTTATGACCCTACACGAAAAATTCAAATTTTGACCAATATTCTTCTATCGCTCTCTATGCAACAGATGACCATTAGTAAGCAAATAAGATGTCATTATAAGAAACATGACTTACTATTTCATATGAAAATAAAAGCAGTTAAATCGGTTGGAAAAATCAAAAGTTATGAATTTTTGAAAATCATGCGCAAGAACTTTTGGGACGACCTATACAATGTGTAGGCTTTTATGGGTCACGGGATCAAATAATTTTTAGAGCCGGGAAGCAAAGAAGCCCTAACATGCTGTATACCATTCGAAAGCTGAGATCATGGAGAATCGATCTAGACCGTCGACTTTTTTCTAGGTCTTCTGTGCCGCGAGATATGAGGGATTTTATGTACTCCAAAAATTAACTGCTTCTTTGTCCTCACTTTCTGCTCTCCAAATGAAGGCTACGAGAAAGTCGACGGTCTACGTTTGTTAATGAAGACTTGCTCTTTAACACAGATAGATAATCGGCATCTTCATTTGGCAGAAATGTGCTGTTGAAAATGACCATGTTTTCAGATAAAATGCGGTGTATCTCTCGGTAGAGGGGGGCTAGAAAGAAGTCGACGGTCTAGGTCGAATCCCCTTTTCCTGAGCTTTCGAATGGTATATAAGTTGCTGGGCGAAAAAACTGACCAGTTTTCAAAAATGGGGTGGAGATATTTACTATTAGCGAAGCTCCACCCAGCTCCACCAATGTATTGGCTTTTATCGGTTACCGGAGCAAATGATTTTTAGAGCCGGGAAGCAAAGAAGCCCTAACATGCTGTATACCATTCGAAAGCTGAGATCATGGAGAATCGACCTAGACCGTCGACTTTTTTCTAGATCTTCTGTGCCGCGAGATATGAGAGATTTTATGTGCTTCAAAAATTAACTGATTATGTGTCCGCACTTTCTGCTCTCCAAATGAATGCTACGAGAGAGTCGACGGTCTACGTTTGTTAATGAAGACTTGCTCTTTAACACAGATAGATAATCGGCAGTGATTAGGTCTTCATTTGGCAGAAATCTGCTGTTGAAAATGACCATGTTTTCAGATAAAATGCGGTGTATCTCTCGGTAGAGGGGGGCTAGGAAGAAGTCGACGGTCTAGGTCGAATCCCCTTTTCCTGAGCTTTCGAATGGTATATAGGTTGCTGGGCGAAAAAACTGACCAGTTTTTAAAAATGGGGTGGAGATATTTACTATTAGCGAAGCTCCACCCAGCTCCACCAATGTATTGGCTTTTATCGGTTACCGGAGCAAATGATTTTTAGAGCCGGGAAGCAAAGAAGCCCTAACATGCTGTATACCATTCGAAAGCTGAAATCATGGAGAATCGACCTAGACCGTCGACTTTTTTCTAGATCTTCTGTGCCGCGAGATATGAGAGATTTTATGTGCTTCAAAAATTAACTGATTTTGTGTCCGCACTTTCTGCTCTCCAAATGAATGCTACGAGGATAAATAAATAACATAAATAAACATAAATACCGTTTCTTTTGTAAATTTATGAATGTACTTGTTGTTTAAGGTACTTAGCCTGCAGAACCTTTTAATAACAATTTTTATCATATTCTCAGAGTGCAATACCAATCTCAGCCCAGGTGAAGGGGGTCATCGGGAGTCTGGCCTCAAAGTGAAGGGGGTAAGGTCCATCACTCCCTCTATCGCAACTATGCTCGGACCCCCATTGTTATATGGTGATCAAGTAGGATTTTCGTAGGATTTCCCCGTGCGAAATACCTATTTTTTGTGCTTAAATTCTTTAGACTTTGTTTTGTAGCTCTAGCGATAGCCTCAATCAGCGGATTGGAGAGTCTGTGGAGCTTTCGTTGCTCTATCGAAATCACCTCATTCTCTTCATAAATATCCACCCTGCAGGCGAAGGAACTCTCGTAGCATAATTAAAATGAGAAGCTTACCGGATATTGACAGCAGTTATCTCAATGCAGCGTTTTAGTGCTGATGAGATTCTATCACCGTCTCAAGTTTTCTAAAAGAATGAAGCCCGGGTACAGCCTGCCGCAGGTATCTCCTATACTCCTTGATTTCTTTGCTCTTTTGCATCTCTTACAGGTCATTGGGTTGACTGCATCACTTGGGGTTGGAGGTGCTTCCAATGAAGCTGATGCTGTGAACCATGTCGTGCGCCTCTGTGCATCCCTAGATTGTGTGGTTAGTAGCGGTGACACTCATTTTATGAATTTTTTTCCACTTTCAGGCTATCAGTACCGTGCGAATAAATAATGAAGAGCTTCGGAAATATTCTCCCATTGTGGCGGACGGTGAGAAGCAGGATATATTCTAGTAACACTCACTCACTCAAATACGATTTTGATTTTTCTAGAGATTATCTTACGCGAAGACGAAGTTGGTCATTCTCGCGCCATCTTTGTAGATATCCTGTGCGACCTTATGACACTATTCGAGGCTAGGTTGTATGAAATTGTAGGTATGCGAATCTTTGAAATCTCCACTTAGTAAAGCGAAACGTTCCAAGGCAAAATCCTGTCCTCAATTTATCTCAGAGAATCACGGCCCGCACGTCGCGAGCAAGTCGCCGTCGAGAGGTTACGGTGAAGAGAATGAAGACCGCAATTATGTTGTCTATACAACGTTTGAGAGAGCACCCGACGCCAAACGCTTGCAGGGTCAGTCAGTTTTAAGGTCGTCCTAGTAGGATTTATCATATTCAGCGTTAGCGCCCTACAAGCTTAAAAGGGTCTCTCAAAAGTATGTATACACTGTTTGACTGTGAATTTCTCTCTTATCAAGAGGAAACTTCAGGTAGCAGTTTGTAAAGCTGGCTTCAATTCAAATTCACAGTGTAGAACTAGAATTTTCGCAGAACCTGTAGAGGGTCTGGGTTATTGGGACCTTAGTTTACGTCTGAAGGAGATGAAATATCAAAAGCCATAAAGCGGAGTAGTTTCAAACAATCTTATGAGGTTTGTGCTATTGAATGATGTAAGCCGTAACTTAATAAAACTTCTTCTTTTGGTGTGGCATTTTGACTGAATTAATGAAGGGAAGACAAATGATTAGGTTTTGGGTAAATTATTAGGTAGAACCGAAAGTTCTGTCGCACCATTTTCAAAAAATCATAACTTCTTTCGATCCCGACGATTTTGCGCAATTCAAATTTTGTCTGAAAGCGTGAAGCATGTAGTTTCTAAAAGCTCCCTGGGGAGTTTCCGACATGCTCAGTTGGCAGAGATAAAAATTAAAGAACGAGATCATCCGAAATTCGGAATTTTTAAGCAAGAATTCTAAAAATTCAGAAACAGTGCGATAAAATCCAGAAAAGCCATTATCCTAATTTTTCTTACATTTGATTACTACCTGAGTCAAGTTTGTGCTGATCGAGCCCTTCTTTCAAAAGTTATGATTTTTTGAAAAATAATGCCGAAAAATCAATTTCCTAAGAATTCTTAGGATTTTTTGGCATTTTTTTTTCAAAAATTCATAACTTCTGAAAGAAGACCTCGATCGACAGAAACTTAACTCAAATAGTAATTAAATGTAAGAAAAATTAGGATAATGGCTTTTCTGGATTTTATCGCACTGTTTCTGAATTTTTAGAATTCTTGCTTAAAAATTCCGAGTTTCGGATGATCTCGTTCTATCATTTTTATCTCTGCCACCTGAGCATGTCGGAAGCTCCCCAGGAAGCTTTTAGAAACTACATGCTCCACGCTTTCAGACAAAATTTGAATTGCGCAAAATCGTCGTGACCGAAAGAAGTTATGATTTTTTGAAAATGGTACGACAGAACTTTCGGTTCAACCTAATATTATCGATAGGATCGTACTATTTCTTATGAGTACGAGAATACATCTGAAAGATACAATATTCTGTCTTCACTTCATTTTGCTGATTTAGGGAGTGAAGTATTATAGAAGACAACAAGGTCTCAACAAAGTGTTTTTCATCACTGCAGGGTGGAGATGTATGTAAATGTTTAGGTTATTTAAATTGGGTAAGCACACATTTGCGACGTATCGTACCGGAGATGCAGTTTGTTACCGAGTCGGCAAAGACTGAAGCAATTGAATTGTTGGAGATCCTTCACGTAAGTTATGCATCGCAACATTGTCACATTCTGACAGTCAATAATTTACAGGATCTTTACCGAACGATTGAAATGTACCAGGATTTTTCAACTATTGTCGCTTACAAGTATCTCAGCGAAGCAATGACTGAAAGAAATGCATCACTTACTGATTTCTCAAGAGAACTTTGGAAAGGTTTGAGACATTCATACATAGTAATTATATTAGAATTCCTCTTAGTGCTATATATATCAAGTCATTTTCAGAATACTCGAAGAAGCTATTCCCTTATCGAACCTCGGACAATGTTCTAATATCAGAATTAGTCAAGTATGCTATCATTTTGATTGCTGCTCATAATCTATCTAATCTACTTGTATGTTTACTGCACCTTGATTTCGTACGGTAGAAAATACTTGAATCTTTCAAACTTACTTACATTCAAAAAGAGAGAGATCGTCAGGGGAGGGGGGGGGGGGGTACATATGTATGGGTAGAGATAAATACGCATGCACTTCTTTGCCTAGACTCATTGCATGTGAATACTATAGTCATTTTAACTGCCGCGATGATGCTTGTTGTGAGAAAGTGGATGTATAGAAAGAGGTTCGCATAAATGTCCACATTTCTCGCAATGTGTGTTAGGTTACCTCCTCAGTGTCCAATCTCGACATATGTGTCTGTGGATTTTGATCGAAAACCTTAAAGGCGGTGTCCCGGCAAAATCGCACTGTTCGGTTCTTCATCTTTTTACATTCTCTATGCTGAATCCATATCTGGACGTTGCAGCGCATGAAAATGGCAAAAATGAGCTTTTTTCGAAGCTCTCGGAAGGGATTTCAGTCTTCCCAAACGCGCTTTTCCCCTCCGGCCTTCACTCCTTCACTGAGAGATTAGTTGGGGAGTCTGCCACTGCAGCGTCCATCATTTTGCCGAGACGCCGCCTTCAGCAAGAACACTTCCAAAGGCAGTGCGAACGATTTATCTGCAAAGTTCCTTCCAAATCTGTTCCTAACGTATTCAGCGGACCACCTGCATCGTTGCATGCTATTGCGCACTAACTCCCCTGGAGACGGCTCCCTGCGCAAATACTCATGCAAGCCGATGAAAGTCGTCTGTTATACACGGTGGGGGCAGAGGAACGACCTCAAAAACATGTTCAGACAAACGTGGGCATACGAAATTTTGTGTGGAAACTGATGAGGTGGTCTTAACTAGGGCACTGCTCAAACGGCAGTGCAAGTGAGCTATTCACGACCGAGCAACTGGTCCCCAGACCTTGTGCCATGGCTGTAATTCACGAGTGACTTTGCTGAAATTAGCGCTGGTTTGCGCTGACCTGTCGGCGGTCATGGCGCGTCCGGAGGGTTTGAGCATAATGCTCGTCCGTGAATGAGTCGACGGGTAGGTGTTGCGAATCTGGACTACGACGTTACAGTCCCTATCTGAAAGAAAAAGGGCGATGTCAGCGACTTAACATATCGCTCGATACGCTTGCTGTGCCACACGATGAAGATCTTCGGACGAGTCATCGACGCACGCATCCGAAGTATAATGGAAGTCACCCCAAACCAGTGCGGCTTTGTAAAAGGATCTGGAAACCATTGACGCCATCCATGCAGTACGATTGCTAATGGAAGGTCATTTGGAGGAACGGATTCCGATTCATTTCACATTCTTGGATTTAGAAAAGGCATTTGAACGGATACCATACGGGTTGATCTAGTATGCGCTGAGACAGCACGACGTCCCAGAAGAGTACATCCGCTGGATCAACTTTCTCTACACGAATACGACGGGCGCCGTACGCTGTGCAGTGAGAACGTCAACGCCATTCCCAAGTCAAGTCGGAGTACATCAAGGATCGGCTCTATCACCACTTCTCTTTGTACTGTGCATGGACACGGTGACCAGGGACACTCACCTGCCGCACCCGTGGACGCTCCTTTACGCGGCTGACGTCGAGCTAGCAAGCGAAACGAGACGGGAGCTTGAATAGGCGACCGTGAGATGGTAGACACGTTTAGCGAAATATGGCCTTCGACTGAACGTAGCAAAGATCGAGTACTTGGATTGCGGAGAGCAAACCGATGGCACAATTAGCATCGATGGGCAGTTGTTGAAGAAGGTCACCATTCCATTCAAGAAGGTCATTCAAATACCTGGGCTACAGAGTGACGTTGGATTGCGACACGATCACTGATGCTCGTGTTAGGACGAACGCGGCGTGAAAGTGGCGGCAAGTAACAGGAGTACTCTGCGACCGCCGAATTTCAGTATATCTCAAGTCGAAAGTGTACCGGACTGTGGTAAGGCCAGTCACCCCTGTACGGAGCCGAGTTTGGCCAGCAACTAGGAAACACGAGCAGATCCTGAGTACGATGGAGACGAAGTGATAAGATGGATGTGCGGCCTAACGGGAAGAAACTGCGTCGTGAACGCTGATGTGCGACATATTTTCGGAGTAGCATCTATCGCGGATAAGATGCGAGGTGCCAGATTACGATGGTATGTTCACCTTTTACGAAGAGAAGATAATACAGTAGCAAAAATAGCACTTCGTCTAGATCCACAGGGGAAAAGACCACGTAGCCGATCGAAACAATGCTGGTTGGACACCATTCGAAACGGCCTACACATTGCGAAGCTCAAACCGCAAGAAGCAGCTGATCGAGCAAATGGAAGCAATGCGCCACAGTCGACCCTGTCCGCGCGGGACAATGGCGAGGATAAAGAAGGGTTGTTTCATACTGCCGCACTGACTGCAGCTGACTGCACTGACTGTGGCAGACTGCAGCTGACCGCACTGACCGCAATGGCCGCAGTGGCCGCACAATTGCTGCATCCTTTCGTAGAAGAGAAAATAGTTGCGAATACATCAAAACACCATGATTTACGTCTAGAAGGTTGATAGGTTCTAACTTGCTCTTCTAATCAAATTGTGGCGATTGTCACTAATATGCTCATATTTGTTCAAATTCCTTTTGTCATTGAATATACCTATTTTACTCCCGCTCGTGTTGTCTATCGGGGCATATATTGTTAAGAGACTGTTTGGGCTACAACTATTCATCTTCTCCACTTTCACGAAAGGATGTAGCGATTTGTTCGGCACCGCGGTCAATGCGGTCAGCTGCAGTCTGCTGCAGTCAGCTGCGGTCAGTGTGCTCAGCTACAGTCTGCTGCGGTCAGTGCGGCAGTCTAAAACAACCGAAGAAAGAAGCTCTTCCGTGAATGGGTCATTTGTGCTACTTGGGGACTGCCTTAGTTGGGACCCCTCATCTGTTTCCACACAAAAAATCCTTGCGCTCAGATTTGTCTAGACATTGCAACAGGCTTCATCCCCACGGACTGTTTTTTGCATATGCTAGAGCATATCGTGCTCGGACCAGCGGTCGTCCAGGCGGTCTGTAATGCAGGTATTCTTTTTACCACCGGCGCAGATGTTGAGATGTTTGCTTTTAAAGAAAACATGCGGCACAAATAGAAGAAAGTAAGCCTTACACAACAATGTCAGAAATGGGTATATTTTCTCAAAATCTCGCAGTATTATACCTGGTTGAAGTTTATGCTCAACCAAGTTTTCAGGCAATTATTGGCCAACAAAGATATGGACTTCCGGGCCATCATCTTTGTGCGAACTCGTTTGAGTGCTTCTATCCTGGCAGACTTACTAAACACTAATTCGAATTTGAACGGACTTCGTACTGAATCCATCTCAGGTCAGCTTGCACCTCTTTTTCATTATCGCTCAAAACTCATAGTTTACTAAGCTTCTGTTAATTGCATACTGCATAATATATTATTTTTCCATATATGTTGATATGATTTCTGTACCATTTTAGGAACTGGTAAAGGTGCATATGAAACTTCGACGAAGCGAGAACAAAGGGATAAATTGCAGAGGTTCGCGTTCATGAACACTGCAGATTCGTTATGCTGCAGAGTTCAGGTTTAAAAACGGGGAAACGCGCGTCCTCGTAGCAACATCGGTGGCTGAAGAAGGCCTTGACGTCGCAGAATGTAACCTTGTGATCAAGTACAATTATGCCAGTAATGAGATCGCACATGTCCAAAGGAGAGGTGGGCATACCTGCAGCTTGTAAGCATTTTTGTCAT
The DNA here is from genome assembly GCA_958299035.1 of Cylicocyclus nassatus. NCBI lineage: Eukaryota > Metazoa > Nematoda > Chromadorea > Rhabditida > Strongylidae > Cylicocyclus > Cylicocyclus nassatus. The sequence goes on from CATQJL010000305.1 coordinate 15,794,638, forward strand.
ACAATCATAACCTTTTCTACTAAGCGCATGGGTTTGAGGTCGCGGACGAGCCCAAAAGTCTCGCAGTATTTTGATAACACAAAGTTTGAAGCTGAAAGAACAGGAAGAAAAGAACGTTCTCAAGGTAGAACACTGGCATAAGTTGAGATGCTCGAAGTTCTTTCTAGGAAAAGCTGATGAACCAAGTTCTTTGTGCTATCGAAGAAAACCGGGTTAACCTTATTGGTCGGGTAGGGAACGCAAAATTTGTGAGGTAGAATCTATGATTGATTACTCAGGTTGGAAAAGCAAGAGAGGAGTTATGGGCTGAAATCCAGAGGGAAGATATCGCTAAATCACAAAGAATAGCTGCGCAAGAGAAGCTGGGAATCGTCTACAAATTGTTATGTAGGTAAGTACTAGAATGCTTCATTATAGCATTCATTCGGCATGAAAATACGATATTAAGTAAATGCGATACGTTATTGTGCACTTCAAAAGACATCAAGACCAACAAGACCCAGTATTGCGTCTGCAATCCGTCTTTTTGGTCGAAGACAAAGAAGGTGAAGCTCAGTGAAGATGCAAGAGAGCTCAAGTATGGAGCAATCGCGAAGGTCAGTTTGTTTGGTTTTGTTTCATTAAAATTCTCTTTTATGCAGATTTATGGAGAACAGGAGACATGCAAGCAGTCCAAAAAACTAAAAATTTCGATTTTGGCCTACATGTCGTTTGAAATTGTGCTTCCATTCCCTGCCACTAAACAGTTTTCGCGTTAAATTTTTCACCATATTTTCTATATCCTCTGGACATTTACCTTTCCATAAATGTAGACATCTTTTTTGAATAAGAAGCATCTTGCAGCGAATTGCGCTCATTATGGTATGTATAAAGCTTTGTGTGTGTGTACGTACAGTAAGTTTTGACCTACCTCCCGGAAATTGGACTGGCGAGCGGGTGGAGGAACGAACGCCTCAATTAGGCACCGCCTCCGCGGACCACTGGTCCCAACACGATGCACAACAGTAGGACGAAAGGACCAGCAAGCAGCCCGCGAAGGCGATACCTGATTGAGGCGTTCGTTCCTCTACCCCTGGCGAGCGTGCGCCTCGCGACGGCTCGCGCCGTTTCGCAGCTACAAACCATAGCGTGCTAAGACCTGAGGTCTGCGTTCATTTTTCCGGGCGGGGGAACGAAAGCCGCCAGTTTGGGCCGACTCCGCGGACTGCTGGTCCTGAAACGACATGCAACAACACTGCGAAAGGACCAGTTGGATGCGAAAGGCGGCTCAAACTGGCGGCTTTCGTTCCCCTACCCGATAATAGTCTTTGCCTGGCAAATTGCCAGCGTTGTGCGCTCGCGAAGCCTCAGCGGTGCGCACGCGCCGCTCTTTGTGGAATGTTCCGGCTAATTCCGGATGAAACCTACTGTACGTTCCGAATGCGCTTCGAGGGGGTGAGGGGGGGAAGGGGAGGTGGGTTGGCTACCTTTCGTTCTCGGTCCATATCTACTCTTGATTTTTTTTAGAAGAACGTGTGCTACGGGGCTGGGCCCAGAGAGGTGAGTGAGCATGCCGATAACGAAGTACTCACCTTCAAAATTACTGTTGCTTTTGTCAAATTTTTGGTTTTGCAAACTTTGAGCTGTGGGGCTCAGAGTGGGGGGCAGATGGGAGGGGGGGTGGAGTAAAGGGAGCATGCTGGTTAGGGACCCGTCATAGTTCGCGAAAAAAGCCCAAAAGTGCCCAAAAAAGAAAGCCGAAAAAGCTCGAAAGAGCCGAAACGCAGAAACGAACTCTCGGTAGAAATCTGACATTATTTTGAAGGCGACAGAAAATGAAGCAAAAAGGCTCGGTTGCGAAATCAACACACATGTCTTAGCGTCAAAAGGGAAAGGGCGTTTCGGTTTTCGGGCTTTTCTGGGCTTTTTTCGGCGAAGTATGACGGGTCCCTTACTGTACACTGTAATGCTTTAAAACCATCGATCACATCTTTCGATTTCGTCGATTTTGCAATCTTTGAGCTACAGGTCGGAGTTGGCATAAGAGGTAAGTGTGCAGTGATTGCGAAGATAATCGCTTTGATAATGCCTACTGCTTTTATTGATTCAATCGATTTTTTGCAAACTCTGAGCTATAGCTAAGTAGATTCACTGATTGCAAATCCAGTAATCATCCTCACAGTTATCGATCGTCTTTGAGTGCATCGATTTTTTGCAAACTTTGTGCTGGGGCATCGGGAGTTGTTTAGGGGGTAAGGGCGCTTGCTGACTGAAACATAGTGGGACTGGGAAGTGACATAAATGCAGAGGGATGGTGATGGAAATGGAGAACGGCGATAATTATCCTAGTGTGTGGACAGAGGGCGGAGGCGGTTATGCCAACTAAAATCAAATGTTTGCTTAGGATTCTTGTTTTAGTTGTTCTGCAATGGCAAAAATTGTCAAAACTCTCTCGGGAGGGTGGTTTGTATTGACGGAAATTCTCTACCCGTCTTATCTGCTACAGGTAAGAGTTGCTCTTGAGTATCGCTTCCGTTGATCATGTTGCTTCCAGCATTTATTTTGGAGTATACAGAGCCAGGATCGCTGAGCATCAACAGGCGGACTGTGCGTAAATGGAAAGAGGTAAGTATTGTTTGTTTAGCTTTAGGGTGTGAGATTTGATGATCGCCTCATCGGTTGTAGGTTTTAATGAATTACTTCACTCCTGATCCCATACGAAACTATGATATAGCAGCAATGGTGGTTGAGACTTCCACCAAGCCACTGGTGACTACAGGAGATGGAGCTCCTGTGAAACTTTTATAATTGCTTGTTCCTACCTACTCAGCAACTGGTGCCTTTCTTTTTCTCGGGATTGATTTTTTATGCTAGATTTGTTATAGATATCTACTTTTTTCATTTACAATCTTGTATTGTATGCACGCACATCCCTGTCGGGCAGAGGAGTTATAAGGCGTGGGGTGGGGATCATGCAAAGCAACTAGCATACTTGTACGTTTCGTAGCATGCTTGTGGATGCTGATGAATGGAATGAAGTTGGACTATAAAGATCTACGGAAATGAAAATGCAAAGTGCGTAAGCTACACATTTGAAGACCATAAATAAACCATTTAGCAAGTCCCAACCCTTCTCCGGCGGTGATGTACGTATAGGCGAGTTGTCGCACGCAGGAAGGGTTGTCGTTGCGGACGATGTGTGCGTCTTTCTGATTAAGCGCGCTCTCATCCTTATACCTTCTGATGTTTTTTTTTTCATAAAAGGCCTTGGTCGTAAGCGACGGCAGCTTCTGCATGCGACGACTCTAAATATATCGCCTCTTACGTCTCCCTTTTTATTTTTTTTCTCATTTTTCTCACTGTTACTTGCATGCTAACTGCTTGTCATGTCAATAAGTTGGTAGTGCGCAACGGCCGATTGAAGTTTATAATTATTTCAATAAATATTTCATCTTATAACAATACTACAGCTTGATATGTGTTATAGCCACTGCATAAATATATTTGAGTATCAAATTTTGGCATGACTGTGTTTATCAAGTAAATTCAAGTTGCAAGTGACAGAACTGCCACATTGTGTTGATCATTCTTTCTCATTGGATTGGAGTAGGGAAACAATGCATCGTCTGATAAGAAAAGTGTGTCTTGGGCTTTGTGCTGGAACAAACTACACGGGAATCCTGTTATGGTGATGCCGCAAACACAACACGCTTTCGAAAAACAGTGGTCTACGTTTATGCAGTGTGCGCCTACTGCTAATATAAGTCGACTGGTTTGGATGAGAGCAGCCCATTTGACAAAGATGCGCAAATTTTATCTTTCCATAATTTTTTTCTGTTTCTTCATTCTTAAGAATTTGCCTCTGTAAAAAGTGCTTGAGAGCCTGATGTTACCACTCATCTTTCTCTACAGGGCTCCTAAATTGCAGAGTCGTTTGCACAGCGGTCGCGCGACTGCGTCGCGCCCGGGCATCAATGGCGCCGCCTCGATCGATGCGCCGGCGCCGGCAAAATGCCCGGGCGCGACGCGGCGCGACCGCTGGTGCAAACGACTCTCAGTTTAGGAGCCTGTAGATGGGTTTTGTAGAATAGACGTTCGCGCTACATGAAGGAGTTGTTGTGTAATCGCACATTTTGGGACAGAAGCTCCCGACTTCTTCCTTTTCGAAGACATATCCTCATCTGCCAGTTTGGTAGGTTCTTTCTGGGTATCTACCGTAGCAAAATCTCAGAACTACTGCTTTTAATGTAGGAGATGCATTACCCATTTTCCAAATAATTGCTAGAAACCATACAATTTGATCATTGATAGGAAATGGGTGTAAAATCTTGCACGGAAAGGAGACCCTAAATTGGACGAGTAGTTTATAGATGTGAATAAGCGAGACCGTAGCTTTTCGAGTGTTAGTATGAAAATCCCGAAATGAGATATAAGAAGAAAGGGAAGGCTAGTGCTGAGCAAGTTTTTGGCCTGTATAATTTCTAGAGAAAGGTGGCTTGGACACTGTAATCGAAATGGGTTTGTAGGAGTTTGATAGTTGTTTGCCTTACGGCTTAAAGAGGCGAGAAGAAGGATAGTTTCTGATTACATTGTTCTTTGTTTAACGCAACGGGCGTGAAAGGTGTATGAAACTGAACCTACTTCGGGTTGGTGACATGAATTTGAAGTCTGGGCTTCGTACGTAAAGGGCGCATAATTCGTTACCACACAAATACTTCTACGACAGGTCTAGCTCGCTGAATGCCATATTGTGTTCCTACTAGCGATTCTTTGAAATCTTTGGAGAGAGAACGAAAGTGAACATTGTCTCAAGGGCGCATAGTCGTCGCTCACCAAGGCTTGTGGATCCTTGCGTGTTTTCTTTTTTTCTTTCTCCTTTTTTCGTCTCTGTCATTTATTAATTTTTTGATGAGACATATCTACAATGACAAACTGATCAACAGATCAGCTTCAACTTAATTCACATTTGTATTTTGTAGAACGCATGTTTTCCTATCTCCATCTTTCTTCAAATTGTCTAAGGCCTCGGGCATAGTTCACGCGATTTCATCGCCTCGCGATTCACTCGACAAGACGACTGTTACGATTCCAGCATGCCGATCATCTTGCATTTCCGCTGTGATAGTTTTCCGACACTTCTAGTAATAATTGACTATTACCCGAATGCAAGATGATCGACATGCAATGAACATGTAACATTTGTCTTGTAGAGGGAATAGCGAGATGACGAAATCGGAAGTGTGTCCGAGGCCTAATGCGAGTCGACAGATCTCGTTCTGAGAAATTATTGGCATTCACCCAAGCTATAGTCTAGTGAAAGTAATGTGAACATTTTAATCCCCTTACCAGTATCGTATCTTGCTGACCCGATGTTCACGCTGGAAATGTGTGTGAAGGTCATTGCGCACACGATTGCGGTCTGTCATCGATCACAATCTCGTCTTGTCGAAACATTTCGCTAACTTTCTACTGCCTTGAGAACAATCCTTGAGTGAGCTATGCCCCTGTACTATCTTGCTGGAAAAGTTCATATCACTTCATACTTTTTGTATGTGCAAAACGTGATTTCCTATTAAGCGCACAGCTCATACAGATGCTAATGTTTACACAGATGCGTTGCTTATAACTTCCAGAAACTCCCAACAAATTGCAACAGCAATGTCCTCTCCTGCAACCAGTATCTTGGGAGTTCTTGGCGGATGCATGGGATGCATGGTCTTCGTCGAAAAAATTGCCAAGTAAGGTGCAAGGAAGAGTTTTTTCATCTCCTTTCTGAACTTTTCAGTTATTTTTCATATTGAAACAATCAGTTTAGGGCGGAGCCTACATCTATGAATCTTATGACATTTTCCACCTTTCTATTTATTGCTACTCAAGGATTGTTTTTCACGTCAAAGTTCTTCTCCGTCCCCAATAAGATACCTCTCAGGTAGGCTGTTTACCTTATGTTTTAGTCATAGATGTTGTTATTTGCTATAAATCATCACATGAAGTTATGGAGTGAATGTAATTATACACTGTCTCAATGAGGGTCTCAATGTCACCAAAGTTGCCAAGCTTGAGAAGACGCTAGAGCTTGACACTTCCTTGACGCAGCCGGAATGAAAAGTTTGCATCTGCACAGAAAGTACTGGGCGCGGCCCATTATGTACGGGTATTGTGAAATAGAAAAGCGTATCGAATACAGTAAATAAGGAAATTCGAGAGTTGGATTATCCCATTATTAGAAAGAAATGCTGGATCTATATTTGAGGGAGTTCATGTCTGTAGTAAATATCTTCAAATTTAATGCTTCATTTGCGCGCTTTCGGAACCAATAATACTGCTTTGGAAAATATGTCGATTCATAGGCGAACTATGAGAGAAGAAAACCGGGTTGGGTGATCTGGAGCAAAAGTCTAGCAAACAGCGCTTATAAGGGAGTGGTCAAAATCGAAGAGACCAATCTAAGCAAGCTGCCTACCACTCGATGCAGCAGTAAACGTTCTTTTCGAATCTGTATTCCATATCTGCTAAGCGCCTTTGCGGACGAAGTTATGAGCAGTTTTATTTCGTACATAAAATTCGAAATTGAACGCGTTGTTGCACTTTCAGCTCACTTAAGGCTTAAAAAATATGAAGTAACTTAGCTGCATGTTTTGGTCCACATTAAGCCGATCATGACTTTGTATTGTCAAATTTGCGCTTTGCATGCACAATCTCTCAGCAAAATAACAACCTTTGGCGGCTCATAACTTCGCCCACAAAGGTGCTAAGCGGATATGGAAGACAGATTCGAAGTCAGCGTTTTATGCTGCATCTAATGGTAGGCAGCATTTTTAGATTGGTCACCTCGGTTTCTGACCATTTTCTTGTTAGTGTTGCTGTAAACTTGGCTTCACCCTCTCGATGACACTGCTTTTGATACGAAATGCACTTTAACAATCCTAACTATGTTTTTTCAGAGGATACATACCGACTGTGATCACATTCTTTACTGTAAATGTAATAAACAATCAAGCCTTAAACTTTCATGTTCCTGTGCCTTTACATATCATATTTCGTTCGGTAAGTGTTTGTTTTTCTTAGAAAAGCAAAAACATATAGTTATCGTTCAGGGTTCATTGCTTGCTAATCTCATGCTATCTGTGATTCTTCTTAAAAAGAAATACTCGCTTAGAAAGTATCTCTCAGTTTTTGCTATCACCATAGGAATCGTTATATGTACACTCGCAACAAGTGATCTCGAAAAGGTACAGCTCACTATCATTTAAAGAATTTTCAAAATATCATCTTTTTCTATTTCTTTGCAGCTTACTATCATTTAAAGATTTTTCAAAATATCTTTTTTTCTATTTTTTTTTCTGGCGCAAGCTAAAAGATAATTGGAGGTTTCTGATTTTTCTTTCTTCCCATCTTCATCTGTTCTTCAGTGAATATTTCATCTTCTTCTTCCAGCATTCTGGACTGAGCTATGAAGAAGCAGCAAAACATTATCAAGAATGGATGATTGGTGAGTGCATTCAAAATTTTCAGTTGCAAGTTCATAATAAGTGCTTCCTGACTGATTGTGTGTTTTCTGTGCTGCACAAGACATTAATTTAGGCATCGGGATGCTTATTTTTGCTCTTTTGGCGTCTGCATACTTAGCCATCTGCCAACAACGCATGTACGAAACCTACGGAAAGTATCCAGAGGAAGCAATGTTTGTCATTGTAAGTTTTTTCATACCTGCCTAGTTCCGGAAGAACGCGTCTGTACAGTGTATATCGTGCTTTTTTAAATTTTTTTCTCTATCTGATAGAAATCACTGATGTCAGCACAAGGCTGTCAGTGTTTTGAGTATAAGTCAGCTTTTGCAGTCGTTGAGTTATGTAACGTTCAGATTTACAATATTGTGGATTTTTGCTTTTCAGCATGCGGTATCATTGCCGTTGTTTTCGCTGATGGGATCTGACATCATGGCTGCAGCAAGGAAGTTCAGTCGGGTATTCTTTCACGAATCTTGTCGCTTTCCACATTCTCAGTTAGCGTTTAGAGTGCTCCGTTTGAGCTCCTCGGCCTTACCCTTCCAATCCCTTCACTTTGGATGAATCTTCTGCTCAGCTGCATTCTACAGTGGGCTACAAAATTCATGTGCTGAAGTTGAGGAGTAACTCATATTTCTGTTCAGATACTACTGTATTCGTTTTGTATACCGGCTGAATTCCGAGGTGGAAGCACTCACTGTTACCCTTGTGGTTACGTTGAGGAAGTTTCTTTCTCTGGTTGTTTCCATTTGGTGGTTCCAGAATCCTTTCACAGGTAAATTCTGATTTTTCTGTTAGTTTTGGTATGCAGTCTTGTTTTGCTTTCGTTCCTGCGAACTCCACGCAGTTTACGGATAACTTGAACGTCCTTCATGGCAGAATCTATTCTTCAGGCCAACACTGGATAGGGGCCTTTCTTGTCTTTGCTGGCACCTTGGCATTTGCTGATATCTGGAGCAAAAAGGAACTCGAGAAGAAAAAGGTCTAGAACAGCGTTCATCCTCGTCTCCACGCGTTGGCTGCCGATGGCCTCCAGTTCGTATCCTTGCTACAAGAAGTCAGACCGTTGCTCTGAGGAAAGTAGTGGAATTTCTAACATACTTTTTGATGTCTGGTATGTGTCTTGTCAATGACTTTTCAAATATATCTGGTATATGTTACCAATGTATTTTTTCAAACTCGATTCTTCTTATGTTCTTTTTACTCTGTCTCTCTCTCTCTCTCTTATTCTCCATACCACAATAATCCACCCTATTTATCTTCATAGGCGGTCAGTTTCGTTGTCCTTTTTTGCATGATTGAGGCTATTCAGTGCAGTAGAAGGTGACAAAGGAGAGTCCGTGGCTGAAGAAGACTAGGTATAGAGTGTAATTATACTGCATAGTGTCAGAGAAGATCTAGGACATATATGCAATAAATCTGCAAAAAGTGTTCGCGAAATAGACTCCTGCGGTGGAAACTCTTAATTTGAGATTTTTATTGATCAAGTCGTGTCATCCTCCTCCGCGCATGGATCGCGAGTGTCATTCAAAAATGTCTTGAAATATCGAAAAGAAGCATTAGAAAACAAATGAGTGGTTAGAATGAGTGCTGCTTCCTTCGCATGTTCCCGTTTTGACACTTGCCTAATGCAGTGAGAGTCTTTTTTAATTTTTTTTATATTGTGTAGTCATGAATTATGGTTCATTTTTAAAATCGTGACGACGAGCTGACTGCGGGCTTTCCACACACAGAAGGATAAAACACCCATACAAACAAGCTCACCTTTGAATGGTTATTTTTAAGCGGAGCAATTTTGGTGGGAAAACGGGTGAATTCCGAATCATCTAGTACGAGACAAATAAGTGCAAGGCCTAAGGCATACTTGCCGCGATTCCGCCAAATCGCTACATCCGCGCGAGTTGGCGTTTTACCAGATGTCTACAGATTAACCTTGTGCGAGTGCCGTATGCATAGGCATGTAGCTTGTAAGTTCGCGAAAGTGTCAAGTCTGGCCCAGGCAAAGTGCGCTTACGAAAAATTATGAAGCGTCGTTGCTGTGCCGGATCGTGAAGCGTTTGCAGTCGTGTAAGGTATGCCCTGGGCCCAAGGAGGAGGAGGAGGTATGATCGGCTCCTCGATTCGTTTGGAGGAGGGTCGCAGACTTTCCCTGATTATAAGGGTAAACTTAGCGAGGGACGGAAAACCATGCTAAAACATGGAGGTTCAAGTTTAACCTTATATTCACGGAAAGTCCGCAATCCGCCTCCACACGAATTTGGGAGCCGATGATAGAGCGAGGGTGCGTTCATACTTCGGCGATCCAGATCGACGTCTTTATTGCGATGGCGATCTATGTGTATATACGTTGTTTACCCTAGTAGGTTCAAAATTTGATAGAGCCTTTGCGGTGGCGACAATATCAGCAAAGGGTAATCGAATTCCTTGTAAGGTCAACAAAGCTCGAATAAAAGTGGCCTTATCTCGGCACAATCATGTGTTTTGCATCTCAAGTCCATTCCTCACAGACAGGGCTTGTCGTTCCGGGCACTAGGTGCAAGCTAGACAAAACTTCTATTGCAATTTACATGGTGAGACATTCAAAAAATGAAGCTGAGAAGGATCAAGACAGTTGAAAGCGGTCAAATTCTGGCGATGTAGCACAGAGTTTTTCTGAAATGATTGGTGCTTACACCGGCAACAGATCGAAAAAATGATGTTTAGAGTGCAAATGTTGAGCCAGACAAATAAATAATGACGATGCAGTACGTCAATACTGAAACACTATCAGAAACACACGGCAAGACTCACGGCTCACCACATATCCGAGAGCCAGCATATCGATAGTTGTTTGGAAGCGCTGCATTGTTTTCTCTTCTTTGTTTCCGCGTTCTTGAAGTAGAAATAGAATTTCATGTCAGTTTAAAAATGGAAAAATCTAGCCCAGTTTTGTGTTCTTTGGAATGATGTTTTCAGTATTGCAGTGCAGGAAGCACCTCAGTATGACTGAAATCATTTTTTTTCTCAACCCTGATCATTAAAAATATCACTTTCATTCAGAACTGTTTTCTGTGCCTATTTATTGCACAAATGTTGCTAAAATCACTTGTTAACTACCTGAAATCATACAGCATCTCATTCCTTGGCTGGACCAAAGATCACAGCTGTTTGTGATTGTTGCATTTTGACGTGCTAGTCATATGATCTTTGTTTTCTTATCATCTATCGGTAGCAGATTTGTTTACCTGCTAATGGAGACAAAATTTTTTTTTTATAAAAGTGGGCATGGAGCAGAAATGGATCAGTTGTCTTATGGAGATCCGAAGGTTTGAATTAGAAGAAAAATCTCTGATTTCTCAAGAAAGACCTCCAACCTTCTTGAACAAAAAGTGTATTTTCCTTTTGATTTTCGTACCTTTGGAATATATGAATTAGAGGAATTTAGAAAATAATTATTGATATGAAATATCGACTTGGTTATCTCAAAATCATTGGAGCTCTTATCGCAATTCTCGCAGTTATTTACGCCTGGTCTTATCGCTTTTTACCAACTTCTCTAGAACTCAAACTTTCTCGTTTCATGCAAGTTCGTGGATGTCACTTACAGATGCAATGGGTACAATTTTATCTCCTGTTGATTATTCATCAAGTGGTGGCTGTTGATGAGAATTCACGGGTCGATTGTTATCCTGAACCAGGAGCTACACAAGCAGCTTGTGAGGCCAGAGGTTGCGTATGGAAGGAAGCTTCACAGGTGGTCAAGAGCTTTTTGAAATTTGAATGGGTTACTATTGTTTCAGGATAGTCCTATAGGCATTCCATGGTGTTTTTACTCACAAGAGTTAGGATATAAGGTGGATATGCATGGCAGTGATTTCATGCAGCTTTCTCCAGGTGATTAGTCTTACTTGATGAGCTTAAGAATTTAGAAAATTTTTACTTTTTTTGAATTCTGGCACCGTTACGCAAAAATTCAAATTCTTCCGACATTCTTGATTTATTCTGATTAAGCTAATCATAGGATTACTGTATACAACTTCAACACATACTGTATAGTCAGAGGACTCTTACAAAACCCTTTCTACTTATTGCCTCAAATCAATCAATTTATTGATTCTTAGGTTTTTGCCTCATAATGCTATAATCTATATGCAGATGTACTCAAATATCTGATCTTGTTGTTAGATGTACCACTTCTATGATTTTGATTATGATTTATTTACATCAATATTTTTCATTTATTGTTTATTATTTATTTATTTCACCATACGAACTCTAACACTTGCCGATATCATGCGAGATCCATTTCGCATTATCAGCACTGGAAATTTCCTTGAAGCTATATGAAAGTTTGAACCTAAAAATAATAAGATAAAGTCTATTCTTATCGTATGGTTATAGTATTGCAAAATGCCAACTATCCAAACGGACATTTCTGTACACCTGGAATTCTTGAACAATTGCTCATTTTCGAAAATTTTGAAAAAATCTGTGGACAAAGATTCATCTGATTTAAATGCGATTTACTGGAAATGCCAGTCCCATTAGAGAATAATACAATCTTGGTGTATTGCTTGGAGAAGTTGGAAAATTTATCCATTGTAGCACAAGCTCAAAATCGCCTGCTTGTCCTGGCGAATCTTATAATGTATTTTTTACTGCCCCCCCCCCTTTCCTTATATTCGAGTTCAGTTCTCAGAAAAGTTTTATAGTGAATCCGACAACCGCATATGGTGAAAACATTTCTCCTCTATATCTTACAGTCAAGCCTAATGGAGCAACTCTCCTGCTTAGCATTGGTACCAGCGACAGGTTTGGGAATCTCATAGGTAAAAATTATTATAGCTGAAGCAATTTTTTGAATTGCAGATATGTCCCACCTATACATCTTCCCAAAAACCCCGGAAAATCCGCGGACTCCTTGGTATTTTCGGATTCTGTAATTGGAAAAGCTAATGTTTTTGCCTTCCGAGTTGTGCGGAAATCAACGGGCACCAAACTTTGGGACACCTCCATTGGTTAGATATTGTTCAAAGTCTCAAACTCTCAAAAAGTATGTAATTCTAGGTGGAATGCAGTTTGCGGACAAATTCATACAGATTGCGACTTATTTGCCGTCGAAGAATCTGTTCGGCTTTGGTCAGCATGTTCACAAGCGCTTGAAGGTATAAACTTATCTCATCTAACCCTCAAATTTAACTCTTGCCCAAATTGGGCAGTGATCATTGAGAAATTGCACATAGAACGTAAAATTATGAAGAATAATCAGTGAACTAAGTAATGCATTTATGTCAAGATTCATAAATTCGATTTTACCCGAATTTATGCAATAAAAAAGTTGTACATTATACAGCGCTAGAACTTTTATCAGTGGACAATTTTTGTGACGATAGATGATGCCAATACTATTTATTTATTTATTTATTTATGTTTTACACTCAAGGTGTGCCAATATGGAAAAAAACAAACAAACAAAAGCAAACACTAACAATAATAAGCAACTCATACCAACTCAGAAGGGACACGGAGCAGTCCAAGAGAAGTGATTAAACGCAGTATAGGAACATCCCAGGCAATAATTTCTGCTTTAGATTAGCCAGGGCAGGGCTCGGCACAGGTGGCTTGCAAAGCAAGCTGGATATCGTTTTTGAGGGAAAAAGCAAAGGAGATATCGTTTTTGCGGAAGAGCATAACGCTGTCCTGCGATCTGCTGCCGGCACGCTGCCGGCATGCCGCCAGCAAATAAACAAAGGTTTTGTTTACAGTGAAATGAAGATGAAATGGCACCAAAATAAGTGTGTAGATGGGCAATGGGGAGTTGGAACTATATGTGAAAAATTATGAAAAAATTATGTGAACTAAGGGCATGGCAAACTTTTTTCGGGGTTAGGTGGCTTTCAAGCCACCTGGATAGCCACCTGAGGTGGCTTAGGAAAGAAAAAGTCATAAATTTTTCCTCCCTCACATAATTTTTCTACTTTCTTTACATACTTTTCATCTACATCCCAAACCCTACAAACTGGTTCCTAAACCGCCTCAAACCCCCTTCTCCCCCCCCCCTAGTTATAGCCCCTTGAAAATTTTGAATGGCCGCGGAAAGGCTGCTCTAGGCGCGTATTGCTGCACGATGGATACGTCATGCCGCCATTCCGGAGAATATGAATATCATCGCGTGTGTTCGATGATTCTTTTTCGTTTTTTTCTGCTGTTGCTTTGTTCCATTCCTTTTCATGTATTTTCTCTTCGAATATCTCGTGGCGGATATCGTAATTTTATTGAAGTCGCGCCAAGCCACCTGAGGTGGCTTGGCGCAAGCAAAGTCATATAATTCCTATTGTTCACATGATTTTTTCAAATTTTTTACATACAAGTAATCTACATCTGATATTCTACAAAGCAGGTCTTGTACCTCCCCAAACCCTCTCCTCCCCGCCTAATTATAGCCCTCCAAATTATCGGATGGCAGCGGCAAAGGTGCTCTAAGCTCGCGGTGGTGCGCGACGGACACAGCATGCCGCCAACCCGGAGAATATAAACAATCACTAGTTCTTATTCCCTATTTATTGCCGATTTTGAATTGTATTTCATTCTTTTTGTTTTCATGTTTGATTTGTTTGTTAGATATGCAAAGCGTGTCAAGGGGGATGTCGTACTTTTGTGGCGAAGTCAAGGGGGACTTCGTTTTTTGCAGTTTCAACTAGCCACCTCGTGCCGAGCCCTGAGCCAGGGTGCTGCTAACAAATAGGTTTGCAGATCCAAATAGTACTATCAACTTAAATTCCAATCTTGCTGCCTCTGAAAACTTCCACCTATAATTTTTGGGTGCCAACGAGCCTACGGGCGGGAGCTAGCTGGCGAATACCAATTAAAAAAGGTTTTCAGAGGTCAGCAAGATATCTTTGAGCATATAAAGATATGCTTGGCGATGATAATCTCCAAACAGGGAATATACCATTGTTTAGGAGAAAAATTGGATTACTAAAGTTCAATACGTGTGAGGTTGGGTGTTTGGAGGCTGGGATAAAGTTCCCTGGGAAATAGTATGAGCTGACCATCTGCTAGTAAATGCAAAATATATGGTTAGTAAGAGTGCGGAAGTATTTCAAACAAGATGAACGATCCTCTTGAGCAGAAGCCGGTTCTTTAAGAGTAATAAATGACAAGTAATTGGAGGTAGAACACGAACTCGCAAGACGCCGGAATTGTAGAAACCACATTGAACTGAAATCAGGAGGGACCATGTCTCACCAGAAAGGAAGAAAAGTAAAAAGCGTAAGAACAAGCGATACCTAAAAATCATCCATTTTTATTTCACGTACATTGAGATCTTCTAATTTCCTACGAAATATGTAAGAGTTTTCACTACTGATTACTTCTGTAGGCAGTAAAGCGAGCCATCTAGTTGTACGACAAAAGAAAGAGTTAAACTATATTACTATAGTTTAACTCATGTAATATAGTATGACTATATTACATGCTAGTTTCAAACCATACAGCGAATTGCTGTCATAGAATACTAACCATGATATAAATTCTGTAAAGGAAGTCTTCATATCTGAATGTATCTGCCTTTAGAAAGCGGGTATATCTACCTATACCGCAGCATTCCAGAATTTTTAGTGTAATTTGAGACGTTTATAAATTCGCTATGTGATTTTTTGTTTGAATCATCAAAATGCAATAGTTTCCCGTTATTTCAGAGCATCATATTCCTCTATTAAAGGGCCCGGCTTATGCTCATTATCATTCGCAATTTTCATAAGAAAATTGGCTCATTTACTATGAATTCACCAAAATCATTTTCTAGCATGATCTATCGCGCTATATCGTATGGCCAATGTTTGCTCGGGACATCGCTCCAGATTCTACAAGTCCACTAAGCACACAGAATCTTTACGGAGTGCATCCATTTTACATTTGTGAGTATCTTATCTCTGATCCGTACAAAATGAAATTTTCTTAGGTGTCGAAAATGATGGTCTAGCTCATGGTGTATTCATCTTCAACTCTAATGCACAGGTTGGTTGCAATCTAGCTGTTCTGTCTATCTTTTTGGAGTAACATGTGTCAGTCTGTTTTCAGGAAATAGTTACAGGACCAGCTCCTCACCTAATTTATCGTACTATCGGTGGCCAACTGGACATTGCATTCTTTCCCGGTCCAACACCTGAAGAGGTGGTTCAGCAATATTTGGCGCATATAGGTACTCCATTTCTACCAGCATACTGGGCACTTGGCTACCAGGTAAACACATACAATACCTAGTAATGCTCCCATAGCTAGGACTTTAGCTTTCTCGATGGAACTACAAAGATCTGGACGAACTGAAGAAAGTCATCGCTCGTACTCAGGCAGCACGGGTCCCTTTGGATATTGCAGTTGCCGATATTGACTATATGGATCGCTATAAAGATTTTACAGTGGGAGCGGTGAGTAGGCCAGCCATTAAAATTGTAGAAAAAAGAGTGGGAGAAGAAAAAAATCGGTATAGATTGAAGACGAAGTCAAGATTATCGCTTTGCACACCTGCCTGACAGACTAACCTTGAGGAAATGATGATTGTCGCGA
The DNA here is from genome assembly GCA_958299035.1 of Cylicocyclus nassatus. Taxonomy (NCBI): domain Eukaryota; kingdom Metazoa; phylum Nematoda; class Chromadorea; order Rhabditida; family Strongylidae; genus Cylicocyclus; species Cylicocyclus nassatus. Next base: position 15,810,672 of record CATQJL010000305.1, read on the forward strand.
AAGTTCCGTGCCCCCCCCCCCTCCCAAGAACGGGTCGCGAAATTTTTAAAAATTTACTTACATGGGTTACAAAATTACGCAAGTGACTTGTTCATTCCTGCAAATAATTAAAATATTTTTGAAAAATTTTAAAAATTCAAATTAGCCTTGTAAAAATTTTTTTACAAGGCTAATTTGATCCGCTACTCCCCCTTTTTCCAGATTTCAGGGGTTATGGGTCCGCAAATATTTGGAGAACATCCTAAAAATTTTTTCGGAGTGCGTGGTTGACGCCACGCATCTTCATTTGAGAAAATTTTTGCCCTTCCCCCTCCCCCCCCCCCGACGGAAATCCTGCAACCGCCACTGCTTTGTAAGTATATTTTCATGAGCTTCTATATACACTCATTGCAGAAACAAAATGGGAAAATAAAACCACTCAGGTTTTATTTAATTTCAGTTAGGTAGCCCGAAATCTGGAACGTTTCCGAAAAATCTAAAATCCTTAGCACATAAGCTCAATGAACTAATCTCTGTAATTGAAATATTGCTGTTTGGATGTCTCTGTAAAAAGTTATGATTCTTGAAAAAGGTGATCAATCAATTTTGGCGTTCTCTAGTAAACTCAAAATTCATAAGTTCTTAAGGAAACGTCCATACAACACATACTTTTTCTATTGGAAAGAGTAAGTCATAATTTAAGTACTGACAGTTTCAGATATTTCTGTACTGCTCCAGATTTTTGGCAACCTAAATCAAAATAATCAAAGCCTGTATGGCGTCTTTTTTCTGTCTCTGCAACGAGGATAAAGTGAAAGACCGAGATATTTCTACAAAGAGGAAGACTTCTTTATTCTGATAAAATCACAAAAAAAAAACAAATTACTAGGGATGGGAAATTTACAAACTTTCAAAAATGAAACGACAGAACTTTCGGGAGAACCAGTAGTTGGGCGGTGCTACAAAGAATTTAAATGAAAAGACAAAATGAACTGGAAGTGTAGCAGGAGGCCGTTTCTGACATTTATCTCCACAGAGGGGGCACGACAGAATTTTTTTTAATAAGCTGGCTACTCGTAATTTTGCTGAAGAGGCATGTCAACAAGGTTGTGCAGTTGTTTTTCGAAATTTGTACATATTCCCAATGTTTCTACATCATTCTACCTGCTAAGTTAGAACAACCTCATTTGGGTTGTTACGTTGGAGTAAAAGTGGTAGAAAATTTTTTCAGGGATGGTCTGATTTTGCTGCATATGTAAATGAGCTGCATAATAAAGATCTTTACCTAGTCTTGATTTTCGATCCTGCTATTCAAGCGGATTATGACAGTTTCCAGAGAGGATTAGATAAGGTATGGTTCTTTAACAATGTGAAAAAGGCGAGATAAAAATTTACAGAATGTCTCATTTATCGAGTGGGCAAAACAATCGCAGGTTCCAATGAGTATTCAGAAGCTGTACCCCATGGCTGCTAATACCATGGTAAGGTTAGTACTCCCTACTCTATTAGAACTTACATGCAGAAATCTAGATAATGTTGGGTAACGTTTGGCCTGATAGGAACACAGCCTTTCCCGATTTTCTCGACCCTAACAATCAAACGCAGGATTGGTGGACTTTGGAATCTCAAATGTTCCATGATAAGGTAATTCGGCTTGTAAACCACCAATACTCCAATCTAAATTTTCAGATTCCTTTTGATGGGATGTGGATCGACATGAATGAGCCGTCTAACTTTGATACGGATACCTACCAGAACAGCTATCTAAGGTTTGATGATGCTCCCAAACCTCATCTCTCCTGTCCAATATCGGGCCCAGATGCCGAACTCGACAATCCGCCGTACAAGACTTATGCTGTAAGTTTATCGGTCTATTTCCCCCCCCCCTCCCCATATTCAAACTAACCCTAAGTGAACTTTAGGTATATAATCGACCAGCAGATGAGCTATGCACAAAAACGCTTTGCATGTTGGCTAAGACTGCTCGAAGGACCATGAATTTTTTCGACACCAAAAATCTCTATGGTTTGTCAGAAGCAATAGCAACTAGCCAAGCGTTACCGGCATCGACTGGAAAGAGGGGAGCGGTCATTTCAAGGTGATAAAATGGAAGTGATATCAATATAACGGAGATAGTAATAGTACACAAGTTTAGTTTGTCATGGTGTATCTCGAAAATCAACCACGTTTTTAATTTTTTTCCTTCCTTTAGACGGATTAATTATGAGATCTCCGGGCTCTTTCCGAATCCCAATGAGGGAATAGAATCCGCAAGATCCTGTATCATTTCATAGTTTTGAACAGAATTGAATCATTTTTCAAAATTTACTTTAAAGTGGTTTGAAGTTGAATTACTTGATGAAAATTTTCTGTTCTTGATTCCCTGTTTTCCTCCACAGGGAGTCAAGAAAGAGCTTTGGACAGTTTTGCTCTTGTAATAAAGAAAATGCATAATGTTTCTAAAGGTACCCTAGCTTCACAAAAATCTCCGAGTTCAGTTTATGACGCTCCCACTAATGTCCAAAATTACATTTTTTCTGAGTTTCTGATGACGATTTTTTTCGGTCGACATTTCCCTCGTCTGGTCATTATGGTGGCACATGGTTAGGTGACAACCATGCTACTTGGAACGATCTCAAAACTTCCATCATCGGTAACCTGTTGTTTTACCGTGACTTAAACCACGTTAACCTGATTCAGGAGCCATGGAGTTCAACTGGTTCGGTCTACCTTATGTTGGTTCGGATATTTGTGGTTTTAGTGGGAACACGACCGAAGAACTTTGCCTAAGATGGCATCAGATGGGCGCATTCCATTCATTTTGTCGAGATCACAACGCATACGATGGCATACCACAAGATCCAGCTGTTTGGCCATCGGTAGCTACAGCAGCGCGGATTGCGCTCGGCTTCCGATATAAGTATCTACCCTATCTTTATAGGTAAGGCTGGAAACTCTCAAACTATGTAAAGGTAGTAGGACGTACAATACCGCTCGCGTTTTTCAAAAAAATGACCCACAGTCGCCCGATGCATGTGACATCACCGTAGCGTGGCCAAATCTCGTTCTATAGTGGTCGAGTTCTTAACCCAAGGGACCGTTAGATTTAGCTCGGCGCGGTGCATCTTTTTCACATATGGAAGTGCTATAGAAGGATACATTGGATATAGAAGGTTAGATTCCACGGACTTTCAGTTCTTTGCTTTCTCAGGTGTGCACTCAATGTGCTTATTCATAGCACTTACTGGGTAACCTACTGTAAGCAAAAATCTGGAACGATTCGTGGAATTTGCCCTCCTATTGTGTCCATACAAGCACTTCTATATATCAGAAGATGCCGCGTCAGCCAAGTGGGATGATTCTCTTGGATCAAGAATTCGTCTATTAAAGCGAGATGCGGTCACACCGCGGCGATATCACATGAATCGGGCGATTTTGCGTTGTTTTTTGAAACGAGCGGTATTGTAAATAAATTTTTTTACACTTAAAGTATAAGCTCCTGCAAGACGAAGGCGGTCGATTCAATGCGCAACGCGGCTGCGACATGGCTGCGTCACAGCCGAGTCACAGCCGCGTCACAGCCACGTCGTACCTCGAACCGACCGCCTTCGTCTTGCAGGAGCTTATAAACATCTCTAGACTTCTTAATCGATTTTTTCCATTTTCAGATTACTTGGGGGGGGGGGGGGAGGGAGGGGAGGTGTAGCTTCTCTTTATGTAGATATCACATATATGAATCTCAATTTTTGAAATTCAAAAATTTTTTTCCAATTATTCTTGACAAATTTCCATTTTGCGTTAGTAAAGAACCTACGCTTCTAAACCGTTTTTATATTATAGGTTGATGCATAATTCCTGCACCAAAGTAGGTACAGACCGCAATAATCAGGAATTCTTATATCCCAAATAGGATTCGATATATCATTAAATAAAACCTAGCCCTATAGTGCTCAAAGATTTGCAGCAGCTTTGTTCCACGCGAAGTTTTGAGCCGAAAACTGAAAAAAAAACCATGCGTCCGAAAACCTTAAGACCAATCAAAACAAAATTGTAACTTCGTTCAAAAATCTCCTACAAAATTTCTTTCTTGCTCACGCGTAGACATTCCACGTAAGACATCTATCTATGAGGTGCTGTATTTTTTCTCAGCTAGACGATGAGAAAACGAAGTTTTTCATGTTTTTGCCAAATTAGTGCTGAGATGTTCTAGCACCAATGATTGTATAGTACATGCCGTTAGTAGTAAAACTTTACATTTTCAGCCTTCTAGAATTGCTAATTCACGAGAAATGACGAATCTAGCTCTCCTTATCCAAATTTTTCTTGCCTACTTGCTAAAAATTCGATATTTCTCGTAAACCAGCTGCTGTAAAGAGCATACAAGAAATTCACACACACGCTTCTAACTTCCCATAGTATACAACTGTCAATGCTATAACATCTCAGCACTAATTTGGTAAAAACATGAAAAACTTCGTTTTCTCATCGTCTAGCTGAGAAAAAAAAATACAGGAACCGCATAGGTGGATGTCTTACGTGGAATGTCTACGCGTGAGCAAAAAAGAAATTCTGTAGGAGATTTTTGAACAAAGTTACAATTTTGTTTTGATTGGTCTTAAGGTTTTCGAACGCATGGTCTTTTTCAGTTTTCGGCTCAAAACTTCGCGTGGATCAAAGCTGGTGCAGATATTTGAGCACTTTCGGCTCAAAACTTCGCGTGGATCAAAGCTGGTGCAGATATTTGAGAATTATCTTGTAGAGCTAGGTTTGCTCTATCTAATGATATATCGAATCCTATTTGGGATATAGGATTATTCCGGATTATTGCGGTCTGTACCTATTTTGGTGCAGGAATTATGCATCAACCTAGTAGAACTGACATCCCCGAGAATCCATAGAAAATCTGAGAGCATAAAAAACTAAGAGAGAAGATTTAGAAAAGGAAGAAAAAGCATTCAAAGAGTTGCCTACACATACACCGTAACCCATATCTATTGAGACCAAAATGATGTCGATTGATAGTCCTTTGTCCGTTGCTCCACAGGTGCATGTTAGATTTTACTACAGTTTCTGAATTTTTTTTAGGAAAGTAAAAAAAAGGATGACATACTTATGTTAACGACCTATTATAATGTTATGATTTGTAGTCTCCATTATGCCGCAACTGCTGAAGGCCACACAGTAGTGCGACCATTATTCTTTGAATTTCCACACGATACGGTGACGATGGAAGTGGACCATCAATTTATGTGGGGCTCTGCTTTGATGATTGCCCCTGCTGTAGATGAGGTCAGTTTCGAAGAATTCATTCTAAGTCTGCAAGTTACTATTTACAGGGTGTCACAGCCGTACATGCGTATTTTCCGGATGATGTGTGGTATTCTTTAGTAACTGAAAGTTATGCGGCTCGTATGGATGTCGGTTACATAGACGTCGAAGCCCGTCTTGATTCACTGACGCCCGTCTATGCCCGAGGTGAATTTGAAAACACCTAGAATCACAAAAAAACCTTTAAGTTGTGATGTTTCGAAAATAAACACCCGAGCTATCCTTACGTTCCTCTTTTTTTAGGAGGCTACGTAATTCCACGACAAGCCTCAAATATGACGACAACGCAGTCACGCCGTAATCCTTTGGAACTGCTAATCACTATGGGTAGCAATATCACCTCTCAAGTAAGTTATCAAATGGCAATCCAAATGACGAAGACTAGAGCTAGAGCTAAAGATTCAAAGCGGACTTTTTAATCCACACTCTTGAGAAACTTCGAAAAAGTGAAAAAAGCTGAAAAGTGTTTTACATATATAGGCTAACACAAAATCTTCAAATTGTCTTCTTCCTTTTTCTCATTGGATTCGAGGTGACTAATTGGATAAGTATGCCGGCTGTCTGTTGTTGGGAGTCAGAGAAAGGAAGGAGTCTGTACAAGGCTCTTCTTCTGCTCATGTAGTGGTATACAATGCAATGTTTTAGGGTGAACTGTACTGGGACGCAGGTGATGATCTGTACGACACACTAGAAAGCCACAAAAGGTAATGTGTAAAATTATTGCGGTCTTCTCCTCTGAGTTGATCATTTTTGCTCATTTGTCAAACGTGGGATGCTTCAGACACCACTGGTCCTTCAAATTTGAGGTAAACATGGAAAATGCCCTTCTGACTGGAATTTGCGACTCTTGCGACGCTGTAAGTGCTAAACCCTTTAATATCAAGTCGTCTTTTTTTTCCCTTGCAGACTGTTTCAATACCACCACTGAACATTATCGAAGTGTTTGGCTACAACTACTATCCCAACTTCTCTAATTTTTATCTGGATGGAAACAAGGCATGTTCTTACATAGTTATCTGGTTAGGTAGTCTGTCATTGATAGGCCGTAAAAAGAGGGTCTTGGACATTGCCTATAATTGCAAGCAATATAAACAGAAAACTAAGGATTTTTGGTGGGGAAATAACCGAAACCTACTCATCATACTGACAACATCAATAAAATTTTCTACATAAACATTAGGTTGGCTAAAAATTCCTGCTGTTTATTATCCGTAATCATTCGAAGGGAAATAGTGCAAAACTTCTTTTAACATTTCAACTACTCGAATTCTTACTATCAGTAAAGGACAGTCACCCCCAATAGTGCTAATTTTCCAGAAGCTCAGTTCTTTGATTTTTTCAGCTTCGCCATGCCGCAATGAATGCAGAAATGAGCAATTTGAATTTGATATCTGGATGCACGCTATTTACTGAGTAGCAGTGGAACTTGTGATCTGCGAATTTGTTCTTTGATAAAAAAAAACAAAATGTTTTCACATTTGCTCACAATGAGAAAATTGGAGGCATACTTGTCTGCGCCTTTCCTTCATTAGGAAAGAAATTCTAGTCGAAAATTTACATGTCATTCTCTGAAGTGTTCTTTCCAAAGATACCAAAAGTGAACAAAAATTTCTCTGCAGCATTTGTAGGGAACGCAAAAGCGACCGGACTCAATTACTGGCCAAAATATTCGTATTTGAGATGAAGGCACAACAAAAATTCGTCTGATGATATTGTAGAGATTTATCATAGAAGTTAGTGCATCAAATTCCACCAAATACTCTTTTCACAGGTCAACATCAACGTGCTCACCTCCAGCTATAGTCCGCTTACGCAACGGTTGCTCATTTCGACGCCTAACTTGATAAAGCTGGCTGACTACCCCTCATCTTCAAAGAGCCAGTTTTCGCTTTCATGGACTCATCAGCGGCTGTGATATAAAAGTCCTTTCTTCAATGGTATCAACGTGCATTTTATGTCATATCTGCTTTTTTGAAATGAAATCGTGTTTTTTTCCTGCTCAAAAACGAGAGTTATCCATGAGGTTTCTAATCTTATCATATGAAGTCATTTGATGGAATCTTGTCATAAAGTCTTTATCAGTTTATAAATTATTTCATTTGGTAGGACAATCGAGATTTGTGCTGAATAATGGCCGTAGCGAGCAAACAAATTGCAGCGAAACCTCTAACCACATGCGGTATGCGAAGAAGGCTTATCAGATATTTGCATGAAAAGATAACTGAAGGGCAACCTCGGAGCCAGGAATGATCCATTTTGTTTGAGATGTTGAAACTGAAAGTGACTGCTGTATAACTCAAGCTGTGTATCTGTTTTGAATTCTGCCTGGTGCTAATTTTCCGTCCTCTAAGTTCTGAAGGAGTTATGGGCAGGAGAATCACAACCGATATCGCTACTTTTTTCGGCAGAGTTTCGCCTTAAATCTGTTCCAGAAGTAGAGCTCCTTTGCGTCATCACTGAGAATGATTGTAAGCAAGAGTTTCGATATAAAATGTCTTCAAAGTTTGACGATCAAACCACTCTTTAGAGCTGAAGCTACGCAGAGCTTTGACCGAACTCACTTTTTTGAGATTGCTCGAATGCTACTGTTAACCCATTGACGACGATGTGGACCAGCGGTGGCCCACACCTCTTGCAAAGACATGCTATTGGTAGGTCCAGTACTACCTCTACATATTAATAATCTTTCCAATTTTTTCACTCTTGGGACGTGTAGGCTCCGTCATTCAAGAAAATGTTTAGAGTTGTTTACAAAATAACCTTGCATCACGTAATTAATTACAGGACCTTCCTGACAACGAAAGCGATGTCAAGTCGTCGCGCGCCACGCAGAATTAGGCGTCTCGCCAGTGGGTTAAGGTTTTCTCCACTTCGCTGGTTTGAGTCATCTAATCGAGAGTGTAATGTACTAAGTCATAATGGCATTGGACGTGTCAGTCATTGATGCTCTGATTTCCTTGATACGCTCCTCGATCTTAGTTTAGTACTTTGCATCTGCTTTGAATCTGTGGTCTACTCTCCATAAAGATCTCTCAACAATCAACATTTATCAAAACAACCAATCAACGGAACTGTCCTCCTCCTCTTATAAAGCGGGGATGCTTGGCTCTGCATTTTCTGCATTCGTCTTCATTGTAACGCATATCCCCTCTCCTGCAAGCCGGGCACTGCAAAATGTGGTAATAACAAATTTTTGATGAATACTGAGTTTTCGTACATCTCTCTCCCATTCCCTTCGACGTGCGTCCGCAGAATATGCGATAGCGCATAGCACAATAAAGAATACCACAAGTATTTTAGAGAAGAGCATGGTTTACTGAAATAACTTCGTGATTTTAGCTTATCAAATAATATGAATAGCTTTCATCATACGGATTATAGTAGGATCATGTAAAGTGCACTGAGCTAAACAAGAGTGTTCACCTGACAACCTTCAAAAGTCTTTGAGATTACTCAGTACCGATTCCCATTTGTCGCAAAAGCACTACATTTTTTTTTACAAATTTCTTGTGTTATCAATCTAATATAGATCATGCTTAAGAAAAAGACATTCGGAATCATTTGTGCGTCACAATCTACTCAAAAACGAGTGTAATTAGTTTTTGGATTGGGAGAAACCCCCTCCCCCCCCCCTCAACGGAGAATTGGCAGATTTTCAAAAGTCACTTACACAAGTCATAAAGATGTGCAAATGACTATGTTTTGCTCCTGAATAACAGATTTTTGAAGATTTGCAATGAATTCATGGCGCTGTAAAAAAATTCTTCCGAGGCGCGGCTGCCTCCACGCCCCCTTTGTCTACAATTTCATGGTTATGAGCTCACAGACCGAGGAGAACTAAAACTTCTTCGAAATGCGGCAAACGCCACGCACACCCGAAAATCTTTGTTGCCCCCCCCCCCCCTCCCCGATCCTCGGACCGCCCCTTATGCTCCTCACTACGCAGCTTCTAGCTGTTGGTCTAGAAAGTTCCCTGAGAGGAGATCAGAGCAAGTGCATTGTACTCATTGTACTCAGTTGCTAGATATAATAATTCCTAGATGTTGAGTAGTCATCTTTCTGAAATTCAGCACAAAACGGTTGCAACATCCTGCAAAAACCTCTGCCTGCAGCTCACAGTTTTAACTGGCACATAGAAGTGGGGCAGGAACAGAAATATGTTGTACAGAAAGGGAATGGTGGCCTTTACCATATAGTAAGTGTAGGTGTATAGAAACGCACGCGAAAAAAGAATATATTCAAGCCCCTCAAATGCCACTAAATCAAATAACTGTACATATTTACAGCAATGCTTGCAAAAATAATGTGCCAGTCAGTTAGTCGGTTAACATACGCTCAAAAAAAGTTGAAAAGTGTTGTAAATTCGTTGTGACTGTTAAGCTTGCTGTTAGGACTCAAAACGATGTTTACATTATATAGGTTTGTCCTGATTGAGCGATATTCTTATAATGAGATTCGAAAACACCAAATCTTGGAACTTGGTTGTGCAAGCAAATATGAAGAATACTGAGTAGATTGCTGCCTAAGTGATCCGTCGTGTATTTATATATGCACCGGAAACCAGCATAATATGCTTTCTGTTTGCGGATAAAGTATGGTCCTACACAGCCTTGCTCTAAGTAAATCTCAACACCTACGGTATCGAAGTCTGTCTCTCGCGAAGCACATCGCAATGTGATGCAATCTCATGACATTTCGCGAAATTGTGGTGTTTCTATGAGACATTCGAGATTTAGGTTTGTACTGTACTATAAACAACTGATGTCCTTAGAAAAAGGCGGAATAGAGACGGGACATCTGTCCAACCCAAGTTTGTCAAAACAAGAAGGATAAAGCGCTTGTAGTTTACTCAACGATTACGGGCAAACTGCCTGAATTACGTGGGCGAGTTTCTACCTTCTGTTACAATTTGGGTGCAGTCAAATATGTGTCCCAGGTGATGCCTTATGAACATACTGCAGAGAAAATAAAACAATAGTGATTTTGGAAAGACGTTCTTGTCAGTTGCGTTGGTGTATAATAATGTACTTACGTCGATATTTTAGTCCTACTCGAAATAGATCTCCCACTTGTTCAGAACGACAGAATTACTCAATTATACGCGTTTTGAACAAACTTAGGGTGTTATCTTTTCTTATCTTATCACACCTTACCTTATCTTCAGTGTAAATGATCTTTGAACTCTTCTATAAAAGCCCTCCAAATATTGGGTTAATAAATTCACTCCAACTGGAGTTATGCCTTCTCAGTCGGAGCGTGAACTGGTCATGACGATGCCAGTGAACGGGAAGACTCAGCAGCAAATCGCTCGATTACTTGGAATTTCCCCGGAACACAGTCTAATTCACTGTGATTGTTTTGAAGAGGCAAGTAGCACACAGGCCGTTCTAGGGATGGGAAATCAACCGCTACGAATACGCCCAAGAATCAAAAACTCATTCGAGAGCGCCTCCGTCGAAATTCGCGGAGAAGCTTAATTGAACTGGCATCAGAGCTGTCCATCACAGGACCGTCTCGGACGTTGTGAAGATGAACCTTAGGAAGAAGCTCTACCGGATGCGAAATACTCACGCACTTCAAGACTACATGGAGGTAACCCGACTTCACAGGTGCCATCTATTGGTTAAACGTTACTCCATCGCCACCGAGCGATACTCTTTCCTGACGAGAAAATCTTCAAAGTGGTGCAGATTCTTAATGACCAAAACAGGATAATAACCAAATTGCTCGAAGAAACTAATAACAAGGGTCAACTTGTGAAAAGTAAGCTATATCAGGCTTATATGATGGTTTGAGCGACGATCACTTTCTACGGAAAGGCGCCACTATTTTTGTGCCTTAGGGCATCAAGGTGTTCTTCACTACGTGTATGAAAGAATATTGAAGAACGAACGGTTGGTCTAAACCATTACCCACTTTACCGAAAGAGATTTGTGTTGCCAGCAAGATATCACAATTGCGCACAAGGCCAAGGTTGTTCAAGCATGGCTCCAGAACTTATGCTCCTTCATTGTGCTTCATTACTTTCATAGGATGGCCCCGTATTCGCCAGATCTGTTTTCCTTCGGATAGTTTGAAGTCAAAACTTGCACTTGCCAACGCAAAACTGTGGTGTCTCTGCGAGTGCTCTTTAGAATGCGTGGAAATCGAAATGAGGTACCTCCGTGCCACCGTGGACAGCTTTCCAGCGTCTTCGAGTTTGCGTTCGCACCAAATGAGATCCATGTAATCATCGTACCTAGTTTCGTGATTACAATATTACCGTGTTCAAGGGCTTTCACCCGGCCCTGTACAATGCTATTAATAATTTGAAAAATCTGAGGACATCCTTTCATTTCAAGCTTTATTTATGACTTTGTTGCTATGACTTGATATCGTTTCTTCTATTACCTCAATTTGTTTTTATTTCATGGCCTTGTTGCTCTGATAATGATATCGGTTCTTCTATTGTTTTATAGTTTTTAAAAAACTTATTGTTCCTTTTCGTCAAACTTTATCCATTTGTTCAACTTTCCCATGCATCAATTTCGAATGGGTCTTGGCCTTGATCAAAAAAGTCTCCGCACTCGACGATTTCCGATTTCAAAAGTGCCGTTCGAGTCAGCCCTTCTGATGTATAGAATTGTCGGTTCGGAAAAGGCAGGCACTTAGATCTCATAGATTTTTGCCTACTATATTTTGTTTAGGTGGGGTGTATGAGCACACACTGAGTCTACTGTATGCAAAAATCTGCACTCTGATTGGTCACCGTGCACTACGGTATACGGCGGAGACTTCTATGTATCACACGATGCGCCTCGCCAAGCTAAGTCGAACGGTACCTTTGCATTTATAACTCATCCAGTCTGAAGCAAGATTTGGCGATGCGATGCTGATTTTGTTGAACTCCAGCGGAGTGCGGCAATTTCTTTGACAGTTATAAGCGGTATTGTATGTACCCTGCTTGCAGTGGCGTACCGGACGTTCGGGGGGGGGGGACAACTTCTTCTGATGAAGGTGCGTAGCGCCCACGCATTCCAAAAATTTTTTTGGTATGCTTTCTCAAATTTTTGCTGGCCCATAACCCCGAAAGTTCAGGAGAAGGGGGCGTGGCGGCAGCCACGTCCTCAAAATATTTTTTTATAAGGCCAAATTGGATTTCTAAAAACTCAAAAATTGTATCAATTAGGAGGGGCGTTTATCCCCTCGGTACGCCACCGGCATTTGATAACACTTTATATGTGATTTTGTTTTCTGACCGTTCATTCCACTAGGTTGTAAAAAAGTAACTTCCCAAGCACTGCGATTTTGTTCCAAAGACAAGTTTTCTGCAAGAAATATCGATATTACAGCGTTTTGCTCTAAGCAGCAACATGCACAAAAAGAAAGAAAAGGCGGCTGAATCACCTTTAACCTTGCAGGAGTATTTTAACCGTGATGAGCTCTGGAGAGCTCACATGCATTAGTTATGGAATTCCACTATTGTTATGTGATTAAGCCTAGATTTCGAGAAACTCATGTAAAAAATCGCAAGGAAAGATTCCAAGCCGAGTTGACAAACTGGTATGGAAGCATATTATTGAGAATCGAAATTTACCTTGTATAGTTGCAATGCGTTTTGGAAGAGGTTATAAGCGGACAAAAGTTTGAAGTCATTGGGGTTGCATGATGTACTTGTGCTTTAAAACCAACTTAAAATGCATGACTGGCATAATGATGAGTGCACTGATTTTAAGGAATGCTCACATATACTGGAAACACAAATAATTTTTGGAAATATAATTCTTGAAAATGTGACGTTGAATGTTTGCCAGATTTGTACTTTTGAATGCCCATAACTTCTCCAAAGTCCACGTCACAGATTGGAAAGTATACTTGGATTCAGCTAATCAAAACGCATCCCTATATGTGTTTCATTCTAGTTCGCCGTCTCTACTTGGGACCTTTCCCTTGTCAGAACGTAAATCGAGCTTTCCACTCAAAAAATGACCGTAATCTAGAGCAGAGACTTTGAAGTCTTTCCTTTCCGCGCAGACTTAGCCAGTTTTGTTTACTGCTAACATTGTGCCATGTCTTGTAGATGTCTTGAGCATTAGTCAGCTATGGCAGTAGCCACAGATTTGAAGCCTGACGGCCTGTTACGGGTAGAGGCTACTTGGCAGCTTTAATTTTTCTGCATGTCTCGTAATTTAGTGCCTGCGGATTTGAAGTCAACGTGAGTCTGTAGATTTCAAACACACAGGCACTACAGGGTGCGCCAAAATTACCGGCGCCAACTTTACAAACGCTGCCACGAAGGAACCATTGGAAAATACAAGATCAGATTTGTGCTATAAAAGGCACTAATCATTCTCTAAAAAATACATTTCATTGAATTCAAAAAGATCCCTACTAAAGAATTTGAGAATTAAAAGAATCAGACCAGTATTTCCAAGAAAGGCAAAAATGAAATTTTTATACTTCATAATTTGCTCTGTAACTGAATAAATTCAAAGCCTTTCTAGACCTTTCCAAGGTAAAATTGTAAAGCATAATTTGCACTATCACAAAAATCTAGTTGCATCTGCAGGATTTGTTCCTTCACGAAATAAGAAATTGCTTTTGCGAAAAATACCTGCGTACGAGCAATGACCTTATGTTCAAAATCGATTATTAGGCCCCAGATATGCAAAACCTTTTAGATAAAAATAGCTCCATACTCGTAAGACATGTAGAAGAACATCTAGTTAGAAGCGATTACCTGAGATTGTTTTGAATCTGATTTAGAAGGCATTTTTTGATCCTAGGGCGCACTCACGAAGGCCAAAAATACAACAATTTTCGGTATGCCGCCTCTCAACCATGTTTATGAAAAATCACAAACTCTTTTCGGATTGAGTTTTAAATTTCCATACTTAACTGTGTTAGAGACAAAGGCTTGCTCTATTTTCCTGCGCATTTATAAAGCAAGAGAAAATGTTATTGAAAAGATGTTACGTAAATTCTCAAAGTCATGCTTGCGTACACAGCACACTTCAGTCGGCGAAAGGAATTGGGATTTTTTCGAGAGATAAAGCAGCCAAATTCTGATTTGACTATTGCATTACCATAGTGCTGGTTAATAAAACAAACGCATACTCGATCCGTACTCAAGCCCGTCTAATATCCTTCTGGCACCCAAGGAAACACCGCCGGTAATTTTGGTGCACCCTGTAGAATACAAGTGGTTTCATTCTTCATTCGGAATCTGTTATGGGTTACTTTGTTCAGTATAAATGGCAGGTAGAATCGCGAAATCTTTAACGTTGTAAAATCCTTTTTGTATATCGGACATGCCTTAACCCACTGACGACGATGTGGACCACCGGTGGCCTACGCGCTTTTTGCTGCCAGGGACGATGTGGACCCCCGGTGGCCCACACCTCTCGCAAAGTCGTATTATTTGCAGGTCTAGTATTTTTTTCACATATAAATATTTTTTCCATTTTTTTGTATTCTTAGGACCTATAGGCTCTGTCGTTTAAGAAAATGTCAATAGTTGTTTACAAAACAATGTTGCATTTCGTAAATAAGCACGAAACCTTCCCACACTGAAAGTGTTGTGCAAAATCGCGTCGTCCCACAGCGCCGCCGCGCAAAATTAGGCGTCGTCGTCAATGGGTTAATATAAGTGAAACTGTAGTTATCTTGGAAAAATCTTAGTATTTGTCTACCCAATATTACAGAATTTGTCGCTGGAGTCCAAAGACTGCGAAGAATGAGTCACAAAATGAAATTTTCAAAACTGGATGGAATCACTCTTTGAAATCTATTATAATTTTCGTTGTTATTACGTAAATGTATTGTATGAAATACTTCCATAAATATCCTTCTGCAAATTACTGTTGTGTTTTATTCCAACGACTCTAAAATTGAGTCAAAGAAAGAGACATGGCAGCTCCATCATGCATGGCGGTTTTCGATATCAACGGATCGAAAAGTAGTGCTAAAACGTGGAGGTTCAACAAGTTTAACAATGTT